>OY992891.1:6569630-6694630 GCA_963921405.1 Cepaea hortensis | reverse complement strand
TAAGACTTTTGCGAGAACCAAGTGATGACTGTGAATCTACAACCATGGCCAGACTGCGAGAACAGTAAATTAAAAGAGGGGTGGCCAAACAAGAACACTACGCAGGAAGCCAAAGAAGATTGATAAACCAACACAGAACTGGCGTCGTTAGCCGCTACACGCTGCGGGATTTGCCGAGGAGGGGATCCGAGCACTTATGGACTGAATGGTTCGATGTGTAATGAGGATGATTTGTCATTATCAACATTATCAGGGTTCAGCGGTGCCTGTGCAGAACGTCGCTCTCATCCCGGTCCGTTAAAAGGTGTCACGATTTCTCGTCATCTCCCTCTCCCCATACAGTCAATGCCCCAGACGTCTGCACTGGCCTGTGTCCAACTTCGTACTGGTCGAATCCGCTCTTTCTCCAAGAACCATAGCTTCCAGCACTGTTCTCTCCAAGAACCATAGCTTCCAGCACTGTTCTCTCCAAGAACCATAGCTTCCAGCACTGTTCTCTCCAAGAACCATAGCTTCCAGCACTGCTCTCTCCAAGAACCATAGCTTCCAGCACTGTTGTCTCCAAGAACCATAGCTTCCAGCATTGTTCTCTCCAAGAACCATAGCGTCCAGGACTGTTCTCTCCAAGAAGAGATCTGGCTCAAACAGAATACCATGTCTGGGAAACTGAAATACTTTGGTCATATAAAACAGTGACTTGGAGAGAAGGGTGATGGTAGGTATAGCTCCTTGTAGAAGAGGCGGGGATGGACGACATGAACACAAGACATTGCAGACAACTCGGGCATGAAGGTGGGGGAGGTGGGAGACATGGCCGGAAATTATGAAACTGTACCATACTACGTGATGAGATTGAGAAACTGTACCATACCACGTTACGAGAGCACTGGACCCGCTACATGATGTCGACACTGGGGTTAATTATTGAGCCAGGGTATACAACCCTGTTTGTACTTCTTTTAGTGCCACAGTGTATTCTGATATTTCATTGGCTACTCCGAATGCCACTTGCTATTCTTGATGCACTGTTTTGAATACCGAAAGCAAATATCTTAAGATTTCTATGTCTTCTGTGATGATCTAAATCTGCTAAAGTTGCCACCATTAAAGCATGAATTCTTCAAAGGAGCTAACCACGCTTCTGTCTGCATTTCTTTTGAATAATTTTATATCAAGGGTACGATTACTGAAAGCCTTGTTTTGCCTAAACCCTGTATACATTTATATCTTAGATATTTTAACTTCCTATGTATCACCATTATCATGTGCCATTGTCAACGTCTTTCATGCAAACAGGTATTAAAATACTTCATACGCACTCACGAAAACATCAGTCGTGCGCATGGTATAAAAGTCTTTATTCAGGAGAACCTGATCATTATCAAAATGCTTACACAAGGCGGTGCAATCATAATAAACAAAATGCCGCCTTACATAACACTTATAGCACTCAGCCAATTACACAAGCCCTACACACAATAACTCGCTATCTTCAACTAGCACTCCCGCAAAAGTAATACACTCGCACAGAAACACAAAAAACGTCCTTCCTCTAAACAGTCTGAGTCCCGTCTGACGTTTTCAAACTGGTCAGTTCGTCTCGTGGTACTGGAACACTTGTCCCTCGTGACAACTCGGGCTGTCTCAACTGCCACGTAGTGCGTTAGTCCGCCCGTGTTGTGTTGGGTGTAGTGCTGTCTGGTCACTTAGGGCAGAGTCCTGTAGACTTGTGTTCCCTGTTATAACCCGGTCTTGTCCTGTCGGTGTCCTATCTTATGACAACTGTGTCCCCACGGATGTCCTATCTTTAATCTCTCTACCGTCCCGCAGATGTCCTGTCTTATAACCTCTCTGCGCCCTTACCCATGTCCTGTCTGTCGTATCGTTATCTCTGGAGTCCTTGACTCTATTCTGTCCCTTGTCCTCTCTATGTCCTGGCTCTATTCTGTCCCTTGTCCTGTCTATGTCCTGTCACTATTCCCCCAATACCCTGAAAGCCATGCCGATAGGGGTGGGCGGTCATGTTTCATCATATCAAACGACCATCAGATCAGCTCTATGTTTTTGTCTCGACTATGCCATATACGCAAGTTTTCCAAATTGTACTTCCCTGCTTTCTTATTATTCTTTCTCTTCACTCTTGTCAGTTTTCACCAATTTCCTGTGGACAGACATAATCACCATGGCCACACGGCATGGACTATAAGAAGATTGGCAGTACACGAGACAAGGATGTAGACAGACATGATCACCAACGCCACACGGCATGGACTATAAGAATATTGGCAGTACACGAGACAGAAGGCTGTGGGTAGACATGATCACCAACGCCACACGGCGAGGACTATAAGAAGATTGGCAGTACACGAGACAGAAGGCTAGGACAGACATGATCACCAACGCCACCCGGCATGGAGTATAAGAATGAGAATTTGAGTCGTTGTTATTTCTCTAATTGCTTGCACCCTTATGTCAAATTATTGTCTGCTGATGTCAAATTATTGTCAGCTCATGTCAAATTATAGTTTGTTCATGTCAAATTATAATCTGTTCGTGTCACACATTCATACACACATGTCAAACTGACAGATTCTCATTTCGAATTGGTGTCTACTTTATGCCAAACTGGTACATATTATCGTTACACTCGTGCATGCTTCTGTCAAACTAGTGTCTGATCATGTAAACCGGTGCTTACACATGTTAAACTGGTGATTGTTTATGTCAAACTGGTGATTGTTTATGTCAAACTGGTGATTGTTCATGTCAAACTGGTGATTGTTTATGTCAAACTGGTGATTGTTCATGTCAAACTGGTGATTGTTCATGTCAAACTGGTGATTGTTCATGTCAAACTGGTGATTGTTCATGTCAAACTGGTGATTGTTTATGTCAAACTGGTGATTGTTTATGTCAAACTGGTGATTGTTCATGTCAAACTGGTGATTGTTTATGTCAAACTGGTTATTGTTTATGTCAAACTGGTGATTGTTCATGTCAAACTGGTTATTTTTTATGTCAAACTGGTGCCTGGTCATATCAATCTGCTGCTTACACAAGTAAAACTGTTGAATATACTTGTCACACTGGTATTTTACATGTCAAACTCGTGATTGTTCATATCAAACTGGTGATTTTTCATGTCGTACTGATGCCTACCCGAGGGACTAAACGACTTTTTCCGTAATCCCGTTTATCGTAGGGTAACGTAGAACGCGAGAATTGGAATCGGTTCTCGCCGCGTTGGTAACTTATAGGATAGGTGAGCCGGCCGCTCAGAAAGCAATGACAACTACAGAGTGTGATCTTGCCAAGAAGTCAATGACGGCGGTAACATGCTGGTGTTGACAGCGATGTCCTGAAAAAGATATGCGGGGGAAAAACTGATGCCTCCACATGTCAATCTGGTGCCCACTCATGTCAAACTGGTGCCAATTAATGTCAACCTGGTGGCTTCACATGTCAAACTGGTTACTAAACATGTCATACAGGCGCATGCTTCTGTCAAATTAGTGTCTGGTCATGTAAACTTGTGCCTATACGTATCAAATTGGTGATTGTTCATGTCAAACTGGTGATATTTCATGTCAAACTGGTGATCGTTCATGTCAAACTGGTGATTGTTCAAGTCAAACTGGTGATTGTTCATGTCAAACTGGTTATTGTTCATGTCAAACTGGTGATTGCTCATGAAAAACTGTTTATTGTTCATGTCAAATTAATCATCTTGTCAAACTAATAATTGTTTATGTCAAACTAGTGTATATTCATTCCAAACAAAAGTCTGTTCATGTCAAACTGCTGTGTATTTCAGCGCCACCTCAACAACCGCCTCAGCTGTACCATGCCGGACAGATACTTCAATCTTCGTGGGTGGAAGTCGTAGAGAACCAGACACTCACTCTAACTTGCCAGGTTCCTGGGGGAGATCCACCAGTCTACAGGACAATCATCACATGCAATAATATACCACAGCCGTTTGAGTCTGACGGCAGTTCGGTCACCATGGAAGTTCGTGTAACACGAGAATTTCATGGACGGAACTGTACCTGTAGCGCTCTTCATGCAGCAAGCTACACACAAACGTCGAGTGTGGAAATAAGGGTCACATGTAAGTCTGATATACTTGTTGCTTTGTGCACATGTTGCTTGATGTTTTCATTCTGCATTAATGCTGTCATTAGTGTGACAATTGGCAGAACTAAAATGTGTATATTATTTCCCGATATGTATCTACAGAAATGAAGATAGTTATGAAATTGTATGTCCTTTCTCTGCTGCACTTTATCTCCCAAATGAAACATATGACCTCAACCAGCTCAAACAACCATTGTTGTCTTTTGCGATATCCGCCAATCCCCTCCCACTCTTTTATTCATCATCTCATCTCATCTCATCTCATCATGTTCCTCTTGTACCTTGCGGTGTCGAGGTGAAGTATAAACTTCGTGAGAGTGCCCGGTTATGGGCTTCGTATATCGACATTCCCATGGATTCTGTTATTCCCTCCGTCCAGCGTTTACGTGGTCGGCCTCTTCCTCTGTTTCCATCTGGTCTGTACGTCATTGCCTGTTGTGGCATGCTGTTGACTGGTAGCCTACTTGCATGGCCAAACCATTTGACTTGCTGCTTTCTAATAAAATCTAGAGCAGCTTTAACCCCCACTTTAGTCCTGATTTCTTCATTTCTGATCTTATCTCTTCTTGATACGTTGAGTATTCTTCTCAGGAACCTCATTTCTGTTGTTGTGATTTTTCTTTTCTCTTTTTCTGTCATTGTCCAGGTTTGGCATTGGTAGCACAGAGTTGGTAGGAAGATTGTGTTGTAAAGTGCTTTCTTAGTAGTTATTGATACATGTTTGTTCTTTAGTATTGGTGCCATTTGTCCAATGAGTTGATTTGCCTTATTGCACCTATTTTCGATCTCGTCTTCTGATCTGCCATTTGATGACATTATACTTCCTAGGTACTTGAAGCTCTTTACTTGTTTCAAGGGATGTTCGTTTAGGTGAATTGTTGCTGTTTGTTCTTCTTTTTTTTATTCATCTATGTTCCTAATTCTGTGTCCGAGATTTTAGGACTCCATCTAATTCTGTTTTCGAATTTTTAGGTCTCCATCTAATAATCTGTTTTCGAGTTTTCAGGTCTCCATCTAATTTGCCATGTGGCTGCCAGAAGACTGACATTCTACCACGTTCAAGTTTCCTTAATGTGTGTCTCCCAGCGCCAGGGTCTCTGTTGTTCATTATTTGCTGGAATCTGTCCAGGCATTTCCTTCAGCTCGGCAATGGTGATTCTATCTTAGCCTTATTCTGTACAGGGATCCGGTTAATCAAAGCTTTCGTAATTTATTAGTTTTTGTTTGAGCATTTCTTCATTTTCCTATCCGTATCTTAGTATTAGTTTGACGATAGAACTGTATGTTCCATATTTGGTACTGGTCATAATTTCTTTTGATTTTCACACACTTCCTAATGCCACTCATTTTTTTTTTTTTTGGTATTTTGAAATGGGGTTTCACACAAGCAGATTGGGTTTTCATGTGCATTGTTTATTATTATTATCTTTGTCTTTCCCTTATGAATTTGCCTTATTAATTGTCATGTATGACCTAACTGATGTGACCCTACAACAAACGTTAGCTTGTCGTGTGATTTCGTGTGTGGGACATGAGGCCAATGGCACCAGCCAAGTCCAAAACATGAAACTTTCCTGTCAGAGCCCACTCTATTCCATTTCTGCTGGCAGCTATTATTGTTTTCATAATCCAGTAAGAATAATAAAGACACAAGAATCACTTGTCCCACTCCTGCTTTTATTTCAAACGGTTTAGTCCTCTGATACAGAACATTTCACATTAAGTCTTTATATGTTGCCCTCTCGCCGAGTGGTTAGAATCTTTGCTTAGGTGAATGTATTTTTTTTTTCTTGGGGGAGAGGGGTAAAAAGAAAACCCTAACCTGTCAATATTTTTGAAGACTTTTCACTGTCCACAAAACCAATATAACGGGGACATGTCAGTTTATTGTCCATAAATCCAACACAAAGAGTCCATCCCTAAATTGTCAGTCAGTGGCATCTCTCAATCTCTCCAGAATGACCGTGCCTAATATTATGTTTAGGAATAGGCAGTAACATTATTTATGTTTAATGTTTGCATTCCCACAGGAATGTCTTAGGCATCTTCACCAGTTATCATCCTCTCTAGTCTGCTGACATTTCTTTGGCGTCCCATTTTGTGCTAAATATTGATATTTTAGTTGAGGCGATTATATCTGCAGCGATACCATTTGAACCAGCCGCTTTCCCATCCTTCGTTAGTTTGATAGATTGTCTACTTCCTTCTTTAGATGCTTTCTCGCAGTTGTCATCTACCTCTACTTCTGCAGGCTAGATATCTGGATGTTAATATGGGACTGGTCTTTTCAGAAATTCCTCAAAGTATTCGGCCCGTGTGTTCATTTGCTGTTGAATGTTGTTAAGAACTTTCAAATTATTATTCTTGATCAGTCTGCTTGGTTGATTGTATGTGCCTTCCACTTTGCATGTGCTTTCGTAATGCTCTCTGATTTTTTTTTTTTAAATGCTACTGCTATTTCTGCATCATTTGCTAGGACAAATAGACAGAGTCCCATACCCGCCCTTATCAATGTCATATCTTCTTTGTTGGCGTCTGTGTGTTTCCATGGTTTTGGTAACTCTGGTTTTGCTATTATGTTTTAACAATGAAATTTCTTGTCTTCTAATTTTAAGTTTCTTGCGTTATCAAAGATGATGTATTCTCATTACCTTTGTCTTGATGATGTGGACTTCGCTGATGGCGTTGTCTTCCTGCCCCACTTATCAAAGGAACGGGCACTAGCGCAGGTCAAGGGCACGAGCGAGTCATTAGGGTCGACAGACAGCAATTACACAATACTCTACATGACGTCACAGACAAGCAGTTACAGACAGAGAGGTCATCGGTGACACAATAAAGGAGATACTATCCCACGGGTGATCTCAGTCAAACAGATACACAGGTGGCATGGTTGAGACAAGTAACGAGATAGTATACCACGGGTGATCTCAGTCGTAATGAGATAATATCCCACGGCTGATCTCAGTCAAACAGATACACAAGGGGAAAGGATGACACAAGTAAAGAGATACTATCCCACAAATGATCTCAGTCAAACAGATACACAGGGGAATGGATGACACAAGTAAGGAGACACCATCCCATAGGTGATATCATTTAAACAGATATTCAGCGGGAATGGATAGATAGACAGCGACATAATCCTAAGTTTTCACCGGGACATCGAAAGTCCGTGTGGCCGAGAGGTATAAAACGCCCGAGCTGAAACCTTCTCTGGTTACTGCGCGTATTGTGGTTTCATCCCACGCACCTATTAGTATGACATAAATGTTGACTTCTCGTCCTTCACTTTGGACATAAATCTCAAGTCGGACTGAGTTCGCTGAAGGCAAGGTACACTGGTGATAGGAAGTTAATCCTCATGCAAATATCATACCAGTTCCCTAGCCAGCTGCAGCAACTATTGCTAGTTCTAGCACCTGTGTGGAGTACACTCGAGTTCAATCTCTAAATTCACGCCATGCTTTGTGCTATGGAGCGGTATAACTCCATCACAAACTATCGTTTATCAAGAAGAAAGGTGCCCCACAGTGTTTGTTCTATTCCATGCTGTGAACGTAACTACACTGTTCTATGTCTTCCCACACACTGTATGCTATATCTGGACGCAGGTCTCTACTTCTGCAATCGGAGATGTTCTATTATTAAGTGTTACACGCTTTGTTAGCTACCGCTTTTTTTCGAAATACCTCTTTACACTTCTTGTGTGTTGTTTCGGTATTGCAGCTCTACCACTGGTTGCTGCATGTGTCCTCTTTCTTCTACGAGGCTGCATGCTTGCTCTTTGCTGAGTGTCTGATTCTTGCTCACATATAGAACACTTATGCTTTGTGATGATTTGATGAGAGTATTCTTTATCGATCAAGGCACATGTTCCATGTTTGGAATGAGCACACTTTATTTTCAAAGGCTTAAGAATAGAGTACTCAGGCCCGTCTAACATTCAGCCCTTCTTATTTCTCTCTCTCTCTCTCTCTCTCTCTCTCTCTCTCTCTCTTTCTCTCTCTCTCTCTCTCTCTCTCTCTCTCTCTCTCTCTCTCTCTCTCTCTCTCTCTCTCTCTCTCTCTTTCCATACATTATTTCACATTTTACAGGGATCAGCAACAACAATATTAATATATGCATTATAAGGGCACTGGAAATGCGCAAAAAGCAATACTACTCGATAAGCTAACATAAATTATTGATGTGGCAATTGTTATTACCTATGAGAGGCATACTGTATTATCCATATGTATTACCATTACAATTATTATTATTATTAAGAGGGAAGACATTGTGTGTTGAGATATTGTTCAAATAGTTTATATGTATAGGGAATGGTGAGGTATTTGATTTCTTGTGAAGATTGAGGGAAAGATAGGAGAAGAAGAGAGACAAAGATAGTAGGAAAGAGTTAGACACAGGGAGAAGGATAGAAGCGAGCGAGAGGCAGAGAGAGGTAGAGTGAGAAAGAGAGAGGGAGACAGAAATGACACACAGATTGAGAGACACACAGAGAGGGAGAGAGACAGACGGATAGAGAAAGACAGAGGGTCGGAGATAGGATGAGAGAGAGAGAGAGTGAGAGAGAGACGCACAGAGAGTGAGAGAGGGGAACAGAGCGGGAGATGGAGCGAGAATGATGGAAAGTAAGAGAGAGAGAGAGAGAGAGAGAGAGAGAGAGAGAGAGAGAGAGAGAGAGAAAGAAGGAGAATCATAGAGAAACAAGGAGAGAGGGAGAGACAGAGAGATTGACAGAGAGAAAAAGAGAGTGACATATAAAGAATGAGAGCGAGAGGGATACACAGATATAGAAAGGAATAACGCACACAGACACAGTGTATATATCTCACAATGAACACAAACCCGGTGGCAGGAATCGCAATCGGGAAAAGCAAACATAATGAAATACAAATACTGAAATAACGATAACCTAAAAATGTGCTGAATAACAAGAAAACGAATCCGACGTTTCGATCTTAGTGATCTTACTCGGGAACAAGAGTAACCTTAGGTATATGCTGGTCCATAGCAGTCCACCCCAACCTCACAATTCTCTTCCTGGCACGGTGACTTGTCTTTGGTCGCGTTGCAAGACCTGCCCAAATGTAATTCAAACTCAGAGTCTAGCATTCCCTAAGACGACTTCCCACATCCGTGAGGGTTTCTCATGCATAAGTCGCAACGTCATCTAAGCGATTACCTGCACAGGTTGTGACATGAGATATTTCGGAGAGACAGGTCTACGTCTGGCTGACAGGTTTAGGCAGGTTCCTGATATCCACAGTGGCGCCCAGAAACCGGTATACATGCACTTCAACAGTCCAACCACTGTGGCGTGGCCGACATACAGGTCACGGCGATCAAATAGTACAAATCCCAAGAACGGAATCGTAAGACATTGGAACACTGTCTCATCTTCCAGTTGGGCTCACTCTCCCCTCACGGCCTCAATGTCCAACACAGTTTCATTTAACTTCCAAACCCCCACGCCTTCCCATCCCCGCAATTGTATAGCCCACTAAAAAGGTAGTTGCATATACTTTACAGGGCGTCACAGTCGACGCCAGCATTATTTCTACTGTTTGGGATTTCTTGGCAAGTTTGCGTTCGGTGGTTTGTAATTGTTTTATGAGCGACCGGCACTCATACCATTCTATGTGGACCAACGCAATGGAAGTCTGCATCCAGGTCGCTTGCAGCTGTGTTTCGAGCGCCTAACGAGGGATTGCGAACTGCATCTGTGACACCTTCGACACAGAGTGCTAATCTATATTTTTACCTTTCGCTCACATGGGCGCCTCTTCAATTCTCTCTCCAGAATGATGATTGTTCATGTCAACCTGGTGATTTCCCATGTCAAACAGATGATTGTTCATGCTAAACTATTGATTGTTGATGTCAAACTGTGTGGTATATTTTTTCACAATCCGTAACAGGGCTGTGAAAAATTCTCCGGACAATAGTGGCGTATTAACACCGCAACCAGGATATTTTGTTTCGCTAAGGAAAATCCCAAAATTTACAATAGGAAGCAGCAGCGACATCCAACCAAACACTGGGAAGGGAAACTGGGAACGGAAAAGCTAAGATAATACAGCAACAACCGGTCCCATAGTCTCACTTGCCACAAACACGTTGTAACTACAAGAAAGGCGACTGTGTCTGCGGTATTTGGTAGCTCTACTCGCTACAAGCACTTTAGAAAGTTAATTATAATGAGAATAGTTGGACCAGAAAGCAAGCAGCCAATAGAGTTGGAGACAAGCCAAATAGAGTCCTTACATCTTGTTGTTTACATGTGGTGATTGGAGCCATTCCAAAGAATGAAGTAAAAAATGCTATATTTTATATTAGTTAAGTTTAGTCTGTGAGCCTTCTTCCAGTAGAAGAGTTGGTAAGTCAAAACATGTTGTAAACCCACGTGGTTTGTTCTTAAGAATTTAATTTAGTGTGTGTAACTAAATAATATATTCAGTTATCATAGTCATAGATACACTGTAAATTAAGAAAACCTAGTGAGTTTCTTATTCTTCTAGTAAACAACTTATTTAATGTTAAGCATTAGACTGAAGTTTTACATTTCATTCTTAAGTAGTTCAACTCAATTATTAGTGATTTAGGAGTGATGAGTAACTTAAGATTTAACAAAACTAGTTTACATGTGCCAACGCTGACAGAGAAATTAGTGTAATGTGTAATTGTCAAGTATTTTTAATTACATGATCACATTAGTCAAGTAGATTTATTTTTGACATGAGCACATGGACAAACACATATGTTTCTGGTATTTCATGAACACATGAGAACCAAATAGATTCCTATAGGGATCATAATTGCATGTGTTGGGCGAAAGCACCCATGTGGTGAGTCAAATGGATTTTCAATGTTGTAAACACGTGAAATTAATATTTGTGCCACATAATAATACTTAGTCAACTGGCATGCTAGAATGGTTAAGATTCATAACTCCTGAATGTAGATTAAGTATATCACATAAATCTATGAGAGCATGTGGGGATCCCGTGTATTTTCATTATTGCTACACATGAGGAAGTATCCTTTGAGAATCTCATAATTATGTATAATGGTCACATAAATCTATGTCATTGCTGAGAGCATGTCTGTGAGGATTCATGTGTGATTTCATTATTGTTAAAGAGATGTGAATGTATCATTTGAAAAGAACACATCAGTAGTAATGACTAAATATCATCCAGGAAAATATTATAATTTCTGATGAAGGATGTTAGAATGATGAGATTTCATTGTAATGTCATTGTGATTGAATCTGTGAATACTATACCAAAATGGACACCATGATGTACTTATACTGTCTATAAACAAACACTCATTAGAATAGGGAATGATATTTAAAGCCCTTAATGTATGAGGTCCTTTTTCTTGAATAGAAGAAGATGAAGAGAGTTAACTAGGTACAGAAGAGGATGGGAAACATAGTTGTCAATTCCGAATTAATCAAGGTATTACTTAACCTGTAGAACTTGAGGAGAGGCATAGGTGAAGATGAAACTGCACATCTGCTATTCTAAACCTGGAACACCTGATAGGGGAGATTGGATGTAGAACAACCAATTATGTTGTGAATAACTATTTTAGAGCATCAAGACTCTTTACCCTCCACTGTTTATTTTCCTAGGATCGCAATTCTTTTATGTAATTTCTTTGTAATTTTCTTGAAAAATATAGAGAATTTCAGTTCTAAAGTTCATATTGATGGTATCTTTAGATTTATGATTGATGCTGAAATTTCAGATAGATCCAGACCTGACTTTCTGAAGGTAGTAGTAGCCACTTCACTGAAGGCAGTAGCCACTTAACTGAGTGAGGCAGCTCAGATACTGAGGCCAAATACTATTCCACAGCAACTTCCTGCAAATTTTATCCACCCTTCCAGGACAGGTATCACATATCCTTTAGTCTAGGTAAATCGGTGAGAAAAGCAGTGAGCCATAATAAATCTAACCTGGAAACTAAAAAAAAGAACACTCAAGAACATAGTCTGCACTGACTGAATGCTACCGATATCCAATAACTGGATGGGAGACCAACCAGGGTGTACCCAGTTTGCTTCCACAGATTATAAATAGACCCGCAGAAGAGGCCCAATAATTATAATTAAGAACGGATACAACACTGAGGACAATGTATGATACAATGGCAAGGCCAGGAGATAGATAATTTGATAGAGATGAATATATGTAAATAATCTTATAATTGTACTGCATTGATTGTTGTATTTTATAACACGTATAATCAATAGCACCATTTTTATATATATAATAAATGATGAAAATGTCGGGTTATTTTCTCTTTTGAGAGTTCTCTTGTCATAGTGAAATTGTTGTAAGTAATCACCCTAGATTAATTATTTAGTTGGTAAAAGAGAGGCAAGGAACCATCCTAAGGACATTTGGGATATTCAGTAAAAATGTCAGTGTTTTCCTGGAGGTATTCATTGGTTCTCCAAAACTCTATTTAATGGTCTCAAATAATTGAGCGAGTAACAGCTAAATTAATTTTAACGGACAGGATCACATTGAGAAAGAGGAACTAAGGATCCTTTTTCTCTTTGGGGTTGAGCTGTCAACTATACATCCGACAATCTGGTGATTGTTCATGTCACACTGGTGATTGTTCATGTCACACTGGTGTTTGTTCATGTCAAACTGGTGTTTGTTCATGTCAAACTGGTGATTGTTCATGTCAAACTGGTGATTGTTCATGTCACACTGGTGATTGTTCATGTCACACTGGTGTTTGTTCATGTCAAACTGGTGTTTGTTCATGTCAAACTGGTGATTGTTCATGTCAAACTGGTGATTGTTCATGTCACACTGGTGAAACACTAGTGATTGTTTATGTCAAACGGGCGAGTGTTCATGTCAATCTGGTGATTGTTCATGTCAATCTGGTAATTGTTCATGTCAAACTGGTGATTGAACATGTCAAACTGGTGATTGAACATGTCAAACTGGTGATTGTTCCATTTTGATTGTTGATGTCAAACTGGTAAGTGAACATGTCAAACTGGTGATTGAACATGTCAAACTGGTGACTGCTCATGTGAAACTGGTGACTGTTCATATCAAAGTTAAATATGTTCATGTCAAGCTACTGTGTGTTTCAGCACCCCCTCAACAACCGCCACAGCTGTACCGTGCCGGACCGATACTTCAGTTCTCGAGGGTGGAAGTTGTAGAGAACCAGACACTCGCTCTAATTTGCTATGTTCCCGAGGGAGATCCACCAGTCTACAGGACAGTCATCACATGTGATAACATACCACAGTCATTTGAGTCTGACAGCAGTTATGTCATTATGCACGTTCAGGTGACACGAGAACATAATGGACGGAACTGTACCTGTAGCGCTTTTCACGCAAGTTACACACAAACATCTACTGTGAAAATAAGGGTCACCTGTAAGTCTGATATATTTGTTGTTTTGTTCACATGTTGCTTGTTGCTTTCATTCTTCATTAATGTTGTCTTTGTTGGGGCATTTGGTAGAATGATAGTATGTATCCAGAATTATTTCTCGGTATGTGTCAACAGAAATGAAGACAGTTATAGAATTTTATCTGGTCCTGATGTCCTTTCTCTGCTGCACTTTATCTCCTATTGGAACATAGGATCTCAGCTAACTAAACCACCTCAACCAACTCAACCAACTCAGCCACCTCAGTTAACTCACCCAACTCTACCATCTCAACTAACTAAACAACTTCAATTAACTCAACCAACTCAACCATCTTAACTAACTAAACCATCTCATCTAAATCAAACACTTCAACCAACTAAATCAATCCAGCCAACTCAACCATCTGAACTAACTCAATCAATTCAGCCAACTTAACCACCTCAACTAACTCAACAACCTCAACCAACGCAATCAATCCAGCAAACTCAGCCACCTCAACTAACTCAACCACCTTAACCAACTCAACCATCTCAACTAACTCAATCAATTCAGCTAACTTAACCACCTCTACTAACTCAACAACCTCAACCAACTCAGCCATCTCAACTAACTCAACCATCTCAACTAGCACAACAAACTCAACAACCTCATCTATCTCAACCAACTCAACGACCTCAAATAACTCAACCACCTTACCTACATCAACCATCTCTACCACCTTTATCAACTCAACCACCTCAACTAACTTAGCCGCCTCAGCTACCTCAACTAACCCAACTACATCAATCAACTCAGCCAGGCCTTCCTGTCTTTTATGATATCCTCCAGCCCTCTACATCTCCCCCGTTTATTCATCTATGTTTTTAATTCTATTCCCCAGTGTATAGGTCTCCATGTATTTATGTGTCCAAGTGTTGAGGTCTCTATCTAATTATGTCTGTCCGAGTGTTTAGGTCTCCACCTAACTCTCTGTGTCCGAGAGTTTAGGTTTCCATATAATTCTGTGTCCGAGTGTTTAGGTCTCCGTATAATATTCACTGTGTTCGAGAGTTTAGATCGCCATATAATTCCCTGTCCGAGTGTTTAGGTCTCCACATAATTCTCTGTGTCAGAGAGTTTGGGTCTCCATATAATTCTGTCTCCGAGTGTATAGGCCTCAGATCTAATTCTGTTGCCCTATGGATTTCAGAGAACTGACATCCCAGAATGAATGTAAGAAAGAGAGTGCTGAAATGCTATGTAGAACCAGTTTTGCTGTATGGCAGTGAATCTTGGAATGTAAATGAACAAATTAAGAAGAAATTAGAAGCAACAGAGATGTGGTTCCTGAGACGAATGTTGCGAATTCCTTGGACTGCCAGAGTAACTAACGACGACTGCCTGAAACAGGCTAATGAAACTAGAACATTATATACAACAATAAGACAGAGACAAACAGCTTTCCTCGGTCATGTGATGAGAAGAGAGGCTTTGGAGAACATCGTAACAACTGGAAAGATCGAGGGGAAGAGAGGCAGAGGTAGACCAAGAGAAGTGATACTGGATGGATTGAGACGGTGGCATGGAGGAATATCAGCAGCAGAGTTGATCCAGAAAACCAAAGACCGAGATCTATGGAGAGCCATGAACGCCTACGCCAGCCGGCACGGCACTTGATGATGATGATGATGACATTCCAGTTATACTACATTCATGTTCCCTCAATGTGTGTCCCCCAGGGTCTCTGTTGCTCTAGACTTGTTGGAACCTGTCCAGACATTTCCTTCAGTTCGGTATTGGTTATTACATCTACGTCCTATTATGTGCTGTGATCCGGTTAATCAACCTTTGTGTAATTTTCTTTAGTTTATGCTTTAGCATTTCTCCATATTTCCCATCCGAACTTTTGTACTAATTTGTCGATAGAATTGTATGTTCTATGTTTGTTACTGGCTATAATTTCTTGTAACATCCACAAATCTCCTAGTTCGACTTATCAGTTGTATGCTTATTGTAATATCTCAGTATGCTCCCCTATGATTGTCTATGCTGCTATCTAAATAGACTTATTATTTCGCCTCTTAAATTGGGGCTTCACTATGGCAGATCGGTTTTCATTTGTTTATTCCTGCCATGAGCCTGACGACGTCATGGCATGGTTCAGTTATAGCCTAGGTCACAGAGTACAGGTTACGACTGTGTTCAGAATTGAACACGAGAACGTGCAAAGCAGGGGCTTTCCACACAACGTGAAAAACGTTAGAACTCACTTCCCAGGTGATAGGAAGTGAGCTCGGGAGAAGAGTCGGCGTTGATCCATCGTCCTGTGTGGACATGGTGAAAAATAGACAGCGTTATGGCTCTACATTGAGCCACGCATTTAATCTGTGATGTAGTGTAGTGTGATGTGACTGTCGAATAAGTGAGGGTATCTGTGATTATGTGATCGTGTATATTATACGTAGGAAACTGATAACAGTCTTTGTGTTCACTCTTGTTCGAGTTAGCTGGAGTTCGAGTGGGTGAGGTGTATGACGTATGATCGAGTAACCATGATATACTCATGTGCTGCGAGATGACCAGTGTTCTGACTGGAGAAGAAGAGAAGAAGAAATCATCCCCTGTTGGACATGAGAAGTATGGCTACACTAGTGTATCGATAGTAGCCTCATTCAGATAGTCCAGTCATATCCTGGCAATTCCCATTATCTGTGTCTTCTTTTATGAATATGTAGCACTAATTGAAGTGACCCTACAACAAACGTTAGCTTGTCGTGCAGCTGATTCCGTGTATGGAATATGAGGGCCATAGTTTAGTTTAGTTTAGACGTTGGATCAACATCACGGCACACGGTTTAACCCATAAGTGCTCCGTTTTGCTCCTAACTCAAACCTGAGTCTGGAGAAACTCAGCTCAGAGCACGAACTCCGTTGCATTGGCGAGGATCCTGAAATACTTTGGGTAGATTTTTAACTCGAAATTTTGCCCAGGCAGCGCCGTTAGGCTACTCTTTTTCGATTTCCAACTGCCAAGGGATTTTTTACGTGCGCAACAATACACACGGGCGTCCGATCTCACTATCCAGAGACCAGGGGAAATTTTATTACTAGAAGTCCAGGTGGTTTTTTAAAATAAATCCCGGTCCTCACCGGGACCTGAACCCGGGACCTCCAGCACTCGAGGCGGACACCATACCTCGAGACCACTCATCCCCCCTTATGAGGGCCATGTAACCAGCCAAGTCCAAAACATGAAGCTGCCCTGTCAGAGCCCATTGTATTCCATTTATGTTGGCAGTATTTGTTGTCTTCATAATCTACACTAGACTATTGTCAGTGAGAATAATAACGATATCACAAGACACACTTGGGTTTTCGTCTCAAATGCGTCTGCTAGTTTGTTTTCTTCTGATATAGAACGTCCCACCTGAAGTCTTCATATGTTGCCATCTATCCCAGGGATTTAAATTGCCGTATCCCATTCTGGAGAAATAGGTTCTAATCTTTGCTTAGGTGAATTTATAGTTTTTCAGTTTGTTGGGTAGAGGATTGGGGGGGGGGGGGGGGGGGTAAAATAAGACCATAACTTACACACTGTTTCTCGAAGACCTTTCACTTTCCACGCACCAATATATAAAGTGGCCAGTTCAGCTCAATGCTTTGATTATCAGTATAAATAGAGTGGCTCACTGGTTAATGCAGGGCCTGGTCATCCATAAATTGTTTGTCACTGGCATTTCTTAATTTCTCCTAATGATCCTGCCTAATATTATCTTTAGGAATAGGAAGTAACATTATTTATGTATATTGTTCGCATTCTGGCGTGTTGCTTGTTTTAGGCATCTTCAACATATGTCACTCTCTCCAGTCTGCTGACATTTCCTTCGCAACCCATTTTGTGCTAAATAGTGTGTGCAATAATTCAGTTGGGGCGATTATCTGCAGCTATACGATCTGGACCAGTAGCTTTCCTATCCTCCAGGAGTTTGACAGATTTTCTGCTTTCTTATTTAGATGCTTCCTCACGGTTGTTGTTAGCTCTATTTCTGCAGACTAGACATCTGGATGTTCATATGAGGAGGGTCTATTATGAAGTTCCTCAAAGTATTCAGCCCGTGTGTTCATTTGATGTTGAATATTGTTGAGAACTGTCCCATTACTATACGTGACATGTCGACTTGGTTGATAATATAAAAATACTTGGTTGATTATATACACCATCACAGGATTTATCTCAACTGGACATAGCACATGAAAGCGCGACCAGAGAGGAACATCCAGACCAGGAAACATTTCCAGATGTTGGGATCTCGGAGTATACCAGTTCAGAAACCCAGGACACCGGGAATTGTTATGAGCCAGAATATGGACTTTGAGTTTGTACAGACAACATTGTCTGGATGGTAAAGAAGAAATTCTTTGCAAAAAATGGAGGAAGAAACCCCTATAATCTTTTAAGTTGAAGTTACCAGGGAATCCCAGTTATAGAAATCTGAAGTAACAGAAGTCAAGAGTGGTTTGGAACCAACACTCTTAGGACTCAATCTACACTTCAGTCAGGTTGATTTGATAGGAGTGGATCAGCTATGGGTGACTACTTTATTCAAAAGTAACACCACTTTATCGTCCTTGAGTAACTATGTTATCTCTCAAGGCAGGACAACTTGGCACAGTCTATTACCAATTTCCAACACAGATTTCAAAAGAGACCCTAGTGCAGAGAAACTCAGCCCGTTAATGATTTATCATGGGAAGAAACCGAAGATGGACGATTATTACGACCGACTCAGAAAAAGGTTCATGGAGACATGATGTTAAACAGTATTCCTTTGAAAAAGAGGATATTGATGGATCAGTGATGGGTCTAGTTATCCAAGATAATTTATTCTCAATAACTTTGTCTTGATGGTCTGGACTTCTCTGATGGCTTTGTCTTCGTGTCCCACTTATCTGAGAGACGGGAACTACGTCAAGAGCAGAAGCGAATTATCAGTGACGAGAGACATCAATTACATAATATTCTAATGACACCAAGGCAAGCAGGTACAGAGAAGTAGGTCATGAGTGACACAAGTGAGGAGACATTATCCCACGGGTGATCTCAGTCAAAGATACACACGGGACAAGGATGACACAAGTAAGGAGATATTATCCCAAAGCTGATCTCACTCCAACATATAAACAGGGCACATGGGTGTCACAAGTAAGGAGATATTATCCAACAGGTGATCTCAGTCAAACAGATACACAGGGGACATGGGTGACAGACGTAGAGAGACACTATGCCACCGATGATCTCAGTCAAACAGATGCGCAAGGGACATGGGTGACACAGATAATGAGAAATTATTCCATAGGTGATCTTAGTCAAATATACACAAGGGGAATGGAGGACACAAGTAAGCAGATACTATGCCACAGGTGATCATAGTCAAAGAATCACAGGGAACATGGATGCCACAAGTATGGAGATACTGTCCCACAGACGATCTCAGTCAAATAGATACACATGGAGGATAGGCACTTAAACGGTCAAGGCCTCTGGTAAGTTTATGCTCGCGGCTACCGTTTTCATTCGCATTTTCCTCATTCTGGTCTGGAAGTGTATGGTTCCATCACAGTGCTTCGGAGTTGAGTGCGTGGCGCGACATTGTGGGCTATGAATTTCGTGTGAAATTCTTTAACATCTGTCAGCGGTTGTTTGTAGCGTCAACTGCATGTTCGGAGTAGTGGCGGCCGGTATCGTCGCAGGCTAACTGGGTTTGCCTTATTTAGAAATGTGTGGCTGTTGGTTTTCTAGTGACTACTGCTTAAATCACGATGAACTGTATTTTTCATGGAGGGCATTTATGTTGGCATTCTGTAGGTGGCATTATGCACAATGAAATGCTTTTACATCTGTCCGCGGTTATTTTTAGCGTAAACTGCATGTTCGGGAAAATTGGGGGGGGGGGGGGGGGAAGAGGAAGCGGCTTTGTCGCAGAACGAAGTGGTGTGCCTTGTGCAGCGGTGTGTGGCTGCTGGTTTTCTAGTGACTGCCGCTTAAATCGACGTGGAACTATATTTTTCGTGGATGACTTTTGTATTGGCATTCTGACGGTGGCATTATACACAGTGTACCTGTGCGGGATGTTGGTTTGTCAAGACTTCTGTTTGTTCCATTTTTCACATGGGCAGTGAGAAGTCAAACAGATGCACAGAGAAAATGGATGACACAAGTAAGGAGATAATATCCCACAGGTGAACTCAGTCAAACCGATATACAGGAGGACACGGATGACACAATTAAGGAGATACTATTCCAAAGGTCATCTCAGTTCATCAGATATGTAGTTGACACGGATGACACAAGAGAGGAGATATTATTCCATAGGTGATCTCAGTCAAAGATACACAGGGGGAATGGATGACACAATAAAAGATATACTATCGGACAGATGATCTCAGTCAAAGAGATACACAATGGACACGGATGAAACAAATAAGAAGGTACTATCCCACAGATACTCTCAGACAAACTGATACACAATGTCAATTGATGACACAAGTAAAAACATAATATTCCACATGTGATCTCAGGCAAACAGATACACCTGGGAAATTAATGATACAAGTAAGGAGATACTATCCCATAAAAGATCTCATTCAAACAGATACACAGGATGAATGGAATACACAAGTAAGGAAGTATTATCCCACAGGTGATCTCAGTCAAACAGATACACAGGGGGAACGGATGACACAATAAAAGATATACTATCGGACAGATGATCTCAGTCAAACAGATATGCATGGGGAATGGATGACACAAGTAGGAAGATACTATCCTACAGATGATCTCGATAAAACAGGTACACAAGGTGAAAAGATGACACATGTATGGAGATACTATCCCACACGTGATCTGACTGAATCTGATACAGAGGCAGAAGGGATGACACAAGTAAAGAGATACTATCTCAAAGGTGATTTCAATCAAAGGCACACAGGGGGATGGATGACACAAGTAAGGAGATACTATCACCCAGATGACCTGAGTCAAAAATACACAGGGAAATGGATGACACATGTAAGGAGATAATATTCCACAGGCGATCTCAGTTAAACAGATAGACAGAGTGAATGGATGACACAACTAAGGAGATACTATCATACATGTTATCTCCATCACAGATACACAGGGGGAATGGATGGCACGAGTAAAGATATACTATCACACAAATTATCTCAGTTAAACAGATACACATGTCACATAGGTGACACAAGTAAGGAGATACTATCCCACAGTTGATCTCAGTCTAACTGATACTTAAGGAGAATGGATGACAAAAGTAATAAGATAATACTCCACATGTGATCTCAGTCAAACAGTTTCACAGGGGACATGGATGACACACAAGTAAGGAGTTAATTTTCCGCAGGTGATCTCAGTCAAACAGATACACAGGGGACATGGATGACACAAGTAATTAGATACTATCCCACAGATGATTTCAGTGAAACAGATACACAGTTTAATGGGTCAAACAATTAAAGAGATACTATCTCACAGGTGAAACAGATACACAGGGGGAATAGAAGGATAGACAGCGACAGAATCGGAAGTTTTCACCAGTCAACGTAGTTCCATGTGGGCGAGAAGTTTAACATGCCCAAGCTTACACCTCTGGTGATTGCGAGCATTGTGGTTTCATTCCACAGACCAGCCAAGTGGACTTAAATGTTGACTTCTTGTCCTCGACATGGGGGAGTAAATCACAAGTACCACCAAATTCTGAATGGGTTCTCTGATGGCGAGAGACATTGGTGCTAGGAACTTAACCTGCATGCAAAAAATCAGCCCATTGCACTCGCTAGCAGCAGCAACAATTGGTAGTTCTAGCATGTGTGTGGAGTACGCTCGAATTCAATAAGATCGAGCGAAACATTAACACAGAGGTCATCACAATGTTTGAGCAGGAAATGTAAACTGTTTGTGTGAATCGGGAGACTTGCCAGTACAAGATATTTTAGATTAAGATGTCAATAGAGATGACGCAATAAAGTTTTGAGATGTGTGTCTGTGTGTGTATGTGTAAGAATGAGAAGGAGGATTGGAAGAAGAAGAAAAAGTTTGAGATGAATATCGAAGAGCAGGAAGAGGAAGCAAAACGCGGATGTGGTAGGAAAAGCTTAGGAAGAAGACACAGAAGAGCGGTAGTAGCAGATGAAGAAGAGGACTAAGAAAAAGTGTAAGGATGCTAGTAATGTGATGACAGTAATGGTATGATGATAAAGGCTGTAATGCTTGTGTTGATACTGTCATGATTTCGATACCCTCAGATCCAGCAACTGTAACATCTTTCCGGATAGTTGGCGGATCTAACACCACCAGCATAAAAAGAGGAGACGAGTTTACATTCACTTGTGAAGGAACTGGGAACCCCGTGTCTCAACTAACTGTACAACGACAGAATGGCCCAACTTTGACTAATGTAAGTTACATTACACTAGTCAAATTTTCAAAATTGTTTTGTCAGAATTTAAATACCCCATTTCTGATTGATTTTGACTTGCTGATTTCAAATATCTTAATTAAATTCACGAATTGGCTCTGTTTTTGTTTTAATGATGAATTTACATTACAGTAATACAAATACTATATGCTTGGTTAATTCTCTGGGGTGTATCGATCGGTCTCTTGTCACAGTCTAACAGTAATCAGCCAGCATTGAAGAGCTCCAATTGCCTTCATACCTTGTCTCCATAGCAGTAATGTTCTAGTAAACTCATTCACTATGCTCATCACTGACAGCTCCATAATTTAAAGTCAAATAATCCACATGAGAATCATCCAGAAAATGAATTTTCAAAGACACGTTGCGGTTAAGACCCTTATACTTCAGAAGGAGACGTTCTACAATTTCATTTTTATTAACAGATCTGTTGTTTCCAAGAAAATTGTCCACCACTGACTTAGTGCTTGTCCCTTCCCATGCAACTCGTACAGAAACTCGTGATCATGAAGAGGTTTTAGAACTCGCGGACCAATAAATACCCCATCCCTTATTTTAGTTTCACTCAGCCTTGGAAATTGTCTGATGAGGTTTTTGAAACCCCCATGTGTTTTCTCCACTTCCTTGACAATTGTGTTTTCATGCCATCCAGTTTAGTGTGCAAGGGTGGCAACAAAATCTTGCTGGTGTTGACAATTGCTGGGTTCTCAACGTTCTTATTGGCAGGCTGTAATGACTGCTTGATTGGCAGGTACTTCAATTTTAATTCACCGCAACAGACGTCACGAGGCTATATTTAGCTTTAGCGGCTATATATAGCGTAGTTAGCAGCTATATATAGCACTGGCGGGGGATCTCCGTTCAATTAAAGTTTTTTTCAGTGCGTATCATGGCGCGACATGGCGCGAAAAAGGCGCGAAAAAGGAGCGACGAACGGTAACACAGTGTGTGTAGTACATTTTTACGTTGGCTTTCTGCAGTCATGACCCTAACCCGAACCCGAACCCTAACCCTAACTAGAAGAATGCCATAACGGAACGGGCCCTTTTCAGGGTCACAAATTAGCACACAATAACAGCCCCTAAGTGTGCACAAGAGTATACAATCACTGAAATATTCAGGTCAACTCACACACATAACTAAACCATTTGCTGCACACCGACAACGTTATTCCGGTCAAGGTCATGCACACCGAGATACAGCGCGAATAAGGGGACTCCAGGATATGACGTCTGCCCTGGAATTCCCTTTGTTTGCGGTGAATTAAAATTGAAGTACCGACTGGCCAATGTTTTCTGATGTGATCGGCAATACCACTCACAGAGGAAGCAACAGTACTTGGTGTATTCGCCCTGTAGTCCAAGCAAAAGAACGACCACCTTTAAGTTACTGCAACAGCTGCGTCATATTAAAAAATTGATCGTAATTAATTAAACCAGTAGCAAATATCTTGAAAACTTGAGCCAATCATTTTAATGTCATTTTAGTTTTCAGCACACCAAAATTAGTTAAGATCAGATATTTTCATATCTCTTACATTATGATCGTTGTTTCGTGTTATAAATGATAACGCTTGTGATTATACAGGACTTGGTCAGATATTACTGAACTATCGTATGAATGTAGACGGTACTTCCTGCTTTCTGTTAGCGCCAAATGTTGCGCGGCGCTCACCAAACCAGACGTCCCATATTGTACGGGTGTAAGTTAATAAGTAAGTCACAAATGGATGTAGAAAAATAACTAACTATGATAAGAACTTGAAAACAGTTTATTTTTATAATACATTGTCCCTTTATTTCTCAACACAATTTCCACCAACATTGATGCACTTATCGCATCGTTTTATCGGTGCTCCCAACTCGGCTGCATAGAACTGCGTGCTCTGTTTTCTAAACCACGTTGTCACTTCGCATTCAACCTCGGCGTCACTCGCGAAATGTCTCCCCCAAGGTGGGTTTTCAGTGGACTTGGCCCCTAGCGATTTCCCGTAAAGTGGTGCATAGCTGCGGAGAAAAAGTTACGAGGACGAGTCAATAAGTATGTCACACAGTTCTATGGTATGGCACGTAAATGAGGACAGAGCACGCAGTTCTATGCAGCCAGTTTGGGAGGACTGATAAAACGATGGGATAAGTGCATCAATGTTTGGTGTAAATTATGTTGGGAAATAAAGGTATAATGTATGTATAAAAATAAACTGGTTAAAAGTTGTTATCATAGTTAGGTATTTTGCTACAGCCATTTGTGATTTACGTATTAACTTACCCTCGTACTAGCGGCTTCTGGCAGAGAAGAACAATTGTGAGGCTACAAACCTTACCCTAGTGAGAGGAAATGCAACCTAACAACTAAATAACATTGCAAGGAGCACCACGCCATAAGACTTGGTCGGCAACTGGTCTAGGATCGAAGCTCCGAGAGGCGGACAGTTAGAGTACTGCTTGGCAGCAGATCCAGCAGTATATCTTGTTCCAGACGTATTGGTGTAACAGACGTATTGGTGTAACAGACGTATGGGTGTAACAGATGTATTAATGTAACAGACGTATTGGTGTAACAGATGTATTGGTGTAACAGACGTATTGGTGTAACAGACGTATTGGTGTAACAGACGTATTGGTGTACCAGACGTATTGGTGTAACAGATGTATTTGTGTAACAGACGTATTGGTGTAACAGATGTATTGGTGTAACAGACGTATTGGTGTAACAGACGTATTGGTGTAACAGACGTATTGGTGTAACAGACGTATTGGTGTACCAGACGTATTGGTGTAACAGATGTATTGGTGTAACAGACGTATTGGTGTAACAGACGTATTGGTGTAACAGATGTATTGGTGTAACAGACGTATTGGTGTAACAGACGTATTGGTGTAACAGACGTATTGGTGTAACAGACGTATTGGTGTACCAGACGTATTGGTGTAACAGACGTATTAGTGTAACAGACGTATTGGTGTAACAGATGTATTTGTGTAACAGACGTATTGGTGTAACTGACGTATTTGTGTAACAGACGTATTGGTGTAACAGACGTATTGGTGTAACAGATGTATTGGTGTAACAGACGTATTGGTGTAACAGATGTATTGGTGTAACAGATGTATTGGTGTAACAGACGTATTGGTGTAACAGACGTATTGGTGTAACAGACGTATTGGTGTAACAGACGTATTGGTGTAACTGACCTTTCTACATTCTGCACCACGTGTACATGACGCAGCAGCAGCAGCAGGAGTAGTAGTAGTAGTAGTAGTAGTAGTAGTAGTAGTAGTAGTAGTAGTAGTAGTAGTAGTAGTAGTAGTAGTAGTAGTAGTAGTAGTAGTAGTAGTAGTAGTAGTAGTAGTAGTAGTGAAGAACAGGAAGAAGTGGTGGAGCAGGAGGAGAAGGAAGACAATGTTAACCGAGTATATTATGCTGGGCCCATGTGTGTAGATCAATCGACTCTCCATCGGTGACGTGGTCAGTGTCACTTCCCTGGCTGCCGCCCCGTATCTACATAAACAGGATCAACCAGAGAGCAAAGGTCAAGAGTCAAACAACCTCACCTTAATAGGCTGGTATTGAACTACTACATTATCAATCCCTATGGCAGCTTGTTGTTTCCAATATATGTTTTCTACAAGTCTAAGGTCTTGTTCATCAATTTGTAGATCTACAAGCATCTTTATCATGTTAACACGTCTCACTTTATCGAAAGCCTTTGTGTAGTCAATGAAGCAAAGATGTAGGTGTTTGTTTATTCTACAGAACGCTCAGTTAATGTTCCCAACATAAACACATCATTTACTGTGCCCTTGCCTTCTGCAAACTACATTGTTCTTTTCCTATTTCATGTTGTATCTTCTTCTTAACTCTTTGCATTATAATTCTTAGCAAAATCTTCGTGATGTGGCTCATTATACTAATTGTTCTATGCTGATCACACTCCAAGGATCCTGATTTCTTCGGGATTGCAATAAATATAGAACTACATAATTCAGAAGGTATATCCGTAGTGTTACTTGTTGCGTTCAGAACTCTAGTGACTTGGTCTATGCACTGTTCATTTCTGTTGTTCTAAGGCTTTGTTCATTTCTGTTGTGATGTTGCCTGAACCGGGAGTCTTGCCAGTTTTCATATGGTTAAGAGCAATCTGAACTTCCATTTTCAAAATTGATGGTCCTTCATTATTATTTCGAATATCATACGATTCTTATCTTGTATCATCATAAAGTTTTTCACATAATCTGATCATACATGTAAAATTTGATCTTTTTCTATTATGATTATTCCATCTTTTGTTTTAGGCAGCCTGCCGATGTAGGTGTAGGCAGTAAGACGGGCCCACGTGCTCAATTTGTTACCCTTTGAATATAAAGATCAATTCAAATCAATTCAATTCTTTTATTAGTAAGCTCCTGAATTCTTTTGTGCATTACTTTAGTACTTTACTGTTGTGTTGTTTTTAAATTTCTATGCAATTTTTTCTCACGCCAAGCTGCGTTTGTCTCATTACATAATGTTCTGACTTTTCTGTGAATCTCTTCATATTTGTCAAGATTAATTTTATTGTATCTTCTTGTTTCCATTAATTGTAAAAATTTCTCCAGGCATCTATTTCTGATGTCAGTTTGATTTGCAGTGATGTCTTCAGTGGTTAGTAGGAATTATCATCATTGTACTACTGAGCCGCCCATAGGTAACCGCCAGCATATATCGACTGTGGGCATCAGTTCTGAGTTGGCTAATCAAATGTCTTGTTCTCTGGGCAAAATGTTTGTCCGGTGTCTTCCCGCTTCATTCCCATCTCCCGCACTCTGGACAAGGAAACAGATTTCCAGGTGACCTTAAAGTCATCTGCCCGTCCAGGTCTCTCATAGCGCTGATGATATCTGGCCCATCCATTGCTTTACCCACATCCATTATCGCCATGTTGGCCGACGGACCGGCACGCTGTTTCCTTTCACACCTGAATAATGTCTCTGTGTGTAATAAAGCTATTAGTCGTTAGTCGCGGTTCCAACATCGCAGCAAAGAGTTGTCCCCATTATGCTCCGTTCCCGTACTAGTGAATATCACATAAAATGTTCCCCACTGCCCCATGCGAAAAGCGGAAAAGACAGGAATCTCGACAAAAAACAGCCCGCTCAGGCACACTATGCACAACGCCGCCGTCAGAATGTCACCACAAAAGTCCTCTACGAAACACAGTTCACCCCTGATGGAATTGACAGTCACCCTACCAACCAGACGTCCACCCACAAAAGGTCCCGATGTTTCCAGATGCCGTTGTTCCATATCCAGATGGTTTATAGCCAGCCACGCTATACCCTGTATGGGTGTTTCCACGGTTTGTGTAAGACAATTTATAATTCCGACATCTGTAGCAGAGCAGTGGTTAGGTCGCTGGCCTGCCGGTTAGGTGGTCCTGTGTTCAGATCCCTATCGAAACGGGGATTTTGGTTTCTCTAATGACGCCTAGAACCCACCTTTACCAAGCTGGGTCGACCCCAGAACTGTACTACTCGGAATAAGATAATCATTTGATGGAGATTGAACCAGATTAATGTCTTGACAGGCAAGCGCACTAACTACATGGCTGGGTCGACCCAGAGCTCAGAATAAAATAATCTTCTGCTGGAAATTGAACCTATACCACTTTCTTGACAGGCTAGCGCACTAACTATATGTCACGGCAATTTCTTCATGTCATTCAATGTCACACACAATCCTGCAGTCATCCACAGGTGACTTCACATACCGGAAGACAGCAACCTGCAGTGACACGGGCTACTATGTCTGCCTGGCCAGCAACATGGTACAGGGTCAACGTTACCAAGACAGGCGAGTCGCCCATCTTCAAGTCAGATGTGAGTACGTGATATGTCTCCTGTATTGTCCATCTTCAAGTCAGATGTGAGTACGTGATATGTCTCCTGTATTGTTCATTTTCAAGTCAGATGTGAGTACATGATATGTCTCCTGTATTGTCCATCTTCAAGTCAGATGTGAGTACGTGATATATTTCATATATTGTTCATTTTCAGGTCACATGTGAGTACATGATATCTCTACTATATTGTCCATTTTTAAAGTCAAATGTGAGTACGTAATATGTCTCCTATAATGTCCCGTCATGATATGTCGCCTATAATGTCCCGACATGATATGTCTCCTATAATGTCCCGACATGATATGTCTCCTATAATGTCCCGACATGATATGTCTCCTATATTCTCCCGACGTGATATGTCTCCTATATTGTCCCGACGTGATATGTCTCCTATATTGTCCCGACATGATATGTCTACTATATTGCCCCGACGTGATATGTCTCCTATATTCTCCCGACGTGATATGTCTCCTATATTGTCCCGACGTGATATGTGTCCTATATTGTCCCGACATGATATGTTTCCTATATTGCCCCGACGTGATATGTCTCCTATAATGTCCCGACATGATATGTCTCCTATAATGTCCCGACATGATATGTATCCTATATTCTCCCGACGTGATATGTCTCCTATAATGTCCCGACAAGATATGTCTCCTATAATGTCCCGACATGATATGTCTCATATATTGTCCCGGCGTGATATGTCTCTTATATTGTCCCGACATGATATGTCTCCTATATTGCCCCGACGTGATATGTCTCCTATAATGTCCCGACGTGATATGTCTCCTATAATGTCCCGACGTGATATGTCTCCTATATTCTCCCGACATGATATGTCTCCTATAATGTCCCGACATGATATGTCTCCTATAATGTCCCGACATGATATGTCTCCTATATTCTCCCGACATGATATGTCTCCTATATTGTCCCGACGTGATATGTCTCCTATATTGCCCCGACATGATATGTCTCCTATAATGTCCAGACATGATATGTCTGATATAATGTCCCGACATGTTATGTCTCCTATAATGTCCCGTCATGATATGTCGCCTATAATGTCCCGACATGATATGTCTCCTATAATGTCCCGACATGATATGTCTACCTATAATGTCCCGACATGATATGTCTCCTATATTCTCCCGACGTGATATGTCTCCTATATTGTCCCGATGTGATATGTCTCCTATATTGCCCCGACGTGATATGTCTCCTATATTCTCCCGACGTGATATGTCTCCTATATTGTCCCGACGTGATATGTGTCCTATATTGTCCCGACGTGATATGTCTCCTATATTGCCCCGACGTGATATGTCTCCTATAATGTCCCGACATGATATGTCTCCTATAATGTCCCGACGTGATATGTCTCCTATAATGTCCCGACGTGATATGTCTCCTATATTCTCCCGACATGATATGTCTCCTATAATGTCCCGACATGATATGTCTCCTATATTCTCCCGACATGATATGTCTCCTATATTGTCCCGACGTGATATGTCTCCTATATTGCCCCGACATGATATGTCTCCTATAATGTCCAGACATAATATGTCTCCTATAATGTCCCGGCATGATATGTCTCCTATATTCTCCCGATGTGATATGTCTCCTATAATGTCCCGACATGATATGTCTCCTATAATGTCCCGACGTGATATGTCTCCTATATTGCCCCATCGTGATATGTCTCCTATATTCTCCCGACGTGATAGGTCTCCTATATTATCCCGACGTAATATGTCTCCTATATTGTCCCGACATGATATGTCTCCTATATTGCCCTGACGTGATATGTCTCCTATATTCTCCCGACATGATATGTCTCCTATATTGCCCCGACGTGATATGTCTCCTAAAATGTCCCGACATGATATGTCTCCTATAATGTCCCGACATGATATGTCTCCTATATTCTCCCGACGTGATATGTCTCCTATAATGTCCCGACAAGATATGTCTCCTATAATGTCCCGACATGATATGTCTCATATATTGTCCCGACGTGATATGTCTCCTATATTGTCCCGACATGATATGTCTCCTATATTACCCCGACGTGATATGTCTCCTATAATGTCCCGGCGTGATATGTCTCCTATAATGTCCCGACATGATATGTCTCCTATATTCTCCCGACGTGATATGTCTCCTATAATGTCCCGACATGATATGTCTCCTATAATGTCCCGACATGATATGTCTCCTATATTCTCCCGACGTGATATGTCTCCTATAATGTCCCGACATGATATGTCTCCTATAATGTCCCGACATGATATGTCTCATATATTGTCCCGACGTTATATGTCTCCTATATTCTCCCGACGTGGTATGTCTCCTATATTGTCCATCATCAAGTCAGATGTGAGTACGTGATATGTCTCCTATATTGTCCCGACGTGATATGTCTCCTATATTGTCCCGACGTGATATGTCTCCTATATTGTACCGACGTGATATGTTTCCTATATTGTCCTGACGTGATATGTCTCCTATATTGTCCCGACGTGATGTGTCTCATATATTGTCCAGACGTGATATTCTCCTATATTTTCCCCGCGTCATATGTCTCCTATATTGTCCTTACGTAATATGTCTCCTTTATTGTCCCGACGTGATATGTCTCATCAGTTGGTTCTCACAAAAGTCTTACTTCTCGTAGAGTATTAAGAATGTCAATCTGGTCCATGGCGCGTCCGCCCTCCACAGTAGCCTTCCTTAGCCTATAGCAATAGATGTATATATTGTTTCACATAGTAGATTGTACTATAGCAATAGTTGTATAGATTGTTTCATTCAGCAGAATATCCTGTAGCAATAGTTGTATAGATTGTGTCATCTATCAGCTTGTCCTGTAGCAATAGTTGTATAGATTGTGTCATCTATCAGCTTGTCCTGTAGCAATAGTTGTATAGATTGTGTGATCTATCAGCTTGTAATGTAGCAATAGTTGTTTAGCTTGTTTCATCCATCACCTTGTCCTGTAGCAATAGTTGTATAGATTGTTTCATCCAACAACTTGTCCTGTAGCAATAAATGTATAAATTATTTCATCCATCAGCTTGTCCTGTAGCGATAGTTGTATAGATTGTTTCATCCAACAGCTTGTCCTGTAGCAATAAATGTATAAATTTTTTCATCCATCACCTTGTCCTGTGGCAATAGTTGTATAGATTGTTTCATCCATCAGCTTGTCCTGTAGCAATAGTTCTATAGATTGTTTCATCTATCACCTTGTCCTGTAGCAATAAATGTATAAATTTTTTCATCCATCACCTTGTCCTGTAGCAATAAATGTATAAATTATTTCATCCATCAGCTTGTCCTGTAGCAATAGTTGTATAGCTTGTTTCATTATCACCTTGTCCTGTAGCAATAGTTGTATAGATTGTTACATCCATCAGCTAGTCCCGTAGCAATAGTTGTATATATTGTTTCATCCATCACCTTGTCCTGTAGCAATAGTTGTATAGCTTGTTTCATCCATCAGCTTGTCCTGTAGCAATAGTTGTATAGATTGTTTCATCCATCACATTGTCCTGTAGCAATAAATGTAAAACTTATTTCATCCATCACCTTGTCCTGTAGCAATAAATGTATAAATTATTTCATCCATCAGCTTGTCCTGTAGCAATAGTTGTATAGCTGGTTTCATCCATCACCTTGTCCTGTAGCAATAAATGTATAAATTATTTCATCCATCAGCTTGTCCTGTAGCAATAGTTGTATAGATTGTTTCATCTATCAGCTTGTCCTGTAGCAATAGTTGTATAGATTGTTTCATCCATCAGCTTTTCCTGTAGCAATAGTTGTATAGATTATTTCATCCATCAGCTTGTCCTGTAGCAATAGTTGTATAGATTGTTTCATCCATCACCTTGTGCTGTAGCAATAGTTGTATAGCTTGTTTCATCCATCACCTTGTCCTGTAGCAATAGTTGTATAGATTGTTTCATCCATCACCTTGTCTTGTAGCAATAAATGTATAAATTATTTCATCCATAACCTTGTCCTGTAGCAATAAATGTATACATTATTTCATCCATCACCTAGTCCTGTAGAAATAGTTGTATAGCTTGTTTCATCCATCACCTTGTCATGTAGCAATAGATGTATAGCTTGTTTCATCCATCACTTTGTCCTGTAGCAATAGATGTATAGATTGTTTCATCCATCACCTTGTCCTGTAGCAATAGATGTATAGATTGTTTCATCCATCACCTTGTCCTGTAGCAATAGATGTATAGATTGTTTGATCCATCACCTTGTCCTGTAGCAATAGATGTATAGATTGTTTCATCATCACCTTGTCCTGTAGCAATAGTTGTATAGCTTGTTTCATCATCACCTTGTCCTGTAGCAATAGATGTATAGATTGTTTGATCCATCACCTTGTCCCGTAGCAATAGATGTATAGATTGTTTCATCCATCACCTTGTCCCGTAGCAATAGTTGTATAGCTTGTTTCATCATCACCTTGTCCTGTAGCAATAGTTGTATAGATTGTTTCATCCATCAGCTAGTCCTGTAGCAATAGTTGTATAGATTGTTTCATCCATCACTTTGTCCTGTAGCAATAGTTGTATAGCTTGTTTCATCCATCAGCTTGTCCTGTAGCAATAGTTGTATAGATTGTTTCATCTATCACCTTGTCCTGTAGCAATAGTTGTATAGATTGTTTCATCTATCACCTTGTCCTGTAGCAATAGTTGTATAGATTGTTTCATCTATCACCTTGTCCTGTAGCAATAGTTGTATAGCTTGTTTCATCCATCAGCTTGTCCTGTAGCAATAGTTGTATAGATTGTTTCATCCATCACCTTGTCCTGTAGCAATAAATGTAACACTTATTTCATCCATCACCTTGTCCTGTAGCAATAAATGTATAAATTATTTCATCCATCACCTAGTCCTGTAGCAATAGTTGTATAGCTTGTTTCATCCATCACCTTGTCATGTAGCAATAGATGTATAGCTTGTTTCATCCATCACCTTGTCCTGTAGCAATAGATGTATAGATTGTTTCATCCATCACCTTGTCCTGTAGCAATAGATGTACAGATTGTTTCATCCATCACCTTGTCCTGTAGCAATAGATGTATAGATTGTTTGATCCATCACCTTTTCCTGTAGCAATAGTCGTATAGATTGTTTCATCATCACCTTGTCCTGTAGCAATAGTTGTATAGCTTGTTTCATCATCACCTTGTCCTGTAGCAATAGATGTATAGATTGTTTGATCCATCACCTTGTCCCGTAGCAATAGATGTATAGATTGTTTCATCCATCACCTTGTCCCGTAGCAATAGTTGTATAGCTTGTTTCATCATCACCTTGTCCTGTAGCAATAGTTGTATAGATTGTTTCATCCATCAGCTAGTCCTGTAGCAATAGTTGTATAGATTGTTTCATCCATCACCTTGTCCTGTAGCAATAGTTGTATAGATTGTTTCATCCATCACCTTGTCCTGTAGCAATAGTTGTATAGATTGTTTCATCCATCACCTAGTCCTGTAGCAATAGATGTATAGATTGTTTCATCTATCACCTTGTCCTGTAGCAATAGATGTATAGATTGTTTCATCCATCACCTTGTCCTGTAGCAATAGTTGTATAGATTGTTTCATCCATCAGCTTGTCCTGTAGCAATAGTTGTTTAGATTGTTTCATCCATCACCTAGTCCTGTAGCAATAGTTGTATAGATTGTTTCATCCATCACCTTGTCCTGTAGCAATAAATGTATAAATTATTTCATCCATCACCTTGTCCTGTAGCAATAAATGTATAAATTATTTCATCCATCACCTTGTCCTGTAGCAATAAATGTATAAATTATTTCATGCATCACCTTGTCCTGTAGCAATAAATGTATAAATTATTTCATCCATCAGCTTGTCCTGTAGCAATAGTTGTATAGCTTGTTTCATCATCACCTTGTCCTGTAGCAATAGTTGTTTAGATTGTTTCATCTATCACCTTGTCCTGTAGCAATAGTTGTATAGATTGTTTCATCTATCACCTTGTCCTGTAGCAATAGTTGTATAGCTTGTTTCATCCATCAGCTTGTCCTGTAGCAATAGTTGTATAGATTGTTTCATCCATCACCTTGTCCTGTAGCAATAAATGTAACACTTATTTCATCCATCACCTTGTCCTGTAGCAATAAATGTATACATTATTTCATCCATCACCTAGTCCTGTAGAAATAGTTGTATAGCTTGTTTCATCCATCACCTTGTCATGTAGCAATAGATGTATAGCTTGTTTCATCCATCACCTTGTCCTGTAGCAATAGATGTATAGATTGTTTCATCCATCACCTTGTCCTGTAGCAATAGATGTATAGATTGTTTCATCCATCACCTTGTCCTGTAGCAATAGATGTATAGATTGTTTGATCCATCACCTTGTCCTGTAGCAATAGATGTATAGATTGTTTCATCATCACCTTGTCCTGTAGCAATAGTTGTATAGCTTGTTTCATCATCACCTTGTCCTGTAGCAATAGATGTATAGATTGTTTGATCCATCACCTTGTCCCGTAGCAATAGATGTATAGATTGTTTCATCCATCACCTTGTCCCGTAGCAATAGTTGTATAGCTTGTTTCATCATCACCTTGTCCTGTAGCAATAGTTGTATAGATTGTTTCATCCATCAGCTAGTCCTGTAGCAATAGTTGTATAGATTGTTTCATCCATCACTTTGTCCTGTAGCAATAGTTGTATAGCTTGTTTCATCCATCACCTTGTCATGTAGCAATAGTTGTATAGATTGTTTCATCTATCACCTTGTCCTGTAGCAATAAATGTATAGATTGTTTGATCCATCACCTTGTCCTGTAGCAATAGATGTGTAGATTGTTTCATGATCACCTTGTCCTGTAGCAATAGTTGTATAGCTTGTTTCATCATCACCTTGTCCTGTAGCAATAGATGTATAGATTGTTTGATCCATCACCTTGTCCCGTAGCAATAGATGTATAGATTGTTTCATCCATCACCTTGTCCCGTAGCAATAGTTGTATAGCTTGTTTCATCATCACCTTGTCCTGTAGCAATAGTTGTATAGATTGTTTCATCCATCAGCTAGTCCTGCAGCAATAGTTGTATAGATTGTTTCATCCATCACTTTGTCCTGTAGCAATAGTTGTATAGCTTGTTTCATCCATCAGCTTGTCCTGTAGCAATAGTTGTATAGATTGTTTCATCTATCACCTTGTCCTGTAGCAATAGTTGTATAGATTGTTTCATCTATCACCTTGTCCTGTAACAATAGTTGTATAGATTGTTTCATCTATCACCTTGTCCTGTAGCAATAGTTGTATAGCTTGTTTCATCCATCAGCTTGTCCTGTAGCAATAGTTGTATAGATTGTTTCATCCATCACCTTGTCCTGTAGCAATAAATGTAACACTTATTTCATCCATCACCTTGTCCTGTAGCAATAAATGTATAAATTATTTCATCCATCACCTAGTCCTGTAGCAATAGTTGTATAGCTTGTTTCATCCATCACCTTGTCATGTAGCAATAGATGTATAGCTTGTTTCATCCATCACCTTGTCCTGTAGCAATAGATGTATAGATTGTTTCATCCATCACCATGTCCTGTAGCAATAGATGTATAGATTGTTTCATCTATCACCTTGTCCTGTAGCAATAGTTGTATAGCTTGTTTCATCCATCAGCTTGTCCTGTAGCAATAGTTGTATAGATTGTTTCATCCATCACCTTGTCCTGTAGCAATAAATGTAACACTTATTTCATCCATCACCTTGTCCTGTAGCAATAAATGTATAAATTATTTCATCCATCACCTAGTCCTGTAGCAATAGTTGTATAGCTTGTTTCATCCATCACCTTGTCGTGTAGCAATAGATGTATAGCTTGTTTCATCCATCACCTTGTCCTGTAGCAATAAATGTATAAATTATTTCATCCATCAGCTTGTCCTGTAGCAATAAATGTATAAATTATTTCATCCATCACCTTGTCCTGTAGCAATAAATGTATAAATTATTTCATCCATCAGATTGTCCTGTAGCAATAGTTGTATAGATTGTTTCATCCATCACCTTGTCCTGTAGCAATAAATGTATAAATTATTTCATCCATCAGCTTGTCCTGTAGCAATAGTTGTATAGATTGTTTCATCCATCACCTTGTCCGGTAGCAATAAATGTATAAATTATTTCATCCATCACCTTGTCCTGTAGCAATAAATGTATAAATTATTTCATCCATCAGCTTGTCCTGTAGCAATAAATGTATAAATTATTTCATCCATCACCTTGTCCTGTAGCAATAAATGTATAGATTGTTTCATCCATCAGATTGTCCTGTAGCAATAGTTGTATAGATTGTTTCATTCATCACCTTGTCCTGTAGCAATAGTTGTATAGATTGTTTCATACATCACCTTGTCCTTTAGCAATAGATGTATAGCTTGTTTCATCCATCAGCTTGTCCTGTAGCAATAGTTGTATAGCTTGTTTCATCCATCAGCTTGTCCTGTAGCAATAGTTGTATTGCTTGTTTCATCCATCAGCTTGTCCTGTAGCAATAGATGTATAGATTGTTTCATCCATCAGCTTGTCCTGTAGCAATAGTTGTATAGCTTGTTTCATCCATCAGCTTGTCCTGTAGCAATAGTTGTATAGATTGTTTCATCCATCAGCTAGTCCTGTAGCAATAGTTGTTTAGCTTGTTTCATCCATCAGCTAGTCCTGTAGCAATAGTTGTTTAGCTTGTTTCATCCATCAACTTGTCCTGTAGCAATAGTTGTTTAGCTTGTTTCATCCATCAGCTAGTCCTGTAGCAATAGTTGTTTAGCTTGATTCATCCATCAGCTAGTCCTGTAGCAATAGTTGTATAGCTTGTTTCATCTATCAGCTTGTCCTGTAGCAATAGTTGTATAGATTGTTTCATTCATCAGCTTGTCCTGTAGCAATAGTTGTATAGATCGTTTCATCCATCACCTTGTCCTGTAGCAATAAATGTATAAATTATTTCATTCATCAGCTTGTCCTGTAGCAATAAATGTATAAATTATTTCATCCATTAGATTGTCCTGTAGCAATAGTTGTATAGATTGTTTCATCCATCAGATTGTCCTGTAGCAATAGTTGTATAGATTGTTTCATTCATCAGCTTGTCCTGTAGCAATAGTTGTATAGATTGTTTCATTCATCGGCTTGTCCTGTAGCAATAGTTGTATAGATTGTTTCATCCATCAGCTTGTCCTGTAGCAATAGTTGTATAGATTGTTTCATCCATCACCTTGTCCCGTAGCAATAGTTGTATAGATTGTTTCATCCATCAGCTTGTCCTGTAGCAATAGTTGTATAGATTGTTTCATCCATCAGCTTGTCCTGTAGCAATAGTTGCATAGATTGTTTCATCCATCACCTTGACCTGTAGCAATAGTTGTATAGATTGTTTCATCCATCACCTTGTCCCGTAGCAATAGTTGTATAGATTGTTTCATCCATCACCTTGTCCTGTAGCAATAGTTGTATAGATTGTTTCATCCATCAGCTTGTCATGTAGCAATAGTTGTATAGATTGTTTCATCCATCAGCGTGTCCTGTAGCAATAGTTGTATAGATTGTTTCATCCATCACCTTGTCCTGTAGCAATAGTTGTATAGATTGTTTCATCCATAAGCTTGTCCTGTAGCAATAGTTGTATAGATTGTTTCATCCATCAGCTTGTCCTGTAGCAATAGTTGTATAGATTGTTTCATCCATCAGCTTGTCCTGTAGCAATAGTTGTATAGATTGTGTCATCTATCACCTTGTCCTGTAGCAATAGTTGTATAGATTGTGTCATCTATCACCTTGTCCTGTAGCAATAGTTGTATAGATTATTTCATCCATCACCTTGTCCTGTAGCAATAGTTGTATAGATTGTTTCATCCATCAGCTTGTCCTGTAGCAATAGTTGTATAGCTTGTTTCATCCATCACCTTGTCCTGTAGCAATAGTTGTATAGATTGTTTCATCCATCAGCTTGTCCTGTAGCAATAGTTGCATAGATTGTTTCATCCATCATCCTGTTCTGCAGGAACAGTTGTATAGATTGTTTCATCCATTAGCTTGTCCTGTAGCAATAGTTGTATAGATTGTGTCATCTATCACCTTGTCCGGTAGCAATAGTTGTATAGATTGTGTCATCTATCACCTTGTCCTGTAGCAATAGTTGTATAGATTATTTCATCCATCACCTTGTCCTGTAGCAATAGTTGTATAGATTGTTTCATCCATCACCTTGTCCTGTAGCAATAGTTGTATAGCTTGTTTCATCCATTAGCTTGTCCTGTAGCAATAGTTGTATAGATTGTTTCATCCATCAGCTTGTCCTGTAGCAATAGTTGTATAGATTGTTTCATCCATCACCTTGTCCTGTAGCAATAGATGTATAGCTTGTTTCATCCATCAGCTTGTCCTGTAGCAATAGTTGTATAGATTGTTTCATCCATCACCTTGCCCTGTAGCAATAGTTCTATAGATTGTTTCATCCATCAGCTTGTCCTGTAGCAATAGTTGTATAGCTTGTTTCATCCAGCAGCTTTTCCTGTAGCAATAGTTGTATAGATTGTTTCATCCATCACCTTGTCCTGTAGCAATAGTTGTATAGCTTGTTTCATCCATCAGCTTGTCCTGTAGCAATAGTTGTATAGCTTGTTTAATCCATCAGCTTGTCCTGTAGCAATAGTTGTATAGATTGTTTCATCCATCAGCTTGTCCTGTAGCAATAGTTGTATAGATTGTTTCATCCATCACCTTGTCCTGTAGCAATAGTTGTATAGCTTGTTTCATCCATCAGCTTGTCCTGTAGCAATAGTTGTATAAATTGTTTCATCCATCATCCTGTTCTGCAGGAACAGTTGTATAGATTGTTTCAGATTTTTATTTCCTTAAACAAGTCTAAATCATTTCCGTACTACTGAAGATGCGTGATTCTACTACCAGCACGCATTACGAACTGCTCCTTATCGTATCTGATAACACTTTTAATTGTCCTTGTGTAGATTTTATAGGAGATGGGGGGGGGGGGGGGGGGGGGGTGGCTGTTTGTTTCTATCCATGTTTGCCTAAATGTTCTGTCTTCCCCTATTAAAACGAGCATTTTTACTATGATATATTTTATGTTTCTTTTATATATAGTTTAGAAGTCTTGTTTAGTAGTGATGAAATGAAAATGAGATGGAAGATAGTTCTTCATTAAATATCAACTCTGTATCAGTTGTAGATATTTTGTTTCATTTGATTATATATATATATATATATATATATATATATATATATATATATATATATATATATATATATATATATATATATATATATATTCAGATGCAAACTTTTACATTTATTCATGTACACAATTCTACATTTATTCAAATACAGTCATGTCATCGTTTTGTGGAACATCGGCATAACTCTCCGAATTCCGAATTCCTGCTTGAATTTCTAGCGACACCATTTCCTGTAGAACCATTGGTCCCAGTCTCTCCTGTCCATCAGTACAGCTTTCCTTAAAGTGAGCATTTCCTGTCGATGTAGCCTGTATTGATAACTTTATTTCACATATTGAATTATGAACCACATCCGTTCATTATCAAGTACACACCTATGGCGTCTGTACTCCGACTAGTCATTCGACAAGTCTCTCATTCTAGCTGACGATCTTACCTAGGGCTTATTTTAGGGGCAGGTTTTATATTAACAGCACCCTGAAAAATCGTGTTGGGCTAATTTTCGAGGAAAACCTGGTACTTCTAGTGCACTGGACTGATTTTTATGCAGATTAGCTGTCTTTATTATCAGAGTCCCTTGCAATCAGACGAATCCACTCTCACTTCTGAGGCACTTGTAATGTACGTCCCCAAGTCAAGGGCGAGAAATTGTAGTCAAACTGAACGGTTTAGGGATTGAACCCGCTACCTCGGCATCAGCACCATTCGGCCATGTTGACCTCCATCAGGTGTTTATTACCTTCAAAACACATCAAATGCAATTTCAGTTTCAATTGCAATTTCACAATGATGTGTATATCGCTCAAATCGAACCTTATTGGTTGATTTCACAGTGAATGAGATGAACTATTTAAATTGATTGAAAGCCTCAAGTCTTTAACATACATTCTATGATCAAAACTGGTAATTTCTTCACAGGTACTTATCAGTTCACAGACCCTGACAGACTGAGTCAGAGTTACAAAGGACAAGTAAATGATACAGTGTCCATTAATGTCCCCGTCTTTGGATACCCAGAACCAACTGTGACCTTGAACGGTACTAAACACACCCTCCCTTCTGATGCCTACACACTGAACTACACACAACTGGAACCTCCCTATGGCACTGTGACATTGGTGATCAACATTCAAAATGCCAGTTTTTTCCAAAATTATAATCTTAACATTATAAATACTGAGGGCCCACTGACCTACTCATTTGAAATTGTGGAGAGAGGTAAGTGAATGTGTGCATGGTGTCGGCTGAGAGGTGTAACATTATTACAGTTTCTCTTCTCGCGGCGACATAGTGTCTTCCTTCCATACGTCGGTTAGGTGGACTTAGAACTTAGTCGCTGACATTCCGTTCAGAAAGCAATGGCAAATTACTGCACGCTAAATCTTCCTAGTCAATGGACAAACAGCCGGTAGGGGGAGCTGCAGGTGATTACAACATCCTTCAGACGATATGCAATTTAAGGAGGTTTTGGTTACAATCTCTGTCACTGCACTGTCTGTAGTGGATATCATACCAGTAACTACCACATACCCTTCATAGCTCTTGGCCAGATGCAGATATATCATCCATCCGATGTTATTACGTACTACAACATATATAAAGGCATAACTGCTTCTTGGGTATGCATTCGAAATGTATTTATCTGTAGCTGTCTATAAGTCAAATGTGTTTAATATATACAGCTTAACATGCTGTATTTTGACCTGGCAGATCAGATATGGTTCAACTAAATATTGCATCTAGGTCATGTCCACAGTGCCAGGCGTATGTTTCTCCTAGATAGACCTCGGTCTTCCATGTAAGCCAACGATCAAAGATGACTTCTAGATAGTTTGGATTTTTATCATTCTTCTTCTTCTTCTTCAGCGTTCCGAGCCATTGAGGTTCTTTGCTGCAAATACAATCCGTCTCCATTCGTCTCTCTGGTGGACCTTCTCTTGCTTTTATCTTGGATTTTTATCATGGAGCAATATTTTTCCATTTAATACCAACTTAGGGTGATGAGATTTATTTGAGATGGAAAACACTATGCATGTTGTTTTCTCCTCACTTATCTTCACTAGCCATGATTTTGACCAGTCCTCTAGCGCTAATAAGGCTTGCTGTATTCTGCTGATAGCTGTACTGATATATTCTTTAGATTATATGGCTAGGTCATCTGCAAAGGAGGATGTGTGAATCCTAGCTGGAAAGTAATTTTCTGTGATGTAATTTATATATGCTAGGTATAATGTTGGTGAAAGAACTCCTCCTTGGGGGACAACTTGCCCCAACAGCATCCTATTGCTGGTTTGTCCTTGTACTTTTGTCCTGGCATCTCTGTTCTCAAGGTAGTGGTTGATCGATTTGTACATTTTCCCACAAACCTGTATTTGTTGCTGTTTTACTTTCAGTCCTGCCTTCCCTGCTTTATCAAATGCTTTTTCTAAATCTAACCAGACTGCTAGTGTGTGCTTTTTTCTCTTGGAAGGCATCCTCTATTTCCTGAGCAATATAGGTTATTCGCTCTCCAGTGGATCTGTACTTTCTTAATTATGTTCGTGTGGCGTTAAGAATTGGTTTTCTTCCAGATGCTATGTTAGCCCTCTATTGATAATTCTCTTCTTTTTCTTCTTCTTCAGCATTCCGTGCCATTGAGGTTCTTTGTTGCAGATACAAGCCGTCTCCATTCGTCTCTCTGGTTGACCTTCTCTTGCCAATCGCTGATTCCAAGTGCTTGTAGGTCTGTATGTACATTATCTCTCCGCCGTCTTCTTGGTCTACCTCGGGATCTACGGTCATTTATTTCCTGAGTGTAAGCGAGTTTTGTTTCCCTCTTATCTTCCATTATTTCTATATGCCCCATCCATTGCAGTCTAGTAGCCTTCATGATACCAGTGATTAGCGGGGACTTAAACAGATCATAAATGTCTTTGTTGCTTCTCCTTTTCCACTCTTCACTTTGTGTATCCCTAATGGGCCCAAAGATGCGTCTTAAGACTTTGTTCTCAAAGGTATGTAACAAGGCTTCGTCTCCTTTAGTTGTACTCCAGGTTTCAGAGCCATACAGCACAACTGGTCTAATCAGAGTTTTGTATATTGTGATCTTGGTGTTACGAGATAGCGCATTTGATTTTAGTAGATGTTGTAGTGCATAGTATATCTTATTTCCAGAGTTGATTCTAGTTTGTATTTCTTCCCTTATGATGTTGGAGCAGTTGAAGATTGTACCCAGGTATTTGTATGTTTCCGTTCTTTTAATGGTCATATAATCTATCTGTATGTGGCCAGAGTTTTTAGCCGTTCCTTCTCTTTAAATTGCCATATATTCTGTCTTGTCTTGGTTGATAACCAGCCCCATTTGTTGAGCTTTTTCCTTTACGTGAGTCAATATTTCCAATTTCTTTTGTTCGTTCCCCCCCCCCCCTATAATATCTATATTATCTGCATAACCAAGTAGTTTGGATGTTCCTCCAATAGCACATTCCTCCTTTACCTTCCTTACAACTTTCTCTAGAGCCAAATTGAAAAGGAGAGGCGATAGTGCATCACCCAGTTTCAAGCCAGATGTTATTTGGAAAGGGTCTGATTTCCTGCCTTTATATGTTACTATACTACTGAGCGTAATCTTGCCAAGAAATCAACATACAGCTGAAAGATGCTGATGTTGACAGCGATGTCCTGTAAAGGATATGCAAAACATTTAATATGTTACTATATTATAAGTATCTTCCATGCATAGTCTGGTCATGTTGATTAACTTCCTTGGTATTCCAAATTCCTGTATAGCATTCCATAGACTATTCCTATGGACACTATCATAAGCCTTTTTAAAATCCACAAAAATGTTATGGAGATCTCTTTTATATTCCCAATTTTTCTCGGCTATTTGTCGTTAGATAAATATCTGATCTATTGTTGATCTGTTTTGTCTAAAACCCGCCTGGTAGTCACCTAATATGTCTTCTGAATATGGTTTTAGTCTATTTAGTAATGCCACGGATAGTATCTTATAGCTTGTGGACAGTAGTGATATTCCTCTATAATTTTCACATTGCAGTTTGTCTCCTTTCTTAAAGATAGGTATCAATAATGACTCTTTCCAGTCATGGGGTAATTCTTCTGTCCTCCAGATTTTTATTAGTAGTTCGTATAGCTTTAGATGTAATGCATGGCCACCTGCCTTTATAAATTCAGCAGCAATTCCTTCAGCCCCAGTTGCCTTATTGTTTTTAAGTCGTGTGATTACATATAGGATTTCTTCAAATGCAGGTTCTTCAATTTGTGGTTCACACGTTAGAACCTCTTCCTGTGGGAAAGTGTTACTTGGAGCTTCACCTCCATTGATAATACGTTTCATTAATTGTCCTAAACAGCTAAATTGACTGATAGGTCGATAGCCATTTGGTTCTTCCAGGTCGTTTCCTGTTTTTGTGACTAGCATTAGTATAGTTTCCCTCCATGCCTGTGGGACAATTCCTCTCTTCCAGGTGTAATTTACAACTGCTAGTAGTTTCATTTTTGCTTTAGTACCTAGTCCTATTAGCATTTCATTTGTACCAATAAGTGAACAAAAGCAATTCCTAATAAGATGGAAACAGTTCTCCGAACAACTTCTCAACATCCTATCAGATGTCACGCGAATTCAAGAAATCGACACAGATGCCACCGAAGAACTAAAACCAGACATACTGAAAGAAGAAATTATAGAAGCCGTCAGATTAGCCCCATTGAACAAATCACCAGGACAAGATGAAATACCAAATGAACTAACTAAAGCAGCAAGAGAAGTAGGAACAGCATGGCTACATAGACTATTCAACCACGTTTGGGAAGAACAACAGACACCACTAAACTGGGGAAACGCCATAGTTATCCCAATTTGGAAAAACTCAGGCAGCAAAAGAGACTACACACAATACAGAGGCTGTTGAGTCATACTGGGAAAATATTTTTTTTAAATTCTTGAAAAAAGATTAAGAACTATTATATAACCCCAGCTTAGCGAAACACAACTTGGATTTAGGAAAAACAAAGGACGCACAGATGCCATTTTTTCTCTTAGACAACTTATAGAAACATCAATCGAATTCAATGAAATACTCTACTTAGCTTTTGTAGACCGAGAAAAGGCATTTGATAGAGTAGACAGAAACAAGCTGTGGGAAATCCTTAAACAATATGGAGTGAGTATACATCTAATGAACCTATGTAGAAGTTTATACAACAACAGTGAATGCATAGTGAGAGCAACTGGAGGACACTCTAAACCCCACACCATAAGATCTGGAGTACGACAAGGTTGTGTCCTGTCCCCTCTCTTGTTCATAACATATATAGACAACATATGTAAAGAAACCAGCCAAACAGAGACCACAAGAACACCGCATGACGAGAACACAAAAGAAGAACCATCTGCAAATCTAACCATTAGAGAACTCCTGTTTGCGGACGACCAAGCACTAATAGCAAAATCAGAAACTGAATTACAAGACCACATGAATAGTCTAAAAGAAATGTGTAGGGAACATAGCATGAAAATTAGCACAAGTAAAACAGAGGTACTGATTATAACTAAAGAATAAAAAACAGCAACGATTTACCTAAACGAACATCCCTTGAAACAAGTAAAGATGTTCAAGTACCTAGGAAGTATAATATCATCAACTGGCAAATCAGAAGACGAGAACGAAAATAGATGCAACAAGGCAAACCAACTCATTTGGCAAATGGCACCAATACTAAAGAACAAACATGCATCAATATCTATTAAGAAAGCACTTTACAATACAATCTTCCTACGAACTCTATGTTACCAATGCCAAACCTGGACAGTGACAGAAAAAGAGAAAAGAAAAATCACAACAACAGAAATGAGATTCCTGAGAAGAATACTCAATGTATCAAGAAGAGATAAGATCAGAAATGAAGAAATCAGGACTAAAGTGGTGGTTACAGCTGCACTAGATTTTTATTAGAAAGCAGCAAGTCAAATGGTTTGGCCATGCAAGTAGATTACCAACTAACAGTATACCACAACAAGCAATGATATACAGACCAGAAGGAAATAGAGGAAGAGGCCGACTATGTAAACGATGGACGCAGGGAATAACAGAGTTTATGGGAATATCGATACATGAAGCCCATAAGAGGGCACTGTCCCTCTGTTTATACTTCACCTCGACACCGGTACAAGAGGAACATGATGAGATGAGATGAGATGAGATGAGATGATGAGATGAGATGAGATGATGAGATGAGATATGTCATTGCTTTAAACACAGTGTTTGTTAGTTAGTTAGTTAATCGCGGTTCCAACTATACGGCAACGGGTCGTCCCCATATTCTCCGTTCCTGTGCCAGTGAATATCACACAAAATGCTCCTCACTGCCCAATGTGAAAAGTGGAACAGACAGATTTGTCGTCAAGCCAACATTCAGCACAGGTACACTGTGCATAATGCCTCCGCCAGAATTCCAACACAAAAGTCCTCTACGAAAAATACAGTTCTTCCTCGATGGAATCGGCAGGCACCAGAAAGACTTCATTGACCCGGGTTTCATCCCACAATGCTTGGTCTCTTTCCGAAGGGCGACCCGCTGAAAGAGCCGCACAAAGCACGAACTCCGTAGCTTCAGCTACGACTCCCAGGAGTATCCTGAAAAATGCACTCGTGAACCGAAAAGACAGCCCAGTCAATTCAGAGACAGTCGGCCATTGTTCCGAACATGCAGTTCACTGTGCAAAAACAGCGGACAGATGTAAAATCATTCCACACGAACCTCACAGCTCACAGTGTCGCGCTACGCAATCTCTCAGTAGCAGGGCGACGGAACCATGTAATGCCAGACCAACATGAGGAAAATGCGAATGCAAACCGTAGCCACAAGCATAAACATGCCAGAGAACATAACGGTTCAATGCCTAACCGCCATGTTGGGGAACCAGAAGTCTTTAAACACAGTGTGCCAAACAATAATATTGTTACACTATTTTTTTTTAGTTTCTCCAGAGGTGTATAACCATCTGTAAGAAAATTATTGAATGTTTATACACTGCTGTCATCATCATAAAGAGCTCTGCCAGCTGGCGTAGGCATTCATGACTCTCCAGAGATCCCGGTCTTTGGTGTTCTGGATCAACTCTGCTGATGATATTCCTCCATGCCACCGTCTCAATCTATCCAGCATCAAGTCTCTGGGTCGGCCTCTGCCTCTCTTCCCCTTGATCTTTCCAGTCGTCACGATATTCTCCAATGCCTTCTTATAATAACACGACAAAAGACAGCTGTTTGTCTCTTTCTTATTGTTGTATATAATGGTCAAGTTTCATTGGCATCATCCAGGCAATCATAGTCACTTATTCTGGCAGTCCAGGGAATTCGCAACAATCGTCTCAGGAACCACATTAGGTTGTTTCCACTTTCTTCCTAATTTGTTCATTTTCATTCCAGGTGTCAGTGTCATACAGCAAAACTGGTTCTATATATCACTTACATTCAATGATAGTTAGCGACCTATTGCATGAGACACTTTTCATTGTAAATGATACATTGCCTATATAACAGTTACATGTGGTCCCCACTGCCTTCATATTTTGTTGCTCCACTTGTGCTACACACACCACACACACACACACACACACACACACATACACACACACATATATATATACACACAAATTCACATAAGGACATGCGCATGTACGCACACAAATATGCAGAGTGAACTTATGAAACATTACATTGGACTAAAATACTGAACTTGCTACGAGAAAAAGAGTGTTGAAGTGCTAATTATAACTTGAACTTTAGTATGGATATGAAACGTGGACAATGAGCAAACAAGTTGAAAAACATCTAATGGCGGTGGATGAGTGTTTTTTGAGGAAAATGCACAGAATACCATGGACAGACAGTAAAACCAACGCACAGGTCCTACAAGAGCAAATATGAACCGTAAACTTGTTAGAGACATTAAACGTAGGCAGTCAACATTTTGTGGACAAGTTAAAAGAAGAAATAAATTAGAGAACTTGGTGACAACTGGCAAGATTAAGGGGGAAAGAAGAAGGGGAAGGCAATGAAGTAAATACCTGGATGTCTTGGCCATGGGCATGATCGAGACAAGAACATAGTGTGATCCACGACTCTGGTAATCATGTGACCTGGTGAAACGTGACCGTCCACGCTTATCAGCATGGCACTTGATGATGATGATTATAATAAAATATTGAAAACAAAATGCTTTGACTAATATATTAACTTAACTGAATGAAAACGAAATAGATTTATTGTAAAAGAAAACGTTTCATCATTTCATGATTGCAGTTCTGAATATTTCTAATCATGTTTCACGTGAGGATGGAAAGACAACGGTGCCGGTCGTTCAGAAAACAATGGCAAACTTCTGAACTTAAATTTGGCAAGAGATCAAAATCAGCCCCCCCCCCCCAAAAAAAAAAATCGTGTGTTTGACTGTGACTTCCTGTAAATGATATGTAACTAACTATTACTATAACTTTAACTTTAACTCGATTTATGCTTGAAAATGTGTATTCTGATCATGTTGTCATAATTTTCCAAGATCCGGTAAAACCTGTCTTTGAGAAAGGCGGTTCTGCTCTCGGAGATATGGGAGCAACAGTTGTTGGCGTTGTTGCTGCTGTAATCGTCATCATTATAATTGTTGTCATCATATTTCTGTTGAGAAGGAAAGGTACGTATTCAAGCATATTATTTTTTTCTTCATGTTAATGTAGCATGTTAATTGTTACAAGTAATTGTTTGGGTAACCAGTTCAATATGGTGTGGATGTTATTGTTTTTATCGTTGTTGTTGTTGTTGTTGTTGTTGTTGTTGTTGTTGTTTGGCTTAGGTAAAGTATCACTATAATTGAACACAGATATTCACACACAACCTCCGGTCTCCTCTCATATGCCATACATGATCCAGATATCTCTCATATACAATGCATGCTCCAGTCATCTCTCATATACCATAAATGATCCAGATATCTCTCATATACTATACATGATCCAGATATCTCTCATATGCCATACATGATCCAGATATCTCTCATATACTATACATGATCCAGATATCTCTCATATACCATACATGATCCAGATATCTCTCATATACCATACATGCTCCAGATATCTCTCATATACTATACATGATCCAGATATCTCTCATATGCCATACATGATCCAGATATCTCTCATATACTATACATGATCCAGATATCTCTCATATACTATACATGATTCAGATATCTCTCATATGCCATACATGATCCAGATATCTCTCATATACTATACATGATCCAGATATCTCTCATATACCATACATGATCCAGATATCTCTCATATACCATACATGCTCCAGATATCTCTCATATACTATACATGATCCAGATATCTCTCATATGCCATACATGATCCAGATATCTCTCATATACTATACATGATCCAGATATCTCTCATATACTATACATGATCCAGATATCTCTCATATGCCATACATGATCCAGATATCTCTCATATACTATACATGATCCAGATATCTCTCATATACCATACATGATCCAGATATCTCTCATATGCCATACATGATCCAGATATGTCTCATATGCCATACATGATCCAGATATCTCTCATATGCATGCATGATCCAGATATCTCTCATATACCATACATGATCCAGATATCTCTCATATACCATACATGCTCCAGACATATCTGATATACCATATATGATCCAGACATCTCTCATATACCATACATGATCCAGATATCTCTCATATACTATACATGATCCAGATATCTCTCATATACTATACATGATCCAGATATCTCTCATATACCATACATGATCCAGATATCTCTCATATACTATACATGATCCAGATATCTCTCATACCCCATACATGATCCAGATATCTCTCATATACCATACATGATCCAGATATCTCTCATATACCATGCATGATCCAGACATCTCTCATACCCCATACATGATCCAGATATCTCTCATATGCCATACATGATCCAGATATCTCTCATATACTATACATGATCCAGATATCTCTCATATACTATACATGATCCAGATATCTCTCATATACTATACATGATCCAGATATCTCTCATATGCCATACATGATCCAGATATCTCTCATATACTATACATGATCCAGATATCTCTCATATACTATACATGATCCAGATATCTCTCATATGCCATACATGATCCAGATATCTCTCATATACTATACATGATCCAGATATCTCTCATATACCATACATGATCCAGATATCTCTCATATGCCATACATGATCCAGATATGTCTCATATGCCATACATGATCCAGATATCTCTCATATGCATGCATGATCCAGATATCTCTCATATACCATACATGATCCAGATATCTCTCATATACCATACATGCTCCAGACATATCTGATATACCATATATGATCCAGACATCTCTCATATACCATATATGATCCAGTCATCTCTCATATACCTTACATGCTCCAGTCATCTCTCATATAACATACATGCTCCAGTCATCTCTCATATACCATACATGCTCCGGTCATCTCTCATATACCATACATGCTCCAGACATCTCTGATATACCATACATGCTCCAGTCATCTCTCATATACCATACATGATCCAGTCATCTCTCATATACCATACATGCTCCGGTCATCTCTCATATACCATACATGCTCCAGTCATCTCTCATATAACATACATGCCCCAGTCATCTCTCATATACCATACATGCTCCGGTCATCTCTCATATACCATACATGCTCCAGACATCTCTGATATACCATACATGATCCAGTCATCTCTCATATACCATACACACTCCAGACATCTCTCATATACCATGCATGATCCAGACATCTCTCATACCCCATACATGATCCAGATATCTCTCATATGCCATACATGATCCAGATATCTCTCATATACCATACATGCTCCAGACATCTCTGATATACCATATATGATCCAGACATCTCTCATATACCATACACACTCCAGACATCTCTCATATACCATGCATGCTCAAGACATCTCTGATATACCATAATAATCCAGTCATCTCTCATATACCATACACACTCCAGACATCTCTCATATACCATACATGATCCAGACATCTCTCATACCCCATACATGATTCAGATATCTCTCATATGCCATACATGATCCAGATATCTCTCATATACCATACATGCTCCAGACATCTCTGATATACCATATATGATCCAGATATCTCTCATACCCCATACATAAACCAGATATCTCTCATATACCATATATGATTCAGTCATCTCTCATATACCTTACATGCTCCAGTCATCTCTCATATACCATACATGCTCCAGTCATCTCTCATATACCAAACATGCTCCAGTCATCTCTAATATACCATACATGATCCAGACATCTCTGATATACCATACATGCTCCAGACATCTCTTATATACCATATATGCTCCAGACATCTCTCATATACCATACATGCTCCAGACATCTCTCATATACCATACATGATCCAGACATCTCTCATATACCATACATGATCCAGACATCTCTCATACCCCATACATGATCCAGATATATCTCATATACCATGCATGATCCAGATATCTCTCATATACCATGCATGATCCAGATATCTCTCAAATACCATACATGATCCAGATATCTCTCATATACCATAAATGATCCAGATATCTCTCATATACCATACATGATCCAGATATCTCTCATATAAGATAAATGATCTAGATATCTCTCATATACCATACATGATCCAGATATCTCTCATATACCATACATGCTCTATATATCTCTCATATAGTATACATGATCCAGATATCTCTCATATGCCATACATGATCCAGATATCTCTCATATACCATACATGCTCCAGATATCTCTCATATACTATACATGATCCAGATATCTCTCATATATCATACATGATCCAGATATCTCTCATATACCATACATGCTCCAGATATCTCTCATATACTATACATGATCCAGATATCTCTCATATGCCATACATGATCCAGATATCTCTCATATACTATACATGATCCAGATATCTCTCATATACTATACATGATCCAGATATCTCTCATATGCCATACATGATCCAGATATCTCTCATATACTATACATGATCCAGATATCTCTCATATACCATACATGATCCAGATATCTCTCATATGCCATACATGATCCAGATATCTCTCATATGCCATACATGATCCAGATATCTCTCATATGCCATGCATGATCCAGATATCTCTCATATACCATACATGATCCAGATATCTCTCATATACCATACATGATCCATATATCTCTCATATGCCATACATGATCCAGATATCTCTCATTTACCATACATGATCCAGATATCTCTCATATACCATACATGATCCAGATATCTCTCATATACCATACATGATCCAGATATCTCTCATATGCCATACATGATCCAGATATCTCTTATATGCCATACATGATCCAGATATCTCTCATATGCCATACATGATCCAGATATCTTTCGTATACTATACATGATCCAGATATCTCTCATTTGCCATACATGATCCAGACATCTCTCATATACCATACATTCTCCAGAATTCTATCATATACCATACATGCTCCAAACCTCTCTCATATGCCAATATATGCTCCGGACATTTCTCATATACAATACATTCTCCAGACTTCTCTCATACACCATACATTTTCCAGACTTCTCTCATATACCATACATGCTCCAAACCTCTCTCATATACCATACATGCTCCGGACATTTCTCATATACCATAATTCTCCAGAATTCTGTCATATACTATACATGCTCCAAACCTCTCTCATATACCATAAATGCTCTAAAAATATCTCATATACCATACATGCTCCAGACTTCTCCTTTATAACATACATGCTCCGGATTTCTCCCATATACCACACATGATCCAGACTTCTCCCTTATACCATACATTCTCCAGACTTCTCTCATATACCATACATGCTCCAGACTTCTCTCGTATACCATACATGCTCCAAATTTCTCCCGTGTACCACACACGCAGAATCTCGTCACTGTGCACCAACCCTGCCACATCAGAGCGGATCCGAATGTGTTTTCACCAGAATCTCAAATGTTATAACTATTGTATTGTGGGTAGGTTCCTAACTTTGAATTGTTGCCTTGAAAGGCGGCCTGTTGAGTCATCATCATCATTATGCCATGTCGATAAGAGTGGGTGGTCATGTTTCGCCATCTCACTTGTTCACCAGATTCGTGGATCAGCTCAGTGTTCCTGTCTCGTCCCTGCCACGTGGTCAAGTCATCCAGGTATTTACTTCTCTGCCTTCCCCTTGTTCTCTTCCCCTCAATCGTGCCAGTTGTCACCAAGTTCTCCAATTTATTTCTTCTCGTATCGTGACCCAAAAAATTGTGATTATTGAGTCAGCTCTTCTTTAAATGTCCAACAGTCGAAGAATGTTTATCCCGTGGAACCTGCAAACTTGTCCTTTGTGTGCTGAGCACAATCTCCTTGTACACATTATCTGCCATGCACAGATGTGTGTATGGGTGAGAGAGAGAGAGAGAGAGGGAGAGAGAGAGAGAGAGAGAGCGAGAGAGAGAGAGAGCGAGAGAGAGAGAGAGAGAGAGAGAGAGAGAGAGAGAGAGAGAGAGAGATAACGGACGAACGAACTTTATTTTAAAAGGTTAACAAATTGGGCACGCAGGCCCATCTTACATTCGGCCCTTTCAACCACTCATCTTTTATTCATCAAATGTACATGTTACATTTACATAAGGGAAAAATAACATTTTCAAATGGATTTTGTAAGCATACCATATATTGACATGGGATAAAAACAACATTGTCAAATGAAAGTTGTAAACATAAAAAGTGCATATTGCAATGTTGTGAGACACATCCCCCATCCACCCTCACATCCCGCAGCCACCCACACATCCCCCACCCGCCACACCTCCCCCACCCACTCACACATACCTCCACGCACTCACACAGACCCAGGTAAACATACATGCCGCCACCCACCCATTGATCCCCCACCCACACACATTTCCCCACCCACACACACATCCCCCACCCATCCCATAACCGACACACACACACACCCACCCACATATTCTCAACCACCCACCCACACACCCGCAACCACCCAGCAAAACACACATTACAAAACCACACACACATACCCCCGCCAACCGACACATCCCGCACCTATCCACACACACACACACATCGCGCACCCTCACAATTTCCCCCACCCACCCACACACACATCAGCCACCCTACACCCACTCACCCACCCAATATCCGCCACCTCTCAACTACACATCCCCCACCTATACACACATCCCCACCCACAAACACATCTCCCCACCTGCCCACACATATCCCACACCCATAACCACTCAGAAACACACATCTCCCACCCACACACTCTCTATCGCCCACATATACCCTACCACACACATCCGCCGCTCACACACATCTTCCCAGAAACACACACATCAAGAGAGAGAGAGAGAGAGAGGGAGAGGGGGGAGAGGGGACAGGGGGGGGGGGTCAGGAGTCAAACAGACAAAGAATGTAAACTACATTCAGAGATTAGTGGGTGTCTTGTGACTTTTATGGACACCATCGCATGCATGTCTGTCATGAAATGTCTTTTATGCCACAATTAGCTCATTGTATTATTGTTGTTTGTCCATCAAGAATGATGATGACCATTCATTTCATCCAGTGGGGTTGAAGGTGTGGAGCCGTGGGTTCTAAGATGGCTGATAAGGCCTATTTTGGCTCGAAATGTTCTTTGACAATGTTTGCAAAGAATGCTTGACGTCTCTGGAGGAGGATTTCCTGCAGTGGTGTTTCTGTCCTGCCTTTTCTTCACAGCTCTTGCAGTCCTGGTTGCCTCACATATGACTGCACCCTTGCGCAATGATGCACGCCACGAATTTTGGTCTCTGGCTGCAGCCTCCCAGGTGTCATGATGAATTCCAAAAGCATTCAGTGAAATTTTCAGTGTGTCTTTAAAACGTTTCCTCTGGCCACCTTGGGAGCGTTTACCACAACGCAGTTCGCTGTAGAAAATTCGTTTAGGGAGCCTGTGATCTGGCATGCGGGTCAAGTGACCAGCCCAGCGAATCTGATTCTTCATCAGTAGAGTGTGGATACTGGGCATGGATGCTCTTTCTAGGACTTCTGTGTCTGGAATCTTGTCTTGCCATTTAATCTTCAGTAGCTTCCTTAGGCAGACTGTGTGGAAGTGGTTTAATTTCCTAGCGTGTCGCTGATAAACAGTCCAGGTTTCACAAGCATATAGCAGTGTGGATAATACAACTGCTTTGTAGACTTTTAGCTTTGTTTGCAGGCTTATTCCAGTTCTGTCCCATACATTCTTGTACAGTCTGCCAAAGGCTGCACTGGCCTTGGAGATTCTTGCATTCACTTCGTCATCGATTGTGGCAGCTTGTGACACAGTGCTGCCAAGATAGGTGAATTTGTCCACAACACTTAGTCTATGATCATTCACTTTGATATTCGGCACAGTGTGATTATTCCCTGGAGCTGGCTGGTACATAACTACAGTCTTCTCCAAGTTGATATTGAGCCCAAAGTGGGCACAGGCATGTGAGAAAGCTGAAACATTATGTTGCATGTCCGCCTCTGAGTTGGCGTATAGAGCGCAATCATCAGCAAACAGGAGCTCTCTGACGGTGCCGCTGTCAATTTTGGTTTTAGCTTTCAGCCTTCTGAGATTGAATAACTTTCCATCCATACGGTAGTTGATGTCTATTCCAATGTCGTCGTTCTCGAAGGCATTCATCAACATGGCTGAAAACATGAGGCTGAACAGTGTTGGTGCCAGGAAACATCCTTGCTTCACTCCATTGGTTACAGGAAAGGGTTCAGACAGTTCACCATTTTCCTGTACTCTTGCCTGCATGCCGTCATGAAATAGCCGCACTATTTGGACAAACTTTCGTGGACAGCCATATTTTGCCATAATCTTCCACAGTCCTTCTCTGCTGACTGTATCAAAAGCTTGGTAAGGTCAATGAAAGTGGAGAACATTTCGCAGTTCTGTTCCTGACATTTCTCTTGCAGCTGCCTTGCAGCGAAAATCATGTCAACAGTTCCACGTTCTTTTCTGAAGCCACATTGACTCTCAGGAAGAAGACCTTGATCGAGATGGGCTGTGAGGCGATTGAGAAGAATTCTGGCGAGTATCTTCCCTGCAATTGAAAGCAAGGAGATGCCTCGGTGGTTGTCACAGGATTGGCGGTTTCCTTTACGTTTGTAAAGGTGGAATATTGACGCGTCCTTAACATCTTGTGGCATGGTCTCGTTCATCCATATGTTTGTGAAGACTTGGTGAAGCTGCTCTGTTAGGACCGGCCCACCTGCCTTGTATATCTCTGCTGGGATGGAGTCAGGACCAGGTGCCTTGCCGCTGGAGAGTTGCTAGATGGCTTTGTTTATTTCCACTATGGTTGGCAGGTCACCAAGTGTCTCATTGGTGGGAACTTGAGGAAGGCAGTTGATGGTTTCATCATCGAAGAAGGAAGTTGCATTTAAGATTTTGCTGAAATGCTCTGCCCAGCGTTAGAGGATTTCTTTCTTATCGGTGACCAATGTTCCCCCGTCTGCACTGAGGAGGGGAACTATGCCTGGTGATGAAGGACCATAGACCGCTTTCAGTGAGTCGTAGAAGTTTTTCATATCATGTCTGTCAGCAAAGCCCTGAATTTCATCAGCTTTGCTGCTCAGCCAGGAGTCCCGCATGTGCCGAAGTTTCTACTGCACTGCTCTCTGAATGTTCTTGAAAGCATCTTTTTTTTATGTTGACTTTGGGTCATTCAAATGTGCCTTGAGGGGAAGATGTTTCTCAGCCAGCAATTGGTTGATGTCTTCGGAATTTTCATCAAACCAGTCTTTATGCTTTCGTGGGGCTGGACCCAGGATTTCCATAGCAGTGTTGTAAATTGTGTCCTTTAGGGCTCTCCATTCTGTTTCTGTATCCTGTTTAGCTTCAGCATTGGGCTTGAGGCGGTCTTCCAGCATATTTTCAAACGACTGCTGCATTTTCTTGCTGTTTAGGCGGGTGACATTTAGCTTTGTTTGCATTTTCGCCCCTTGAGGACGCCGTGGTGGCCTGATGTGGATGTTCATTTTCGAGACAATGAGACGATGGTCTGTCCAACATTCGGCACCACACATGGATTTTGTCACTCGAACGTCTTGTCTGTCACTCCTCCTGACGATGACATAGTCAATGAGGTGCCAGTGTTTCGAGCGAGGGTGCATCCACGATGTCCTATTTCTCATGGGGAGACGGAAAATTGTGTTCGTAATCACGAGATCATGTTCGGCACATGTCTGAAGGAGGCGGAGTCCATTGCTGTTACAATTTCCGACTCCATGCTTTCCAATAATGCCACTCCAAGAGGTGGTGGCCGTGCCTACTCTGGCATTGAAATCAAGGAGTATAAGTTTGTCTCCTTTGGGAACAGATGTTAATACACTGTGCAGTTCCTCATAGAACTTGTTCTTGACATCATCTTCGTTGGTCATAGTTGGTGCGTAGACAGTCACAATGGTTGCGTGCTTCCTTCCATTCAGCAGAGGCAACATCATGGTCATGAGCCTGTCGTTTATAGCCTTTGGAAATCCAGCTAATTTGCCGACCAGGGCCGACTTAATGGCAAATCCCACACCGGATTGGCGTCTTTCCTCGCTTTTCCTTCCACTCCAGACAAATGTGTAGCCGGCACCAATTTCACAGATTTGGCCTTCTTCTGCAAGTCGTGTCTCGCTCAAGGCTGCAATGTCGATGTTGTACCTGCCCAGCTCTCTCCCAATCAGTGCTGTTCGTCTCTCTGGACCCGACGCGCCGTCTCTGTCAAGTAGGGTGCGTACATTCCAAGTTCCAATTGTTAAGGGAATATGGTTTATTCTTTTAGCTTTGCTTGTTTTATCTTTCTTTGTATGTCGACCGCAGTTAAGGGTACCCACCAACCGCGGCTAGCTGGTTAGGTAGTGATGAAGCAGACAATGTTTAGGGCACCTTTTCTAGCCCCTTCCTCATGCTATGGAGGTGAGCAGTGTGTTCCTATAGAGGGCTGCTCAGTCGCTCAGGGGGCTGCCGAATCCCACTGCTGCTCCGGTCAGTAGAAGACGACCATATGGCCTGAGCCGCCTGTGTGTAGGTCTGCGACTACGGCTGCCAGCGTACCCACGCCTGCCGCTTTGCCGCTCGCCCATCGCCACAGGGCTTGAAGGTGATATGTGACGTTGGATGAAGAATGACTTGCGAGATGACTTGGATTAAAGTGAGGAAGAGTTGCGCAATTCGTCGACCTCACTCTCTCGCCTGAGTCCATCTGAGTCCAGTGACAAGACAAGTCGAGACGATTGGAGACGAATACAGGTGCAGTGGATGACCAGGGCGCTCTACGTGCATTGCCGTGCTCACTACGTTCCACAACGCTTTGCAGGTAAACGCCGTCTTGCCCGTTGAATCAGGAATGATTTCTTCCGCGCAGTCTGCCGAATCCTGTCTTCACATGCTGGGTAGGCATACCCTAGTTTACCTCTTGGTTTGACACCAAATCGGATACCCATGCCTGGTTTAGCCAGCCTCTCACAGCTGTTGCCCGGGGGGTGGCCGCTGTCGCATGCTGACAGCTACTAGGAGCCACAGGCACGAGCTGGGTGTCAGACTTGGACCAGTGGGGGATGGGTCCTGAAAGGACATGAGAGCCATCCTTACCAAAGGTGCTACCAATGCCTGACACCCCGTACCCCCCCCCCCCATTGTATTATTACTGGCAAGTCGACCTCATGGTTCTATCTTTGTTATAGCGCGACTTCTATGGCCAGTTTTTGATAGTTGGAGATACCTGCGCCATGGTTATTATATCCTAGCATTTTTATTTATTGTCTATATCCTATTTACAAGACACTGCAGTCAAAACCAGCATTTTTCAGCTGCTGTTGATGTCTTGGCAAGTTTTACCTTCATAGCTTGCCATTGCTTTCTGATCGACAGGCTCACATACCTTTCCGTAAGAGCTAACCTGACGCGATCCGCTGCCGAATCTCGCGCAGCTGTGTTTCGTACGTGAGTATACGGGTTTTCGAACGGCATCCTTAACTCCTTCGCCAGGGAGTCTGGTTTATATCCTAAAATACACTAATATTAATATTTAGAGTTTTATCCATGTTCCATGTTGGAGGATAGAATAATTATTAGATCGGTTTGAGTGTAGAGAGTTACTTTAAATTTCTTCGTCACTATGTTTAAAAATGATCGTCGTAGTTGTGTACTCACAAGTTTTACTTGGTTAACCCAAGAACAGTCAAAAACTATTTTTAATGTTAGCCTGTATACCTTAACTGTTCGATGGCATCGCCAAAACGGAGCGAGCCCCCAAAAGTAGCCTGTCGACGTCTCTATGGGTTTACATACAGGGTTCAGACAGGCAGATGGTGCGAGTACATATGAGGCATGAAAACATGATTTAAATCGATACGTGTTTAATATTCATGCATCGTAATATGAATAATGGTGTATCTTCATGTCAACTCGCACAGCTCTCGCAAAAACTCTTAACTACAAAAGCATAGCTTCTCCGTGCGTCAGCACGCACAGGAACACAAGGCTGATAGCGCCCACATTCACTCGCACTGAAGTCTAAGCAAATAGTCTATTCTCCTCTCAAACTCATTCAGGCATCCTCTCTCATCCACGTCTGAGTCCCGTCTGCCGCTACCTACTGAGTTCATTGGTCACGAGGTACTTGACCCTCGTGGAGTCCGTGAAGGTCGTGCTAGTCGGGTCTGTCCTTCACTCGCCTGTTTGTGCAGGCGTACTGCATCGTCCCGTCCAAGGTGAACCTGTCCTGTCGTTCAAGGGCACCGTCCTGTCTCTACCCTACTGTCATAGACGTATGGATCGGTCTACTATACCCACACTATTCCCATGTCCTATGTCGGTCCTTTATCCTCTCTGTCATGTCCCCTTTGAGACCTTGACACCTGGGTAGACCAGTTGGTTATACAAATATTAAGCACTAAGTGTCTTCTGTTTCGTGAGACTAAGCCCATTTATGGAGACTATACGTCGACTTACGCCATACTTGCCTACATAGACTCAAACTGCGATATTACATGATTTACGCTATATTTGCCAATGTTCACTCAGACAACGACATCCCCAACCAGTAAACTATATGTTAGGCTTAATGTATCCAAGCCATTGCCCAGAATGCATCAAAGTAAGTTTGCCTTCCAGTCCGACATACACAATCCCTGGTCTCAAACTTAGACATAAAATCACATGCTATCCCCACAATACAACATAATCATCCTCAATAATAATCCGTCACCCATCATCACGCCATTAATGGATTGTGGGTGGTATATTCTTCAAAGTAGCCATTACTGGAACTAAGCACACATAATCATTGATAGTTCATGTCTGTTTAGTTATATCTTACTTAAAATTGTCATTTCATAAATTATAAACACTATCAGCTTAACTTTAATCACTCAATGTCAGAAGATCTTAACCCTTTATCCATCCATCCATCATGAGCCATGCCGATAAGCGTGGGCGGTCATGTTGTGCCATCTCACTTAATCACCAGAGTCGTGAATTAGCTCCGTGTTTCTGTCTCGACCATGCCACGAGGCCAAGCCATCCAGGTACTTACTTCTCTGTCTTCCCCTTGTTCTCTTCCCTTCGATCTTGCTTGTGGTCACCAAGCTCTCCAATTCATTTGTTCTCATAACATGCCCCAACAATTTTGACTGTCAATGTCTAATGTCTCTAATCAGTTTACGATCTTCATTTGTTTCTTGAAGAACTTGTTCATTGGTGTTTGTGTCTGTCCATAGTATTCTTTGCATTTTCCTCAGAAACCACATTTCCACAGCCATCATATGTTTTTCAGCTTGTCTGCTTATTGTCCACGTTTCAGATGCATACGCAATTGCAGGTTCTATGTAGCACTTGGTCCTCATATGGCTGCACCATTGTAGTGTGTTTCTTTACATCTGACACTGCAAACTGAGTTGTGTATTTTTTGTGTGTTGTTCCACATTTGATGTATGCTATAATATATACTAATGATATTTTATTTGTACTAAAATATCCGCTATTGACATCTGATTGCAGGAACTCCATGTAAACGAAAAGATCAAGAAAATGCCAACACATCAATGTAAGATTTCAAATGTGTAGATTTTTATTTGTATCTGTTAAATGTATCAATGTCCACCAGATATATAAATAGATAGACACATAGAGAGACACACATATACAGAGAGAGAGAGAGAGAGAGAGAGAGAGAGAGAGAGAGAGAGAGAGAGAGAAATCGAGTTTGTGTGTTTGTGTAAGATATATAGACTGATACATATACACACAGTCATAGAGAGTTTAGCTTGATGGTTCCGTCGCCCTGCTACTGAGTGAGTGCGTGGCGCGACACTGTGAGCTGTGAGTTTCGTGTGAAGTGCTTTTGAATCTGCCCGAGGTTTTTTGGAATTTGACTGCATGTTCGGAGTGATGGCAGATGGCTATGTCCCAGAGGTGACCGGTTTTTGCCTTATGCAGAAATGCGTGGCTGCTGAGCTTCTGGTTGACTGCCACTGCCATTGACGATGAACTGTATTTCGTGGACTGTGTGGGTGAACATCTAGGAAACATCCAGATGGGAAAATGGCTGCAGATTCCATCAGAAATGAACTGGGTGTTTTGTGGGGGACTATTGTGTTGACATTCTGGCGGCGGCCTTATGCACAGAGCATCTGTGCGGGCTGTTGTTTGTCGAGACTCCTGTCTTTTCCACTTTTCACATTGGGCAGTGGGGAGCGTTTTGTCTGATATTCGCTGGCACAGGAACGGAGCATAATGGGGACGACCCGTTGCTGTGAAGTTGGAACTGCGACTAACTAACTAACTAACTAACTAACTAACTAACTAACTAACAGTCATAGAGAGACAGTGTTTGTGTGTGTGTGTGTGTGTGTGTGTATGTGTGCCTGTGTGTGCGTGTTTAAGGTGGATTGATAGTCAGACAGACACGCAGACACACAGTGAGAGACAGAGAGAGAGAGAGAGACAGACAGAGACAGACAGACAGGTAGTGTGTATGTTTGTGTAAGATAAAAAGATAGACAGAAGCAGAGCGAGAAAGAACGAGGGAGAGACTCTCTGTGTGTGTATGTGTGTGTGTGTGTGTGTGTATAAAAGATAGACAGACAGACACATAGTTTGTGTGTGTGTGTGTGTGAAAGATAAACAGACAGACACATAGTTTGTGTGTGTGTATGTGTGTGTGTGTGATAGACAGACAAGACAGACACATAATGTGTGTTTGTGTGTGTGTGTGTGTGTTTGTGTGTGTGATAGACAGACGCAGAGAGAGAGAGAGAGAGAGAGAGAGAGAGAGAGAGAACGATGGATAGATTCTATGTTGTGTAAGATAGACAGGGAGACAGAGAGAGAGAGAGAGAGAGAGAGAGAGAGAGAGACAGAAAGACAGATATATTAACATCACAATGACATCTTTGTCTATTTCCTATTGCAGGCAGTTCACGAAATTGACGAACCAGGTACACTTTATTTAGTTTTATTATTTATAATTGTATGTAATACTTGTTATTGTTGTAGATAAATATGTTTTTTGGTGGTATAATCATTTGTCATTTATGTAAAAGTAAATATCCCTTTCACACGTCTGATGATGAAGCACCTGCCACATGCTGATGATGACCAGACTAGTATGCACAACCCGGGTGATCGCGTGAGTTGGCGAAACATGAACGCCCATGCTTGTTGGCATGCAACTTGATGATGATGATCAAAATATTTGTGTAAGCGTGTGTGGGTGGATGGGATTGGGTGGAAGGGGGGGGGGGTTGTCCCTTTATGGCAGAGTGGTCAAGATTGATTTCTTATTAAATGTTACGTTACTTCAGTTAACATGAATGACATTTGAGCATGACATCAAGGTGATTCAGTTAACATGGATGTCATTTCAACATGACATCACGGTGATTCAATTAACATGGATGACATTTAAACACGACATCAATGTGATTCAGTTAACATGGATGACATTTGAGCATGACATCAAGGTGATTCAGTTAACATGAATGACATTTAAAGACATCGAGGTGATTCAGTTAACATAGGTGACATTTAAACACGACATACTGGTGATTCAGTTAAAATGGATGACATTTAAACATGATATCATGGTGTTTCAGTTAACATGGATGAAATTTAAATATGACATCAGGGCGATTCAATTACCATGAATGACATTTCCACATGACATCATGGTGACTCAGTCAACATGGATTACCCTTAAACACGACATCATGATGATTTAGATAACATTGATTACATTCAAATATTACATCATGGTCTTTCAATTAACATATATGGTATTTCGAAACAACGTTATGGTGATTCAGTTTACATTAATCGTGTTTCAAGAGAAGCTCATAGATCTTCATTTAAATGATTAACTGCCATGGGATAATTAATCGTCTTAAACAGCTTACCGTATCTGCCAGGGGCTTATATATCACTAAAATGTTGTCACTGCGTTATAATACAATACACTAAAAACTGTTAAGTCATAACTACTTCCCATTTGATACATACATACCGTGTATCAGTGGTCAGTTTGTTGCTTGATTTGACATTGATATCTTATCAACAGTAAACAATCATGCCACAGCTGACACGACCTCCTGTCAACAGTAAATAATGTTGCTTCAGTCAACATGAATATGTTACAGCTGAACACCTGGTCTCTTTTCAGTTAAGGCTACATCTCTTATCACCAATAAATTGTGCTGCTTGTGTTCTTATTAACAGTAAATCATAATGCGTCAGTTAACATTAATCTTTTATCAACTGTAAATTGTGTTGCTTCAAGTATTATTAATGTCTTGATGGCTTTAATTAAGAAACATATCTTATCAACATTTTAATATAATGTTCAAATTAACATTAATTTTTTATCAATTGTAAATATTTACTTCAGTTAGCATTAATCACATATATACATTATGTCACATCAGACTTATTAGTAACTTGTACTGGAAACAAGTGGCGTCTATTAGATGCGGTAATAACTATTCGTCGCCTATAGAGATAAAAAGAGGAGTATGGCAGGGAAGTGTACTGCCCCCAAGCCTCTTCAACCTATACACAGAAAGAATTGTTAAACATGTTGAAATGCCTGGACTTAACATGAAAGGAAGAATCATAAACAATCTTAGGTATGCTGACGATACCGTGTTACTAGCAGAAATTGAGCAAGAGTTACAAGACCTAGTGGAAGAAGTAAACAGGTACAGTACAGAATGTGGCTTAGATATTAACATCCAAAACACAAAAACTATGATAATTAGCAGTGAAAAGGGAAGGTCATCAATGAATATTACAGTAAACGGGCAGATACTAGAACAAGTAACAAGTTTCTCTTATCTTGGACATATAATAACAGATGATGGCAGAAGTGAAATATAAATCAAAAAGAGAACAGGAATGGCCAAACATGCTTTCAGCGGTATGAAATCAGTATTAACATCTATAGAGATTAATAACGCATTAAAAATGAGAATTTTCAAATACTACGTATATTCAACCCTACTGTTTGGCGCGGAAGCCTGGACATTGAACAAGGAACTAGAACATCTAATAGAAGCCCTGGAGATGTGGATATACAGACGAATAGGTCGTCTTTCATGGAAACAAAAACAATCCAATGCAGAGGTTCTAGAAAAACTGGAAATGAAGAGAGATTTGATGAAAGAAATAAAGAGCAGGCAAGTGAATTATATCGGCCACATGATACTCTTATAAAAACCATACTGGAGGGCAAGGTTCAAAGCAAGCCAGCAAGAGGTAGACAACGATACAAGTGGGAAGATAACATAAAGAGATGGACGAATATCAGCCTGATAGAATGTACAGTCAAGGCAAGAGAGACAGACAGTGTCGGAGATCCATTGCAGCCAAACTTCACTGTGGAGACGGCACCTGATTGATTGATTGATTGATTGATTGATTGATTGATACCTTATGTCATATTGCTTCAATTTACACAAATCTCTCGTCAACACTAAATAATCTTGCTGCAAGAGTTGACGCGAATTCCGGAGACACTATAATATAATTAATATGAATATTAATATAAAAGTGCACATTTGCTAATGAGGATATTGTCATGTGTTACATGTTGAACAAACAGACACAACACAGACTAGTTTACTGTGATCATCATCATCCAGTGCCTTGCCGACTGGCTTGAGCGATCATGCTTCTCCACAAATTGCGATCTCTAAAGACAAAGAGCAATTCATGTGTTGACGCCCTTCCGTTCCATGACACAAAACTGTCAAAGATTTTCACTCGCTGCCTTCCTCCATGTCTCTTTCCACAAATCTTTCCGGTTGTCACAACATGTTCCAGTTTTTGTCTTCTAATAATGTGGCCAAGAAATGATGACCTTTTTTCTGTAACTTCTTTTAATATCTAAATGTTATTGCATAGAGATACATGGTAGACAAAATCCTAAATTTACAATTGAGGAAAACGATATACATTGTAAATACAAAAGGCAGAGAAGTAAATATCTGTATGGCTTGACCATGGGCAGGTGGAAAAGAGGAAAACCTACTGTAGATGGAAGGAGTATCACATATAATTTGCATATGACAGCAACAGAGGTAGGTCGTCGGGTTTATGATACAGATACACCTTGAAAGACTGCCAAGGGCACACAGTTCTTCACAGGACAAGGAATTCGAGGGTGATAATGGTTTTGAAAATCAAATTTATGGAAATATATAACTGTGATTACAAATATTCATGAAATAAATAAATGCGATTTCAACCATTCATGAAATATATAACTGTGGTGTCAACAATTCATGATTTCAACTATTCACTCATGAAATAAATAACCATGATTTCGACTATCCATGAAATAAATAACTGTGATTTAAACTATTCATGAACATTCGGTGAGGCAGAACATGTCAGCGCCAAAACCGGGGACATCTTATTTTCTTTGTGAGTTAAGGATTCTCAAAATGTGGTTTAAAAAATAGATTCTATCTAGTGTTTGTTATATTCTCACATATTATATCCTTGTCTAAAGTATTATGTGTATTTTGTAGTTGACGTTTAGTGAGTAATGTTGATGTAATATGCTCTTATTGTCTTCTAAGCAATCATCTTGACAGTATGGCTACATACACAGAGCTACAAATGCTTCACGAATTTCCAGTGTTTATATCTGCAGAAGTTGTTCCATGTTTCATGAGACATGTAATTTAGTGGCTGGATGTTGGATTGCCAGTCAGTATGTTGGTCATGGGCTTGAATTCACAACGGGGCGGATTTTTAAAAATTGCAATGTGCTACCAGTTTGGCCCAGCATAAAATGGGTACCACGAAATGTCTAAGGAAGTAAAGTCAGCCAGTGTCACACTGATGACGCCACGCACCGAGCTTTGATTGGTCAATACATATATGGGTCTAGAAACATATGTCTATGTGACTAAGATGTGTAACCTGTCCTTGACATTTGTGTTGAACCAACAAGCGTAAACTGTCTACACGCACTCACCTACTTACAGGCGGGTCTTATATCAATATGCCTCGTGGATTTTTAGTTTTGTTCAAAAGGCCTGAAATCATGTATCCTTTAAATAGAATTGTAGTTAACAAGAGAGTTTTCCAATGCACACAAATATAGTTCATGAAAGTGGAGCAGCCAGGCAAGAGCAGTATGGGGCTCTGGTGTCCACTCTTTGTCACTGGAGCACCTTCTTTACTATCTTGAGGAGTCTGGATGTCTCAGAATAGACCAACTAACCTAAAACTAAACATGGATACAGACTGAGGGATGGAGAGGAAGAGAGGGGGAGACAGAGAGAAGGAGTGAGTGAGAGAGTGAGAAAGAGAGATAAATACGAAGCCTCATTTATTATAAAGCACGGACATGCAAGCAAGATGAGTTTATGGAACATCAGCTGGACACAGCAAACAGACGGCGTTCGACAATAAACACCACGAAAACCACATCAGCGTTCGCCACATACAAGAGATTCATGTCAAAGTGAATTCAACATTTAAAATACCATAATGTGTATGCTCCAGATCAGAGTAAAATAATAGACAAAAATGAGGAATTCTAATCCCTATGAGACAAAATACCATGCACACCTGAGAAAGTTTCCCAACGTTGGAGCTATATATACGAATGTTCTGCTGGTACATCGAGGCTAGTCTAGACATAAATAGAACTTTGTAACTAAAACTGTTGGAATGGTAATCCTTCGAATCTCACTTCTGTAACCCACTCTATATCAGTTGTGGGAATTAAGAGTCACTCCCAGTTGGAGGCATTAATGGTCACTCTCACAGAATGGGGATATAACCAACTTGATCAAAGCGATGAGGAGGTTGACATTTGTCACAATGATCACTCACTAATCCTTATCAAAACTGCAAGAAATCTACGCCATAATGTGGCACACATCTTCAACTACAGATCTTGTTTTCACCATCTCAGATACACACAGACCCATTATGTAGGGAAGTAAAAGACCAGTGCAGAATCAGCCACCATCGCTCAATCTTCCTCACTTTCTAGAGTGAAACTCTTAAAACAGGCACAGGCATCACACAATGGGCTTACGGAAACTCCAGTTGTGCTTTATCTAGGCACCATGTGAATATGATAATGTCTGACCTCATGGGGCAGAACAAATAGATTTGATTTCAACACATGTATACCGCAAGCTGCAAAAAAGATCATCCCCGAAAGATGTAGTGTACTTGCACACCATATTGGTACAACACAATCCAGGAGTGTCAGAAACTATGAATAACGCTTGACAGAAGCCACTCTGCTTGCGATAGTGATAAAAAATGGAACAATACTGTAATTGAGTTTGAGAGACCAGCACTAAAACGATAGTTAAGTGGCTGGAGAAATACAATGGCATAATTTAACACTGAAGTGTGGGACCTGGTGAAATCTATACCTGTGGGACTATTTCACAAATGTATGAAGCTAGGATGCCAGTTCCTTTATGTTCAGCTTCTTCCTTCTATGATCTAGGTCACAGCCATGCATCTTAATTGTTAGTGTGTGTGTGTGTGTGCGCGCGCGCGTGCGTGCGTGTTTGTTCTGAAGTTCTATGGATTACATCTGATCGTGTTCATACAATTGTTTCCTTCCAGAGAGTGAGTCATCCATGCATTTCATTTGTGTGTGTGCATGTATGTGTGTGCGCGCGCGTGTGTGTGTATGTGTGTGCATGTGTATGTGTGCATGTATGTGTGTGGGTGTGCGTACTCGCACAAGCATGCGTACATGTGTGCATCATTATCACTTAGCATAAATTATCACTAAGCATAACCGTTTACATTTGAATGCTATATTATCAAACTAGGATCACGTCATGTCTTAAAAGAGGTACTGAAAGCACAAGCCCCAGAGGACTCACAATACGAGAAAATAATCGACTTCCGGTCTGACATTCCAGACGATCCTGTTCATTATGCAAATAATTTGTTATTGCTTGCATGTGATGGAGACGTGGAATATGAAAATGCTGTCAGCAGTCTCCGAAATGTACTTTCATTTATATACAATCTGGATATTTCAAGATTTTCCATTATAAATACACAATACATGTGTCTGACTGTGTGGCTTATCCATTTTAAATTTATAATATATGTGTCTCTGAACTCCAATGTGGGGGGGGGGGGGGGGGGGGCTTCGGACGCGGAACATCTTGCTTATGATCGAGAGGTTTTCCGGAAGGTTGTTATGGGAGCAAGGTTTTGCAAATGACATGCTACTGAATTATTTAATTAATTAATTAATTAATGTGTCTCTTTGTGTGGATTATCCATTTTAAATATAAAATGTATGTGTCTAAATGTGTGGGTTATCTATTATATGTCTGAATGTGTGTTTTGCAAATACATATATAATGTATGTGTCTGAATCTGGGTTATCCAGTATAAATATATAATATATGTGTCTGAATGTGTGGGTTATCTATTACAAATATTCGATAAATATCATCGATTTGCTGGTAAAAGAAGTTTTCATTGTAATACCGTTCATTGCTTGCATCGTTCAGTAATCGTTTAAATCACTACACATCAACCTAACTCGTATTTGTTCAATTGATCACGAATTACGAACGAATAAACATGGGCACTGTTTGTGTCATTCCGACAGCTGTGATATTCGTCGTGTGATTCGTTTTCTTCAAGCAGGAGGTCAAATTGTGGGCTACATTCATCGTCGATTGTGTCGTGTGTACGGTGATAACATTATGAGTGTAAGTCTGAGAGGGATTGGTTCAGGAAAGTCAGAGATGGGCGTAGAAATGTGCATGATGAGGTGGGACAATGTCGATATTCATGTGTGACTTATGAGCTCATTCAAAATGTCGACCAAGTCGTAGTGGAAAAGCGCCGTTTCACAATTTCAGATCGTTCTTCAGAATTTCCACAAATTCCCAGGACTAATCTGTTTCAAATTGTCACAGAGAGGTTAGGTTACTACAAAGTATGTTCACGGTGGGTACCAAAGCAACTGACTGACGTTCACAGAGCTTAAAATATGGGCTCAGCTTTGACGTTCCTACAGCGCTACTGGGAAGAGGGTAGTACATTTGTCGACAGAATTTGACTGGGGACGAGACGTGGGTACACTTCGTGAATGCAGAGATCAAATAACAGTCACAACAGTGGATACATACTCATTCTCCAAACAAGCCCCAAAAAATTCAAGCAACTATTTTCACAAATTAAAATGATTGTTCTAGTGTTCTGGGACAGCAAAGGCATTTTGTTGACGGAATTCGTGACACTGGGAACCACAAAAAAGCAGAAGTGTATTGCGAAACACTGAAGAAGCTTCGCCTGTCGATCCAAAACAAAAGGCGCGACCCTACACTACTGCTCGCACAAAGGCTTTATTTGAGGGAAATAATGGGAAATCCGGACTTATCATCTCTAAGGCAAGACGAAGGTCTGGCTGGCTACCCAGCGCTTCGACACCGCCGAGGAGCTCGTGGATGGAGTTAATAACTGGCTAAATACGTGGCGGTGCCATTCCATGACGAAGGGTTATAAACACTCATGCCACGGTACGAAAAGTGCCTGGATTTAGGTGGTGACTGTGTGGAAAAATAATGCAGTGATATATCTTCTTCTTCTTCTTCTTCTTCTTCTTCTTCTTCTTCTTCTTCTTCTTCTTCTTCTTCTTCTTCTTCTTCTTCTTCTTCAGCGTTCCGAGCCATTGAGGTTCTTTGCTGCAGATACAATCCGTCTCCTTTCGTCTCTCTGGTTGACCTTCTCTTGCCAGTCATTGATTCCAAGTGCTTGTAGGTCTGTGTGTGTGTGTATATATATATATATATATATATATATATATATATATATATATATATATATATATATATATATATATATATATATATATATATATTATCGCTCCACCGTCTTCTTGGTCTACCTCGCGGTCTACGGTCATTTATTTCCTGAATGTAAGCGAGTTTTGTTTCCCTATTGTCTTCCATCCTTTCTATATGCCCCAGCCATTGTAGTCTATTAGCCTTCATGATATCAGTGATTAGCGGGAACTTAAATAGATCATAAATGTCATTGTTACTTCTTCTTTTCCACTCTCCACTTTGTGGTATAATCTCCGACGGGCCTATTCTCGCCGGTCGCGAGATCCGCACAGTGGAAGGATGGGGGTCTTGCTCGCAATAGACAAGTAATATCTCCCGCGGTAGCTCTGGCGGGCCTATTCCCGCTGGTCGCGGTGACCGCTATAGTCAGGTGGAGAGTCTGACGGTAGTGCACGCTTTACACAGGACGGGACACTTGTGATTGACAGTTGTGCGCGCCCCTATGGTCCGGGCTCGTACGAGGCCCTCATCTGTGGGACTTGGCTGAACGCCTCTAAGCCGGGTTCCCGGGTGTCAGGGTCTGGCCATAACTCGTCACCTGCTCGTGGTGGCGAGGTTTCGGAGGATTGACGCTGCGCTGCCAGCGTCTGCAGCCTACCTTCTGCCAGACGTATTGGTTACCCATTCCTCTGGACAACACAAGGTTAGGCCGAGAGAGAGATCATGTCGTTTGGGCACCACATGTTTCTCTGAAGCTCTGCCCAGGCATTGTGATGGAATATTGGCCACATTCCAACTCACATACTTTGATCTGTCAAGACTGCAATGTGCCAACAATGGGTCCAAAGATGCGTCTTAAAACTTTCTTCTCAAAGGTTTATAACAAGGCTTCGTCTCCTTTCGTTGTACTCCGGGTTTCAGAGCCATACAGCGCAACTGGTCTGATTAGTGTTTTGTATATTGTGATTTTGGTGTTACGAGATAGCGCATTTGATTTTAGTAGATGTTGTAGTGCATAGTATATCTTATTTCCGGAATTGATTCTAGTTTGTATTTCTTCCCTTATGATGTTGGAGCATTTGAGGATTGTACCCAGGTATTTGTATGTTTCCGTTCTTTTAATGGTCATATTATCTATTTGTAGGTGCCCAGCGTTTTTAGCCATTCCTTCTCTTGAAATTACCATATATTCTGTCTTATCTTGGTTGATAACCAGCCCCATCTGTTGGGCTTTTTCCTTTAAGTGAGTCAATATTTCCAATGTCTTTTGTTCATTTTACCCTATAATATCTATATCATCTGCATAACCAAGCAGCTAGGATGTTCCTCCAATATCACATTTCTCCTTTATCTTCCTTACAACTTTCTCTAGAGCCAGATTGAAGAGAAGCGGTGTCAGCAACCCACTTGCGACAGGGGTACAAGGATTCCCTTCTTTTACACTACACGAAGTGACAACTCGCATTATACGTAAAAGGATACATGTTTATTTGGAGCTGAACAACAATAGCTCCATGAGCGGAATACTATCACGGTATTTAACATAGAATGTGATGACGCTAAAATGGAACGAGGAGATGATGTATACATTATAATTAATGAAGCTAAGCTAGACTATATAACTATAATACTGTCCTTTAATAAACACAAAGTGTCCCTAGCGGATACACGTCCGATCTCTAAGCCGTCTGAAGTCTGTCTGCCCTCGCTGAGCGTGGTGTGTTCAGCCACCAGCAATTAGCTCAGCGTGCGTTTCTTGGTTTACGTGCTGGGCCCTGGCTGTGCTGACCAGCGTTACTCGCCTTTCCTCGTGCACTCGGTTTCCCAGTCTTCTGGGCAACTCCGCTCATATGTACTGGTTGCCCTTCTTGTTGACACAAGGGTATCCCGTTATCGCTATTTATAGCGATAGTTTCTCTCTTGTCTGGTCTCCTATCTTATGACGTCACTTGCCCTATTACTATATTCTATTTCAGTTCTTAATAGCTTAGAGCTATCTTAGCTCTCTATTACTATCTTGGAGCTAACTCCTAAGTCTTTGACAGACTCTCCATCCTCTCTTGTTGTGTTACAAACTTTTAAGTTGTGGGGGTAACACAAGTAATGTTACAAAAATTGGCTGTCCAATTTTGTCAAAGACTTTGCGAGTATTGTACTTCTTTTATGGGGATATGACAAGATCTCTCCTCTCCTTTGTCACACTGTTGTATCACTTCACTCGGTTGATTGAGTAGCTCAATACACTAGTACAGTTGGCTATACTATTATGAGATTTGGTAGAACCGGAACCAATGCCCAAATGGCCTGTCCTCAGACTGTCCAAAATTAACAATCCCTAACAACTTGCCTCCATTATGAGTGCCAAACATGGACAATAAATGTTCATACTCCCATATAATAAGCCCCAACTTGTATGCATGTTTAATGTGCCACTCTTCACCTTTTAGCTCCCGCTTGTGAAGAAATATTTAAGTGTTACACTAAGGCTTTAGAAATATTATTGTTTCCCCTGTTGGAGTAGTTATGGTTCTTTGAAAGCAATACTGTATGCAAGTTTACCTGTTTGTTTTTCTGGTTGGTTGTGTGTTCTCTACTAAATTAAAGTGTATTTAACTAACTGACATGTGTATGTATCTCTAATATACGTGTATGTGTTATTTCGAGCGCCGTAAAGTGGTTTACTGTGGTCACAAATGAGTGTGTTATGCTAATTTATGTTTACAGTGCCGTTTTATGAAACTCAAAATGCGTTCCCTATGTTTTACACTAAAGTATGGCAACTACACTTATAAAAACTGACAATACATCGATGACACAGGTTGACGCAGACAAGTCAAAACAAATCATTTTGTGCGGTGAAAAATATACCGCAATATCTCTCTCACTCTCTTAATTTCATTTGTTCTGTTCCTCTCTTTCACGCATCTTTCGTTCTCCTTTCTCTGTACCATTCACACATCTTTCATTCATCTTTCATTCAAAAAGTGGTTTTAAAATATAGGCTGTCATTAGAATATGGTTCAAGAAATATTGCATGGTCAAACCAAAATTATGTACATTAAACAGCTGGCTGAATTTACATGGGTATTCAAGCCACATGACTGTGCTATGTTTATGCACTTGTCAATATATAGACAAAATATACATGATTGACACGGATTGTTCGCTACCAATCCTATAGTAATGCCTGCTCTAACTAATCTATTCTAAGTTGGTGCACTGTTCTAAATTTATCTAAGGGAAATAATCTAACTAAATAATTTCATTTAAGAAGAATGGGTTATTTACCTTAAAGTATATTAATGCCTAAAAATTATATAAATTATTAAATGATCGGGTTAATTTGTGAATGATGTTTTAATTAACTTATCTAACTAAATAATTGTAAATGGTGGTAAATTAAAGTAATATGATGTGGATGTTAACTTAACTAAGTTTTTAACTAACTATAGGTAAATTATAACTATAAAATGTCCTAAATAAAGTTATATGGAAAATCTATAGAAATAATTCTAATATTTTCACAAAAAATGAAGTTATACGCGACTGTTTATAAAAACATGTTATATACATATCACAAATAATAGATTAACTAACTACACTAACTAATTACATCCAGGTGTGAAGTTTGAGCCGTGTTCTCTGTAGAATGTCCTCGAAAACAACGTTCAGGTAGACAAAGTCTGATTTACGCTCTTGTCCTGGGTAAAGTTCATACTAAGGGTATGCTACTGGTTGGTGTAGGTTCAAGTCTCAAATTCGATCCACTTAAGGGTGGTATAAGTGGTAGTCGTGTAGACAATTCACAAATGCGTCTGTTCATACCAGAAATGCTGACACAGTTTATCTTACATACATATAAGCGACTGGCGATGCTAACGCACTTTAGTGTTTTACCACATAGGGCACTAAGCATTTACAGTGTCAATGTTTCTGGTGATGTAAGGTCGCTCTCTCCTCGTATTTCAGGTATTTCAATGGGAGAAGGTCTGCTCAAAGTGTCAGCTAAAACGTTCAAACTGCCCTTCAAATGTTTAATCGTGAAGGCGTAATTTTGCAAAATCAAGGACCATCTGTAGATCCTATTGTTCCTATGAACACCTGTTTGCATGACCGTCAGAGGCGAATTATCGGTCTCGATAACAAACTCTGTACCCGCCAGGAAACGATGTAGTTTTCTTACACAATATATCACGCTTAAAGCTTCTAATTCAGATGTAGAATACCTTCTTTCAGCTGGGGTGATCTTGCGACTCACGTACATTATTGGGTGAAACTTGCCTTCATACATTTGGCCTAGGACTCCCGAAATGGAAATGGAGCTTGCGTCTGTGCGGAGATAATACGTAAGATTGACATTAGGCAAACGCAAGATAGGTGGAACCCTAAATAAATGTTTCAATTTTGATAACGCACTGATTAATTCTGCAACCTTTACATTGAGCTTTACAGATGCTTTTAGAACATTAAAAAACACACTAGTAATTTCTGCCAAATTGGAAATAAATTTGCTGTAATAGTTGACAAGACCAAGTAAGCTAAGGACCTGTTTCTTGGTCATAGGCATAGTTAGATTAAGAATCTTGGTCACTATGTTCTCATCAGTACTTAATTGGCCTCTGGTGATTCTATGGCCCAAAAAATCAATTTCTTCCATTCCCAATTCCACTTTGGTGGTTTTCACTGTCAGACCAAATAATCGCAATCTGTCGAAGACGTGTCGCAGTTTTAGTAGGTGTGTTGTCCAGTCTGCTGTATGGATGCAAATGTCATCTATATAGGTCGAAGTATTGGTCACTCCGTGGAGAAGGTTCCTAGTGAGACGGACAAAAGTGGCTGGTGCATTACGAAGACCGAAAGGAAGAAAGCGCCACTCGTACAGCCTAAAGGTGTTGAGAAAGCTGTCAAAGGAATTGAAGACGATTCCATTGGGACCTGCCAACAACCTTTTGTGAGATCTAGTTTTGAGAAGATACGTGATGTTGACATATCAAGGATTAGGTCCTCACATGATGGGATAGGCTCAGCGTCGACCCTGGTCACGTTGTTTAAGCGCCTATAATCGACGCAGAGGCGGATGGTCGAGTCCTTCTTTCTGACAAGGACTATTGGAAAAGAATACTCTGACTGAGATTTCTGAATTATTCCACTCGACTCTAGATTTAACAATTCCTTATCGAGATTTTCCCTGTAACTTAGTGGGATAGAATAAGGTCTACATTTGATAGGTGTACTATCAGTCAGACTTATAGAGTGTTGTATTATGTCTGTCCTACTTGGGATGTCGGAGAAGATGTCCTTGTACTCAGTTACTAGTTCTATCAGTTGCTGTCGTTGCTCGTGTGTCAGTTTCGGTTCTATCCGTATGCTATCGATTGTCCCTGTCGTGTCGACTGTCGGGACAGGTAATTATATTCCGTCGTCATCCGTCTGATTAAGTACTGTTGTTGTACTAGCTGTGTATACTGTTTCCTGGCTAAGTGTCTTTGCGATGTCGTAATCATCTGTCGCCCTACCTAGTGTAGTTGTGTTATGTACATCTGTCGTCCGGTTAACTGGTGTAGGTGCACTCTGTTCGTCTGTCCTCAGTTCGTGGTCGTGAGAAATAAGGCTTCATCATGTTGATATGAAATATCTTTAATTTTCCCTTTATCGATATTTCATAGTCGACATCTGATATCTTTCGTTCGACGTTGAATGGCCCTTGCCATGATGTTAGTAGTAAATTACGTTTAACCGGTAGTAAAAGCAGTACTTTTTCATTGGGTTCAAGGTGGGGGGTTTTGGCACCCTTGTTTGCATAATCGCGGTACATCTGGCCTTTACTCTCCAATGGTCTAGAAGCCAAACTAGAACACTGAACCTCGGCTTTCGCATGCTTTCCCTTTCGTACTAAATGTTGACATATATTACATGATCTACAGAACATTTTAATGTCATTACAAAATGTAGGCCAGTAAAAGTGTCCCAAAATTCTGGCTCTCGTTTTGTTGTAGGATAAATGTTCAGAAAACGGTGACTCATGTGCAATGTTTAGCACAGTTTGTCGGTGTTTTACAGGTAACACCGTTTGCTGAATTTCATGGTTATTTGTTGTATAATAACGCATGAGAATTCCGTTATGTGCTCTAAAATACCATGATGCATTCTTAGTAACTTTCGCTCGCTCACCTAATAATTTAAAATAAGGTGTGATAGTTTGGTCGTTGCGTTGTGCCTCGATGAATTCTTGTCGAGTAGCACTGTTACTCGCACCGGTGGGTGTTAACAACTGTAACATTTCGTTTTGTAGGTCAGTGTAATGTGTTTGAGTATCTGACCTTGTTACAGCATTAGCCGCGTGTGCTTGTTTCCAGGCTAATATTTATTGATCTGTACACTGTTTAAATGATGGCAAACACCATAAAATCAAATCCGTACAGGGATTTTGCAGGATTGCGCATGTGAATGTCCCTGACAGGAACGGGGTGTTTATGCGTACTTTAGCCAGCGGGTATTTCTCTATGTTTCCAGAGAAAGTGCGGCATTTGACAGAATCACCCGTGTAATCTTCTGGCTTAACTAGGTCTCTTTTAACGCCAAGTAGAGTACTCCCGCTATCCAGTAAACATTGGCATGGTTGTTCGTTTACCAGTGCATCGTGGAACTTTAAATTGCCTCTGGAGGCTACAGCTGCATTGGTAACTGCGTTGGAACATGGTATACAATGCCCACATTTAAGTTTGCTGTCTGTCTGAAACTGGTGGCATGTGTCACACTTATTAAAGTCTAATATATCAATAGCTGCACTCACACTTTCACACTCACTGGTTGGTAATACATTTTCAAGTTCAGAATCGATTATACTCTCATCGTCAGATGACGTATCGATGAGTACGGCATTACTTGCCTTCATTCTTTGCCTGCCCAAACACTTAGAACTATAATGGCCATAACTAGAACAAAATAAACATTTAACAGCACGTTTGTAAGAATTACGTTTGTTCTCCTGCTTCTTCATCATCAATTCTAGATGAGCAGGATAGGAGGGACTTTTGTCACACATGGCGTAACTTGGATGAAATAATTTACAATAACCGCACTGTGGTGGCTTCTGAAACGGTTTATCTTTGTGTTGATAGTCTTTTTGTTTGTAAGACCTATTTGGTATGTTTTTGACAAAGGCAGTTATTTCACTATCATGCATGGATGTCTTAAATACGTCCCTGTTTGAGGAAAAATAAGCAGACCCTCGTTTTTCGAGTTTTTCTATGGATTCAATGTCTGCCTGCTGGAGGAACTTAGCAAACGGAGTAGGAACGGTGGAAATGACTTTATCCATCACCATTAAGTCTTCCAATTTGTCAAAGTTCTTTCCAACTTTCGCTGCTCTGAGCCATTTTTTAAATATACTCTGGACATTTGATACGTAATCTAGGAACGTTTCAGTAGCTTTTGGCTTTATCTGTGAGAACTGGGTTTGATAGCCAGCAGCATCGAGAAGGAAGTGCTGCATTATCCTATCGTGAATGTACTGATAATTACTTCTAAGTTCTGATGGTATAGATTCTATGACCTTTAATGGCTCCCCACTGAGATTTCTCATGTAGATCATCGCCTAATCATTTAATGTTACTTTCTGGGTTCTCAGTTGGAACTCTATATTCTCAGTCCAAGCTGATATTGAATCGCCTTGACTGAATGGTTTGATTAACCCTTTATATTTGGAGAATTTATTCTGTTCTTCCTGACTTTTCAATTTAGTTGAGGCTATCTGGGTGTTAGAGTCAATCTCCATTTCTTTCATCTTTAATTTCGTTTGTGACTCTACCTCCATCTGTTTCTGCTTGGTAGCATCTTCCATCTCTATCTGTTTCTGTTTTATTTCCAATTCCTTCTGTTTAGTAGTTTCTTCTAACTGCATCTGTTTTTGTTTTATTTCTAATTCTGTTTGTTTGGTGGCATGGTCTAAATCTAATTGTTTCTGTTTGGTGGCCTGGTCTAACTCCAATTGCTTTTGCCTGGTGGTCTCTTCTATCCCCTTCATGTCTATTTGGTGTTGTCTTTCTAATGCTCTTTGGTCTCTCTCTAGAGCAGTTTTTCTCTCGATCTCTTCTCTGTATTTTTCGTTTGCCCATTTCTCCAGTTTTTCTCCAGTATATTCTAGTTCTTTACCAGCCTGGATGAAGTCATGTAATGATGACATTGTTAGGCTTTATGTTATCAGACAAGTGCTAGTAAAATATTTTCCAGTACAATTTCACAGTTTACAAATTTTCTGAAAAAGAGGATGCGTTCGTTAAACGTGCATATCAAAATTAGAGGAAAATATACTCATCTAATCTTGGGGCAAAATACGGCACTCGGGATGTTTCGCCGCTGTCTTTCCTACACACGCCTGCTCGACTTGCTTTTATATCTGATGTTTCTGTTTAATGGAACATCACCATTTTAGCAACAAGCATGTAATGTGTAATACATGGTGTTAATAGACATATTATCATTTCGAAGTACAGCAAACATTAAATGTGATATAAATGATAATGATTAATGTAGATGAAATAAATGTATGATAGTCAAAATGAACGTCGATGAATGTCAATGTCGTCTTGTCTTCACTTTTTAATTCTTCTGAATGTTCTACGCTGTATCAATCTAGCCTAGCCTGTAATCTCCTACTGATGTGCGAAAAAATTTGTTTTTGCACAAATATTAATGTGATTATGATGGATGTTGACATTCTGATAATGATACACAACATGTTTAATTTCACAATTCGTTCATACAAATAGTTTACATAGGTAATATCCTCACAATATGCTGTATATTTACCGAAAATAGCACATTATTTGGTTACTTTAATTAATAACACACATTTTGAGGTGGTTCCAAAAACATTTCACAAAATGGTATCCTATTGATACTTGGTACTGAGCTGTAGTTCAGGGACTTCTGACACAAATTGTATCTTGGTGTCAGATGGTGTCTACTTGTTAATCAGCGTTGATTCAAGCACTTTCTGACACTATTTGATATTCTGGTGTCAGATTATGTCCACCTGTTAATGCGTGGTGATTCAAGCACTTCTGACACCAATTGACATCCTGCCTGTCAGCAACCCACTTGCGACAGGCGTACAAGGATTCCCTTCTTTTACACTACACGAAGTGACAACTCGCATTATACGTAAAAGGATACATGTTTATTTGGAGCTGAACAACAATATCTCCATGAGCGGAATACCATCACGGTATTTAACATAGAATGTGATGACGCTAAAATGGAATGAGGAGATGATGTATACATTATAATTAATGAAGCTAAGCTAGACTATATAACTATAATACTGTCCTTTAATAAACACAAAGTGTCCCTAGCGGATACACGTCCGATCTCTAAGTAGTCTGAAGTCTGTCTGTCCTCGCTGAGCGTGGTGTGTTCAGCCACCAGCAATTAGCTCAGCGTGCGTTTCTTGGTTTACGTGCTGGGCCCTGGCTGTGCTGACCAGCGTTACTCGCCTTTCCTCGTGCACTCGGTTTCCCAGTCTTCTGGGCAACTCCGCTCATATGTACTGGTTGCCCTTCTTGTTGACACAAGGGTATCCCGTTATCGCTATTTATAGCGATAGTGTCTCTCTTGTCTGGTCTCCTATCTTATGACGTCACTTGCCCTATTACTATATTCTATTTCAGCTCTTAATAGCTTAGAGCTATCTTAGCTCTCTATTACTATCTTGGAGCTAACTCCTAAGTCTTTGACAAGCGGCGATAGTGCATCACCTTGTTTCAAGCCAGATGTTATTTGGAAAGGGTCTGATTTCCTGCCTTTATATGTTACTATATTATAAGTATCTTCCATGCATAGTCTGGTCATGTTGATTAACTTCCTTGGTATTCCAAATTCCTTCATAGCATTCCATAGGCTATTCCTATGGACACTATCATAAGCCTTTTTAAAATCCACAAAAATGTTATGGGATCTCTTTTATATTCCCAACTTTTCTCGGCAATTTGTCGTAAGATAAATATCTGATCAATTGTTGATCTGTTTTGTCTGAAACCCACCTGGTAGTCACCTAATATATCTTCTGAATATGGTTTTAGTCTATTTAGTAATACTGCGGATAGTATCTTATAGCTTGTGGACAGTAGTGATATTCCTCTATAATTTTCACATTGGAACTTGTCTCCTTTCTTAAAGATAGGTATCAATAATGACTCTTTCCAGTCATGGGGTAATTCTTCTGTCCTCCAGATTTTTATTATTAGTTCATATAGCTTTAGATGTAATGCATGGCCACCTGCCTTTATAAATTCAGCAGCAATTCCATCAGTCCCAGTTGCCTTATTGTTTTTAAGTCATGTGATTACATATAGGATTTCTTCAAATGCAGGTTCTTCAATTTGTGGTTCACACGTTAGAACCTCTTCCTGTGGGAAAGTGTTACTTGGAGTTTCACAATTTAGTAATTCAACAAAATGCAGTGATGTATGTAACTTTTATATGTATTTAGATTTAGGTGGTGACTATGTGGAAAAATAATGCAGTGATGTATGTAACTTTTATGTGTATTTAGATGTTGTATTAAAATTGTTACTTGCCAATCGAAGGTTGGTTTTGGAATAGCCCTCATATAATATGTGTCTGAATGTGTGGGTTATCCATAATAAATATATAATATATGTGTCTGAATGTGTGGGTTATCCATGATAAATATATAATATATGTGTCTGAATGTGTGGGTTATCCATTATACATATATAATATGTGTGTCTGAATGTGTGGGTTATCCATGATAAATATATAATATATGTGTCTGAATGTGTGGGTTATCCATTATAGATATATAATATATGTGTCTGAATGTGTGGGTTATCCATGATAAATATATAATATAGGTGTCTATCCCATCCATCATGTGCCATGACGGTAAGCGTGGGCGGTCATGTTCTGCCATCTCACTCGATCACCAGAGTCGTGGATCAGCTCCGTGTTTCTGTCTCGACCATGCCACAAGGCCAAGCCATCCAGGTACTTGCTTCTAGGTCTTCCCCTTGGTCTGTTCCCCTCGATCTTACCAGTTGTCACCAAATTCTAAAATCCATTTCTTCTCATAACATGCCCAACAAATTTTGACTGTCTACGTCTAATTTCTCTAATCAATTTACGATCTTCATTTGTTTCTTGAAGGACTTGTTCATTGGTCTTTCTGGCTGTCCATGGTATTCTTTGCATTTTTCTCAGAAACCACATCTCTACAGCCATCAGATGTCTTTCAGACTGACTGCTCATTGTCCACGCTTCACATCCATATAAAAGTACAGGTTCAATGTAGCATCTCAACACTCTTTTTCTCGTTTCAATTGACATCTTTTTATTGGTCAATATGTTTTTCATCTTGCTAAAGGCTACTTTTGCCATGGCGATTCTTGTTCTAATCTCTTCAAGGCATTTCCCATCAGATGTTATTACTGTTCCGAGATAATTGTACCTGCTCACTTGTTGAAGAATATTCCCATTTACTTGTATATTACATTGTGGTATTTCGTCCTTCCTAGTGACGACCATAATCTGTGTCTTTTTAGAATTTAATTCTAACCCTAGTTGTTCACTGTGTGTAACAATCGCATCTACTAAATTTTGCAGGTCCTGTTCATTGTCTGCAATCAAGACTGTATCATCTGCATATCTAATGTTATTGATGCATCGTCCCCCAATGTTGATTTCTTCCATATCTTCAATATTTCTGAAAATACTTTCACTGTACAGGTGTCTATGCATGTGGGTTATTAATATAAATATATATTATATGTGTCTGAATGTGTGTTTGTGTTTTTAAGCAAATAATATTATGTAATGTTTACCATTTCTCACAGAATAATTTACACAGTAATACGTTTACACATATCTATGTTATGTAATGCTCGTTTAACCAATTTTCTTTTGTCTTCACATATTTATCTCTTATATATTTATTTATCTTGTCATACTCTTGTTTGTCATTTTTATTATATTTTCTTTTGTATATCTCCCGTAAGATTTCTTCAGTTATCATTTATATTCCTTAGCATTTTGACTTCTCTCCTGTAAAATAATTTTGCCCGTTTTGTTAATGGTGTCCCTTAACATTTCCCATTACTTATCTATGCACTGTATTTTAGCTATTACATTGTACCTATTTTTCACAGTCACTCTATATAGTTCTTGAATTTCTTTATCTGCTTTCAGAACATCTTTATTAAGTCTCATATTGTAAATCACTTCTTTTCCTCTCTTCAGTCTTATTTTCATTTTTCCACATAGTGGTACATGATTACTATTCTAATCAGCACCAGGCACTGGATTAACATTATTAAACGAATTTCTAAATCTTGTATTAATAAGCATGTAGTCAATGTGGTTAAGTAATTTCTCATCAGTGCTTTTCAATGTGTAAAATCGTCTTTCATGGTGTTTAAATTAAGTGTTTCCAATGATCATATGATTGATATTTGTGCATTCTATTAGTTTCTCTCCTATTTCATTTCTTGTACCTAAATCATAAGTCCCCACTACATTCTCCATTTTATCTTCCCAACTTTTGCATTAAAATCTCCTAGTATTATTTTTATTTCGTGTGATTTAATTTGAGGCATCGCCATTTCTACTTCATCGTAAAGGTGTTATATTTCTCCATCACTACTACTTGTGTGTATACTTGTGTAATATTTATATCTATTGGTTTGCCTTTAATTTTGACTATAATAACTCTATATGAAATACACCAGTAACCATTAATTGACTTGGCTGTGTTTTTGAAATCAAATATTAGTCCTACTCCTTTCTCATGTTTATCATTTTGTGAATAAATTATTGTGTGTTTCTTGGTTATAATCGTTCCCGAATCTTTCAGTCTCATCTCACTTATGACGAGAATATTCATTTTCATGGTTTCCATTTCCCTTATCACATTGTTGAACGTTCTCAACTAATTTAAGGTTCTTGCATTCCATGTTCCTATTTTAAAGTTATTTCCCATTTAAAATGTATTCGTTATGCTGTTGCCATCAGTAGCTGGATGACTGTCTGGTGTCACCTGTGGCTCATGACTATCCTTTCTGGACGAGGATTCCTAAGACAGCCATAAACGTAGTTCACTGCCTCTGATATATGACTATTCATGAAATATTGGGAAGATAATGCAGTGGTTTCCCCTTTACTTCCGTATATACATGGGGACTTTGATAGTCATTTCCGCTGTCAGGCCAAGTGAGTGCCATGCTCTGCTCAGCTGCAGAGTTGTCCACTTATCCCGGTGGATTGCCGGTCCTAAGGGCTGCGTTTGCCACACCGTCATTTGATTCCCATCCTCTACCACTGGGAGCTGCAGTAGGAATTTTCCCTACCCAGAGTTATGGTCTATGATGGCCAAAACTCTTCAGTAATTTTAGAGTTCCAGCAGCAGAGTTGATACAGAATATCAAAGCCGAGATATGTGGAGAGACATGAACGGTTACGCCAGCTGACTTGGTACTTTAAGAAGGATGGTAATACGTTATGCAAATATGTTTGTTGATGTGTTTAAGTGACTCCAGGAGAATAAGCAGCCTGTTTGATCAAGCAGATTGTCACATTTGTCCGCCTGTAGAGAACTAATTGATCTATGGGAACAGGGCATTTATTCTGACATACAATCAAAAGAAATGTATTCTGACATGTAATCACAAGAGATGTATTCGGACATGTAATCACAAGAGATGTATTAGAGAAAAGAGCCTTGATTGGGAACACGCTTGACAAAAGAGGCGGAGGGAGACAGAGACATGTGTATGACAACAGCAGGACAACAAATAATAATGTAAAGAACATTAATGTTATTCAAGTATCAGATGGCAAAGAGGAGTGAAGAGTCATCATCATCATCATCGCTTGCTACAAGCAAGGCATCTGAAGAGTAAGAATATGGATATATTTAATGTCTATGTCTTCTTGCATTTGATATATAATAATTAGATTGCTTCTCTTCTTCTTCTTCTTTCGTTCGCTTGAAATGTGTATATAACCGCAGTGTTGGCTCTTGTATGAGCTTCACTGTCTTGTCTAGTTCACACAGTGGTTCATACAGTTCATCTTCCACTGTTGTGTCTCCAGGCCGGAAGGTTTGTTTATATATGTCATATTTTGGGCAGCCTTGGAAAATGTGATCTGCTTTCTGCGACGCCATTGCATTTTGTATACATGTGCTATTGTGTCCTGTTCTGGGGCTCAAAATAATTATTTGTTCTGGTTTATTCGTAAGGTGGTAGTCGTCTTGAACAGGTTTTGGTGGTTTTCTGGCGGATTTGATAATTCTTTTCTTGTGGTGGTATGTAACGGGTACATCATGTTCTTCTATTTCTCCTTTCTTAGCCAATTGATCAGCCGTGTCGTTTCCGGGTACTCCGGAGATAGTGTCCACTGCATGGTGACCTTACGCTGGCTGCTAAGTTCAGAAAGTAGTGTCCATAGTACTGGCAATTTCTCAGTCAGGAGCGACTCAAGTACTGATTTTGCATCTGTCAGTAGCACAAATTAGACTGTTACATGTTAACATTGGAATCACTCATTAACGTCATGTATGTACTCATAAGTGTAATTTTCACTAGACATTTCTAACAAAGAATTATAGTATGGAGCCTTCAGCACACTTGCTCTGTGAGCTGTTGGGTCGACCATCAGGAATCAACTGAAAGTGTCCACACTGTACACCATTTCGCGGTCCCAGAACTTCAGATTCATAAGTCAAGAAGCCCGTGATATAATATGAGGGCGTGGAACTATTAGTTTTATAAAGTCCCAAACCCCGTGATTCAATGTAAGGATATGGAACTATCAGTTTGAGATTAAGCCCATAATGTAATGTAAGATGATGGAACTATTAGTTTCATCAAGTCACGAAGCCCGTGATATAATGTAAGGACATGGAACTATCAGATGTATAAAGTCACGAATGGGTATGTGTGTGTGTGTGTGTGTGTGTGTGTGTGTGTGTGTGTGTGTGTGTGTGTGTGTGCGTGCGTGCATGCGTGTGTGTGTGTGTGTGTGTGGGTGGGAGAGGGGTATCCCCTATCAAAGGAGAGTTAGAGTGCCTCCTTAACTCCGCTAGCCTACGGGACACCCTTGGGCAAGGTGGAGTACCTGTTTAGCCCCCGATCAGGGTTACGTGAAGCCATGGGTGCAGGTGGTAGATGAAGTTGAAGAGCAGCCAACAGATAGTTGTAAGTTATGGTCTCCAGCGTCACGGCGGTAGACAGATAGTCTCATGTTTGTTGGGTGACAATGGCTACTGTCATCGACCAGTATGGTGACTGCTAAGAATTAAAACAATGGCAAACTACGTTCTTTACAGATGCCAAGAAAAACATGTTTTTCAAGCAGAAACTAAAATCAAAGAAACGGCGTAAATAGGTGCTTTATAGCAGCAGCCTCCCCCGTTAGGGGTAGTCATGTGCACCAGGGGACTCCAGATGACTGGGTGCAAAAGAGTATCAACATTGAAAGTGGGAACTTAGAATGTAAGAACTATGAGTGGGGATGGAAAATATTATAACATTAAGAATGAAATGAGAAGATTAAATATTAACATGTTAGATATATGTGAGGCCAGTTGGGAAGAAATGAGCATTATAACATCTGAGGAATATAGCATAAACTATTCTGGTGGAGAAGGAAAACATCGAGGAGTAGCAAGTATAATGGATATAGAAAGATCAAAATCGATCAAAGTATATTGGACTGTATCAGACAAATTGTTACTGGTGAAGTTCAGTGGAAGACCTTTTGATGTCAACGTCATACAAGTTTATGCACCAACAGCAGAGAGCACCGTTGACAGCATGGATGAATTTTATAATGATTTAGAGAAAGTCTTCAAGAATTCTGAAGTAAATATCATAATGGGTGACTTGAATGCCAACATTGGAAATCACAGCATCTTTTCTTGGCTACAAGTTAGTTTATGTTGGGGGTATTTAATGATCTGTGTCATTGAAATTCTCATGATGGACTGCAAGTGTTCATCAGTGAGACGACTCCTGTGTGATATTTTGTTAATCTTCATCACACAGCAAACAGCTGCTCACACAGATATGTGCTACCAAACATGCTCAAGGTTCGATCCGCATGTAGACGAAGCTGGGACATCTCTTCAGGAAAGGAACGAGTGAACTGTGCAGCCACACAGTGTCGTATTTTGCCTTTAGTGACCCATTACACTGCAGCTTTGTTAACTCCATCTGCAAAGTTACAGGTGCAGTCTCCACATCTATGGCAAATGAGTTACGAAACAGCTCGAAATTACTTTTCTGTCCTTCAGAATAACTAAAGCGCCGTGCGGACTCGGCGCGAAGTAAGCTAAGTTTTTCAGCAAAGTGTGCATTGGGAAACACCATAGCGGTGACTTGGTTTAACATTTCTTGGCAACAAGAAAAGTGAGACAGGTTGCATTGGTACATTCGTGTCTGTCATAAGCGCAACTTCACTTGAAATGCCTTCATTGCACCATGCATATCAGTGATAAAGTGATCCCATCTCTGTAGCTGCAGGATCAAATTGTTGAGATGAGTGGTTATATCAGACAGAAACGCCAACTCACGCTTCCACTTTTTATCCCGAAAACCTGTGGAGTTTTTTCCTTTACTGTCCATGGATTGACTAATTTCCTCGATCAGCTGGAAAAATCTACTGACAACTTTCCCCGGACTTAGCCACCGCACTTCTGTATGATAAGGCATGTCGCCGAACGCCGACTCCGATTTCCTGCAGAAAAGACTGAAATTGGCGGGGATTTAAACCGTTGGCTCTGACAAAGTTGACGGTTTGCATTACAGTGCTCATTACATCTTCCATGTTGTGGACTTAACCACACAGCGACCCTTGGTGTACGATGCAGTGATATGCTATCAATTCACCAATAAAGGTCTCCTGCATCTTTAACCGCATCCTTCCAACTAGTCCACTTTTTTTCGCCACACATCGCCGGTGCTCCATCTGTTGTCAGTCCAACGAGTTTGTCGTAAGGCAGGTTCATGTTGGTTAAACTTTGACATACATTTTCAAAAATGTCTTTTACTGTCGTTGTCCCATGCATGTATTTCATGTCCAATAATTTTTCTGCAACATTCAAACTGGTGTCCACTCCACGGATGAAGATGGCGAGCTGTGCAATGTTAGTCGGGTCATTACTTTCATCGACAGCAAGGGAGAATGCAACAAAGTTTTTGCCTTTTTCTAGCAACTGTGTTTTGACATCAGTGGCCATCTCACACACCCAATCAACAACTGTATTTCTGCTAAGGTTTACCTTTGCAAACATCTGCTTTTTGTCTGAACACAAGACGTCACATACTTTCATCATACAGCGCTTCAGAAACTCTCCTTCTGTAAATAGTCGGCCTGATTTTACGATCTCTTCCGCCACAATAAAACTTGTTTTCACAGCAGCTTCAGTTTGTAATTTTACTGTAGTGAAAAACATCTGCTGTGATTGTGACGGGATGCCTCAGGTTTTGTCAGAATTTCGCAAGTTTTAAGGGAATTAAAAAGTTTACAAGAAAATTATAAAAACGCAAGAGAAAAGGAAAAATAAATTGACAAATATATTTTGACCGCGTGTGCCGCACCATGCACTAACAGAATCAAGATCTGGAGAGCTCGTGCATACTTAAAAATAAGTGCAGATGAGCAGCACCCTCTGCATGACGCTATATTCAGAGAAAAGGTGACAGGCTAAAGAGGGGCAAATCATGGATGGGTCGGGCGGAAGATGTCGTCAGACAGGTATGCAGTCTTACCAGTATCAACCCCGGCAAGGAATGGGTGACGGTGCCTCCAGCTTTTAAGTTCACTTTTTCCTGCATTATCACACTCGACAGACGGTGCAGAGAGCAGAACCCCGCCGCTGTCAATGCAGAGGTTAACGCGTTCATCTATGAACACTCAGATAGCCCCGAAGTGCTCATCTATACAGATGGATCTGTTGTAAAGCAGCAGAGAAGTGCGTTGGCATTTACAGCCCGTTCAGCGGGGCGAACCGTTCAAGAATCCAGTGGTGCCCACTCTATGACCACGAGCAGCATGACGATGGAGGTGATGGCAGTTACACAGGCTTTCATATGGCTGGAGTCACAGCATTATACCAACGTGTGTGTACTAAGTGATTCAATGAGCATGATTCAGAAGGTCAAAGCTGGATCTGTACGTAGACAGTGGACTGAATCGCTGCGGAAGTCTGTTGTCCGTAAAGTCACCTTCATCTTCGTGCCGGGACATGCGGGAGTCGAGGGAAATGAACGAGTTGATAAACTGGCTGGCTCTGCACCCCCTGTAGATGGCCAGACCATGGATCGTGCCGATGTTATTAACGTCCTTAAAGATATGGCGAGAACAGAGGACTTTGACGTCAATGATTCCACATCGCTGTCCAGGATGAAAGACCTGGGAGTAAGAATCGGCACAGCTAGACGCGAGAGGAACATCGGGAAAACAAAGCGCCTCGTCAACCAACACAGAACTGGCACTATTAGCCACCGGACGCTGATGCATATGCTGGGGGGGGGGGGAGGATCTGAGCACCTATGGATATGTCCGGAGTGCAACGAAGATACCCCAACTGATAACTGATAACTGATAACTTCATCGCGTTGGTGAGATAGGACGTTCAGCGGACAGACGTGTAATCTTAAGACGGCAATATAATGCAGGCTCTATACCTCGTCGCAACCCAGAAGATAAAGCTAGTGAATTCTCGGAACAGCGAGGAAGCAACAGCAGATTTTAATGTAGGTATGACGCACCGTCCATTGCATCGCCGAAGCATTGTTTCAGGCACGTGGGAGCGTCGGTCAGTTTGATTGACAGATGAAACTACAGTCCACGAGGACAGGACAGGAGGGGTGAAACGAATTCGGGACTTAATATATCCAGGTAACTCGTCCTCCGTGAAAAAGAGGAGGCGTTTAAGCTAGTCGGGACATCGGTAATTATTCTACGTGAAAAGAGGAGGGAAAAATTAAAAACATATCATGGGAGAACAGAATATTTAAACGACAGGCTGAGCGAAATATATGACACGGGAGATATACCTGCTGAATTATGTAATTCTGTATTTATTGCAGTCCAAAAGAAATTAAGAGCCTTGGAATATATTCAACATCGAACAATTAGTATAATGAGCCACATTACGAAGATTTTCCTACGAATTATCCTGCAAAGAGTTTGCAAGAAAATACAACGTGAAATAAGAGAAGAGCACTGTGGGTTTGTAGAAGGCAAGGACACAGTAGATGCTGTATATATGCTGAGAAAATTAATTTAACGTTCTGTAGAAGTAAAACAAGATCTACACCTTTGCTTTACTGATTTACACAAAGGCTTTCAATAACGTAACTCATGTCAGCATGATAAAGATCCTTGCAAATCTACAATGTATGGAAATGACCTCAGAATTTATATATATATATATATATATATTTTCTGAGGAAAATGCAAAGAATACCATGGACAGCCAGAAAGACCAATGAACAAGTCCTTCAAGAAACAAATGAAGATCGTAAATTGATTAGAGAAATTAGACGTAGACAGTCAAAATTCTTTGGGCATGTTATGAGAAGAAATGGATTGGAGAATTTGGTGACAACTGGTAAGATCGAGGGGAACAGACCAAGGGGAAGACCCAGAAGCAAGTACCTGGATGGCTTGGCCTTGTGGCATAGTCGAGACAGAAACACGGAGCTGATCCATGACTCTGGTGATCGAGTGAGATGGCAGAACATGACCGCCCACGCTTACCGGCATGGCACATGATGGATGGATATATATATATATATATATATATATATATATATATATATATATATATATATATATATATATATATATATATATTGGAAACAAAAAGCTGCCATGAGGATTGACAATGAAATTGGTCAATATCAGCCTATTAAGAGATGTGTGAGAGAAGGGTGTGTAATGTCTGCAGATCATTTTGCTCTGTACAGTGAAAATATTTTCAGAAATGCAGAAGCTGTGAAAGAAATCATCATTGGACGAAGAAACATTAATAACATTAGATATGCGGATGATACGGTATTGATTGCAGACAATGAGCAGGATATGAAACATTTAGTAGATGCGGCTGTTGTACACAATGAACAACTAGATTATAATTAAATGGTAAGAAAACATAGATTATGTTAGTCACTAGGAAGAAGGAAATATCACAATGTAATATACAAGTAAATGAGAATATTCTTAAACAAGTGAATCGGTACAATTATGTCGGATCAGTCATAACAGCTGATGGGAGATGCCTTGAACAGATTAGAACAAGAATCGACATGGCAAACATAATCTTCTGCAAGATGGAAAACGTACTGACCAATAAAAAGATGTCATTTTCAAAGAGAAAATGAGTGTTTAGGTGCTACATAGAACCCGTGTTTTTGTATGAATGTGAAGCGCAACGTGTATTTATAATATATATGTATATATAATTTTTTATATTATATACTACTAATCGTTCACACTGCTATCTGATTGAAAGTTCACATGCTTTACCCTCTCGGTTTTGAGAATTTTTCCAGAACCCCTGCCGATCCCCCGCAATGTCACTCTTTCCACATACGGTGTCTAAATCTGTTCCCCGGCCTTCTCAACCTGGTCTCACAGGAGCACGACCATTTCTTCCTTGTCCATAGACAAACCACCACCAAGAGGTGCATTCCCTGCCAGCCTATCAGCCTGTTCATTCCACGCACCCCCGCACAGCCAGGGTAAAATACCCATACAATACTCACAATCTGTGACCTCTGAAGCAAGGATAGCCATTCCGCAAGAAACATTCCTTTCCCCACCTTACTAAGCATACTCTTTGAATCCGTACTGAATACACTGTGTGTTCCAGTGGTCTCCTCTAGCCAACAGAATGCCGCTGTCACTGCACCCACCACCATTCTCAAGCTGGAGGTCGTAGTGCCAGACTCTCCTTTTTCAAGACTCTTCCATTATTAGCCTTCGCAATAAAACCCCAAAAACTACGTCTGTTTCTCACCACTGACCTAATCGTATAGATCACTATGTTACCTTGATGTTTGTTACTCTGGATCAGGTGTTGCACGTCACCCTCTCTGCGGCCCGCCGCCGTTTCTCTGTACTAATGATACTACTATTTGTATTACATTGTTACAATCCGTACTATCTTCCGGTATTTGGCCCACTCTTTTTCACGATTAATGGTCTCTAGATCACAAATCTGACGTATAGATATTTCTGCCTGTGCCATTCAGGACCTTCCTCGTCTTAGTCTATGACCCGCCTCGTCTCAGTCTATGACCCCTGACCATATCCTTGCCTTCATGCAGGGGGTGATCCATATCTGCAGCAACTCTCGGGTACGTTTTGACCTGTGGAACCCTATGCCTTTCCGCCATTGTGGTAGCGCCAGGATATGCCTCATGCATATAACTGGTGTGTCCTTGTGCAATTCAGGATCACCCGCATGGCCGCATTCTGTATGTGCTCCAACCTTTCAAGCTGGCTTTTCGATATTGTCAGCAGCCCCACACTACACTCAATGACATAAATTATTAACTCCTGAAAGAGCCTCTGAAGCATCCTCTGTTCAACTCGGATTGCTGCCAACGTCCTCAATGAATTATGCATCCCCACCAGCCCTCACCATGAAAGGCTCCACATGATCCCCAATAGATATACCTGTCAAAGATGATTCCCAAGTACGTCAATAATTCTCTCTACCTAGAGTTAAACCACTCGATATAACACATGTGACATCTGCCGTCACGATTCCCAGATAAAGAATGTTATAGACCTGGAGACTAATAAAATACTGTTGTCAGAAAACTTCCTATGGTAAAGAAAAAGTGACTTCCTATAACAAAAACAAAAAGTATAACCAGGGAATCACACCCGGTGAACGTTTTCCTAAAAGAGTTGACTCTCCACAAATCGGGTTAAAGGGGGAGTGTTCGGTTGCTACACGAGGTTCCACTCCCTCATACGTGTGAATAATAACGTGTTACTTTAAATACGTACATTTGAGTTACATTAGCTGACAGACAAAATTGATAACATTGACAAATATTTCCACGCAAGATAAACAACACCTAATACACAAAATCCGTAGAAAACATATGCCTAAAGCGAAATCATCAGATTAGTATTGGTGTCACCTAATTTCTGAAAATGGAGAAAAATAATGTTGCTTCCCCGGCTCGGAATCGAACCTCGAAATCCCGTGTACCAGGCGGAGACACTAACTACAATGCTACTAAGGACACGTTAACAGATCAACAAAATATTGTAATATGGACACACGCATAGGAATAATCACGTGACCTACTTCGATTGCGAATATAATTTTTCTCTATTCGCAATTCCATTGCGACTATAATTTTTTTTCTATTCGCAATTCCATTGCGAATAGTCACTCCGTATTTCCACATCTTGAAGAATGTTTCAAATGCAAGCATATTATTGAATAATAGAAATAGTTATGGACATGAGTTATAAAATGTCCTAAGTTTAGGTTAACAACTGGTGTAGGATCGAAGCTCCAACAGGCGGGCAGTCAGAGCTTTGCAGATCCAGCTTGTCTTGTTCCAGACATACTGGTGTTACCCATTCGGGGCGGAGACTGTGGGAAACGCTACTAGCGGATGCAGTCTACCCATTCGGGGCGGAGACTGTGGGAAACGCTACTAGCGGATGCAGTCTACCCATTGGGGGCGGAGACTGTGGGAAACGCTACTAGCGAATGCAGTCTATCCATTCGGGGCGGAGACTGTGGGAAACGCTACTAGTGAATGCAGTCTATCCATTCGGGGCGGAGACTGTGGGAGACGCTACTAGTGAATGCAGTCTATCCATTCGGGGCGGAGACTGTGGGAAACGCTACTAGTGAATGCAGTCTATCCATTCGGGGCGGAGACTGTGGGAGACGATACTAGTGAATGCAGTCTATCCATTCGGGGCGGAGACTGTGGGAGACGATACTAGTGAATGCAGTCTATCCATTCGGGGCGGAGACTGTGGGAGACGATACTAGTGAATGCAGTCTATCCATTCGGGCGGAGACTGTGGGAAACGCTACTAGTGAATGCAGTCTATCCATTCGGGGCGGAGACTGTGGGAGACGCTACTAGTGAATGCAGTATATCCATTCGGGGCGGAGACTGTGGGAAACGCTACTAGTGAATGCAGTCTATCCATTCGGGGCGGAGACTGCGGGAGACGCTACTAGTGAATGCAGTCTATCCATTCGGGGCGGAGACTGCGGGAAACGCTTCTAGTGAATGCAGTCTATCCATTCGGGGCGGAGACTGTGGGAGACGGTACTAGTGAATGCAGTCTATCCATTCGGGGTGGAGACTGTGGGAAACGCTACTAGTGAATGCAGTCTACCCATTCGGGGCGGAGACTGTGGGAGACGCTACTAGTGAATACAGTCTACCCATTCGGGGCGGAGACTGCGGGAGACGCTACTAGTGAATGCAGTCTATCCATTCGGGGCGGAGACTGCGGGAAACGCTACTAATGAAGGCAGTATATCCATTCGGGGTGGAGACTGTGGGAAACGCTACTAGTGAATACAGTCTATCCATTCGGGGCGGAGACTGTGGGAGACGCTACTAGTGAATGCAGTCTATCCATTCGGGGCGGAGACTGTGGGAGACGCTACTAGTGAATGCAGTCTATCCATTCGGGGCGGAGACTGTGGGAAACGCTACTAGTGAATGCAGTCTATCCATTCGGGGCGGAGACTGTGGGAGACTCTACTAGTGAATGCAGTCTATCCATTCGGGGCGGAGACTGTGGGAGACGCTACTAGTGAATGCAGTCTATCCATTCGGGGCTGAGACTGTGGAAGACGCTACTAGTGAATGCAGTCTATCCATTCGGGGCGGAGACTGTGGGAGACGCTACTAGTGAATGCAGTCTATCCATTCGGGGCGGAGACTGTGGGAGACGATGCTAGTGAATGCAGTCTATCCATTCGGGGCGGAGACTGTGGGAGACGCTACTAGTGAATGCAATCTATCCATTCGGGGCGGAGACTGTGGGAGACGCTACTAGTGAATGCAGTCTATCCATTCGGGGCGGAGACTGTGGGAGACGCTGCTAGTGAATGCAGTCTATCCATTCGGGACGGAGACTGTGGGAGACGCTACTAGTGAATGCAGTCCATCCATTCGGGGCGGAGACTATGGGAGACGCTACTAGTGAATGTAGTCTATTCATTCGGGGCGGAGACTGTGGGAGACGCTACTAGTGAATGCAGTCTATCCATTCGGGGCGGAGACTGTGGGAGACGCTGCTAGTGAATGCAGTCCATCCATTCGGGGCAGAGACTGTGGGAGACGCTGCTAGTGAATACAGTCTATCCATTCGGGGCGAAGACTGTGGGAGACGCTACTAGTGAATGCAGTCTATCCATTCGGGGCGGAGACTGTGGGAGACGCTACTAACGAATGCAGTCTATCCATTCGGGGCGGAGACTGTGGGAAACGCTACTAGCGAATGCAGTCTATCCATTCGGGGCGGAGACTGTGGGAGACGCTACTAGTGAATGCAGTCTATCCATTCGGGGCGGAGACTGTGGGAAACGCTACTAGTGAATGCAGTCTATCCATTTGGGGCGGAGACTGTTGGAGACGATACTAGTGAATGCAGTCTATCCATTCGGGGCGGAGACTGTGGGAGACGATACTAGTGAATGCAGTCTATCCATTCGGGGCGGAGACTGTGGGAAACGCTACTAGTGAATGCAGTCTATCCATTCGGGGCGGAGACTGTGGGAGACGATACTAGTGAATGCAGTCTATCCATTCGGGGCGGAGACTGTTGGAAACGCTACTAGTGAATGCAGTCTATCCATTCGGGGCGGAGACTGTGGGAGACGCTACTAGTGAATGCAGTCTATCCATTCGGGGCGGAGACTGTGGGAGACGCTACTAGTGAATGCAGTCTATCCATTCGGGGCGGAGACTGTGGGAAACGCTAATAGTGAATGCAGTCTATCGATTCAGGGCGGAGACTGTGGGAGACGCTACTAGTGAATGCAGTCTATCCATTCGAGGCGGAGACTGTGGGAGACGCTACTAGTTAATGCAGTCTATCCATTCGGGGCTGAGACTGTGGAAGACGCTACTAGTGAATGCAGTCTATCCATTCGGGGTGGAGACTGTGGGAGATGCTACTAGTGAATGCAGTCTATCCATTCGGGGCGGAGACTGTGGGAGACGATGCTAGTGAATGCAGTCTATCCATTCGGGGCGGAGACTGTGGGAGACGCTACTAGTGAATGCAATCTATCCATTCGGGGCGGAGACTGTGGGAGACGCTACTAGTGAATGCAGTCTATCCATTCGGGGCAGAGACTGTGGGAGACGCTGCTAGTGAATGCAGTCTATCCATTCGGGGCGGAGACTGTGGGAGACGCTACTAGTGAATGCAGTCCATCCATTCGGGGCGGAGACTGTGGGAGACGCTACTAGTGAATGTAGTCTATTCATTCGGGGCGGAGACTGTGGGAGACGCTACTAGTGAATGCAGTCTATCCATTCGGGGCGGAGACTGTGGGAGACGCTGCTAGTGAATGCAGTCCATCCATTCGGGGCGGAGACTGTGGGAGACGCTGCTAGTGAATACAGTCTATCCATTCGGGGCGAAGACTGTGGGAGACGCTACTAGTGAATGCAGTCTATCCATTCGGGGCGGAGACTTGGGAGACGCTACTAACGAATGCAGTCTATCCATTCGGGGCGGAGACTGTGGGAAACGCTACTAGCGAATGCAGTCTATCCATTCGGGGCGGAGACTGTGGGAGACGCTACTAGTGAATGCAGTCTATCCATTCGGGGCGGAGACTGTGGGAAACGCTACTAGTGAATGCAGTCTATCCATTCGGGGCGGAGACTGTTGGAGACGATACTAGTGAATGCAGTCTATCCATTCGGGGCGGAGACTGTGGGAGACGATACTAGTGAATGCAGTCTATCCATTCGGGGCGGAGACTGTGGGAAACACTACTAGTGAATGCAGTCTATCCATTCGGGGCGGAGACTGTGGGAGACGATACTAGTGAATGCAGTCTATCCATTCGGGGCGGAGACTGTTGGAAACGCTACTAGTAAATGCAGTCTATCCATTCGGGGCGGAGACTGCGGGAGACGCTACTAGTGAATGCAGTCTATCCATTCGGGGCGGAGACTGCGGGAAACGCTTCTAGTGAATACAGTCTATCCATTTGGGGCGGAGACTGTGGGAGACGCTACTAGTGAATGCAGTCTATCCATTCGGGGCGGAGACTGTGGGAAACGCTACTAGTGAATGCAGTCTACCCATTCGGGGCGGAGACTGTGGGAGACGCTACTAGTGAATGCAGTCTACCCATTCGGGGCGGAGACTGCAGAAGACGCTACTAGTGAATGCAGTCTATCCATTCGGGGCGGAGACTGCGGGAAACGCTACTAATGAAGGCAGTATATCCATTCGGGGCGGAGACTGTGGGAGACGCTACTAGTGAATGTAGTCTATCCATTCGGGGCGGAGACTGTGGGAAACGCTACTAGTGAATGCAGTCTATCGATTCAGGGCGGAGACTGTGGGAGACGCTACTAGTGAATGCAGTCTATCCATTCGAGGCGGAGACTGTGGGAGACGCTACTAGTTAATGCAGTCTATCCATTCGGGGCTGAGACTGTGGAAGACGCTACTAGTGAATGCAGTCTATCCATTCGGGGTGGAGACTGTGGGAGATGCTACTAGTGAATGCAGTCTATCCATTCGGGGCGGAGACTGTGGGAGACGATGCTAGTGAATGCAGTCTATCCATTCGGGGCGGAGACTGTGGGAGACGCTACTAGTGAATGCAATCTATCCATTCGGGGCGGAGACTGTGGGAGACGCTACTAGTGAATGCAGTCTATCCATTCGGGGCAGAGACTGTGGGAGACGCTGCTAGTGAATGCAGTCTATCCATTCGGGGCGGAGACTGTGGGAGACGCTACTAGTGAATGCAGTCCATCCATTCGGGGCGGAGACTGTGGGAGACGCTACTAGTGAATGTAGTCTATTCATTCGGGGCGGAGACTGTGGGAGACGCTACTAGTGAATGCAGTCTATCCATTCGGGGCGGAGACTGTGGGAGACGCTGCTAGTGAATGCAGTCCATCCATTCGGGGCGGAGACTGTGGGAGACGCTGCTAGTGAATACAGTCTATCCATTCGGGGCGAAGACTGTGGGAGACGCTACTAGTGAATGCAGTCTATCCATTCGGGGCGGAGACTTGGGAGACGCTACTAACGAATGCAGTCTATCCATTCGGGGCGGAGACTGTGGGAAACGCTACTAGCGAATGCAGTCTATCCATTCGGGGCGGAGACTGTGGGAGACGCTACTAGTGAATGCAGTCTATCCATTCGGGGCGGAGACTGTGGGAAACGCTACTAGTGAATGCAGTCTATCCATTCGGGGCGGAGACTGTTGGAGACGATACTAGTGAATGCAGTCTATCCATTCGGGGTGGAGACTGTGGGAGACGATACTAGTGAATGCAGTCTATCCATTCGGGGCGGAGACTGTGGGAAACGCTACTAGTGAATGCAGTCTATCCATTCGGGGCGGAGACTGTGGGAGACGATACTAGTGAATGCAGTCTATCCATTCGGGGCGGAGACTGTTGGAAACGCTACTAGTGAATGCAGTCTATCCATTCGGGGCGGAGACTGCGGGAGACGCTACTAGTGAATGCAGTCTATCCATTCGGGGCGGAGACTGCGGGAAACGCTTCTAGTGAATACAGTCTATCCATTTGGGGCGGAGACTGTGGGAGACGCTACTAGTGAATGCAGTCTATCCATTCGGGGCGGAGACTGTGGGAAACGCTACTAGTGAATGCAGTCTACCTATTCGGGGCGGAGACTGTGGGAGACGCTACTAGTGAATGCAGTCTACCCATTCGGGGCGGAGACTGCAGTAGACGCTACTAGTGAATGCAGTCTATCCATTCGGGGCGGAGACTGCGGGAAACGCTACTGATGAAGGCAGTATATCCATTCGGGGCGGAGACTGTGGGAGACGCTACTAGTGAATGTAGTCTATCCATTCGGGGCGGAGACTGTGGGAAACGCTACTAGTGAATGCAGTCTATCCATTCGGGGTGGAGACTGTGGGAGACGCTACTAGTGAATGCAGTCTATCCATTCGGGGCGGAGACTGTGGGAGACGCTACTAGTGAATGCAGTCTATCCATTCGTGGCGGAGACTGTGGGAAACGCTACTAGTGAATGCAGTCTATCCATTCGGGGCGGAGACTGTGGGAGACGCTACTAACGAATGCAGTCTATCCATTCGGGGCGGAGACTGTGGGAAACGCTACTAGCGAATGCAGTCTATCCATTCGGGGCGGAGACTGTGGGAGACGCTACTAGTGAATGCAGTCTATCCATTCGGGGCGGAGACTGTGGGAAACGCTACTAGTGAATGCAGTCTATCCATTTGGGGCGGAGACTGTTGGAGACGATACTAGTGAATGCAGTCTATCCATTCGGGGCGGAGACTGTGGGAGACGATACTAGTGAATGCAGTCTATCCATTCGGGGCGGAGACTGTGGGAAACGCTACTAGTGAATGCAGTCTATCCATTCGGGGCGGAGACTGTGGGAGACGATACTAGTGAATGCAGTCTATCCATTCGGGGCGGAGACTGTTGGAAACGCTACTAGTGAATGCAGTCTATCCATTCGGGGCGGAGACTGTGGGAGACGCTACTAGTGAATGCAGTCTATCCATTCGGGGCGGAGACTGTGGGAGACGCTACTAGTGAATGCAGTCTATCCATTCGGGGCGGAGACTGTGGGAAACGCTACTAGTGAATGCAGTCTATCGATTCAGGGCGGAGACTGTGGGAGACGCTACTAGTGAATGCAGTCTATCCATTCGAGGCGGAGACTGTGGGAGACGCTACTAGTTAATACAGTCTATCCATTCGGGGCTGAGACTGTGGAAGACGCTACTAGTGAATGCAGTCTATCCATTCGGGGCGGAGACTGTGGGAGACGATACTAGTGAATGCAGTCTATCCATTCGGGGCGGAGACTGTTGGAAACGCTACTAGTGAATGCAGTCTATCCATTCGGGGCGGAGACTGCGGGAGACGCTACTAGTGAATGCAGTCTATCCATTCGGGGCGGAGACTGCGGGAAACGCTTCTAGTGAATACAGTCTATCCATTTGGGGCGGAGACTGTGGGAGACGCTACTAGTGAATGCAGTCTATCCATTAGGGGCGGAGACTGTGGGAAACGCTACTAGTGAATGCAGTCTACCCATTCGGGGCGGAGACTGTGGGAGACGCTACTAGTGAATGCAGTCTACCCATTCGGGGCGGAGACTGCAGTAGACGCTACTAGTGAATGCAGTCTATCCATTCGGGGCGGAGACTGCGGGAAACGCTACTAATGAAGGCAGTATATCCATTCGGGGCGGAGACTGTGGGAGACGCTACTAGTGAATGTAGTCTATCCATTCGGGGCGGAGACTGTGGAAAACGCTACTAGTGAATGCAGTCTATCCATTCGGGGTGGAGACTGTGGGAGACGCTACTAGTGAATGCAGTCTATCCATTCGGGGCGGAGACTGTGGGAGACGCTACTAGTGAATGCAGTCTATCCATTCGTGGCGGAGACTGTGGGAAACGCTACTAGTGAATGCAGTCTATCCATTCGGGGCGGAGACTGTGGGAGACGCTACTAGTGAATGCAGTCTATCCATTCGGGGCGGAGACTGTGGGAGACGCTACTAGTGAATGCAGTCTATCCATTCGGGGCTGAGACTGTGGAAGACGCTACTAGTGAATGCAGTCTATCCATTCGGGGCGGAGACTGTGGGAGACGCTGCTAGTGAATGCAGTCTATCCATTCGGGGCGGAGACTGTGGGAGACGCTGCTAGTGAATGCAGTCTATCCATTCGGGGCGGAGACTGTGGGAGACGCTATTAGTGAATGCAGTCTATCCATTCAGGGCGGAGACTGTGGGAGACGCTGCTAGTGACTGTAGTTTATCCATTCGGGGCGGAGACTGTGGGAGACGCTGCTAGTGAATGCAGTCTATCCATTCGGGGCGGAGACTGTCGGAGACGCTACTAGTGAATGCAGTCCATCCATTCGGGGCGGAGACTGTGGGAGACGCTGCTAGTGAATGCATTCCATCCATTCGGGGCGGAGACTGTGGGAGACGCTGCTAGTGAATGCAGTCCATCCATTCGGGGCGGAGACTGTGGGAGACGCTGCTAGTGAATGCAGTCCATCCATTCGGGGCGGAGACTGTGGGAGACGCTGCTAGTGAATGCAGTCTATCCATTCGGGGCGGAGACTTTGGGAGACGCTGCTAGTGAATGCAGTCTATCCATTCGGGGCGGAGACTGTGGGAGACGCTGCTAGTGAATGCAGTCCATCCATTCGGGGCGGAGACTGTGGGAAACGCTGCTAGTGAATGCAGTCCATCCATTCGGGGCGGAGACTGTGGGAGACGCTGCTAGTGAATGCAGTCCATCCATTCGGGGCGGAGACTGTGGGAGACGCTGCTAGTGAATGCAGTCCATCCATTCGGGGCGGAGACTGTGGGAAACGCTACTAGTGAATGCAGTCTATCCATTCGGGGTGGAGACTGTGGGAGACGCTACTAGTGAATGCAGTCTATCCATTCGGGGCGGAGACTGTGGGAGACGCTACTAGTGAATGCAGTCTATCCATTCGTGGCGGAGACTGTGGGAAACGCTACTAGTGAATGCAGTCTATCCATTCGGGGCGGAGACTGTGGGAGACGCTACTAGTGAATGCAGTCTATCCATTCGGGGCGGAGACTGTGGGAGACGCTACTAGTGAATGCAGTCTATCCATTCGGGGCTGAGACTGTGGAAGACGCTACTAGTGAATGCAGTCTATCCATTCGGGGCGGAGACTGTGGGAGACGCTGCTAGTGAATGCAGTCTATCCATTCGGGGCGGAGACTGTGGGAGACGCTGCTAGTGAATGCAGTCTATCCATTCGGGGCGGAGACTGTGGGAGACGCTATTAGTGAATGCAGTCTATCCATTCAGGGCGGAGACTGTGGGAGACGCTGCTAGTGACTGTAGTTTATCCATTCGGGGCGGAGACTGTGGGAGACGCTGCTAGTGAATGCAGTCTATCCATTCGGGGCGGAGACTGTCGGAGACGCTACTAGTGAATGCAGTCCATCCATTCGGGGCGGAGACTGTGGGAGACGCTGCTAGTGAATGCAGTCCATCCATTCGGGGCGGAGACTGTGGGAGACGCTGCTAGTGAATGCAGTCCATCCATTCGGGGCGGAGACTGTGGGAGACGCTGCTAGTGAATGCAGTCCATCCATTCGGGGCGGAGACTGTGGGAGACGCTGCTAGTGAATGCAGTCTATCCATTCGGGGCGGAGACTTTGGGAGACGCTGCTAGTGAATGCAGTCTATCCATTCGGGGCGGAGACTGTGGGAGACGCTGCTAGTGAATGCAGTCCATCCATTCGGGGCGGAGACTGTGGGAAACGCTGCTAGTGAATGCAGTCCATCCATTCGGGGCGGAGACTGTGGGAGACGCTGCTAGTGAATGCAGTCCATCCATTCGGGGCGGAGACTGTGGGAGACGCTGCTACTGAATGCAGTCCATCCATTCGGGGCGGAGACTGTGGGAGACGCTGCTAGTGAATGCAGTCCATCCATTCGCAGCGGAGACTGTGGGAGACGCTGCTAGTGAATGCAGTCCATCCATTCGGGGCGGAGACTGTGGGAAACGCTGCTAGTGAATGCAGTCCATCCATTCGGGGCGGAGACTGTGGGAGACGCTGCTAGTGAATGCAGTCCATCCATTCGGGGCGGAGACTGTGGGAGACGCTGCTAGTGAATGCAGTCCATCCATTCGGGGCGGAGACTGTGGGAGACGCTGCTAGTGAATGCAGTCCATCCATTCGCGGCGGAGACTGTGGGAGACGCTGCTAGTGAATGCAGTCCATCCATTCGGGGCGGAGACTGTGGGAGACGCTACTAGTGAATGCAGTCTATCCATTCGGGGCGGAGACTGCGGGAAACGCTTCTAGTGAATACAGTCTATCCATTTGGGGCGGAGACTGTGGGAGACGCTACTAGTGAATGCAGTCTATCCATTCGGGGCGGAGACTGTGGGAAACGCTACTAGTGAATGCAGTCTACCCATTCGGGGCGGAGACTGTGGGAGACGCTACTAGTGAATGCAGTCTACCCATTCGGGGCGGAGACTGCAGTAGACGCTACTAGTGAATGCAGTCTATCCATTCGGGGCGGAGACTGCGGGAAACGCTACTAATGAAGGCAGTATATCCATTCGGGGCGGAGACTGTGGGAGACGCTACTAGTGAATGTAGTCTATCCATTCGGGGCGGAGACTGTGGGAAACGCTACTAGTGAATGCAGTCTATCGATTCAGGGCGGAGACTGTGGGAGACGCTACTAGTGAATGCAGTCTATCCATTCGAGGCGGAGACTGTGGGAGACGCTACTAGTTAATGCAGTCTATCCATTCGGGGCTGAGACTGTGGAAGACGCTACTAGTGAATGCAGTCTATCCATTCGGGGTGGAGACTGTGGGAGATGCTACTAGTGAATGCAGTCTATCCATTCGGGGCGGAGACTGTGGGAGACGATGCTAGTGAATGCAGTCTATCCATTCGGGGCGGAGACTGTGGGAGACGCTACTAGTGAATGCAATCTATCCATTCGGGGCGGAGACTGTGGGAGACGCTACTAGTGAATGCAGTCTATCCATTCGGGGCAGAGACTGTGGGAGACGCTGCTAGTGAATGCAGTCTATCCATTCGGGGCGGAGACTGTGGGAGACGCTACTAGTGAATGCAGTCCATCCATTCGGGGCGGAGACTGTGGGAGACGCTACTAGTGAATGTAGTCTATTCATTCGGGGCGGAGACTGTGGGAGACGCTACTAGTGAATGCAGTCTATCCATTCGAGGCGGAGACTGTGGGAGACGCTGCTAGTGAATGCAGTCCATCCATTCGGGGCGGAGACTGTGGGAGACGCTGCTAGTGAATACAGTCTATCCATTCGGGGCGAAGACTGTGGGAGACGCTACTAGTGAATGCAGTCTATCCATTCGGGGCGGAGACTTGGGAGACGCTACTAACGAATGCAGTCTATCCATTCGGGGCGGAGACTGTGGGAAACGCTACTAGCGAATGCAGTCTATCCATTCGGGGCGGAGACTGTGGGAGACGCTACTAGTGAATGCAGTCTATCCATTCGGGGCGGAGACTGTGGGAAACGCTACTAGTGAATGCAGTCTATCCATTCGGGGCGGAGACTGTTGGAGACGATACTAGTGAATGCAGTCTATCCATTCGGGGCGGAGACTGTGGGAGACGATACTAGTGAATGCAGTCTATCCATTCGGGGCGGAGACTGTGGGAAACGCTACTAGTGAATGCAGTCTATCCATTCGGGGCGGAGACTGTGGGAGACGATACTAGTGAATGCAGTCTATCCATTCGGGGCGGAGACTGTTGGAAACGCTACTAGTGAATGCAGTCTATCCATTCGGGGTGGAGACTGCGGGAGACGCTACTAGTGAATGCAGTCTATCCATTCGGGGCGGAGACTGCGGGAAACGCTTCTAGTGAATACAGTCTATCCATTTGGGGCGGAGACTGTGGGAGACGCTACTAGTGAATGCAGTCTATCCATTCGGGGCGGAGACTGTGGGAAACGCTACTAGTGAATGCAGTCTACCCATTCGGGGCGGAGACTGTGGGAGACGCTACTAGTGAATGCAGTCTACCCATTCGGGGCGGAGACTGCAGTAGACGCTACTAGTGAATGCAGTCTATCCATTCGGGGCGGAGACTGCGGGAAACGCTACTAATGAAGGCAGTATATCCATTCGGGGCGGAGACTGTGGGAGACGCTACTAGTGAATGTAGTCTATCCATTCGGGGCGGAGACTGTGGGAAACGCTACTAGTGAATGCAGTCTATCCATTCGGGGTGGAGACTGTGGGAGACGCTACTAGTGAATGCAGTCTATCCATTCGGGGCGGAGACTGTGGGAGACGCTACTAGTGAATGCAGTCTATCCATTCGTGGCGGAGACTGTGGGAAACGCTACTAGTGAATGCAGTCTATCCATTCGGGGCGGAGACTGTGGGAGACGCTACTAACGAATGCAGTCTATCCATTCGGGGCGGAGACTGTGGGAAACGCTACTAGCGAATGCAGTCTATCCATTCGGGGCGGAGACTGTGGGAGACGCTACTAGTGAATGCAGTCTATCCATTCGGGGCGGAGACTGTGGGAAACGCTACTAGTGAATGCAGTCTATCCATTTGGGGCGGAGACTGTTGGAGACGATACTAGTGAATGCAGTCTATCCATTCGGGGCGGAGACTGTGGGAGACGATACTAGTGAATGCAGTCTATCCATTCGGGGCGGAGACTGTGGGAAACGCTACTAGTGAATGCAGTCTATCCATTCGGGGCGGAGACTGTGGGAGACGATACTAGTGAATGCAGTCTATCCATTCGGGGCGGAGACTGTTGGAAACGCTACTAGTGAATGCAGTCTATCCATTCGGGGCGGAGACTGTGGGAGACGCTACTAGTGAATGCAGTCTATCGATTCAGGGCGGAGACTGTGGGAGACGCTACTAGTGAATGCAGTCTATCCATTCGAGGCGGAGACTGTGGGAGACGCTACTAGTTAATGCAGTCTATCCATTCGGGGCTGAGACTGTGGAAGACGCTACTAGTGAATGCAGTCTATCCATTCGGGGTGGAGACTGTGGGAGATGCTACTAGTGAATGCAGTCTATCCATTCGGGGCGGAGACTGTGGGAGACGATGCTAGTGAATGCAGTCTATCCATTCGGGGCGGAGACTGTGGGAGACGCTACTAGTGAATGCAATCTATCCATTCGGGGCGGAGACTGTGGGAGACGCTACTAGTGAATGCAGTCTATCCATTCGGGGCAGAGACTGTGGGAGACGCTGCTAGTGAATGCAGTCTATCCATTCGGGGCGGAGACTGTGGGAGACGCTACTAGTGAATGCAGTCCATCCATTCGGGGCGGAGACTGTGGGAGACGCTACTAGTGAATGTAGTCTATTCATTCGGGGCGGAGACTGTGGGAGATGCTACTAGTGAATGCAGTCTATCCATTCGGGGCGGAGACTGTGGGAGACGCTGCTAGTGAATGCAGTCCATCCATTCGGGGCGGAGACTGTGGGAGACGCTGCTAGTGAATACAGTCTATCCATTCGGGGCGAAGACTGTGGGAGACGCTACTAGTGAATGCAGTCTATCCATTCGGGGCGGAGACTTGGGAGACGCTACTAACGAATGCAGTCTATCCATTCGGGGCGGAGACTGTGGGAAACGCTACTAGCGAATGCAGTCTATCCATTCGGGGCGGAGACTGTGGGAGACGCTACTAGTGAATGCAGTCTATCCATTCGGGGCGGAGACTGTGGGAAACGCTACTAGTGAATGCAGTCTATCCATTCGGGGCGGAGACTGTTGGAGACGATACTAGTGAATGCAGTCTATCCATTCGGGGCGGAGACTGTGGGAGACGATACTAGTGAATGCAGTCTATCCATTCGGGGCGGAGACTGTGGGAAACGCTACTAGTGAATGCAGTCTATCCATTCGGGGCGGAGACTGTGGGAGACGATACTAGTGAATGCAGTCTATCCATTCGGGGCGGAGACTGTTGGAAACGCTACTAGTGAATGCAGTCTATCCATTCGGGGCGGAGACTGCGGGAGACGCTACTAGTGAATGCAGTCTATCCATTCGGGGCGGAGACTGCGGGAAACGCTTCTAGTGAATACAGTCTATCCATTTGGGGCGGAGACTGTGGGAGACGCTACTAGTGAATGCAGTCTATCCATTCGGGGCGGAGACTGTGGGAAACGCTACTAGTGAATGCAGTCTACCCATTCGGGGCGGAGACTGTGGGAGACGCTACTAGTGAATGCAGTCTACCCATTCGGGGCGGAGACTGCAGTAGACGCTACTAGTGAATGCAGTCTATCCATTCGGGGCGGAGACTGCGGGAAACGCTACTAATGAAGGCAGTATATCCATTCGGGGCGGAGACTGTGGGAGACGCTACTAGTGAATGTAGTCTATCCATTCGGGGCGGAGACTGTGGGAAACGCTACTAGTGAATGCAGTCTATCGATTCAGGGCGGAGACTGTGGGAGACGCTACTAGTGAATGCAGTCTATCCATTCGAGGCGGAGACTGTGGGAGACGCTACTAGTTAATGCAGTCTATCCATTCGGGGCTGAGACTGTGGAAGACGCTACTAGTGAATGCAGTCTATCCATTCGGGGTGGAGACTGTGGGAGATGCTACTAGTGAATGCAGTCTATCCATTCGGGGCGGAGACTGTGGGAGACGATGCTAGTGAATGCAGTCTATCCATTCGGGGCGGAGACTGTGGGAGACGCTACTAGTGAATGCAATTTATCCATTCGGGGCGGAGACTGTGGGAGACGCTACTAGTGAATGCAGTCTATCCATTCGGGGCAGAGACTGTGGGAGACGCTGCTAGTGAATGCAGTCTATCCATTCGGGGCGGAGACTGTGGGAGACGCTACTAGTGAATGCAGTCCATCCATTCGGGGCGGAGACTGTGGGAGACGCTACTAGTGAATGTAGTCTATTCATTCGGGGCGGAGACTGTGGGAGACGCTACTAGTGAATGCAGTCTATCCATTCGGGGCGGAGACTGTGGGAGACGCTGCTAGTGAATGCAGTCCATCCATTCGGGGCGGAGACTGTGGGAGACGCTGCTAGTGAATACAGTCTATCCATTCGGGGCGAAGACTGTGGGAGACGCTACTAGTGAATGCAGTCTATCCATTCGGGGCGGAGACTTGGGAGACGCTACTAACGAATGCAGTCTATCCATTCGGGGCGGAGACTGTGGGAAACGCTACTAGCGAATGCAGTCTATCCATTCGGGGCGGAGACTGTGGGAGACGCTACTAGTGAATGCAGTCTATCCATTCGGGGCGGAGACTGTGGGAAACGCTACTAGTGAATGCAGTCTATCCATTCGGGGCGGAGACTGTTGGAGACGATACTAGTGAATGCAGTCTATCCATTCGGGGCGGAGACTGTGGGAGACGATACTAGTGAATGCAGTCTATCCATTCGGGGCGGAGACTGTGGGAAACGCTACTAGTGAATGCAGTCTATCCATTCGGGGCGGAGACTGTGGGAGACGATACTAGTGAATGCAGTCTATCCATTCGGGGCGGAGACTGTTGGAAACGCTACTAGTGAATGCAGTCTATCCATTCGGGGCGGAGACTGCGGGAGACGCTACTAGTGAATGCAGTCTATCCATTCGGGGCGGAGACTGCGGGAAACGCTTCTAGTGAATACAGTCTATCCATTTGGGGCGGAGACTGTGGGAGACGCTACTAGTGAATGCAGTCTATCCATTCGGGGCGGAGACTGTGGGAAACGCTACTAGTGAATGCAGTCTACCCATTCGGGGCGGAGACTGTGGGAGACGCTACTAGTGAATGCAGTCTACCCATTCGGGGCGGAGACTGCAGTAGACGCTACTAGTGAATGCAGTCTATCCATTCGGGGCGGAGACTGCGGGAAACGCTACTAATGAAGGCAGTATATCCATTCGGGGCGGAGACTGTGGGAGACGCTACTAGTAAATGTAGTCTATCCATTCGGGGCGGAGACTGTGGGAAACGCTACTAGTGAATGCAGTCTATCCATTCGGGGTGGAGACTGTGGGAGACGCTACTAGTGAATGCAGTCTATCCATTCGGGGCGGAGACTGTGGGAGACGCTACTAGTGAATGCAGTCTATCCATTCGTGGCGGAGACTGTGGGAAACGCTACTAGTGAATGCAGTCTATCCATTCGGGGCGGAGACTGTGGGAGACGCTACTAGTGAATGCAGTCTATCCATTCGGGGCGGAGACTGTGGGAGACGCTACTAGTGAATGCAGCCTATCCATTCGGGGCGGAGACTGTGGGAGACGCTGCTAGTGAATGCAGTCTATCCATTCGGGGCGGAGACTGTGGGAGACGCTGCTAGTGAATGCAGTCTATCCATTCGGGGCGGAGACTGTGGGAGACGCTATTAGTGAATGCAGTCTATCCATTCAGGGCGGAGACTGTGGGAGACGCTGCTAGTGACTGTAGTTTATCCATTCGGGGCGGAGACTGTGGGAGACGCTGCTAGTGAATGCAGTCTATCCATTCGGGGCGGAGACTGTCGGAGACGCTACTAGTGAATGCAGTCCATCCATTCGGGGCGGAGACTGTGGGAGACGCTGCTAGTGAATGCATTCCATCCATTCGGGGCGGAGACTGTGGGAGACGCTGCTAGTGAATGCAGTCCATCCATTCGGGGCGGAGACTGTGGGAGACGCTGCTAGTGAATGCAGTCCATCCATTCGGGGCGGAGACTGTGGGAGACGCTGCTAGTGAATGCAGTCTATCCATTCGGGGCGGAGACTTTGGGAGACGCTGCTAGTGAATGCAGTCTATCCATTCGGGGCGGAGACTGTGGGAGACGCTGCTAGTGAATGCAGTCCATCCATTCGGGGCGGAGACTGTGGGAAACGCTGCTAGTGAATGCAGTCCATCCATTCGGGGCGGAGACTGTGGGAGACGCTGCTAGTGAATGCAGTCCATCCATTCGGGGCGGAGACTGTGGGAGACGCTGCTAGTGAATGCAGTCCATCCATTCGGGGCGGAGACTGTGGGAAACGCTACTAGTGAATGCAGTCTATCCATTCGGGGTGGAGACTGTGGGAGACGCTACTAGTGAATGCAGTCTATCCATTCGGGGCGGAGACTGTGGGAGACGCTACTAGTGAATGCAGTCTATCCATTCGTGGCGGAGACTGTGGGAAACGCTACTAGTGAATGCAGTCTATCCATTCGGGGCGGAGACTGTGGGAGACGCTACTAGTGAATGCAGTCTATCCATTCGGGGCGGAGACTGTGGGAGACGCTACTAGTGAATGCAGTCTATCCATTCGGGGCTGAGACTGTGGAAGACGCTACTAGTGAATGCAGTCTATCCATTCGGGGCGGAGACTGTGGGAGACGCTGCTAGTGAATGCAGTCTATCCATTCGGGGCGGAGACTGTGGGAGACGCTGCTAGTGAATGCAGTCTATCCATTCGGGGCGGAGACTGTGGGAGACGCTATTAGTGAATGCAGTCTATCCATTCAGGGCGGAGACTGTGGGAGACGCTGCTAGTGACTGTAGTTTATCCATTCGGGGCGGAGACTGTGGGAGACGCTGCTAGTGAATGCAGTCTATCCATTCGGGGCGGAGACTGTCGGAGACGCTACTAGTGAATGCAGTCCATCCATTCGGGGCGGAGACTGTGGGAGACGCTGCTAGTGAATGCAGTCCATCCATTCGGGGCGGAGACTGTGGGAGACGCTGCTAGTGAATGCAGTCCATCCATTCGGGGCGGAGACTGTGGGAGACGCTGCTAGTGAATGCAGTCCATCCATTCGGGGCGGAGACTGTGGGAGACGCTGCTAGTGAATGCAGTCTATCCATTCGGGGCGGAGACTTTGGGAGACGCTGCTAGTGAATGCAGTCTATCCATTCGGGGCGGAGACTGTGGGAGACGCTGCTAGTGAATGCAGTCCATCCATTCGGGGCGGAGACTGTGGGAAACGCTGCTAGTGAATGCAGTCCATCCATTCGGGGCGGAGACTGTGGGAGACGCTGCTAGTGAATGCAGTCCATCCATTCGGGGCGGAGACTGTGGGAGACGCTGCTAGTGAATGCAGTCCATCCATTCGGGGCGGAGACTGTGGGAGACGCTGCTAGTGAATGCAGTCCATCCATTCGCGGCGGAGACTGTGGGAGACGCTGCTAGTGAATGCAGTCCATCCATTCGGGGCGGAGACTGTGGGAAACGCTGCTAGTGAATGCAGTCCATCCATTCGGGGCGGAGACTGTGGGAGACGCTGCTAGTGAATGCAGTCCATCCATTCGGGGCGGAGACTGTGGGAGACGCTGCTAGTGAATGCAGTCCATCCATTCGGGGCGGAGACTGTGGGAGACGCTGCTAGTGAATGCAGTCCATCCATTCGCGGCGGAGACTGTGGGAGACGCTGCTAGTGAATGCAGTCCATCCATTCGGGGCGGAGACTGTGGGAGACGCTACTAGTGAATGCAGTCTATCCATTCGGGGCGGAGACTGTGGGAGACGCTACTAGTGAATGCAGTCCATCCATTCGGGGCGGAGACTGTGGGAGACGCTGCTAGTGAATGCAGTCTATCCATTCGGGGCGGAGACTGTGGGAGACGCTACTAGTGAATGCAGTCTATCCATTCGGGGCGGAGACTGTGGGAGACGCTACTAGTGAATGCAGTCTATCCATTCGGGGCGGAGACTGTGGCAGACGCTACTAGTGAATGTAGTCTATCCATTCGGGGCGGAGACTGTGGGAGACGCTACTAGTGAATGTAGTCTATCCATTCGAGGCGGAGACTGTGGGAGACGCTGCTAGTGAATGCAGTCCATCCATTCGGGGCTGAGACTGAGGGAGACGCTACTAGTGAATGTAGTCTATCCATTCGAGGCGGAGACTGTGGGAGACGCTGCTAGTGAATGCAGTCCATCCATTCGGGGCGGAGACTGTGGGAGACGCTACTAGTGAATGCAGTATATCCATTCGGTTCAGAGACTGTGGGAGACGCTACTAGTGAATGTAGTTTATCCATTCGGGGCAGAGACTGTGGGAGACACTACTAGTGAATGTAGTCTATCCATTCGGGGCGGAGACTGTGGGAGACGCTACTAGTGAATGTAGTTTATCCATTCGGGGCGGAGACTGTGGGAGACGCTACTAGTGAATGTAGTCTATCCTTTCGGGGCGGAGACTGCGGGAGACGCTACTAGTGAATGTAGTCTATCCATTCGGGGCGGAGACTGTGGGAGACGCTACTAGTGAATGTAGTCTATCCATTCGGGGCGGAGACTGTGGGAGACGCTACTAGTGAATGTAGTCTATCCATTCGGGGCGGAGACTGTGGGAGACGCTACTAGTGAATGTAGTCTATCCATTCGGGGCGGAGACTGTGGGAGACGCTACTAGTGAATGCAGTCTATCCATTCGGGGCGGAGACTGTGGGAGACGCTACTAGTGAATGCAGTCTATCCATTCGGGGCGGAGACTGTGGGAGACGCTACTAGTGAATGCAGTCTATCCATTCGGGGCGGAGACTGTGGGAGACGCTACTAGTGTATGCAGTCTATCCATTCGGGGCGGAGACTGTGGGAGACGCTACTAGTGTATGCAGTCTATCCATTCGGGGCGGAGACTGTGGGAGACGCTACTAGTGAATGCAGTCTATCCATTCGGGGCAGAGACTGTGGGAGACGCTACTAGTGAATGCAGTCTATCCATTCGGGGCGGAGACTGTGGGAGACGCTACTAGTGAATGCAGTCTATCCATTCGGGGCGGTGACTGTGGGAAAAGCTACTAGTGAATGCAGTCTATCCATTCGGGGCGGTGACTGTGGGAAACGCTACTAGTGAATGCAGTCTATCTATTCGGGGCGGTGACTGTGGGAAACGCTACTAGTGAATGCAGTCTATCCATTCGGGGCGGAGACTGTGGAAGACGCTACTAGTGAATGCAGTCTATCCATTCGGGGCGGAGACTGTGGGAAACGCTACTAGTGAATGCAGTCTATCCATTCGGGGCGGAGACTGTGTTAAACGCTACTAGTGAATGCAGCCTATCCATTCGGGGCGGTGACTGTGAGAAACGCTACTAATGAATGCAGTCTGTCCATTCGGGGCGGTGACTGTGGGAAACGCTACTAGTGAATGCAGTATATCCATTCGGGGCGGAGACTGTGTTAAACGCTACTAGTGAATGCAGCCTATCCATTCGGGGCGGTGACTGTGGGAAACGCTACTAATGAATGCAGTCTTTCCATTCGGGGCGGTGACTTTGGGAAACGCTACTAGTGAATGTAGTCTATCCATTCGGGGCGGAGACTGTGGGAATCGCTACTAGTGAATGCAGTCTATCCATTCGGGGCGGAGACTGTGGGAGACGCTACTAGTGAATGCAGTCTGTCCATTTGAGGCGGAGACTGTGAGAAACGCTACTAGTGAATGCAGCCTATCCATTCGGGGCGGTGACTGTGGGAAACGCTACTAGTGAATGCAGTCTGTCCATTTGAGGCGGAGACTGTGGGAAACGCTACTAGTGAATGCAGCCTATCCATTCGGGGCGGTGACTGTGGGAAACGCTACTAGTGAATGCAGTCTATCCATTCGGGGCGGTGATTGTGGGAAACGCTACTAGTGAATGCAGTCTATCCATTCGGGGCGGTGACTGTGGGAAACGCTACTAGTGAATGCAGTCTATCCATTGGGGGCGGAGACTGTGGGAAACGCTACTAGTGAATGCAGTCTGTCCATTCGGGGCGGAGACTGTGGGAAACGCTAATAGTGAATGCAGCCTATCCATTCGGGGCGGTGACTGTGGGAAACGCTACTAGTGAATGCAGTCTATCCATTGGGGGCGGAGACTGTGGGAAACGCTACTAGTGAATGCAGTCTATCCATTGGGGGCGGAGACTGTGGGAAACGCTACTAGTGAATGCAGTCTGTCCATTCGGGGCGGAGACTGTGGGAAACGCTACTAGTGAATGCAGTCTGTCCATTTGAGGCGGAGACTGTGGGAAACGCTACTAGTGAATGCAGTCTATCCATTCGGGGCGGAGACTGTGGGAAACGCTACTAGTGAATGCTGTATATATATTCGGGACGGTGACTGTGGGTAAGATTATTTTTTTTTTGCATTTTCATGGAGTCTGATATGCTTATCGCGTGTGTTACTTCCTGGTATGTAGCCCACGATAGTACTCTGAAGGCAGCGGTGATCTCCACTGTCTAGTCTGGTGTGGTTGTCTTGACGGCACCGCTATCCTCTTTGATTGTTTTCCCCAACCGTTGTGCTGTGTAAGCCTACAATAACCTTTAGTCGCGCTCCACGGACCACTCTGTGTAGACGATGATGTCTTATATGTTGTTCGACCATTTCCTTGATCTCAGTGTCGACCGCTGCAGGCAGCTGACCTCTGCGGTATTTAACGAGTGTGATGACCACCTGAGAGCGTTCTATATGTCTGTGGGTATACGAGTCATTCTTCTCCGTGTCACAGACCTGCTTGATTATCTCCTCAGCATCGGTCATCCAGAAGCAACCTCTTTCAAGATGAACTCCTTTGCTGTCGTCGATAGCGCTGTGGAGGATGTAGGATGTGTTCTTGTTTAATAAGCTGACACTCTCAGATACCCCATAACCTGTACAATGTTGTGACTGGCGGCGATCTTTGGTAAATCAACGATGTAACGAACTGTCGGTCACGTGATGTTTTGTGTGCAGCCCAGCAAGAGTCTCATTGCTTCATGTTGCACCTTGTCTACTCTTTCTGGCCAGGTCTCTCTGACAGCGAGGAGGCCCAGACTGTAATCTGTGACGCTTATCACAAGTTGGGGTATTGGAGAACATCGTGACGACTGTCAGGATCAGCGGTTATAAGATAGTTGCAGATCCTTTACATAACGTTGTAGTCAACCCCGTCATTTATTGGCTGTTTGTAATTTCTTGGCAAAATATACGTTCAGTAGTGTGCCAATTCTTTCTGAATGACCGGAACTCATACCATTGCATGAAATCCAGCGCAAGACGGTCTGCTTCCAAATCGCTCGCATATGTATTTTGAAGCCTAGTATGGGGGGAGGGATTGCGAATTGCATTCGAAACCCCTTCGCCAGAGTGCCGGTGGGTCAGCGGTAGACGAGAAAACACGAGATGTAGGGTGATGACGTGGGGGAACCGAGATCTGTGCTGGCTGATGACGTGGGGGAACCGAGATCTGTGCTGGCTGATGACATGGAGGAACAACATGGTCAGAACTTACATTGAACACCAAGAACAGAGATCTGTGTTAGGTGATGACATGGGGGAATAGCATCGGCAGAGCTCACATAGGTCACCAAGAACCGAAATCTGTGCTGAGGCATGATCGCCTAATCCATTTTACATGTCACGTACCAATGATGATTGTATGTGTATCGTATGAGAACCATAGACCAGGAAACACACTGCCGACACTACAGGGAATCGACCTCGAGAACAGTGCAGTTGTAATTATCTGAGCTAGCGACACTTCTGGAACCTGTGAACACGCAGTACCGGAACTGAGTCAACACAGCTCACATGCCACACCACTTTGCCCTTCCGCTCATTGCAACAGCGCTCAAGGATGTGACAAGTGGAGCCTGTCTGTCCAGTGACGCACTGACAAACATATTCAGTTTCCGAGCTTATACAGATTTATTGTTAATGTTGAATGTCTTTCAGGTTGTTGCGTTATACCCCAACCACAGGTTGATTGACTGGGCAATATGACATTCAGTAGTTTGCCACGGCTTTCTGAACGAGAAGACAACGTTTAAATGACTTGTGTAGGAAGCCATCCTACTACCCGACCGTCAGCATACTGGAAGGTTGAGAGCGGCCACGTAAACGAAACAAAACTATCGTCCCTGGACAAAATTACATGTCCACCAAAAGCCTAGGGGTTAAAGTCTTTTTCCGTAATCCCGTATATTTTCGTGAGTAACGTAACCTGCGCGAGAATCGGTAGCGGTTCTCGCCGCTTTGCTAACTTACGGGGTATGTTGTCCGGTCGCTCAGAAAGCAATAGCAAACTACTGAACAAAATATTGCCTAGTATATCAAAAGCAGTTGAAAAATGCTGGTGTTGACTGCAACGTACTGTAACAGATATGCAACATTAAAAAATAAATAAATACAAAAAATAATCGCAACCAATAATAAAGAAATAGAAGATTTTACAAACTGTAAACATCTCGGCTCCATAAACAACAACCATGGGAACTGTTCCAAAGAAATCAGACATAGATCGGTCAAGGACATACAGAGGTGAAACAGTTCTTAGAACCTATCACAACAACAGCACGCACATTAATGTAGAACTGTTGATTACATGCATCTGTTCTGTGACTGTACAGGCGTGTGAGTCATGGCCCATTTCAAGAACCCTAAAGGAGGATGTCGGGGCTTTTGATCTTGAATGTAACAGAACAATTCTTCGAATATCGGGGACCAAGGAGAAGACAACACGGACATGCTTCAAGATCTGAACATGGTAGACAACTGCCTCATAGACAGGGTCATGTCTGGGACACTGAAATACTTTGACCATGGTAAACGTCACAATGGCGGGGAGAGAACAGGGATGGGAAGTGTGACAGGAGTTGACCAGCGAGAAGATGTACATCGGACATTGAAGAGACCTCGGACATCAGAGTACATGTGGCAGGAGTTGACCTATGAGAAAATGGACACAGGACATTGAAGAGACCTTGAGCAAGAAAGTGCATGTGGCAAGAGAACTGGTAAAAGATGAAGAACATTGTCGTCGGGCCAAGCGACATTGTAGACATTTGTAGTTTGCCATTGCTTTCTGAACGACCGACGCTTGTAATATCGAATTAAACGCAAGACGGTCTGCTTCTTAAACATGTGCAGCTGATTTCGACCCCAAGTCGCGGTAGTGGCAGTAGCAGGAAGACTTGAAGGGGGTGAGGGGTGGGGGTGGTAGAAGGAGGACGAGGATGAGGAAATGGGGGAGGACCAGCAGCAACAGAAGAAGAATATGTGGTAGACGTGGCAGTAGAACTCAAACACACGTGTGGAAAATACGAGATATGCTCGAATAAACATATCACACACACTGATACATGGTAAATATACAGAGACATAACTAGAATAACTGACAAATTGTCAACAGACAGACAGATAGTCAGACGGATGGGTGGGTGGGTGTATGGAGGGATGGATGGATGGATGGATGGATAGATGGATGGATGGATGGATGGGTAGATGGATGGATGGATGGGTGGATGGATGGATGGATGGATAGATGGATGGATGGATGGATGGATGGAGTAATAAATCGACCGACAATCAGACAGACAGGCAGGCAGGCAAGCAAATAGGAAGGCAGACAGACACAGGCAGGCTGGCTGGCTGGCAGGCAGGCAGGCAGGCAGACAGACAGACAGACAGACAGACAGACAGACTCAATCAATAAATCATGTGCCATGCCGGAAAGCGTGGGCGGTCATGACTCGCCATTTCACTCGATCACCAGTGTCGTGGATCAGCTCAGTGTTCCTGTCTCGTCCATGCCATGTGGCCAAGCCATCCAGGTATTTTCCTCTCGGTCTTCCTCTTGGTCTGTTCCCCTCGATCTTGCCAGTTGTCACTAAGTTCTCCAATCCATTTCTTCTCATAACATGTCCAAAAAATTTTGTCTGTCTACGTCTAATTTCTCTAATCAGTTTACGATGTTCATTTGTCTCCTGTAGTACTTGGTCATTGGTTTTTCTGTCTGTCCATGGTATTCTTTGCATTTTCCTCAGAAACCACATTTCTGCAGCCATCAGATGCTTTTCAGCTTGACTGCTCATTGTCCAAGTTTCACATCCATACAAAAGAACAGGCTCTATGTATCCGCTCAACACTCTTTTTCTCGTTTCAATTGACATCTTTTTATTGGTCAGAATGTTTTTCATCTTGCTAAAGGCTACTTTCGCCATGGCGATTCTTGTTCTAATCTCTTCAAGGCATCTCCCATCAGATGTTATAACTGTTCCAAGATAATTGTACCGATTCACTTGTTGAAGAATATTTCCATTTACTTGTATATTACATTGTGGCACTTCTTCCTTCCTACTGACAACCATAACCTGAGTCTTTTTACAATTTAATTCTAACCCCAGTTGCTCACTGTGTACAACAACCGCATCTACTAATTGTTGCAGGTCCTGCGCATTGTCTTCAATTAATACTGTATCATCTGCATATCTAATGTTATTGATGTTTCGTCCTCCAATGCTGATTCCATTTATATCCTCCACATTTCTGAAAATAGTTTCACTGTACAGGGAAAAAAGATCTGGAGACATCACACATCCCTGCCTAACACCTCTCTTAATTGGCTGATACTGTCCCACTTCATTATCAATCCTTATTGCGGCTTGTTGTTTCCAATATATGTCAGACATATATGTTTCCAATATAAGTCAGACAGACTACCAGTTTTTATTTACAAGGGTTCTCGTATATCATTGGCACGAGGAAAATGCTTCATGTTAAAATGTCAATGAAAATGGAAACAAAAAAAGCAAACACGGATGTAGAATCACTTAACAAGTGAGTAAAGAGCAATGGTTTATTGTGGTACAACATTGCGTGTCTAGAATTATTTAGTGATAGCTCAAAGAAGGTATTGCTACACGTTGCTAACTTTAGGTAAACGTATACTTGTAGAGTGATTTGATTTATTTATTATACTAATTTAGTTGCTACATTAATTTAGTTACTGCATTGATTTAGTTACAACATTATCTTAGTCACTACACTGATTTAGTTACTATACTTAGTTACTACACTGATTTAGTTACTAAACTTAGTTACTAAACGGGTGAGTGCAGTGTGTGTGGGTGGGGGAAGTGTGGGAGGGGGATGGGTCGGTTAGTGGGGTATGAATGTGTCCCTGAGTGTGTGTGTGTGTGTGTGTGTGTGTGTGTGTGTGGGTATGGGTGTGTGTATGGGTAGGGTGATGTGTGGGTGGGTGGGAGATGTGCCTCATAACTTGGTAATTTGCATTATGTTTACAACATTCATCTGACAATTATTGTTTCTTCCTATGTGAATGTATAATGCACTAATGATGAACGAATGATGAGTGATTGAAAGGGCCGAAAGTAAGACGGGCCTGCGTGTCCAATTTTAAAAATAAATTTGATTTGATTTGATTTGATGTACTCTACTCTACTCTACTCTACTCTACTCTACTCTACTCTATTCTACTCTACTCTACTCTACTCTATTCTACTCTACTCTACTCTACTCTACTCTACTCTACCCTACTCTACTCTACTCTACTCTACTCTACTCTACCCTACACTACTCTACTCTACTCTACTCTACTCTACTCTACTCTACTCTACTCTACTCTACTCTACTCTACAGCTGTGTCCCGGACTGTCTGCCACACTTCTCAAACTTACAAATGTAGTGTATATACAATTTTATTGTAATTGCACAAACATATTCTAAATTTTTATGTTAACGTTTAATTTCTTAAGTTTGCGAGATTTTCAGCTTGAATTATTATTTCAGAAACGCTCCAGTGTTGAAGGTAACATCTGCATGATAAGAAAACCACAGTGTAAAACTGCTTCAAACCACAGCCAGAAACATAAACAGACTCGGCCGTGTCCCGAGGTTTGCCATTCTCTGTTACACGGGCTCCAAGAATGGCTGTTCGCTTTTCTGAAATCTGGCTACTGATTGGTGCAATTTTCGTTGTACAGTTGCCAGGTTTGAAACTACGTTTCTTATAATCGTTATCATCCTCATTAGTATCGACAAGAATCACCCTCATCCTCCTCATCCTCTTCATGACCACCATCCTCCTTTTCATAATTATCATCCTCATCACTGACAATAAGCTGACAACCCCATCTTCCGCCTTCTCCTGCCCCTTCTCATCATTATCCATATCATCCTCATCACCTTCATCATCCTCATTCTCATCATCCTCTTCATCACCATCATCATCATTATCATCACTGACAAGAAACCGGCATCTACATCGTCACACCACCTTCCTCCTCCTCATCATCATTGTCATGGACAAGACGCTCACATAATCATCTTATTTCTCTTCCTCATCGTCAGCATGCATATCACACTCATTATCTTCTTCATCTTCACCATCATCATCATCATCATCATCATCATCATCATCATCATCATCATCATCATCATCATCATCATCATCATCATCATCATCACAAGAAGCCAACATCTACATCATCAACCTCCTTCTCCTCCTCCTAATCCCCCTCATCATCATCATGGACAAGAAGCCCAATCTACATTGTCATCATATACCTCCTACTCCTCCTCCTTCTCTTCATCATCACTATCATCATCATCACCGGCAAGAAGCTCACATCCTAATCACTTGTTAATTACCACAATCGTATTTACTACATTACATATGTATGTTCATGACAGTTAGTTACTATCTATGTGTGTTCTAGTGTTAATTGATACACTTCCTGTCAAGATGGCAGCGGTCGGTTGTGTCTTTTTGAGACCGTTAACTTTTTTCGCGTAGAAGATATATATTTTCATCTTTTGCTTGTAATTTGTGTGCCAGGATGTAACACCAGGAGTTTCTTCTCAAGATCTGCGCCGATGCTGCGGAGTTCGTACATCGAGTGAAGCAATCCTTCTGTGAATTTTCGAAGCGTGTGTAGGTCTGTGGTGTTCGGTGTTTTCAAAATGGCGGAACAACGTTTGCGCTCCGTGCGTTTAACAAGGCGACATGGCAAGGGGTGGCCGCAAACGGCAAGGAATACGAGGGGGCGCAAGACGTTTTAGACTCAAGTGTGACCGTCTGGGCCTCAGGAATACCAGTATATTTTATTGGAACTGTGCCAGCGCAAAACAACGGGGCCCTATTCCAGAAAACCTGGTATACAGGAACGACATTATAGCGCTCCATGAGACGAGACTGGGTGATTAGTTACTCCAAATTGCCGGCTTCAAATGCTTCTACAAGAGGCGACATCTGGGAATGGCGATTCTCGTTCGCGGCAGCTTGGTCTACTATTTGTCTTGGTTAATGTTTATGCCGTAACGCGAGTGTGGATTCCCAGAACGCCATCTATGTTTTCTATACAAGGAGCTGGTCATGTCTGTTTTGCAGTATGCGATGACGATCCTGACTCTCAGCCGTAAGCAGATAGAAAGGATAGACAGGATACAGAACGAAGCTGTGCGCATTATTCTTGGATGTACAAGAGATACAGCATGCAGGGCGATGCGCTACCTTCTTGATTTTCCAACCATTGAAGACAGACTATAAATATGCAGAGCACGTGCCTACCACACAACAACATCCACTGCATAGTGAAATTAGGAAGGTGAAGGGCAGCAGCTTAAACAGAGGAAGGTCGTGAATGGGTCAAGACGAAGACATTCTTCAACAGGTGTGTTCACTTGAGGACTTAGAACGTGGCGAGGAGTGAATACAAGTGCCAACAGATTTCTGTACATCCTTTTCAGTTTGCATCCAACTAGACAGAAAATGCAGACAAGAAAATCCGGCTGCTCTGGAGGCGAAAGTACAAGCGTTGATTTTCGTGAATTCGGTAGACGGTGATGCTGTCATTTACACAGATGGGTCGGTCGTCCGATGCATGCGAAGCTCATGGGCCTTTACGGCTCAGGCCGGAGGGAGAATTGTAAAGTAGGACTCTGGTGCTTTTCTTGACACCACAAGCAGCATGACTATGGAAGTCACGGCAGTAAGTAAAGCAATAACATGGTTCGAGACACAGACATTCAGTAGGGCATGTTTCCTTAGCGACTCAATGAGCATGCTCAAGATGATTGAGATGTGGTGGATCCGAAGAGAGTGGTTGCTGTCTCGGCTGGCAAAGATTAGCTTCATCTTCGTGCCAGGGCATGCAGGAGTAAAAGGAAATGAGCGGGCTGACAAGCTCGCAGGTGAGGCTACTGTGGAGGGCGGACGCGTCATGGACCAGGCTGACATTCTGAATGCTCTACGAGAAGTAAGACTTTTGCGTAAACCAAGTGATGACTGTGAATCTACAACCTTGATCAGACTGCGAGAACAGCAAATTAAAAGAGGTGTGGCCAAACAAGAACACTACCCAGGAAGCCAAAGAAGACTGATAAACCAACACAGAACTGGTATCGTTAGCCGATACACGCTACGAGATTTGCTGAGGAGGGAATCCGAGCACTTATGGACTGAATGGTTCGATGTGCAATAATGATGATCTGTCGACTAACTAACTAACTAATTCCTATATATGTGCACATTCGTGAATTTTGCATTATAAATAGCACAGATATAACATGTAGAATCCATGCAAACACACAGATCATCATCATCATCATCATCATCATCATCATCATCACCATCATCATCATCATCATCTTTAACTTCTGCTGTCAAGCGTCCTGGGGAGGAATAATTTGCTCTCCAGCGCCCGGTGGGCGGCACTGGATAGTGTCATTCCGTGAGGTTGTACAATGCCTTTGATGTCGTCAACCCATTTTCTTCTTGGACGTCCTGGTGGTCTCGTCGCAGATGATCTTTGATGTAAGGCCAGTGATGGTAGTTGCTGGTGTTGCATTCTAACGACATGGCCAAACCACTTGATCTTCTGTCTTTCAATAAATGTGGCACAAGGTGTTGATCCCACAGTCTGTCTGATAATACAATTTCTTACTCGGTCTCGAATTGTTAAGTTGGCAGCTCTCCTCAGGCATCTCATTTCTCAGGTGCTGATTTTGCACAGGTGTAATTTGGATAAAGTCCAGGTTTGAGATTGGTAGCATAGGGTTGGTGTGAATATCCTGTTTATTATCTGTCGTTTTGCGGACATGGGTATATTTGGATGTTTCAGTAAGGGTGATAGTTGATATGTAGAATAATCCATGCAAGCGCAGAGATAACATGTAGAATAACCCTTTCAAACACAGAGATAACATGTAGAATAATACATGCAAACACAGATAACATGTAGAATAATCCATTCAAACACAGAGATAACATGTAGAATAAGTGTCGTGGATTACCTTTAGTGTCGTCCCTGAAGTGAGGGGAATCAACACCCACATTATATTTTAACCCCTTATCCTTATCCTGGAGAATCCACTAGATTCCGTCCACCACACTCCCTCAGTTTATGGACACCTCTTTCTCTCTCTCTCTCTCTCTCTCTCTCTCTCTCTCTCTCTCTCTCTCTCTCTCTCTCTCTCTCTATCATCACTGGATCATGCTCCCTCTCATTCTTCCCCAACACAACATACTCAACAACTCTAGCTTCTAAAAATTAATAACAATTAATTTATTAAAAGAAAAGTGTAGTGTATGTGAGAAGTGTATGCGAAGAATGTGTGTCGTATACTATAATGTGTGTAGAATCGGACCAGCAGATTAGGAGCCAAGTCAGATCATCCTAGCAAGGTTACACCACAGCACGTTAGCTCAGCACATAAAGACCTCACCGAGCGATGTGTCTCTCCTGCCAGTCGCTGACTTTCTCTGGTAGCTACTTGGTAATCCATATACATGATCATCCGAAATAGATACAGTCTATAGTTTAACACTGATCATGGATCGGTTGCACACTGTATACTATAAGTCCCTATAGTTCTTAAATGTACCAATCCCTGTACTGTGAAAATAGGTATCACTGTTATTGGTAACACACTGGATTCGATCTATTGTCTAGATTATCACAAACACAATATCCCTTGTAATATTCCACTGGAATCTATAACTCCATGTGAATGTTACGTTAGTGTTCCTTTTTAATCCCTTGTGTTCAGTTGATATGTGGTGTAAAAATGAACATCACCCATCCTAGGTGAACTCTATCACACAGGAATCGTTTATATGGTTTTGCTCAACTGAGCCATGTTCTGGTAGACCCTCCTGATCATGGGCCCAGCATAAACACTATTGTATAAATTTTCTTCTCTGAAGTTATTCATCTTATTAAACATGGACTGTTCATCTCGTGGTCTTCCTACCCGGAGTAGAACTTCATAAAAACCAGTGTAGAGCGTCCTCGTAACTGGCGAGGAAGCTGTTAGAGAAATAACACACCTGGTGAGAGCACTAGTCACTGACCTCATCAGCTGAGTGTAGGCCTACGGCCTCGCTCAGATATTTATCAGCGAACTAAACTCTGTCATGGAGCAGAGGAGCTCATCACCTTGGTCCGAATTAGGATAAGACAAGGAAAAACCAATAGACAGTGTGCATAACCCCAGTTGGCGCCCCACTGGAAGATCCTACCATTGGACATTTCCCCTATCTCCCAACCCATCCTCAATCTCTCCAAATATCACCCCACTACACTATTCTCACTAGCAGAGCCAATTATCACCTCACTAGCTAGTTTTTTACAATGCAGCTGCCTACAGTCGCTGACACTCTTTTACTGCCCAACAACAACGCAACACACTACGTTGAAGTCCTAAACTCTAACTCCACTCACCAGTCTATCATACATTAATTATACCTAAATACAATCTATGGAGTACCTTATGTAACACTGCTTTACTCCTGAATCACATCTACATTTTGCCATGACAGGCACGTGTATATTAAATTTAATTAATCCCGAACACGGTAGATGTTTTCCAAATTCATACAGAGCTAGCGAAACACAGTCCGCTTAGACCAACTCTCTCGTTTACAATCGCTGCAACAAGTTAGGTTTTTCAAACAGTCTTGGATTGTCCTAGTGACATCCTTTGATGTCACCACCAGATGGTCCCAAGGGCAGACTATCCATTTCCCTTACATCACAGGAATTATTGTCTCCCTTATCTCAACTACACAACCCGTCTCTCTTTTATCCTCAAAGACGGCTGTACCATTTGATCTCACCGCTGCCAGCAACAAACAACTTGCAGCTGGGAATCAGACTGTTTATCTGTTATTTGTATCATCTGATCGTTAACTCACAGTGATTCCACGACAATTATCCATACAAACACAGAGATATCATGTAGAATAATCCATACAAACACAGAGATAACATGTAGAATAATCCATGGAAACAGAGATAACATGTAGAATAATCCAACCAAACACAGAGATAACATGTAGAATAATCCATGGAAACAGAGATAACATGTAGAATAATCCATGCAAACACAGATAACATGTAGAATAATCCATTCAAACACAGAGATAATGTGTAGAATAATCTATGCAAACACAGATACAACATGTAGAATGAACCACACAAACACAGAGATAACATGTAGAATAATCTATACAAACACAGAGATAACATGTAGAATAATCTATACAAACACAGAGATAACATGTAGAATAATCCATGCACACACAGAGATAACATGTAGAATAATCCATGCACACACAGAGATAACATGTAGAATAATCCATGCAAACATAAATAACATGTAGAATAATCTATGCAAACACAGAGACATGCCAATCGAGACATTCCCATACGCTCTCGGTCCTCATCTTCAACAGCCAGCAAAGTCCAGTTCTAATGGTCGTATGACTGTGTATCGGTCTAATCTGTCCTCTGAGTTAATTGTCAGCCAATCCACCGGTCATCTCTTCCGCTCCATTCTCTCCAGGCTGTGACGATTTATCCGTGCATCCAAGCTATACCCATGATCTCAAAGAGACTTGACCACATCTGTTATTTCATGAACGAAAACGCCACCCAGCTGTGTATATCTAGTGGGGGTCTCCTGAAAAATGCACTCGTTAACCGAAAAGGCAAATCAGTTAATTCAGCAATAGCCTGTAGCCATTGTTCCAAACATGCACGTCACTGTACAGGACAGATGTACAACCATTCCACGCGAATTTCACAGCTCACAGTGTCGCCCACGCACTCATTCAGTAGCAGGACGACGGAACCATGTACTACCAGTCCAACATGAGGAAAATGCGATTGCAAACCGTTGCTACAAGCATAAACACGCCACAGGCCTTAACGGTTCAATGCCTAACCGCCATGTTGGCGACCGGAAATCCTCTGATGTTAATTGTTGTTGTATGTACCCTAGTGTCAATTGTTGTTGAATGTATCCTGTTGTTAATTGTTGTCTGGATGTATCCTGATGTTAATTGTTGTTTTATGTACCCTAGTGTTAATTGTTGTTGAAAGTATCCTGATGTTAATTGTTGTCTGTATATATTCTGATGTTAATTGTTGTTCTATGTACCCTAGTGTCAAGATTTGTTGAATGTGTCCTGATGTTAATTGTTGTTGTATGTATTTCGGTGTTAATTATTGTCTAAATGTATCCTGATGTTAATTGTTGTTGTATGTATTGTAGTTAAAACAGTTGTCTGTGTGTATTACGGTGTTAATTGTTGTATGGATGTATTGTGGTGTATGTATTCTGGAGATAATTGCTCTTGTTTGTATTCTGGTGTTGTTGTCTGTATGTGTTAATTGTAATCTG
>OY992891.1:6344630-6564630 GCA_963921405.1 Cepaea hortensis | reverse complement strand
ATCTCGGTGGTGTCATTCTTACGCCTGTCTCCATTGATGTTGTCAAACTCCTCTGATTATGGTAATGTAGATCCCCTGTGACGTCATGTAGCAACATTTGTATTCATACACCTCTCGGTGACTCTCTTTATTTGTCTACCATAATTTTTGAGTCCAATTCTAAATCATTGACTCTTGCCTCCGACGCTATATGGCCCCCCTCCCTTTTGAAAATGGTGTAACCATTTTAGTAGTCTGATCGGTTTCAAACTCTGACAATATATATATATATATATATATATATATATATATATATATATATATATATATATATATATATATATATATATATATATTCCAACGTACCTATAATTGTGCTAATATGATGGTATGGTCTCCTATTAATCACACACAAAATCTAATTAAAAATATTGTTATTATATAACGGGCACGCACTTCTATCTACACCACCGGTAGACGTCGTGTAGCACTAGCCTATGGGAGGGCTGTGCTAACTAATCTATGAGTTTCATAAGGTCCCGCGGCCTCCCCATAGTAGTCCCTCATTTGCCTTACCAACAAGCATCCCCAAGCAAAGCTATTAAACCTGATCGAGGAGACTGTGTGATTAACTAGTACCATTCCCTCTGTGTTAGTATTTGGGATGTGGAATGTACATATACATCAATAACTTTTCCTAATATACTTGCTATCTCGTACTTCGTGATTACCATTTGTCGTTTACTTGTTTAAAATATTCGATAGGTGAGGTTTGCTGCCTTCGTAGCTGTCGTCCCAGTGGCATCATATGAGTTCTCATGGCCTTTTTAATTCATGTAATTCTATATGTGAGATCCGAAGTCATTTGCGTCTTCGTTTCTTTTCTATAATGTCTACTTGGTCCTATAGTTCGATATACCGTATGCCAATTGACGTGGTTGGGTATCAACAAAATTCTATAAACATAATTGTTGCATTAAAATGAAATAAAATATAACATTGTAATATCATATTGACAATTAGTAATGTATCATGTAATGCGACAACAATAATTGTAGATATATGATTGTCAGTGTCTCAAAAAGCACAGGCACCCTTCGTTCATCAATCTACACGCGACACTGAGTTCTTCACATGCATTCATAGATATCAGACATCGCATGTGGATCAAAATCCTATTTATTTATGTACACCCTCAATATCAACAAGATGCGTGCAATATACAACACTTCCACACACATGGCAAAGTTAATTATCACATCATATACATTTTATCAATTAGTACTCAGCTATATCAGTCATGCAATCACAAAACCCCCGCACTCAATACTCGCTATCTTAGCTCGGCAAGGCTAGCTCTCACACCCGCAATCAATACACTCGCTTCTCAAAACAGGCGTCTTCCCTCTAACGCGTCCAGTCTTCGTCTGTCCTTCTGGTCTTCGGTCTCCTACTCACGTGGTCCTTGACCCCGAGTGTCCCGGGATAGTCGGGCTGTATCAGTTGTTTCGCCGTACCGATGTCCGGTCTTGTTGTCCCAGATTCTTCAGTGCAATATTAAGTGTCGGTCAAGGACGTAGTTCTGTCTCTATGTCCCTGTTTCCTGTTTATGTCTTAGTTATAGCTGGGGCTTGTTGTCCCGTCTGTGTCCTGTCTATGACATCTCTATTGTCCTGTCTAAGACATATCTATTGTCCTTCTATGACATATCTCTATGTCCCTGTCTATGTCCTGTCTCTGATATCTCTATTGTCCTGTATATGTCCTGTCTCTATTCCCAACACGCTGACAGCCTCCCCTTCTCCCACGTTTTTGTGTCACTAAATTTCTTATAAGAATCAGTGACACAATATAATATGTATATATACAATTAGTCTGAACTAATTCGTTCAGTGGGTTGTGGGAATTCGTTAGTCGTATCTATTAGGTTGGGTAGAATTGTACTTTGTCTGATATACTGTTGACGCACACACCTACTGGTATATAGTCAGCTTAACACTCTTCGTATGCTGCAAAGAGTCCAATACTCTCAAACATTTTACTACTGGGGACTGTTAAACGGCCCAAGGAACTATTGACGTATATTTAAGGTTTCCCATTAAATTGCAACCTTCTCATACACCCAATATGGTGTCCCGAAACAGTTGTCTCATGTTTAAGGAGACTAATCATGGATATAACATCCATGGCCCCCTTAACACGTTAATTCAACATGTTTCTTCAAGATATGTGTATACTGATTTACTCCTATCTAGCTCCCGCTTGTTGGCAGTGATTCTTCTGTAATATCATTTATTTCCACTTATTAATTACTTATGTCCCTTGTATCAGTGTAATCTCCCCTTCTTCGTATAATAGTGTTTGCACGTTATGTGTTCGTATGTTTTAGTTTATCTGGTTTATTCATAATAGTGTGTCTGTTAATTACAAACATGGGTGTATGTTCATAATTTGTGTAATATTTTTATTCAAGTGTCATCAGATAGGTTTCTACATCTCACAAATGAATGTATATTCTAAGTTTCTTAGATGACTCCCCGAGCTGTTATTCTTGAATATATTGCCACTGGTGTAGTGTATTCGTAATGTCTACACACACACAAAATCAAACAAATGACATGTGATACAAGAGACGAGCACAAAACATCAACGTAAGGCATAGTGCATAAGATGCACTTCAGTTGCGTGCCCTCATTTAATACATTCGTACCGTCTTGTATACACTTTTAACTCGTTCATTCAGACTCCATATATATTTAAAAATCTTTATCTTGTTAAGATTCTCGAAAATATTAAGTTGAGGTGAAACAAATTGCTAAACTTGTAATTTAAGCATTTTAAGTACCTAAATGTTTCAGTATAAGGAAAAAAAAACTATTAATGTATATTTTACACGTTTACCTGAAATGAAAATTTTACTAGTAAGATAATGTAAATTAACGAAAAGGATGCTTATGTCTTAAGCTTTCTTGCTTTTCTATTTGTTACCTAAACTAATACCACCTATATTTATCTATTTCTATATATACACTGTAATTAGTTAATTAGAGTACTAATGTAGCACTTCTAATTTGTTATATTAAATTAATATTATTGTTACGATTCAGCAGAATTTTATGACTAATAAAGATATAGTTTTTAGAGAAATATGTCTAACTATGAAACTGTACTAAAAATAGTAACATATACATAAAATAAGTAATTAATAAGTCGATCTAGATGACTGGAGGTGTTGATGACTGGTCGATCTGGTTGACTGAAAGGTCCGAAGGTCTTGTAAGTAAAACAGCAATAATGTTCTTCGATCCCTTAATATGTCTGATGGAGAACGAATAGTCTTGTAAGAGAAGTGCCCATCGGTATATTCGATTGTTTTTGGGCTGTCCGTGTTGTATCACCAGCAATGGATAATTGACTGTTTCGATGAGGGAGTCCGTTCCGGCGAGGTATTTCGTCAGTTTCGTGACGCAGTATACAATTGCCAGGGCTTCAAGCTGTGAAACGTCGTATCGAGATTTGGCTGGGGTGATTTTCCTACTTACATAAATTAATGGATGATTAATGCCATTGTAGGTCTGAAGAAACACGCCAGAAATGGTGGTGGCACTGGCATCTGTCCTAAAGAAATAAGGAACATCATTGTTAGGTAAGCGCAGTATGGGAACATTAGAGAAATAATACTTGATTTGTGATATTGCATCTTTTAAAGTATCACTCTGTAAATCAATTTTTGTGTTTGATCTTAATATATCTGAAAAACAATTTGTCAATTGTGTCAATATCGTGAGTCCAAATAATTTGACTCTATCAAAAACTTGTCTCAAAATTTGTATCTGGGTTAACTTTTTGGAAATTACTCTTGGCTGACGTTGTACTATGTCAGCACAATCTTCAATCCAGTGGAATGAGATGGAAACTTTGGCTTTCAATACAACATCAAACTGAAATGATGGTAGATGATTTCTTAATAATGATGTTGTCAACAAACTTAATTGGTTCATAAGTAGCACTTTGGTTGCTGTTGACTGAAGTTGGTATGTGTACATTGCTGTCAATAATGTTATTAGTAACATCAATAAAGAAACTTATATGGAGATGGTAGAGTTATATAATGGTAACTTTCTGTCTTTCAATCTGTCTTTCCTATTATATCCCTTAGAGAAAATGTTATTGTCTTGTGTTTTTAAGTCTGTGTTTTCTTGACAATGTTGTTTGTCTGACATGACTATAGGGCATTTGCTTTCTGTTCTAAGTGTAGTGCTTGAGTTGTTTTGTTCACATAACGTCTATTTGTGTTTTTGTTTCTTTCTGATGTTGCATTATTAGTAGTGAACACTTCTGCAGGTTTGTTAACCTGATCATTACCGGTTTTATTTGAAAGATTAAAATGACCCCCTTGAGAGTGATTCACCTCTTGTACTTCTTTAAGTCGTTCTATCGTCTTGGGACTAGTAGTGTCCCTTGGGTTTACTGACTGAAGTTGCTGTTCTTGATCATTTAACTTTTGATTTGTTGCAATTAGTTTTGACACTGCAATGTCTTTTTGATGCCATTTTTCCCAGGCATTAATTTCTTGAGTACAGTTCTTAATCTCTGGTAAACATCCTAAAATCAAATCTGTACATGGATTTTCTAGAACTGCACAGGTAAATGTCCCTGATAGAAAAGGTGTACAAATATGTGCAATTGCAAGTGGATAATTTTCCACATTGCCATCAAATGTTTGCCAATTTACAAACTCGCCTGTATAATCTTGTATATTTGCAAAATCTTTCCTAAGGCCAATTATAGTACTGCCGGAATCGATAAGTACTTGGCATGGCTTTCCATTAACTATACCATTGTATAATTTTAAGTTTCCTCTTTAGGAAGTAACTGCATTGGCATTTTCCCTTAAGAATGGCACAGTATGAGCACATTTTAACACGCCATCTCTATGAAATTTCGGACATTAATGACATTTATCAAAACTAAAGATGCCAATTGCTGCAATAGCATTGTCTTATATTTCTGCACTTTCTCCACATACACTTTCACTTTCAGACGAGCTGTCAACTAGTGCTGCATTTGCACTTCTTAATCTTAGGCGACCCTCGCAATTAGAAGAATAATGTCCCAGACTGTTACACAAGTAACATTTCACTGCCCTCCTGTAATCATTTCTTTTGGTATGTTGCTTCTTAATCATCATGTCTAAGTGAGCTGGATACCCTGGGTTTTTGTCGCACATTTGAAATTGACGATGTGGCAGTTTACAGTATGGACATTGTGGTAAGTTTGCCTTTTGTTTGTGTCTATACGGGAATGGTTTTGTGGGTTTGTTGTTTGATGCAGCTTCTATGTTGTTTTCAATTGTGTTAAATGTGAAAATGTCTCTGTTTGATGTGAAATAAGCTTAACCCTCCCGTTCTAGCTGCTCAATAGATTCAATATCAGATTGTCACAAAAAATTTGCCAAATGGGATTGTGATAGAAGATATAATCTTATCCATTATCATTAAATCTCTAAATTTCTCAAAACGTTTGTTTACTTTGCAGCATTCATCCATTTATTATAAATATCATGTATTTCAGATACATATTCAATGAGCGTTTGGTTAACTTTGGGCTTTAATTTAGAAAATTGGACCTGATAGCCCGGAGCATCCAGCAAGAAATGTTGCATAATTCTTTGATGGATGTAATCATAGTATTTCCTAAACTCTTGTGGTATAGATTCAATTATATGTATATGTCTTCCGTACGAGCGGCTGGTCATGTCTGTGTTGGAGTATGCAATGGCAATCGTGACTTTAAGCCATAAGCAGATAGAAAGGATGGAAAGGATACAGAATGAAGCTATGCGCATTATTCTTGGATGTACAAGAGATACAGCATGCAGGGCGATGCGCTACCTTCTTGATTTTCCAACCATTGAAGAGAGAATACAAGTTTGCAGGGTACTTCTACCTCAGAATTAACGCAAACACACAACATCCATTGCATAGTGAAATTAGGAAAGTGAAGGGCAGCAGGTTAAAAAGAGTACGGTCGTGGATGGATCAAGTCGAAGACATTCTTCAACAGGTGTGTTCACTTGAGGAATTAGAACCTGGCGAAGAGTGGGTGCAAGTGCCAACAGACTTCTGCACATCCTTTGCAGTTTGCATCCAACTAGATAGAAAATGCAGACAAGAATATCCGGCTGCTGTTGAGGCTGAAGTACAAGCGTTGATTTTCGAGAATTCGCTAGACGGTGACGCGGTCATCTACACAGATGGGTCGGTCGTCCGCATTGTGAGAAGCTCATGGGCCTTTACAGCTCGGGCCGGAGGGAGAATTGTGAAGGAGGACTCTGGTGCTGTCACTGAGACCACAAGTAGCTTGACTATGGAAGTCATGGCAGTAAGTAAAGCAATAACATGGCTCGAGACACAGACATTCACTAGGGCTTGTTTCCTTAGCGACTCAATGAACATGATCAAGAGGATAGAGGAGGGGTCGATCCGAAGAGAATGGTTGCTGCCTCTGGAGCGGTCTAGGCTGGCAAAGATTAGTTTCATCTTCGTGCCAGGCCATGCGGGAGTACAAGGAAATGAGAGGCTGACAAGCTCGCAGGTGAGGCTACTGTTAAGGGCGGACGCGCCATGGACCAGGCTGACATTCTGAATGCTCTACTAGAAGTAAGACTTTTGCGAGAACCAAGTGATGACTGTGAATCTACAACAATGGCCAGACTGCGAGAGCAGCAAATTAAAAGAGGGGTGGCCAAACAAGAACACTACGCAGGAAGCCAAAGAAGATTGATAAACCAACACAGCACTGGCGTCGTTAGCCGCTACACGCTGGGTGTTTCCTGAGGAGGGGATCCGAGCACTTATGGACTGAATGGTTCGATGTGCAATGAGGATGATCTGTCGACTAACTAACTGACTAACTAACTAACAAGTCTGACTGCTCCGCTGGCACTCTGACCCACTCATCTCCACGCGTAATGTTCTCCAAGGGGCACACATGTCTGATCGTATCCTCTGCCTGAGCCATCCATGATTTCCCTCTTATCAGTCGCTGACCCTTAACTGCGTCCAGCGCCTCATGCAGTGGGTGGTCTGTGTCTGCAGCTACTCTGGGGTATGCCTTCGCCTGCATCACCTTGAGCCTACCAGCAACAGTCGGCAGACCAAGGATGTAACGCATACACATTACTTGGGTGTCTCTAGTGCATCCCAGAATGACCCGCATAGCTTCGTTCTGTATGCGCTCTAACTTCACCAGTTGACTCTCTGAGACAGTGAGCAGACCTAATCCATAATCAATTACTGAGAGGATCAAGTGCTGGTATAGTGTGAAAAGCATTCTCTGCTCTGTGTCCATTGCAGCCATAGTTTTAAGTGCACTGAGTCACTTTTGAGATCTTGTCACAACCGTCTCCACATGGTCCTTGAAGGATAGGCTCCTGTCAAATGTGATCCCCAGATACTTCAGTTTGTTATCTCTGCTCACATTTCTACCATCTATCACGAGGCTTGGGACATCAGCTCTCACAATCCTGTTGTCCAGAGAGCACCACAAAACAGCTGCCTTTTCCGGGTGGATGACAGCACTCATTTCAGTGCACCACTCAATCACTTTGTCTATTGTCGCCTGTAGCTCCTGGGCTGTTTGCTCCCTATCTCTCCCCTGCCTATATGCAAGAATATCATCTGCAAATGTTAGTATTCTTCCAACCCCTGGTGCTTCGAGGTTTGCAATCTTGCTCGTATACACATTATATGACCGTTTATGATGATAACAACCGACCTATGACGACTGACAAGGAAAAAGGGGAGGCTTTATTTGCGCGATTTTTAAAACAGACGGATCAGCAAGATAGGGCTATTAGAGATAACATCAGAGAAGCCTTGTCACGGGTCACTAGGAAGGAGGACTGTGAGATTAAAGTGGAGGACATTAAACGGGTACTGAAGCGGGCTAAAGACACAGCGCCAGGTCCAGATAGGGTGATATACTCCTATATGAGGAACATAAATGATGGGGACTTGGAGGAGATGGCTCTTTGTTTCAACCTAAGCATCAATACGGCGGAAATACCCCACGATTGGCTGCATAGCTACCTGGTCCCAAAGCCAGGTAAGGTACACTCCAGACTTAATGGATACCGAATCATAACCCTGCAAAACACGAATAGCGAAGTCCTCGAAAAGATAGTCGGAATCTGTTTTCCTAAGAACTCGGGAGCTACCGGCCTGGAAATGACACCTGGGCCAATGCTGCAACTTTTTCATTTGATGTCTACGAGAGCTTCCAGGATAAACAGGAGACACTGGCGGTAGCTCTTGACTTGGAGGATGCGTATAACAGGATTAGGTATGATCGGTTAATACACACACTGTTGGACATGGAGATCTGCCCTTGCCTTGTTAGATGGGTTGCAGCAGTCCTTTATGAGCGTAAGGTTGCACTGCGCATGGGTACCTGGACTTCTGACCCCTGTACTATTACATCTGGGTTGCCGCAGGGATCTGCCTTGTCCCCGGTGCTCTTTAATGTCTACACCAGCAAAATCGCAGCTATTGAGACACCAGGCGTGGGTAGAATCTTGACATTTGCAGATGATGTGCTGGTCTACAGACAGGGCAGAGGCAGGGCCAGTTTGGCGAAAGACGTACAAGTGGCGGTAAACAACGTGACGGAGTGGTGCAGGGACGCAAGGGCCATTTTAAACCCAGACAAGGCATCGGTTGTGTGGTACTCCCTGGATAACCGGATCGTTAATGCAGACATCCCAGGTGTTATGTTGAATGGATGTCCTCTTAGTCGAGAGAGTAAATTGAATTACTTGGGTATCACATTTGACAGGAGGTTGTCTTTTAAGGATCATGTGGAGGATTTGATGGTGAAGGCTGGTAGGGGCTTAATGCATTGAGGGCTATGGTAGCAACCGGGGTAGATCACAGGATGTTGTACAGGCTCTTTCAGCAGTTAATAATTTCTGTCATTGAGTATGGTTTGGGGCTGTTGACAGTATCAAAAAGCCAGCTTGAAAGGTTGGAGCGCATACAGAATGCTGCCATGCGGTTAATACTGGGGTGCACACAGGACACACCGATAATCTGCATAAGGCTTATCCTGACGCTACCTATAATGACGGATAGACAGAGGGTCCTTTAGGCCAAATGATACCTGAGAGTTGACGCAGACAGGGATCACCCGCTGCATGCAGCAATGGATATGGTAAAGGGTCATATTCTAAGACGAGGGAGGTCCTGGATGGCACAGGCAGAACTGTCTATAAGTCATGTGTGTGATCTAGAGACCATCAATCGTGAAAGAGAGTGGGTTGAAGTTCCGGATAACATGACGGACTGGCACAATGTAATAACACTGGGTCGTGAGAGCAGAGAATGGGTTTCAGGCCGCACTGAGTTTGAAGTGAAACAGCTAATCCAGAGAAAAACACGTCAAGGTGACATAGTCATCTACACCGATGGGTCAGTGGTGAGAAACAGACGTAGTGGCTGGGGCTTTATTGCAAATTCAAATGGTCGAGTCTTGAAATAGGAGAGCCTGGCATATGAGACTACGACCTCCAGCATGAGAATGGAGGTGGTGGCAGTAACAGCGGCATTCTGGTGGCTAGAGGAGACTACTGCAACACACGTTGTGTTCATTACGGGATTCAAAGAATATGCTTAGCAAGGTGGAGAAAGGAATGTTTCGTATGGAATGGCTCGCGTCGCTTCAGAGGTCACAGATTGTGAGAATTGTATGGATATTTTGCCCTGGCCATGCGGGTGTACGGGGGAATGAACAGGCTGATAGGCTAGCAGGGAATGCACCTCTTAGTGGTATCTTGCCTATGGACAATTGGGAGGTGTTCGTGCGCTTGTGGGACCAGGTGGAGAAGACGGAGGAACAGATTGAGAACCCATATGTGGTAAGAATGAGATTGCGGTGGATCGGCAGGGGTTCTGGAAGAATCTCAAAACTGAGAGGGAAGACCAGGAGAACTTTTAATCAGATAGCTGTGGGAACGATTAGTAGTATGACTCTTCGCTGGTTGTTGAACGAGGGGACTGAGCACGTATCGGAATGTCCTGAGTGCAATGATGTCGATTCTTAACTCAACTTAACTCAACGTTGGCGAATGTTTCTAATATGGCTGCATGAGTGTCTTCGAATTCGTATGTGTCACTACTAGTGAATATGTATGCTGCCCTGGCCTCTTTCCATGTCTTCCTAATCCTACAATCTTTCGAGATATGTCCGTAAGAGTTAGATGTTAGGTTCTTGAGGTACGAATCGAAACTGGGGTTCTAGTCGCACATCTCAAGTGAACCATGTTGCAATCTACAATGTGGACATTGCATGAAGTAACCCTTTCTAGGTCTGTATGGTTCTCTGTGTGAGTTACCTCTCATGTGGTATGGCCGTCTACCTCTGTACTGTTGATCATGTTGTGAGAATCTGTCCGGTCTACTGTGGTATCTTTGACTGGGTACTCTTGCACTTGCTCACTTAACTACCTCCGGTTGAGCTCCTTCATCAAATACATCCCTATGGGTGTAGTAGTACGCCTAACCTTTGGATGCCATCTCTGGGACTGATGTACGCTTGTTCTCCACCAGAAATGTAGACATCATTTCTGGCACTGAAGAAAGCAACTTGTCCCGCAGCATGAGGTCACGGAGTTTCTCAAAATCTGAACCCACATCAGCTGATTTAAGCCACTTAACAAAAAGCGAAGTTGTTTCTGAGACGTAGTCTAAGAACGTCTGGTTTGCCTTTGGTGCCAGTGTTTTTAATTTCGTACGTAAACCAGCTTTATCCAAAGAAAAATGTGACAGGACCCCGTCCCTAATATACGTGTAGTTGGTACGTAGGCTTTCAGTGATGACCTCCACGACCTTCAAAGGCCCCAAACCCAGATGACGGTGAAATAGTATGGGCCACTCTTTGGTCGGAACTTTGTAATATTTCATAAGGTCTTCAAAATTAGTAATCCATGCTGAAATAGAATCACCTTGTGCGAAGTTCCTGATCAGACCCTAGTACCGTTTAATGGGATCTACTGATTTTGCTTGTAATTTTGCTTGAGCTATTTCGGCTTCCTCGTCTTTGTCAAGTGTCTTGACCTTCAAGTTCCCTTCTACTTCTTTGTCCTTCGTTACCAACTCGGCTGCTAGTTTCTCTTTCTCAAATGCAAGTCTCTCCCTTTCTAATGCCAGTTCTCTATCTTTTGCTGCTAGTGTCTCTTTCTCTAAAGCTGCTTGTAGTTCTCTGACCTCTTTTTTACCAGCTGCTTGTAAATCTCTATCTTGCCTTTCACGAGCTTCTTGTAGTTCTTTAGCTTCTTTGGCGGCTGCTCTTTCTTCTCGATGATGTGCCTGGAATCCTTTCAATTCCTGTTTAGCCCGTGCTCTAAGTTCATGACCGGACAATCCGGTCTTCTCGCCCATATCCATAAAATCTTGCAATGTAGACATGGTGCAATAATATTCTGTAAACTTAAAAGCTGAAACAAAATATGTATGTGTGTGCTGCTAGATCATGTGAAAGATTGAAAATAAACGCGTAAAAGAAGAATAACAGGCTCAATAGAATGCCAATATGATAAACAACGTAACACAACATAATTAGAGACAAACGGTGTAGTAAGTTCGACGAGAAAATAAATATTGCCTTTCTACGATAACGTTGATATAACCCAGACACAATGTTGGTACTTATATATATATATATATATATATATATATATATATATATATATATATATATATATATATATATAGCTTAGTCGATGGATCAACATCACGGGAATCGGGCGTAACCCATAAGTGCTCCGTTCTCCTCCTAACTCAATCCTGAGTCTAGAGAAACTCAGCTCAGTGCACGAACTCCGTAGCACTGGCGAGGATCCTGAAATACTTTGGGTAGATTTTTAACTCGAAATATTTTGCCCAGGCAGCGCTCTTAGGCTACCATTTTTCGATTTACAACTGCCAAGGGATTTTTTACGTGCCAAACAACACACATGGGCGACCGATCTCACTACCCAGAGACCAGGGGAAATTTTATTACTAGAAGTCCACGTAAAAATATCCCGTCCTCGACGGGGATTGAACCTGGGACCTCCAGCACTCAAGGGGGACCACAATGCAGCTGTTATAATGAGTTATATTAATTACTGATATCTTGAAAACGACAAAGAAATGTATTATATAGAGTTGAAAATCTAAATTTCAGTATAAATCTTAATCAACGTAGACGTGTTTCTACAAAATCAGATATGTAAAAACAAAAAAAAACTTCACTGATAAATTACAAATTAACTGCTTTAAAGAATCAACGCTAATTCTTTTACAACCATGCGCTGTATCTATATATTATAATTTGTTTGTGTGCAATTTAAGTAATATATATATATATATATATATATATATATATATATATATATATATATATATATATATATATATATATATATATATATATATATATATATATATATATATATATCATGATTAAGTGAGAGACAAGGGAAGATGAACTGCATTACACGGAAATAACAGTTTAGTACAATCATTAATGCTTTTACTTCCCCGATTGCTGTGAAGTTCTATGCCCGATTCAGTGTTAAATGCAATTTACATACATTGATTATATTAATGAATGCGAGTTACGGTTATTTTGTGCACATTTTGAAGCACAATATACTTGCAAAATAACATTCTCTGATTATCAAATATTTCTTACTAAATTTAGATTCTTTAAAGTTGCGCATTTTAAAAATGACGTTATCACTTTATTTTATTATTGAAAAGCCGATGTAACAGACGGCAGGCGTGGCCATGGGGATATATTATATGACAGAATTCACGCAACTAGCACTACTATATATATATATAAGATTACACTACAGGACACACAAAAACTCCTACCAGATATAGAAACTAACTGTAACGCAGACGAACATATTTGTTTACATGAAAAAGAAACACTGAGGACGTATAGGAACAGCAGCTAAAGATTATAACAACACGCTACAGGTCATATCATCACAATAAAATATTGGCAACGATCTGACCTCTGTCAGCACCGAACGTACTTTTGTGCCAGAAAATTTAATTATCTGCCGCAAATGTAGCCCTACCAAACGCCCGCACACTTAAGACGTCGACAAACAGGCCATGGAGAGCGATTCCGAAAAATAATATCCAAACACCCGGACAGAAAGCCAAGAAACAACAACAAACAATTTGACTGGCCTGTTTTTCTGATCCGGTGTTGACTAATGATTGATGCTCTCACTAGGCCGCAGAAGACTTTGGTGTTGACGGTTTGATTTAGAAGAAAATTTGCGATTTCTGTCCACCAGTTGGTACGCTCAAATCGTGGCTGATAACAACAGATATACTACTGTCCAAAATTTTGAAAATGTCGAAATGAAATTCCTCAACGTAAACTTTTAGACATCAGTCCGAAAGCGTTAATATGTTCTAATTATTGTTTGCCAATGTCTATTCAGCAGAAAACTGTCCGTCTCCGCAACTAAGTTCGGTCCCTTGAGCCAATAAAATCCACATTGTCCCATAATTTCTTGACCCGGCGGATATCCATGTTGATTAGTACTAATTCAAGAAAATCCGAAATGATTGTCCATATTAGTGACATGATTAATTTCCGAGTCCTAGTGGTGTTGACTTGAAGACAATTGACGACTATACGAACATATATTTTGGGCAGAAGATGGCTTAAACGTAAGATGTTTCCATACTGGCAACTAAATGGTATATAATACGTCCTTTAAAACTTACAAAATGACACTTGAGATCAGTCACGTCCTTGAGTAATTGCACAAATGACACTTAACCTCCGGCACGTCCTTGAGTCTTTATCAGAAAGAAATGACATTTGGCATCTGGCAAATCAATTTACGAGTTTTATTTGTCTCCTGCAGTACTTGGTCATTGGTTTTTCTCTCTGTTCATGGTATTTTAATGGCACATACTGTTTAAATTTTAAATGTCATATACTGGTTTATTTTAATGTCATATATGTATATACTGGTTTGTTTTAATGCTATATATTGTGTTATTTTAATGTCATATATTGTTTTATTTTAATGGCATATAATTTTGTTATGAAGTCAAACATTGTTTTAATGTCATTATTACCAGCAGCAAGTGCCTCATCGACTGGTGTGGGCGATTATGTTTTTCCAGATCTTTTAGTCTGTAAGAGACTTTGTCAGTTTGCGTGGTGATATCTTTTCTTGTCATGAAAAAGATTTGCCAAGAATCTTCTCTCGTTATCTTCATCTGTACATACATCTTCGGGATGCCGGGAGTCTACAACCTGTAATTCGTTGTTTGAAATTCTTTCATTAAACCCCATACTCGTTATAGTTTGAGAATATACGAAACTATCATCATCACGTGCCGCAATGAACTTCTTTGCACTTTATTGCTCGTCCAGTATCACTTCAGCCATGCAATTAGTATACCAAGTTATAAACGGGTGTGTCGGTGAGTTCTTTTGATACTTACAAAGCCTATTCACCAAACTCTAATCCTATTATAAAGTGAGATTAGACATCACAAGTAGTATACCCGTCGGGTCGACATCTGCACAGATACTTCATCCCAGGGGCTGACAGTTCTGTTTATATAAATGGCGTAGTCATTGTGGCAAGTAAACAAAGGTATCCCAACACTCACATAGAAAGGATTATGACAACTGACACGATCATGTGATCTAGGGAGCTCTTTATGATTTAAGTTCTTAGATTGATGAATTGGTTCCTGATATCAAGACCTAGCTCAGCGAAGAGGGAACTGATCAGAATTATGATAAATCTACAAGAAAGGTATGTTCCAGTCTTAGACTATCCAGCAGAGAATAACCTATCTTAGGTCACGTCTGAGAGCTATATATATATATATATATATATATATATATATATATATATATATATATATATATATATATATATATATATATTTATATATATATATATATATATATAAACCATGCCCATAATTTTGTGATCCACCAGAAGAGCAGAATCTCTGGTAAAGTTTGAACTGGGCTGGTTCAGATAAGTATCCTGGAGTTGTTTGTTTCAGACTATCCCATTTTGTTTTGCCTGGTCAGCAAATCACCACTTGTGAAGTCATCTATAAAAGACTGTAAGTTATTTTGTCATCAAGATGATTCTATAGGGCAGTGTAATCTAATGATAACACACGTCCACCTGATCTCTAGGATAGGGTAATCGAATAATAACAGACACCCACTTTATCTCTAGGGTAGTGGCAACTAATGAGACCACGAGCCTACCTGATATCTAGGGATGTGGAATCTAATGATAAGATACGCCAACTTGAACTCTAGGGTTGTGGAATGTAATGATAACACACGCCCAATTGATTACTATGTTAGTGAAATCTAATGATCACACACGCCCATTTGATATCTAGTTTTGTGCTCACTTTCCTCTAGGGTAGTGGAATCCCATTATAACACACTCACGTTTGATCATTAGGATAGTGAAATCTAATGTTAACACACGCCCACGTGATATCTAGGGTAATGGAAGCAAAAGATCACACACGCCCACGTGATCTCTAGGGCAGAGGAATCTAATGATAACAAACGCACATTTGATTTTAGGGTAGTGGAATCGAATGATAACACTCGCTCGCTTGACCTCTTGGACAGTGAAATCTAATGATAGCACATGGCCACTTAATTACTAGGGAAATGGAATCTAATATAACACACGCCCACTTGATCTCTATTATAGTGGAATATAATATAAAATACGTGTCAGAATCTTGCACTCAGCAATAACACAAGCTCGTAATCACCAACAGATGTGATGCAAACACTGTCACAGAATGACTTGACGTGACACACTGCAACTACAATTCAAACACTTTATTCACACTTCTCACTCATCACAACCATTACATGCATCGCGCAATTACAATATCGATGCCATAATACAATCAATAGATATATCAATGAAATGTATACAACTCACAATCGCACAGTCTCCTATACTCACACAGGTTTTCTATCTATTATCATTCATCTACACAAGTATACGAGCACCATTCATTCCGTCTGTCCTATACAACTCCACACGGCCGTCTGGCCACTAACCGCTGTGAGTTGTCGCTAGTCGGGGTTGTGTCCCTGCGTGGACTCCATGTCCCACGCATGCACCGACTGACCATTCCTGTCACAGCGTGGTTAGTGTCGCTCACAGGTGGACCTGGCCGTAATTGCCAGGCGCCGTTGACGACGACGCGTTAGAACAGGTGGGGAGATTATGACATTCTCCCGACCTCCTTTTCATGAAAGGAGTATCCTTTGATGTACTGTATATACAATTGGGTTTATTAACTAAACCTGTCAGAATCGACCCATTGTTTGTCATCTGACGTGACACTTCGGTTTATATTGAAATATGTAGATAATTGTAAGATATATACACACACTCTCTAATGATTCTATTAAGCAACACTCCTCAAGTACCATCCACTAGATGGATTCTTACGTTAGTTGCAATTTGACACAGCCAGTCCGGTAGCTATCAGCGACTTATGCTATATTTCAAGCCACGCAACCACCTCTCGACAAATAAACAAAAATTACAAACACGACATGTCAGGCTGCGAGTCCCTCCCTATGAGATGACTCCAACATTTGACTCCAACCTCATCTGGTCGGAAAGTCTCATGTAGGTCTACAGCTTCGGTAATTCCTTCCATGCATAGTTGATGTCACCTTGATGTGTCGCCCATCTGGCAACACAAGGATGGTTTCTATACGTGTTACACATTACCACTAATTTCAATTGTTTCCCTTGGTTGTAATCAGTGAAACAATACAAAATCTATGGGCGATAATTTTAACATGCTTTCAAAGAAAATAAATTACATTAATAAATCAATGTCTAAGTGTCATAGTTTGATGCTTATTGACAATTACACTATAGTCTGCTAGTTTTTGAATTAATTATATAAATACCGGAAGTACACAGTTGGTGTGTTGAGATGTAGCTACCACAATGTTCTTCCGTCGCGATGTTATATAAACAAACGGAGTACACAGTTCTTAAGATTAACTCTTTCTTTCAAAATATGGATTAAAGTGTTCTGTAGAATTCAGATGTCACTGTCCCTTTCTCACAGAGTAAAATACGTCGGAACACTCTGCTTAGCAGGTACTACGGATACTGGAACAGTTCAAGCAAAGTAAGTCTTGAAATCACGTAGCACTGTTCGTTACAATGTTAATACATATTAAAAATAATGTTACCTTTCGATCACACACAACACAAGTATTCATCACAATTATCACAACAACTATAAAATATATGAACTATATTTACATTGGGACGTTGTCCCTATCACAGTTTCTACACAGCGTTACTGAAATAATTTCACATTTCGCTGTGATGCTGAGCGCTATACTAATCTGCAGATTACTTATTGGTCTGCTGTGTGCGCTCAGGCACAGATAGGCTATCGGATATGTCGTAAGGACATCAGGAAAGAAGGTCGGCAATTGTATTCTGTGTGCCAGAGATCTGCCTGACTTCAAAACTGAAATCTTGCAGTAATAGTGACCATGGTGCTACCCTGTGGTTGGTAGGAGTTCCAGTCGTGATGATTGTTAACGTACTGTTGTCTGTCTCGGCTATGAAATGTTTCCCAAGAAGAAATCTTGATAATTTTCTCACTGAGTACACAAGAGCAAGGGCCTCAATTTCAGGCGTCGACCAAAGTTTTTCTCTTGTTTTTAATTTCCGACTTACGTAGTACACTGGGTGGAGAATTTGGTCGTGCTGTTGCAAAAGTACTGCCCCAATCGCTACGGAGCTAGCGTCAGTTCTTAATATGAAAATAATGTCCAAATTTGGTAATTTAAGAATGGGGTTACTAGAAAAGTAGGATAACACTTTTGTAAATGCAGGTCTTAGGCATTCGCTGTTTACAACTTTGTTAGGTTTGTCTTTTGTTAGTAGGTTAGTGAAACATTCTGTCAATGTGGCAAAATTTGGTATAAATTGTCTGTAATTGTTTAACAGACCTAGGACACTTCTCACCTCTTTCTTTGTCTTCGGAAACGACAATTTGAGAATTCTTGACACGATGTTATAGCCCAAAAATGAAATTTCTTGGTAAGCTATGTCAACTTTCGATGGTTTGACTGTCAGTCCGTGGTGTCTTATACGGTCAAATGTCTGCTGTAATGTTGTTACATGGTCTGTCAGAAGAAGTCTTGTCATCCGTATAAATGTTGCAGTCTTGTAACAGTTGTCTGCAATTGTCTGTCTCTGTCTGAGTCAGATTTGGATTTATTCTGATGTCATGCAGATTGTTTGTCGTGTCAAGTCATTGGGTCGGTATTTCGTCGATCTCGTCATCGTCTGTGTGATCCACTACCGTTGTGATTGCTGCTGTCTCGTCCTGGTCTTCGTCTCTGGTGTAGTATGGTTTTAACATGTTGATGTGAAATATTTTGTGTTTGTCTTTTATTGCGTTCTCATAGTCCACTGTCGAGATTTGTCTCAGTACTGTAAATGGTCCTTGCCATGAGTCTGTCAAAAGATGTCTGTGGCTTGGCAAAAGAAGTAGTACGTCTTGTCCAGGTGTCAGTGTTATTGTCCTATTTCCTCTGTTTGCATACTGTCTGTAAATAGCACCAGATTTTTTCAGTGCTTCTTTAGCTAATACACAAGATTTCATTATTCTATCACGCAATGATGTTACATGTTCATATGATGATACTGGTTTATGTACAGTTATACTTTCAGTTAACATAGAATGGTACACAGATAATGGGCCGCGTGGTTTGGCTCCATATACAAGTTCAAATGGTGAGAAACCTGTACTGGAATGAGGTACTTCGCGATATGCAAATAGTATGGCAGGTAAATAAGTATCCCAGTCTTCGGGGTGTTTCTGGGTAACTTTTGATAGCATATGCTTGAGATCACCGTTTATATTTTCTACAATCCCCGTAGAATGAGGGTGGTATGGGCTGTTAAAGCACTGCTTTACCCCTAACATTCTAGTAAAGGCTTGAGTGGCTGCAGGTATGAACTGACTCCGACGATCTGAGAGAATGGTATCAGGAAACCCAACTCTAGAATAAATGTGGAAGAAAACTTCCATTATATCCTTGGCAGTTATGTTCTTAAGTGGAATCGCCTCAGGCCATCTGCTACAGAGGTCAATTATCGTTATAATAAACGTATCTCCTCTTGATGTTACATGGTTTAGAGGACCTACAATGTCAACAGATATCTTTCCGAAAGGTCTACTTGCTAAATCTGTTACTTGTAGTTCAGCTTGCGGGTGTTTACCCTTTTTAACAAGCTTCTGGCAGATGTCACAAGTTCTGCAATATTGCTTGGTGTCACTGCAGAATTTAGGCCAGTAGAACTGGGTAAGTAATCGGGACCTAGGTTTTGGATAAGCCATATGCCCTGCAAAGGGTATGTCATGTGCTAGATGTAAAGATTGTTTGCGGTGTTCGGTTAGTAACACCGTTTGCTCAGTGGTGCTGGTACCTTTGGTGTAGTACCGTGTAAGGATACCACCTTTGAGATCGAAATGCCATCTAGCATTCTTTGTAATTTTTGGCTTTTGACCTATTAAATTAAAATATTTGTGCAATGATAAATCGGCCTTTTGGGCTGTTATGAAATTTTCCCTCATGGTCTTAGGAGGTAATATAACTGGGCTTAACATTTCCAAAGCCTCAGTCTGGTTAATTTCATCTTGCACTTTTGCAGCAGATCTAGTTACTGCATTTGAAATATCAACAACATGATAAGGTGATGTTACATTTGAATCTATACAATCATGTGATGAAGTTACTGAATTGGCAAACATACATTCATTCACAGGTGATAATACATTGTCAACAGTATGTTCAGTTGAGGATGATATTTTATTATCATCAGTACATTCGACAGAAGATGTTATACTGTCGTATGGCATATCATTTACTTCAGGAAGGTTAACAACGATTATGTCACAACATGGGTTGGATAATGCTGCGCATTTAACCTTTCCTGTGACAAATGGGGTGTCAATATATGCCTATGCAAGTGGGTATTTCTCGATGTTACCTGAGAAAGTTCTGCATTTAACATGTTTGCCAGTATAATCTGAAGGTAAAATAAAGTCTCTCTTCAATCCAATAAGAGTACATCCACTATCCCGTAAAACGGTGGCAGATTTGCCATTTACAAACCCTTGGTGGATGTTAAGTTTGCCTTTGGAGTTTATTACCAAATTAGCTTCTTCATTGGCAATAGGTATTGAGTGGCCGCATGTTAATACGCCATCCTCATTAAAACGATCACAGATGGTACATTTATTAAGATGTAATTCATAAATGGCCTGTGCTGCATTAACAGGGTGATTTTCTGTTTGTTCCTCATCTGAGGAAGAGCTATCAAACATGGCTGCATTAGCCTTTCTGGTCAATTGTTTACCTTTACAAGCATGACACCAGTGGCCATATGCTTTGCAAAGGAAGCATTTGGTTAGTCGTTTATAGCTCTTTCTCTCCTTATCTTGCTTATCTATATAGTTTTGCAAGTATGTGAGGTACCCTGGGTGTTTGTCACACATATCACTTTCATTATGTAGAAGATGGCAATATCTGCACTGGTAATACTTATCAGCAGATTGCTTAAAGGGTTTCTGTTTCGTGTAGGGACCTGACTTCGTTCTGTCATAGTTAGCGGTTGCTACAAAGTGTGTGTCAGTCAATCCACTAGTAAAACATTGTTTGTTGGCTGTGAAATAAGCCGAACCTCGTTTCTCTATATGTTGCACACTCTCGCACTCACATTCTTGCAGAAATTTAGAAAATGGTGGTGGTAATAATTTTATTTCTAAGAATTATATCTTTCAACTTATCAAAGTTGGTATTTACTTTGGCTGCTGACAGCCATTTATTAAATATATCCTGTACTACTGAGATGTAGTCAGAGACCGTTTGTGTAGGTTTTGGAGCTACTTTACTAAAGTGTTCTCTGTAGCCTGCTTCATCTAACAGGAAATGTGACATAATTTTGGACTTATCAGTTATCAGTTATCAGTTTTGGACTTAATATATTGATAATCTTTCCTAAGATCTTTGGGAATGGTCTCTATCACTTTGAGAGGTTCCCCTGAAAGACTTCTCATATATATAATGTTCCATTCAGTCTCTGGGATCTGATAATGGTCCATTATGGTTTCACAATTTTGGGAGAAGGCTGCAATGCAGTCGCCCGTGGTGAAATTTTTGACGATCCCTTGGTACTTTTTGTACTGATTCTCTTTTTCAAGTCTTTCTGACTTTCTAGAATCTCTATCTGCTGATGTTTCAGCTTCCAGCTGTTTAATTTTCATCTGCATGTCGAGTTCTTTTCTCTTACTTTGGGCTAAGATCTCAGCTTTTCTTATCTCAGCATCTGTTTCTGCCTTTTTGATTTTGGCCGCTCTCTCAGCAGCTCTATCTTCACGTTGAACGTACTCGGCATATTTTGCCTCACTCCATTTTGTCAACTCATCACCAGTTAACTTTAATTTCAAACCAGATTCGATGAAATCATTCAATGTAGACATGATGAAATATTTCAGATACAATGAATGTACACGCAATTTAATTATAAGGTGTTAGTAAATAGAACAATGTGTACAGTATTTATCAAATACAGCTTGTGCCTAGACTTACACCCAAAAGTATATATGAAAAAGGATAATACTTAAGTGACTTTAGAGCTCTGGAGTATGTTGGAACACTGTACCAGAGAATGGCTGCCTGATCGTTACTGCCCGGAAAAAATTAACTTTACTTGCTAACGGTTTCCGATGACACAAAAACCTGTTGCTTTTTTGGAAGAAGAAAATATTAGAACATGTATGTTTATGTGGTGTATGCGTTGTCAACTAAGTTTTGTAGGTTTGTGTGCTGTCAAGTATGTTTGTTAGTCGTACTGTCCTCCGTTCAACACATTCCAACAACTTACTTTCCATGTTGCTCTCTTTCTCAAAACTTTCCGCTTACACACACATTAATCCTATTCTACACAAATTCCAAGATGGACGATGGACATTCAAATTCGCATCTTTCTTTAAATGGTTCTAAGCCGGACGATGCACCCACGTCCACACCTTTCTCTAAATGGTTTTAAGCTGGGCGATGCACTCCCCGTTCACACCTGTCAGAATCTTGCATTCAGCGATAACACAGGCTCGTAATCACCAACAGATGTGATACAAACACTGTCACAGAATGACTTGACGTGACACACTGCAACTACAATTCAAACACTTTATTCATACGTCTCACTCATCACAACCATTACATGCATCGCGCAATTACAATATCGATGCCATAATACAATCAATAGATATATCAATGAAATTATACAACTCACAAGCGCACAGTCTCCTATACTCACACAGGCTTTCTATCTATTATCATTCATCTACACAAGTATACGAGCACCATTCATTCCGTCTGTCCTGTACAACTCCACCGAGCCGTCTGGCCGCTAACCGCTGTGAGTTGTCACTAGTCGGGGTTGTGTCCCTGGGTGGACTCATATCCCACGCATGCACCGACTGACCATTCCTGTCACAGTGTGGTTAGTGTTGCTGACCATAATTGCCAGGCGCCGTTGACGACGACGCGTTAGAACAGGTGGGGAGATTATGACAATACGCCCATTTGATCTCTATGATCGTGAAATCTAACGATAACACACGTCCACTTGATCTGTATTGTAGTGGAATCTAATAATAACACACACACAGTTAAACATAATGATAACACACGCCCGCTTGATCACTGGGGTAGTGGAATGCTATAATAGCACACTTGATCTCTCGGGTACTGAAATATAATGATAACACACGCCCACTTGATCTCCAGGGTAGTGGATTTTAATAACAATCGCCCAGTTGATCTTTAGATTAGTGGAATCTAATAATAACACACACCTGCTTGATCTCAAGGGTAGTGGAATCTAATGATAACACACGCCCACTTGATCTCCAGTCTAGTGGAAACTAATAATAACACACGCCCACTTGATCTCTAGTGTAGTGGAAACTAATAATAACACACGCCCACTTGATCTCTAGGGTAGTGGAAACAAATAATAACACACGCCCACTTGATCTCTAGTGTAGTGGAAACTAATAATAACACACGCCACCTTGATCTCTAGGGTAGTGGAAAATAATGATAATACACACCCTCTTGATTTCTATTGTATTGGAAACTAAAGAAAACACACGTCCACTTGATCTCTAGGGTAGTGGAAACTAATGATACCACACGGCCACTTGATTTCAATGGTAGTGAGATCTCAAACTTAGTTGTCTCGGATAAGATCTGAAAAGAGCTGAGTGCCCCTGTGCACAATAAAATATATCGTACCAATAGGAAGTCACAAAGTGCACGCCTTAAAACCACCGCCCTGGCAAAATTAGCAGGTAAGAAATCACACGGACGGGTAGCGCCCCTCACCTTGGATGGATTCTGTCAAGTGCAGTGGTTCTCAACCGGTGGGGAAATTAGGATTATTTCAAGATCGCGTTAATAAAAGAACCGATTACTTGATATTGTTTTCCCTCCATACTTTACGGTTCTGTACTTCTCACCTATCTGAAATACGTTTTATAACGTACGTAGACCCGCAAACCATGTTTTATTTATACGTCTAGACGTGTTCTAGTATGTGTTATTACATTTAGCTTCCACTGTTAGGTATAGTGTGTAGGGGTTGAGCGGGGGTGGGGGGGGGGGGTTTATAGGGAGGAAATACGAAAGGGGGGAATGACGTTCTGAACATATGGTGAAGGGGTGTATGGGTCAAAAAATGTTGAGAACTACTGGTCTAGGGGACGCAAACCTGACACACATGTATGCCGAAGTGGGACCCACTGACTTGTGAGGTGCATAACTACGCTTGCCATAGTCCCCTCGACAGAGGGAAGAAGACGAGGAAGATGTATTTATATATATTCTCCGTGGCCGTGTGGTTAAACCACCCGCCCTGCTCTCCTAAGTCTGTATACCGTGTGTGTGTGTGTGTCAGTTAGCCAGGTGAGGTGGTGAGTCTCTACTGGGCAGATTTATCATGTGCTATTATGTCTATCTCCATACAGGTCTGCTTGATGTACAAGGTGTGGACAGAGCTTTCATCGGACTGCACGATATATCGTGGAATGGCGTCTATGTGTGGGGTATCCCTAAGGTATACTGTTATGTTGTCGCTTCACTAATGTGTCGTGACATAGTATATACAACGACATAGTAAAGTACTGTCATATATTTTACACGCCTTCAGTGGATTTGGGTATATGGTGCTAGACCAATGTTTTAATCCGCCAATCGGCAACCTGTGTCACATGTGGTCACGATCATACCGGCCGCTTTTATTTCCCCGAACTCTTCCTTGTACTCATTTTAGCTGGAGCCCAGGTCAGTTGTCTAATGTATATGTGTATTTCTAAACTATTAGGGACGTTCATTTGAAACCCGTTCCAATGGCTTTATTACAAAAGCATGAATGAAACATTATCAGGTGTAGTAGAATTAAACAAAGCATTCATTTTGAATGAATTATGCACCATGGGTTTGACAGAAGAAGTCGCCGCAGGCATTCAGGCGAATGCCGTCCGCTAAAGAAAATGATTGTGGTTGCTTACTGAACAAAGTGTTCACCGCGTTCATTACCTCTGCATCTGTGTGAAATCGTTGCCCCTTGAGAGCTTTTTTTTTTAGAGGTCCGAACAAATTAAAATCACATGGTGACAAATCAGGACTATAGGCTGGATGTTGCAGAATTTCCCACTTCTTCTTTGCTAATGCTTCCTGCACAATCTTTGCGACATGCTGACGAGCATTACCGTGCAACAAAATCACACCGCGAGAAAGCACGCCGAGTCATTTATTCTTGATGGCATTTTGCAGCTTGTCTAGTGCTTGCAAATAGTGGGTAGAGTTGATGTTGACACCCGGTTCTTTAAAGTCGGCCAACAGTAGCCCTCATGGTCAAAGAATTCGCTCAGCATAACCTTACCAACGGAAACATGTAACTTGAATTTTTTTTTTTTCCTTTTGGTGATCCAGCATGCTTTCATTTCTTTCTCTCTTTTGCTGCTCGGCTGAAAGTGGTGACACCATGATTCATCGCCTGCCACTATGCGGGTAAGAAATGCATCACCCTCTACTCTGTAACGCAGCAAGTGGTTAAAACACCATCCCATGCGCTCCTCTTTTTGGTGGTCGGTCAACATCCGTGGTTCCCACTGTGAACACACCTTCCGATATTGCAGTTTCTTACGAACGACCTTTTGAATTGTCCCAATTGACACATGAAATTCTTTCGCTAGCGAATGTATGCTTACACAACGGTTCATCTGTACTGCTGCACCGATTTCGACGAGTTGCAACAATATGCGCTTGACTCGGCCTCGAAGATCTGTCGTGAACTGACGTCCTTTTCGAAATATTCGTGCCCAGTATGTCACTGTTGTCTTCGACATACTTTTGTTACCGTACGCTGCCTGCATTCCTAGATGAATGTCCACTGGTCGACATCCTTCAAATGAAAGAAACTGAATCACCGCTCTTTGAGCTTCTTTTGGGCGGATTTTGGATCAACCCGGCCATTTTCTCAACGGTCAGAAACAGAACCTATGCAATATGGTACGATAAGCACATGCTCTTTAATTCATTGGTCAGTACTTATCACATGACTATGACATGATCATGTTCAATGTACGCAATTACGCGCGGTGCGGCACGAACGGATTTCGAATGAACGCCCCTTATATATACTCCTTTTAAGTACATGACTTTGTTTTTCATGCTGTGTTTGTTGATACAGACTTTGACGGAAACGTTCCCCTTTGTTTCTGTGTCTGTTTCATTTTAACAAGCAGCCAAAATCAAGAATATTCGACATGTGAAAGTGGTCCGACCACAAGAACAACTTCTTCTTATAGTCCATGCCGTGTGGCGTTGGTGATCATGTCTTTCCACAGCCTTCTGCCTCGTTTACTGTCAATCTTCTTATAGTTCATGCCGTGTGGCGTTGGTGATCATGACTGTCCACAGCCTTCTATATCGTGTACTGCCAATCTTGTCTCAAACAGATGTTCTCCATGCCATGATGTCAAACTGTACAGTATCTTCTCCGTGTTCCTCGCCACGTCGCCGGCAGGCCGCCCTGCGGAAAGCGACTGAGCCTTATGGGAATAAAACACGGTGCAATGAAGTCGATCCTCTCGTCTTTTGGTCATCATGTGCCACGTCGATACGCGTGGGTGGTCATGTTTCGCCAACTCACACGATCAATAGAGACGTGGATCAGTTCTGTGTTCTTGTCTCGACTATGCCACGTGGCCAAGCCATCCAGGTGTTTACTTCTCTGCCTTCCCCTTGTTATCTTCCCCCTCGATCTTGCCAGTTGTCACGAAGTTCTAAAATTTATTTCTTCTCATAACGTTACAAAATTGTGTGACTGTCTACGTCTAATGTTTCAAATGTGTTTACGATTATCATTTGTTTTATGTAGGACTTGGTCATTAGCTTTTCTGTCTGTCCGTGGTATTCTTTGCATTTTCCCATAATCATCAGATGTTGTTCAGCCTGTTTGCTCATTGTTAACGCTTCACATCTATACAAAAGCACAGGCTCTATGTAGCATCTCACCACTCGTTTTCTCGTTGCAAATTACATCATTGTATTGGTCAGTATTTGTTGTACGGTTAAAGACGAATTCAATGAAGAAATCAATCAAAAACCTACATAAGAACATCCCTGATGACCACTCAAGCGTAGATAAGGAATGGACATGTTTCAAGGCTGCCATGCTCGACACACTGGAACATAAATGTGGAACAAAGAAAGTAGGACAGGACAAAAGATTAAGAACAGCCTGTGGAACAACGAAGTTAAAGATAGCATATTCAAAAAACAGGTAGAGTTCAAAAAGTGGATCACAACTAAATCTGAACAAGACTATTTTACTTATAGAATAGCACGACGTAATGCCAAACGAACAATTAGAGCATCTAAAGATGAATCCTGGAGAATATACGGTGAACAGATGGTAACTCTTAGCAATGACTACTCAAGAGAATTTTATAAACGTGTCAACACAATGAGAAACAGAGATGCATGCTACAACCCAACCACCATCATAAACAGCAAAAGAGGTATACCGATATTTAATCCACAACAAAGACTAGCAAGGTGGGCAGAATACTTTCAAGAACTACTTAAGCCCACACATAACACAGAAAATCTCACGTTTGTGCCTAAAAGCCAGGGACAGCAAGAACCAAATTTCATACCTTCAGAAGTCAAAGCAGTTATACACAAAAGTCCTAAAAACAAATCACCAGATCCAGATGGAATAACCACAGAAGCTATTCAGGCCTGTGGGGAAACAGGAGTTAAATGGCTAACAAGACATTTTAACATAGCATGGAAAGAAAGAAAAGTCCCAGATGATTGGCAACAGGCAATAATAGTACCAATATGGAAAACGAAACAGGGTTGTGTCTTGTCACCATTGCTCTTTGGAATAGCTATCGATTGGGTCATGCGCAGATGCACAAACAACACAAATAGGGGTATCCATTGGGTTGAAAAAATTCTAGAAGACCTGGACTTTGCCGACGACATAGTGCTTTTAAGTTCAACACACCCATATGCCAGGAGAAAATAAACCATCTCCAAAATGTTTCAGGACAAATTGGTCTCCAAATTAACACTGTAAAACAAAAACTGTTGATCTTACCAACAGTTCAGACGACACCAAATTAAACAACCATGTTCTTGAAAAAGTCAACAGCTTCACATACCTAGGAAGCAAAATTGCATCTACAGGGGACCCAACGCCAGAAATATTATCTAGAATCGCATTGGCATCTGGTGCCTTCATTAAATTGTTAAACATCTGGAAGTCAAAGACACTCAGCAAACTTACGAAACTAAACATCTTTAACTCTTGTGTGATTCCAGTGCTAACGTATGGATGTGAGAGTTGGAAATCAACGTTAGCTTTAGATAAAAAATTATACAATTTTGAGAACAAATTTCTAATTAGAATTCTAAATCTCCACTTGACAGATTTCAGAACCAATACGCAAATAAGAAAGAGACTAAGCAAGCTATTGTATCAAATTTTATAAGAAAACGCCGTTGGAACTACATCGACCATGTACTCAGAATGGATAAGACAAGACTCCCCAACCAAGCCCTCTTATGGTCACCAGTAGGGAAAAGAAAACGAGGAAAACCAAGAGAGACCCTGCGTAGAACCATCATCAGAGAAGGCTCATTCAACGGCCAAGGGAACATCCAGGATCTACAGCAGGTAGCAGCGAACTGCCAGACATGGGGAGCCATGACTTCTGACCTATGCGCCGCCTTAGGTTCAAGAGGAAAGACAGACTAACTAACTAACTAACTAACTAACTAACTAACTAACTAACTAACTGACTGACTGACTGACTGACTAACTGACTGACTGACTGACATGACATGACTTCCATAGTCAGGCTACTTGAAGTCTCAACAAAAGCACTAGAGTACTCTTTCACAATTCTCCCTCCGGCCTGAGCCGTAAAGACCCATAAGCTTCCAACGCGTCGGATGACGGGTCCATCCGTGTAAATGACAGCATCGGCATCACCGTCTAACGAATTATCGAAAATCAAAGCTTGTACTTCCGCCTCCACAGCAGCCGGATTTTTTCTTGTCTGCATTTTTGTCTAGTTGGATGCAAACTGAAAAGGACGTACTTAAATATGTTGGCACTTGTACCCACTCTTAGTCTAAGTTGTCAAGTGAAAACACCTGCTGAAGAATATCTTCGGCTTGACCCATCCACGACTTTCCTCTTTTTAACTGCTGCCCTGTACCTTCTTAATTTCAAGTGATGACTGTGAATCTACAACCATGGCCAGGATGCTAGAACAGCAAATTAAAAGAAGTATGGCCAAACAATAACACTACGCAGGAAGCCAAAGAAGATTAATAAACCTACACAGAACTGGTGCCGTTACCCGCTACGCGCTGCGGGATTTACTGAGGAAGGGATCCGAGCACTTATGGACTGAATGGTTCGATGTGCAATGAGGATGATCTGACGACTAACTAATTAACTAACTAACTAACCTTCTTAATTTATCTATGTAGTGGATGTGGTGTGTTTGCGTCGACTCTGAGGTAGGCACGTGGTCGGTAAATTTGTATTCTGTCCCCCATTGTTGGAAAATCAAGAAGGTAGCGAATCGCCCTGCATGGTGTATCTCTTGTGCATCCAAGAATAATACGCATAGCTTCGTTCTGTATTCTTTCCATCTGCTTATGGCTGAGAGTCAGGTTCGTCATCGCATACTCAAAGACAGAAAGGACCAGACCCTCGTAAAGAAGAGATAGATGGCGCTGCTCACAGTTTGCCGCTGCCATCACTCGCATCGCAGCCAAACCTAGCTTGACGTTTGTTATCATCTGGTCTATGTGCTCAATTCGTATCTTCAGATAATTCATTACCTGCGTTCTATCTACATTCTCTGTGCACATATTTACACTTGGTGTTGGAGTTTTGACAATCTGGTTATTCGGAGAGAAACATGTCGCTGCTGCCTTCGTTGGATTGACCATCGCCCCAGCTTCAACACACCAAGTGTTTATGCGATTGAGCTCTGTTTGTAGTTCCACAGCAACCTGATCTATATCCTTAACCTGACGATACACTAACACATCCCGTTCCTGTGATCTGCTTACCGATGATTCTCACAGTGTAGATGTTGAACAGCACCGGAGATAATGGTGATCCCTGTGGCAGGCCAGGATATATTGTTGTTGGTTCAGAAGTCCAGCTGCCACATCTAAAAAAACTGCTTTTCGTTGGAAAAGGGCTGCGGCTATCCACTTAAGGAGGAATGGACTTATCTTGCGTTCAAGAAGCTGAACTGTTAAGACATCCAACGGTACTCTGTTGTACGCTTCCTCAAGATCAATCGCCGCAGCATATGTTTCAATGCCTGAGAGGAATCCTTCATAGACACCATGGGCAAAAACTGCTGCATTGGTTCAGGTGCTCTGTTTGGACGGTACCCTCTAAGGGTAGGTGGGAAAAGACCTTGCCTCTCTAGTTGCCTTGATATTTTTTCTGGCTATTAACTTCTCCAAGAGCCTGCCTATTGTGTTTTGCATGGTCATTACTCAATATCCTTGAATTCATTATTGGGTGGTCTTTGCCAGGATTCGGCAAGGGAATCAGATAGCTGTATAACTACTCCTCCTTGATGCTAGCACTCCCTATACAATCGTTGTACATATCTGTTAGTTCCACTAACTCGTTGTCGGTACACATACTAATGTCATCAAACCTTATACCATCTGGCCCTGGTGCGCTTTTTTTTCTTTTTTTTTTTTTTTTTTGGGGGGAGGGGAAGGGGGATCGTCTAAGCACAGCTTTGATCTCTTTCACTGTCACTGTGTCTTCATCTGAAATGTTCTGGGCCTTACAACTATCTGAGGTAACCATCTTGGCAAAATTTCGGCCTCTCATGTTTATCTGATTGTTCTGCTCTAGATAGCGTTCAAAAGGGCGTTGCCCTTATTCTCGTCAGTCCTCTTCCAGATGAGGTCATCATCTTGGAAGTCAGGAATATTCATGCTTTTATGCAGTCGAAAGAACAATTTCAGTCACTTGTCAATGCTTACTCTTTGACATAACTCTGCCCATTTGTCACTTTTAACCACCATAACCATTTTTTTTAAATAGCTTACTTTTGTGTGCATCTCTCTTTCTAAGTGCATGCAAAGACTTGGATGGGCAACTCTGTTCTTCTTGATGAAGCTTTCTGTGCTTGTCGCGCCTGATTTTACTCACCATATCTTGTCCTGTACTGTCATAATGGAAAATCTTGACTGTTGACTTGTGCTGCCTGGCTCTGCCTTTCGCCACCAATATGCTGCAAGGGTGGTGGTCGCTGCCGTGGTACTCTATGATTTCCTATCTACACACTGTAGTGAGTGAAGAAGAAACCAGCATCGGGTCAACAATACTTACCTCATCACCTGGACGACTTGCTATCCTTATGACCCAGCCACTGTTGATACAAACCAGGTCAATGGTTTCAAGTGCAGCATCGAGCCCCTCCCCCTGTGTGTTGGAGGAAATGTCACTCCATGATCTGCCTTTAGCGTTGAAATCGCCACAGAAAATAACATTCCTCTCGTGACCTAATATTTCACATAAGCACTGACAATTCTGGGAATCCACACTCAAGTTATAATCATAAACATTAACCAACACGAATGGTAGACCGGACTTAAATAACCTGCTTCATTATCAATCCTTATGGCAGCTTGTTGTTTCCAATATATGTTTCCCATCAACTTGTAGATCTGCACGGATCTTTCTCATGTTGACATTTCTTACTTTATCTAAAGCCTTTATGTAGTAAATAAAACAAATATGTGGGTTAGGGAGTCTCCGTGGTGAACTAGTCAAGCCGTTTGACTAGGGCTCCAAAGGTTATGGGTTTGATTCCTGGCTGCGTCCTTCGCTTCACGAGTGATTTTATTTTTCGGCGACCCCTGTGGGTCGTCGATGGAGCTACGGTGTTCGTACTTTGTGCAGGGGCTTCTGTTTCCAAGGCACCAGGGCCGGGTTATATATTGGCCAAGACCTATTGACGCGTCCTAGTAGAGCGCCCTGGGCAACAGATCCCTTCGGGGTCCTGCCTAAGTCAGTAGGATCGCCAATTCCTTCGAATTCGGAGAGTGTCTGCCTGTACGGCGAGGAACCACCAGTCTGCACACCAATAAGCCAGACATGGGACGACGGATACTCACGCAAACCTCAGGTCCTGTATGACAACACACTGATGTTGGACAACAAGATGCCTTCATCCGAAATACAGGACTTCGCGTTGGAGCTCAAGCCAACGAACACAAGCAAGCAAGCAAGCGTGAATGTTGGGATAAAAACCCTGTGCAATGAAGTTGACCCTGTCGACTTTTAAGCGACTTTTAAGCGACCTTTAAGCGACTCTATACAACGTTCAAATAATGTTCTCAGCATATACACAGCATTTACTGTACCCTTTGCCTTCTACAAACCCACACTGTTCTTCTCCTAATTCGGGTTGCATTTTCTTCCTAACTATTTGCATGATAATTCTTAGCAAAATCTTCGTGATGTGGCTCATTATACTAATTGTTCCGTGTTTATCACATTCCAAAGTGCCTGATTTCTTTGGGATTGCAATACATATGAATTACATAATTCAGGAGATATATCTCCAGAATCATATATAGCGTCCAGAAGTTTGGTGACCTGGTCCATTCCATATTCTTCTAAGGCATTGATCAAATCTGTTGTGATGTTATTTATGCCCGGGGTCTTGCCAGTTTTCATACGATTAAGAGCATTCTTAAGTTCCATCTTCAAAATTGATGGTCTTCATTAGTTTTCTGAATATCATACTGCTCTTATTTTGTAAAATGTCTTTTACTTAATCTGACCATGCATGCAAAATTTGAACTTTTCCTATTATGATTTAGCCATTCTTTTTGGTTCTCAAGTAACCCGTAGATGTTTGTGTTCTTTTGATAGTTATGTCATTCATTCTTTTGTTTATTAATTTGATATTTCAGTTATTGTATTGGTTTTCAATTTCTCTTAAATTTTCCTTAAGCCATGCTTCTTGTGCCTCTTTTCATAGCTTCCTAATTTGCCTGAGAATCTCTCAATATTTTTCATGGTAATTTGTGTGTGTGCGTTAATTTCTTCTCATTTCCATGAGTTTTTAAATGACTTCCGTAATCCATTATGTTTAGGATGGTTGTTTCTGCAGCTTAGTTGACTGATTTCTTTAACATTTCCCATTGGTCGCTGACATCTTGAAATAAATTTTCGAAATCGGACAGTGTATCGAATCTGTTCTTTATATCTACGTTTAATATCTTTTATCTTCAGTGCCCGTAGATCAAATTTTGCATTTCTTGGTGTATATTTGACTTTCTTTAATGTTATTTGTAGATTGCTTATGATTAATCTATGGTCTCTGTAGATGTCTGACCTGTTCATAGTTGTTTGCGACTCTTACTTAAAGCATTTCGAAATCTTCTTTTGATGAGAATGTAATCAATCTGATTTCTAATCTTATGATCAGGACTCCTCCATGTCCAAAATCTCCTTGGGTGCTGTTGAAACCAGGTGTTTCTAATAATCAAATCTTGCTGTTTTGCCCATAGTACAAGTCTGCAACCTCTTTCATTCTGTTCCCCTAGTCCATGTCGCAGGATCCGCACGAGTCAGGCGGGGAGTCTGACGGTGGTACACGCTTACACAGGTCCAGACACTTGCGATTGACAGGTGTACGGGCCCAGTGGTCCAGGCGTGTATACGACCCTTACCTGCGGGATTTGGTTGAACGCCTCTAAGTCAAATCCCAAAGTTTTAGGGTCTGGCCACCGCTCGCCTCCTGCTCGTGGGGGCGAGGTCTCGGAGGTTTGACGCTGAGCAGCCAGCATCTGCCATCTACCTTGTTCCAGACGTACTGGTTATCCTTTTCTCTGGATCAAGCAAGGCAAGGCCGAGAGAGGGAACATGTCATTTGGGCATCACATGTTCTCTGATGCTCTGCCTAGGCATTGTGAGATGGAATGTTGGCCAAATTTCAGTCCACAGACTTTGGTCTGTCAAAACTGCAAGGTGCCACTCACTTGCTACTATGCCTCCGTCCTGTTGATTTCCAACTTTGGCATTCAAGTTACGCATTTTTATATTTAATTCTGACTTCTTGCATTTCTTGAAGGCATTTCCCATATGGTTGTAAAATTCATCGATGATGTCATCACAGCTGTCTCCTGTTGGTTCATAAAGTTGTATGACGTTGAAATAAAAAGGTCTTCCACTCAACTTCACCAGTAACACTCTATTTGATACAATCCAATATACTTTGATCGATTTTGATCTTTCTAAATCCATTATAATTGCCACCCCTCGCTGATTTTTCTCTCCACAAGAATGGATTATGCCATATTCCTCAGATGTTATAATGCCCATTCCTTTCCATCTGGTCTCACATATAACTAACATGTTAATATTTAGTTTTCTCACTGCATTCTTAATTTATCAAATTTTCCATCCCCACTCATAGTTCTTACATTCCAAGTTTCCCACTTTCAATGTTGATACCCGTTTGCACCCAGTCGCTTGCTGACGGTCTGGAGTCACCCGGTGCACATGACAACCCTTACCGGGCGACGCTGCTCCCATAGAGCACCCATTTACGCAATTTCTGTTAATTTCTATGATATTGCAAACCAGGATGTTCTAGGTATCTGTACATAATGTAGTTTGTGATTGCTTTCCTTCTTCACCCACCACCTGCAATCATGGCTTCTCTAACCTTGATCGTAAAGGAAGGGGTGAGAGTGTTTGACTAAAGCGGGTACTCCATCTTGCGCAGTAGTGTCCCTTAGGCTAGCGGAGGAAAGAGGCACCTTACTTCTCCATTGATAGGAGATACCCCTACCCCACCATCCAATGGATGATACACCTGCCTGATGGCGCACACCTTTTTTAGGGTTTCGAGTTGGCTGTGTGTCGAAGTACCCTTGTTCTTGCAGCGGGACGCCGCCGTTATCTGAGGGCAAGAGGTTCGAATCACGATATCATAACTGTGTTACAATGTTGCATGACTTGTGCAGGACGTTGTGATGAGCCATGGGCTTAATGTCTTGGCAACTAGTTCAGTAGTTTGACATTACTTCCTAACCGATAAATCAATCTTTCATTCAAACTGATGGGTTTTAGGAATGAACCCACTACCCTACCATCATCGCCAAGGAAGTTAAAGAGCAAGAGCTCTGGTCCCTTCTGCCACGCTGACCTCTATGGTAACTATAGTTGTAAAATGTTATTACGTTTAACGTGTCCTCTATTCTGTACTTCTGTCTTCTGTGTCTGTGAAGGCCAATCAATACTTGTGACTTTGTTTACAAGCTACCTTTGGCCATTGTTTAATTATAACGCAAGCCATAGCGAACAACTAAATATTCTTCATGTCCCTAAACCTAGGATAGTCTTATATAAAACAAGCTTAGCGTACTCTGCCACTCAGTTGTGGAACAATCTTCTACAAGAAATCAAAGACACCACCAATCATTATATATATACCCGCAGCTTGTTTGAACAATATCTCAGTACAGACAACATGCGGCCACCCCCCCCCCCCTCCCCCACCACCTAAAAACAAAAATAATAATAATGGAAAATCCTCTCAAACGACAACTAGCTAATAAACATTCCCATATGTCTGGTACGTTACAACTTCCTTGGGTATTTATAATGGCCATGTTAAATATTGCTTTAATGAGCCATGTATTATTGATTATTTCAATGCGTTTTAATACACATTGTTCTTTTGTTGTCTAAGATTTCCTTCACAAGTGAAGTGAATGAAATAATGTATGAAAGAAAATATAAAAGAAGGGCAGAATGTCAGACGGGCCTGCGTGCCCTATTCTTAAATCTTTGAAAATAAAGTTTGTTCGTTCGTTCGTTCGTTTAGGTATCGTGATGAAAAATTGATGTTCTGGCAGTCAGTTCACAGTTGTGACTGTGTTTATGTGCCTCCCAGTTTCTTTGGTCTCGTGACGAAAACGTTATGTTATAGCAGTCTGATCACAGTTGCTGAGTTCCACTCACCAATTCGGTTATGCGTTCATCCTGTCTCCAAGTGTGCGTTCAATCTGGTCCATTGCTAGTTCGTTCCTAGTGGCAGCCAATCCAGCAAGCCACTCTGTCCGTTCGTTCCCTTTTAAACCCGCTTGCCCTGGCACAAAAGAATATAAAAGCGTTATAGTAAGAGATGGCACACACACAAGACACATATAAGCATTGTTGCATTTCAATATGTGTCACTAAATATGCAAATGTTGTTCCTTAGATCCCCGTAGACTACACGGGATGGGCGGACAATCCTCACACACCTGACAACAAAAAGAGTGCTGTCGTCATTACCAAAGATGGCTGGCAGGATTATGACAGAAACTCCCCAACTTACTTTGTGTGTCAAGTCAATGCAGGTACGTTTCACAGACATATCTGATACTTTTTTTTCGCATATCCTTTACAGGACATCGCTGTCAACACCAGCATTTTACCGCTGTTGTTGATTTCTTGGCAAGATTACGCTCAGTAGTTTGCCATTGCTTTCGGGGCGGCCGGCTCACTTATCCCGTAAGTCACCAACGCGGCGAGAACTGCTTCCAATTATCTCAAACTTAGTGCTATCAAAATAGGCGTACTGAGAGATGACAGATGATATCCACTGGCGACACAGTTCTCTTGTTTATTATTATCAGTTAAGAGTGAAACCTTTCGATAACTTTATTTTGTTTACTGTTGGTTGATTGTCTGTGATATCTTTTGGCGAACCTTCTCTTGTGTACTGTTGGATGATTGGGTGTGAAACCTTCGGGCAAACTTTCTCGTTTGTACTGTTGGATGATTGGGTGTGAAACCTTCGGGCAAACTTTCTCGTTTGTACTGTTGGTTGATTGTGCGTGAAAGCTTTGTACAACTTTCTCTTATATATTGTTGGCAGTTGACCGCTGAACGTGTTGCATGGAGGGCAACTATCAGAAATGGAATAAAGACAAAGGAGAAAATGATTGCAGATAAAACACACGCAAAGCGTGAAAGACGTAAGATGGTGCATGATGGCGATAATGATCATGTTTTCACATGCATCCACTGTGAGCAAATATTTGCATCACGAACTGGCCTTATCAACCACACTCGCCACCGCCTTGGGTCGTAGTTATTAAATTTTTTGAAGTAAAATGTATCACACTATCGTCTGTCAAGACGAAAAGGTGCCAAAATGAGTGTGTATGAAACCTTTATGCAAACTTTCTCTTGTGTATCTTTCGGCGACCCTTCTCCTGTGTATTGTTGGCTGATTGCGTGTGAAACCTTTGGGCAACCTTCTCTTGTGTATTGTTGTTTGATTGCTTGTGAAACCTTTGGACAACTTTATCTTGTGTATTATTGGTTGATAGGGTGTGAAACTATTGGACAACTTTCTCTTATATATTGCTGGCGGTTGAGTGTGTATGAAACCTTTATGCAAACTTTCTCTGGTGCATTGATGGTTGATTGTGTGTGAAGCCTTTGGACTACTTTCTCTTGTGTATTATTGGCATATTGTGTGTGAAATCTTTGGACAATTTTCTCTTGTGTATTGTGGGTTGATTAACCAGCCATGATTCAGCTAATCACACTTCCACTGGCTGGGGTCAGGCCTGGATAGCTTATGTCTGGGTGGGTCAGACCTGTTTGAGTCATGTCTGGGTGGGTAAGTTGTGAGTGGGTCATGTTTTCCTTACGGGTTTGAGCTATTTCATTGTCAGTGGACTCCTACACAATGGCCATGGTGAATGTCAGTGGACTTCTACACAAAGCACACGGTGAATGTTAGTGAACTCCTACACAAAGCACACGGTGAATGTTAGTGAACCTCTACACAAAGCACACGTTGAATGTCAGTGAACGCCTACACAAAGCACACGGTTCATGTTAGTGGACTCCTACACAAAGCACACGGTGAATGTTAGTGGACTCCTACACAAAGCACACGGTTCATGTTAGTGGACTCCTACACAAAGCACACGGTGAATGTTAGTGGACTCCTTTACAAAGCACACGGTGAATGTTAATGGACTCCTACACAATGGTCAGAGTGAATGTCAGTGAACTCCTACACAAAGCACACGGTGAATGTCAGTGAATCTCTACACAAAGCACACGTTGAATGTCAGTGAACGCCTACACAAAGCACACGGTTCATGTTAGTGGACTCCTACACAAAGCACACGGTGAATGTTAGTGGACTCCTACACAAAGCACACGGTGAATGTTAGTGGACTCCTACACAAAGCACACGGTGAAAGTTAGTGGACTCCTATACAAAGCACACGGTGAATGTTAGTGGACTCCTATACAAAGCACACGGTGAATGTTAATGGACTCCTACACAATGGTCAGAGTGAATGTCAGTGAACTCCTACACAAAGCACACGGTGAATGTCAGTGAATCTCTACACAAAGCACACGTTGAATGTCAGTGAACGCCTACACAAAGCACACGGTTCATGTTAGTGGACTCCTACACAAAGCACACGGTGAATGTTAGTGGACTCCTACACAAAGCACACGGTGAATGTTAGTGGACTCCTACACAAAGCACACGGTGAAAGTTAGTGGACTCCTATACAAAGCACACGGTGAATGTTAGTGGACTCCTACACAAAGCACACGGTGAATGTTAGTGGACTCCTACACAAAGCACACGGTGAAAGTTAGTGGACTCCTACACAAAGCACACGGTGAAAGTTACTGGACTCCTATACAAAGCACACGGTGAAAGTTAGTGGACTCCTATACAAAGCACACGGTGAATGTTAGTGGACTCCTATACAAAGCACACGGTGAATGTCAGTGGACTCCTATACAAAGCACACGGTGAATGTCAGGTAACCCCTACACAAAGCACAGAGTGAACGTTAGTGGACTTCTACACACTGCCCAGAGTGGATGCCGGCCGTTTAGCTGGACGTGCCCTGAAGCTGACGTGTTTCTCTGGCACCATACAGGTCGCAGTTCTCTCCCAGGGGCTGTGACATTAAACATGACCAAAGTCTCCCAGACATGACGCTGTGACATTAAACATGACCAAAGTCTCCCAGACATGAAGCTGTGACATTAAACATGGCCAAAGTCTCCCAGGCATGACGCTGTGACATTAAACATGACCAAAGTCTCCCAGGCATGACGCTGTGACATTAAACATGACCAAAGTCTCCCAGATATGACGCTGTAACATTAAACATGACCAAAGTCTCCCAGACATGACGCTGTGACATTAAACATGACCAAAGTCTCCCAGGCATGACGCTGTGACATTTAACATGACCAAAGTCTCCCAGGCATGACGCTGTGACATTAAACATGACCAAAGTCTCCCAGACATGACGCTGTGACATTAAACATGGCCAAAGTCTCCCAGACATGACGCTGTGACATTAAACATGGCCAAAGTCTCCCAGGCATGACGCTGTAACATTAAACATGGCCAAAGTCTCCCAGGCATGACGCTGTGACATTAAACATGACCAAAGTCTCCCAGGCATGACGCTGTGACATTAAACATGGCCATAGTCTCCCAGGCATGACGCTGTGACATTAAACATGACCAAAGTCTCCCAGACATGACGCTGTGACATTAAACATGACCAAAGTCTCCCAGACATGTCGCTGTGACATTAAACATGACCAAAGTCTCCCAGATATGACGCTGTGACATTAAACATGACCAAAGTCTCACAGGCATGACGCTGTGACAATAAACATGACCAAAGTCTCACAGACATGACGCTGTGACATTAAACATGACCAAAGTCTCCCAGACATGTCGCTGTGACATTAAACATGACTTAAGTCTCCCAGGCATGACGCTGTGACATTAAACATGACCAAAGTCTCCCAGACATGACGCTGTGACATTTAACATGACCAAAGTCTCCCAGACATGACGCTGTGACATTAAACATGGCCAAAGTCTCCCAGGCATGCCGCTGTGACATTAAACATGACCAAAGTCTCGCAGGCATGACGCTGTGACATTAAACATGACCAAAGTCTCCCAGACATGACGCTGTAACATTGAACATGACCAAAGTCTCCCAGGCATGGCGCTGTGAAATTAAAAATGACCAAAGTCTCCCAGACATGACGCTGTAACATTAAACATGACCAAAGTCTCCCAGGCATGACGCTGTGACATTAAACATGACCAAAGTCTCCCAGGCATGACGCTGTGACATTAAACATGATCAAAGTCTCCCAGACATGACGCTGTGACATTAAACATGACCAAAGTCTCCCAGACATGACGCTGTGACATTAAACATGACCAAAGTCTCCCAGACATGACGTTGTGACATTTAACATGACCAAAGTCTCCCAGACATGTCGCTGTGACATTAAACATGACCAAAGTCTCCCAGGCATGACGCTGTGACATTTAACATGACCAAAGTCTCCCAGACATGTCGCTGTGACATTAAACATGACCAAAGTCTCCCAGGCATGATGCTGTAACATTAAGCATGACCAAAGTCTCCCAGACATGACGCTGTTCATCAGCCAGTTTTCTTCCGTGTTCAGATCTTACAGGATGTCCGTGGTTTCTTTCGTTTTTTTTTTTTTTTTAGTGATAACATTTAAGCTCAGAAACCTCTATATATTTATTTATTGTTAGTGTTTCATAAATTATTCTGGACTCGCATCCATTTGTTGACACCGGAAAGATGCATATTCTAAATTATGCTCCATTAAAGAGTTTGAGGTGTTGTGTCATAGTTTCTTAATACTGTTTACTCGTTGCATGGCTATGGCCTGTCTACGACTTTCTTGTGAACAATAACCATTGTTGGTGTGGAGCCAATATTGTCATAGCATGTGATATTTTCAGTTTCTTCGTAGTTGATTTTCGTGTGCGCTAGCAGTCCATGATTGCATTGTATAATGTGTCCTCATTACTTTGATACGTGTATTTGTTGCACTCCTTTGCCTACATTGCTACATAAATGGGTGTATGATTCTGTCTCTTGAAGTGGGGATTTCCCTAAGGGAGATGAGGATATCATTTGCTTGATTTATTCTTATTGTGTGTGTCTTTCCCCTACAAATTTTTAAAATCTAAATACTGTGACCTCTCATCTATTGCTGTTAGTTTTTCCTGCATTCAATTTTCTGTATGAGACAGTAGGGAAATGCCGTTAGCAAAGTACAGATCACCGAACTGTTTTGTCCGTGTATTCAATTTCTGGCAGTGCCTGTTGTTGTCTTCATAATCCAGTCTCTAATTTGTAAGAACAGCAAGGGAGACAAGAGGCAAAACGATAAAAAGAATATGTCTTGTATGATATCTCCATGTCATCAAAGTCTGATTGTGTCAGGTCTTAGTCAGACATGACTGAACTACAGTATGATAATAGACGGTACTACCTGCTTTCTGTTAGCACCGAATGTTGGACGGCGCTCACCAATCCCAACATAGCACATTGTGCCAACTGCTTTGTGGGGAGCAGTTAGTTAGTTAGTTAGTTAGTAGCAGTTCCAACTTCACAGCAACGGGTCATCCCCATTATGCTCCATTCCTGTGCCAGTGAATATCATACAAAACGCTCCCCACTGCCCAATGTGAAAAGTGGAAAAGACAGGAGTCTCGACAAACAACAGCCCGCACAGATACACTGTGCATAATGCCGCCGCCAGAATGTCAACACAATAGTCCCCCACAAAACACCCAGTTCATTTCTGATGGAATCTGCAGCCATTTTCCCATCTGGATGTTTCCTAGATGTTCACCCACACAGTCCACGAAATACAGTTCATCGTCGATGGCAGTGGCAGTCAACCAGAAGCCCAGCAGCCACGCATTTCTGCATAAGGCAAAACCAGTCAACTCTGGGACATAGCCATCTGCCATCACTCCGAACATGCAGTGGGGAGCAGTGCCTTGTCCTAATGCGAGGAAATGCAACCTAAAGACTAAATATCATGCATGTTACACCAGGTCTTAACCCTTGGTCGGCAACTGGTCTAGGATCAAAGCTCGGATACGTGGACAGTTAGAGTAAAGCTTTGCCGGTAGCTACTGCCGATTGTCTTGTTCCAGACGTCAGAACAGTCGGTCAGTGAGGTTATGCACTTATGCTAGCCTAGCCACATACTTCTCTTCTAACATTACATTACTGTCAACAATAACAAAGTGTGGGTTTTTGAAATAAAACAAATACGATCGTTCGTGACATCCCTAGTGTAAGACGGGAGAGGTTTGCTGGTTGCCCTCCTGCAAGCTGTCGATTTGTATTTAAATAATTAGAATTTGTTTCTGTTTATTAGTAGTTTTAGTATACACAAAATACGGTTTAAATCTGAGCTGCCAGATACATGCAGATTTTTGGATATATCATCATGTGTTTACTATGTCAGTGACTTAAGTTTAGAACATATCGCCTTTAGTTTAGTTTGTCAGTGACTTGAGTCTGGGACATATCGCCTTTAGTTTAGTCTGTCAGTGATTTGAGTTTGGAAAATTTCACGACTGTGTTTCTTTATTTCTATTACACTATTTAAAACGTTGTTGAAAAACTGAAACACCGATACCTTTACGACACTTTGCACGAACTCAGTATAGAAGGAAAGACCTCTGGTTGAAAAGAAAAGAATATATGTATATGTATATTCCTTATCATGTGGTCTTTTCCGTCTTCGCTGAGTTCGTGCAAAATGTCGAACAGGTCGTGATAGTTCAATTTATCAACAGCTGATACATTTGTTCATTACCATGTTTAGCTACACATACAGTTTCTTTTTGTAACAGACCTTCTATAATTACAGATTTCCCAAATCCGAAGATGGTGTGTCCAGTAGCCGAAGTAGCACAAGAAAGTCCGGACATTACATGCACAACAGATACCCATCAATCATTATCGATCACCGGCGTTAGATTTATGAAGACAGCGGCAGTCGTAGCTTCATGTGATGCTAACAGATGTTGGCCTGAAGCAAAATACGGCCAAGTTGTTAATGTAACTGAACCACCAGAAACAGGCAGCTCTGCCACATGGATTCTCAAACTGAGAAATGTCAGTATAAGTGATGCAACTGGTTGGACATGTTCTGTGGAGTTCAACAACAGTGGCTACTGGGTAGCAAGCCAGCCATGCAGTTTGAACGTTTACAGTGAGTGGCATGTAGTGTCCAGTTCTCTTCCTCTTCACTGTCAGACTGTTCTCTATGTTATATTTATCATTTTGTTAATATATGTACTCTATTTATGTCATCTTCACTATTAGTTGCATACAGGACGTCGCAAACATTGCCAGCATTTATTAACTTATTTGTGATTTTCTAGCCAACTTGACGTACAGTAGTTTGTCATTGTTTTCTGAACGGCCATTGCTCATATAATTGCTTTCAGAATGGCCGTTGTTCATGCTATTTAAAAAGCAACGGACAGCGGTCTTATCCCGAATCGTCTGCTGCTGACTTTGAGCCCAATATGTCGGGACTGTGAGAGTGCCTTCCCTACGCCTAAGGCACAGACTCCGACTTCTTGGCTGGGCTGTTGACATTTCTCTGTCTTTTAAACATCTGTGTGTATGTTTTGTTATTGTTCATACTTCTTGGCTGGGCCGTGGACATTTCTCTGTCTTCTAACAATCAATCAATCAATCATGTGCCATGCCGGAAAGCGTGGGCGGTCATGACTCGCCATTTCACTCGGTCACCAGTGTCCTGGATCAGCTCAGTGTTCCTGTCCCGTCCATGCCATGTGGCCAAGCCATCCAGGTATTTTCCCCTCGGTCTTCCTCTTGGTCTGTTCCCTTCGATCTTGCCAGTTGTCAATAAGTTCTCCAATCTATTTCTTCTCATAGCATGTCCAAAACATTTTCACTGTCTACGTCTAATTTCTCTAATCAGTTTACGATGTTCAATTGTCTCCTGTAGTACTTGGTCATTGGTTTTTCTGTCTGTCCATGGTATTCTTTGCATTTTCCTCAGAAACCACATTTCTGCAGCCATCAGATGTTTTTCAGCTTGACTGCTCATTGTCCAAGTTTCACATCCATACAAAAGAACAGGCTATATGTATCCCCTCAACACTCTTTTTCTCGTTTAAATTGACCTCTTTTTATTGGTCAGAATGTTTTTAATCTTGCTAAAGGCTACTTTCGCCATGGCGATTCTTGTTCTAATCTCTTCAAGGCATCTCCCATCAGATGTTATGACTGTTCCAAGATAATTGTACCGATTCACTTGTTGAAGAATATTTCCATTTACTTGTATATTACATTGTGGCACTTCTTTCTTCCTAGTGACGACCATAACCTGATTCTTTTTACAATTTAATTCTAACCCCAGTTGCCCACTGTGTACAACAACCGCATCTACTAATTGTTGCAGGTCCTGCGCATTGTCTGCAATTAATACTGTATCATCTGCATATCTTCTTCTTCTTCTTCTTTCGTTCGCTTGAAATATGTCTATAACTGCAGTGCTGTCTCTTGTATGAATTGAACTGTCTTTTTCAGTTCACACAGCGGTCCATAGAGTTTATCTTCCACTGTCGTCTCTCTAGGCCAGAAGGTTTGACTAGATATGTTATATTTTGGGCAGTCTTGGAGTATGTGCTCTGCTGTCTGCGACGCCAATCCACATGTACACATGGCTGTTTCACCAATCTTGAATTTTGTATATATGTGGTTGCGTAATCTATTGTGCCCTGTTCTGAGGCGCAGAATAATTACTTGTTCTGGTCTATCCATAAAGTGGTATGTTACAGGCACATCAGGCTGTTCTTCTTTGGCTCCTTCCTTAGCCAATTGATCAGCTCTGTCGTTCCCGGGTACTCCACAGTGGGATGGTATCCACTGTATGGTGACCTTATGCTGACTGCTAAGTTCAGAAAGTAGTGTCCTTAGTACTGGCAATTTCCCAGACAGGAGCGCCTCGAGTACTGATTTTGCATCTGTCAATAACACCACAGGTTGTGTACCATTGCTGGTATTTAGTAATTTCTCTGTTGCTTTCTTGATTGCCTCAATTTCAGCATCGTAGTTATGGCAGTACTTTCCTGTCGGTACTCTAGCTGTGTCCCTGGTATTATTTGGGTATTCTATGTACACTCCCGCTCCTCCATTTCGAACACCATTTGTGCTGACCCATCTGTGTAGACTCGGATCCAGAGGTCCTGTGGGTATTCTTCATCAAGGAAGCTGAGAGTGGCTGTTCTGCGCTGCACACTGTTCTGATCTTCCTTGTCAAATATTCCTCTCACTTTTGTCTGGATTTGTAATGATAGTCTATGCTCATCTTTCCATGGAGTTCGCTCTGGAATAGTTGTTAGGGGGATACCAACTGTGGGCAGATTGGTGGTTTCTCTGCAGAGTCGTTTGGCCTGGTGGATAAAACTACTTCTTTTCAACCGCCCCATAGCTAGGTTTTCAAATCTGTTCTTCATAGGGTGGCCTGGCAAACTGAGGAACTTTTCTGCTTGTATTAGCGTTTTCGTATCTCTGCGCTCACTCAGTGCTTGTGTCCTCCCCATCTTCTCCATTTCCACTATAGGGGTTGATCTCATCCCTCCTGTGGTGACTCTAAGTGCTTGATTTTGCACTTTGTCCAGCTCTTGTAGTGTGGTTTTTGCTGCCGAACACCATGCAGGTGTGGTCGTATGCTCTGCTAAGCTTTGCTAAGTATTTTCCCACTGGCTCCCCATGTGGTTCCACTTAGCTTTCTCAGGATGGCTATTTTCCTTCTGGCTTTTGCTACTGCTTTGTTGATGTGCTTTCTCCATGTCAGTCTTCCATCAAATGTTACTCCAAGGTATGTTGGTTCTTTATCTTCTCGTAGGGGTGTTCCATTTATCTGGATGGTCCCTGCCTTTTGTTTTGGAGAGAGGGTAAATAGGGTGGTGCTGCACTTGTCAGTGTTTATGCTGACACACCATCTATTTGCCCATGCAACAAATGTATCTACAGCTCTTTGTAGTAATCTGGTGGCCACTGATGCATGTTTATTTGTGCTCCATAGAACCTGGTCATCGGCATACATTGCGGCTTTAATTCCATGCGGTAGATTAGCAACGAGATTGTGACAAATTATTAGATGATTGACAGAGGACCTAGTTTGTAGTGTTCTCTGGAGATATATCTTGAATAATAAATAACAAGATAAAGGATATGATTTAGCACGTTTTGTCTAGAGGTCACTCAAATGAGCTAATCATTCCCGCAATAGCCTTTTTTGGAGAACATTTTTCTTTGGCTCAAACCCCCACTGTGAGACCACTATGTATCCACACAGAAATTTATATAAGAAGTAACCAGTTCACCCAAGGCCAGAGAAGATCTGAACTATTAGCGCCTGTACAACTGAGGATCCCTCTCACTCATTATAATGTTGCCAGTGTGCTGTTCGTCCGTCACATAGATCTTTCCCTATATTTTTTGTCATTTTGTGACCTATATCAGTTCAATTAGTCTTCAGGACTTTAGGACTCATGTATTTGTAGACAAACAAACTTCAACAATAACGGTACATTACATCTGTTGGACAAGACATCTACATGACAGTTTCCTGCCAAAAGTGGGACATACATTCACAAGGAATTGTTTACACCACAATTGTACAAGACAGACATCATGTGATACTTGACAACATCTATACAGGACTTTTCACAATATGTATAACCAACCACAGCACTTAAGACAGTCACCAGAGACAACACTTGACAGCAACTGTACAAGAAATTCACTGGGGACATGTACTACAAACACTGGTTCATTGAATACACAATTTATTGAGTTGATGGTGAGTTCAGTGATGACCATTGTCTCATCTCCTGTCATGTCAACACTTCAATTATTGCATAGAAAATGCATAAAATATGTCATACATGCAGGTTGATAAACAAGATACAACACTTCTTATTTACTCCACCACCCAATAACTAATTCTCCGCTTCCTCCTCTCCAATATCTAACCACACCATCCCGTTACAGTATCGGTAACTATCATCATTTCCTGTCTCTTGGGAATTTAAGAAAATCCTATCCATGGGCAACTCAAGGAAGAAACTACTGTTCTGGGTCTGTTGAATCCTTTTATCATCAGCATGGATGTTGGACTAGCTCCAGTTAGCAGCTTCCCCAGAATAAGCTTCATGGCAGATTCATTCTTCTTGAAGACAAGATTTGGTATGATGATATGGTACTGCATCTCACGGTTGATCAGGCTGTTAGTGAAGGCTGTCACTGGGTACTTCAATAATGGCATACCTAATGTCCCATACATTGCAGCTACTCACTTAGCCAGATCAACTTCCCTACTGTTCATCACATTCTTCAAGAATCACTGTGTGAGCATCAGGCTGGATATTTTCTAAGTTTTGTCTTAGATAAACAAACACTCCAAGTTACCCCACAGTTCTCCATGAATGTAGTTCATAGAACAAGATTTGATGTTAGTCTCATTTGACCTTTTGACTGACTCAAAGATCACTGTCCAGTTCACCACATTTGTAGTGCTTCAGATTGTGTCATGCTCCCATTTATGCATTCAGCTGTTGAGCTGAGAGAAAACTCTTCTTGATATTCCCACATTTTGATAGGGAATCACATCTGGATCTAGGACTTCTGTTTAGTTGTCCCAGATGATATATGGATGGCCTCTCCACCATACTGTTCTCTGTCGACATATAAAATGGCACAACATCTCTTTACATATGTTAAAAGATAATGTTATTATACATCAACAGACACAGACTGGGGATGGGGAGGAAAAGGATGGGTGTGGTCCAAACACACCTCTCCTAGTTTGATGATGCAGTGTATTTCACTCTGATGTACTGTGGTAATCACAAGACCATATGCTGAGACAGGGTAGCTTAACACAATTACAAGCATTTATGTGGTCTAAGTTCCACCATGTTTGAACCACAGTAGACCTGGGCACAAGGAGGACCAGACACAGTACAGCAATCATTGTGACATAGCAACATGGGACAGGCATTGTGAAGGGAAATGGAAAATAGGCATTTACAACTGCAATATGCATTATGTATTAACTAATGGCATTTACCCAATTAGCAGACCAGACATCCATTCCTATGGCTGTGATGTTGGTGCATGAATGTCCTATTCCATATTCACTTACACAGCAATGCCAGACCTCACCCCTTTTCTCAGACAGACCTGGCTCACAGGTACATCATCTTTATCATCATCATGTGCTGTTTCCCCACTGAGTAATGTTCATGTCTACTACAGTCGGTAACAGAAACTCAATTGCATAGCAATGGTTCATATATGCACCAAGCACATATGGGGAAAAACATGTTTAGTCCTTGTAAATTTGCATGAGCCATACATATATTCAGCCAACTAAGACACAGGTTCACACACCTATGGTTCTCTTAGGAACTAGTTTATATGAACCATCCAACAGTAGAGGTAACAGTGTAATGCTGCAGAGAGAAATGGTATTCTCGTGAGCTTAATTTGCCACCAGGTATCACATGAACTTAGCAATTCTGGCGTGCCACACACAACCTGTTTACATATGGATATTGAAGCATCTTTCCTTCCACTAGATGTGAGAGGCTATTTATTAAATCACCAACTCACTCACTCCATCATTCTCAGCTTTTTACAAAGGAACTTGTACATGTTTCATCACTCATTCCAATCCAAACTGCCATATGTTAACTCGCGAGAGCAAAGGTACAGTTGAGTTAAGAATGAGTCATCCTAGGCATGAAGAATGCAGAAGGGTTTGGGTTTGCGAATCTGCATGAGTGTACTCTACGTTCATCAAGCATACGCAACCAGTCACATCAAGGGATTGATATGCATTTGGAGTATACAGCGTGAAAGACATGTCAAGGTGGAAGATGCAGTGTTCAGAATTCTGGCGCACAGAAGTTAGGTTTTCCACTTTCACATTTTATTCATAAAATACTCATACATTCTTCTCATTCGTTTATCAGGCACAACTACAACATTAAAGTATGTTTTAAAGTGGTACCTGCTGTCCAGAGAACAATATATTATTGAATCTTTAAGGGCATTGTTGGGTCATCACATCACACTAGCGACCGCTCCCGGTGAAATCCCCGCTCAAACTAATTAGATTTTAAAATATGGCCCAGGAATAGCGTGGGCTCATTACTTATGAACCAATCAAAAGACAAGTGCATACCGCCGCCTCCCCCAACTCGTTCTAGAACATTCGATCTAAGAATAGCCCTTATATTTGGGATGGTCCCCGTTAAGACTTAAAGTATCGTTATGAAATGTGTCGGACTGGGAATGTGGGGTTCTGTTCCATCATGCTATATGGCCCCTCTCTTAAATCTTTCATAGGAATGACAGATGATTTTTCAGAAATCCACAGTTCCCAGATCCCTCAAGTGGGTTTTGTCAATTACTCCCTGTCTCCCTTTACCCTACTAGAGTAGTACATTTGGAACTAAGTGATTTTTCTCCTTAAAAAAAAAATCTGCCCCAACATTGCATCTGTTGATAAATTTGGTGGCAAACGCAAAGACTATGAAGTTAGCCCTGCATTAAGTTCCTTTAAGTCACTGGGAGCATCAGGAGTCCTGACTCCACTCATCTGTGAACTGCTCTTCTATTTACCTCTGACAGTGTTCCACTGCTGACATCCTTGCTATATTTCCTGTTTGTGATAAATGATCTCTCTGAGTCACACCATTTCGTAAGGTATGAATGGACCATAGAGATTTATTATGTGAAGTAATGGCTTTGCAATTAAGCCAACTTCTAGATGACGTTTAGAGAGAATGGTTGCATTCCATGGATCTCTCAACTGTTCATCTTATCAGAACTTCATTCTTCCCTTCGTCCCGGAGAATGATAATCCTGTGAGAGTATATTTAACTGAACACTTTCTCCAACAGTAATCTTGGCGTTTGGAACTGGGTTAAAATTTTTGATCATCACCGGAGCAACGACAATCACTTCAGGGTGAACTGTATAGCAGCCGCTGCAAAACTTGTCAAGGCTAAAATCTACTATTGTAAATTTGGTTAGCGTTGGACACAGGGTCTACCTTTCCAATAAGCCTCTTGTGTTTGCAGATGGTAGCAATTTCCCATTATATTTCCTTGACTTATTTCTGTAGTCTTACCATAGATTTAGAGGTGCTTGTCGGTTGAGATTCTCTCATTCCGTTATGACTCTATTTTGATGTGTTGTGAAAAGTGACAGCATTTTCTCTCCTTAGTTGCTCTATTTTCTAACGTAGCAACTGAATTATTAGATGCAGACAGACTTTGACATCTACTACTACTAATCTATAATTCCAGGTGGAACTTCCAACTAGTTGTCTTCAGCCATGCTTTAGCGAAGTGCTTTTGAGTGGCTGGAGTACCGTTCTTTCTCTCCCACATGAGCAAAACGTTTACTATTGGCGAATTGGGCGAATCCTCTCAGCACAGAGAAGTTCGTCATTATCACAGCCACCTTTGAAGGGGTGTGATTATGTGGGTTACTTCTTATATCCCAATATTGACTGGAATTTTGGAAGCAATTTTCCTGACTTTGAGGATAGGACTGGCCAGGTCCTGTGAATACACCTCGCATCTCAGTATTAATATAAGATTCCACATGCTAAATGCATTGTTTTTATTATATAAAGAGTCGACTGCTGGAGTGCAGGGATCTTTATCTTGAAAGGAGTCAGCTGTTCGAGAACAGTGATCTTTCGTTAGTCCACTGAATCGTAGACAATGTGTATAGAGTGTCAGCTGCTGGAGTTGCAGTGAGCTCTACCATATAAGAGTTAACTGTTTAAGAACAGTAATCCTTATTACATTCCTACCATCTTCCGGCAGAAAAGTCTTCCCATTGAGAATGAAAAAGGGGAATGACATCAGTTGTACTCAACTTTGTCCGTCCTTTAATCTCCACCATTTTAAAGGCAGAAACGCTTTCTCAACTGAGGATGAATTGACGGCCGACGTCGGAGACGGATCCTGTTTTATCTCTTCATGAAATTTTTCAGGTTATCCACGTTATGCTCCTAGTCGTATGATACGCCAATGACATCAGGTTGGTTATCCATCGTTTCCTGGACACATACTTTGCGTATGCTCTCCACTTCCATATGAATGGCTAGGGGTCCAGTTATTTTGATGGCCTTCCTGGAGATTCAATGAGTTAACTCCTGGTGACGTGGATTCTAGTACACCAGAGAGATTACACCATCGAACAATAGACTAATGTCTTATAGACACCAGACTGTGGTCGGTTTTATATGACCGCCCATGACATCAGGTAGAATCTTCCCTTAATCTCGTCCATTACGTATCAAGTACGCTTAATAATACCACTACTTCAGAAATGGCAAGTGACGGAGTTGATAAGGATGTTTTCTCCTGGAGATTCAATTGTGCTTACGCGCAGTAGCTTGATGAGGGCCACTGACAGGGTTACACAACTGAAGAATAAACCCAGATGTCGAATCGACACTGGACATTAGCCGGTACGAATACTGACTATCACCGAGAGAGATTGTCAGTGAGGTGTCTTAATGGTTGCCCAAATTTTCCATCAGGGTTCACACTCTCTACTCTCAGTGTTGCAAGCATGTTATGGGGAGAAGAGAATATAGGGAGTTGTTATTTTATGTGATGTGGTGACATTAAAAATGTTGTAGTTACAACAATATTTCCCCTCTCTCACCCATGCCAGCAATTAATTTTTGGAGATGGAGTAGGCCCCATATTCATTTACTGGATCAAGTGTCCTAATTTCAGGGACAAAAATGAATTTTTCCCTGTACTAGCTGTCTCAGTTATATTTAAATTAATTTGTGTTCTCTGGTGTTTCAGGTACCTTAATTTTTGGATACATATATTGAATAACCAGCATGCACAAAATTATACAACAATATTGACAAGCTAATAAATCATATCATTCTGAGAAAAACAAATATCATGGATACAAGCAATTATGTTGACCCATAAGATATTTATACAGCATCTTCAGTTTGCTACATTGAATCCTAACTGATATATTAAAACAGTGATACATGCAATATTATCACTATTAATGAAATCAAACCTTCTAGAGATTTATTGTGGGTTTACATGTCTGGACAGTTGCCCTCATATAAGAGACAGGGTCCATTAAACAACACCATAAAAACTCCAAGAATTGGTCTGATTTGTGAAAGGTCACCCCGGATTTTAATACCAACATAGAGATCCCAAAAGTGAGTCTTATGCAGGGTATGCCCAAGGTTTGTATCCTGACATCAGGGCAACAGGTATGTGAGCCCCTAGCAGGTTATTACCAGGGTTTAATCCGAGACGAGTGTTCTTTTTCCCAGGGTTTATATCCCGAAAAGAGGAAAAACAGTTATGTGACCAGGTTTTCCCAGGGTTTATATCCCGGAAAGAGCCTACCAGTTATGTGACAAATTATTAGATGATTGACAGAGGACCTAGTTTGTAGTGTTCTCTGGAGATATATCTTGAATAATAAATAACAAGATAAAGGATATGATTTAGCACGTTTTGTCTAGAGGTCACTCAAATGAGCTAATCATTCCCGCAATAGCCTTTTTTGGAGAACATTTTTCTTTGGCTCAAACCCCCACTGTGAGACCACTATGTATCCACACAGAAATTTATATAAGAAGTAACTAGTTCACCCAAGGCCAGAGAAGATCTGAACTATTAGCGCCTGTACAACTGAGGATCCCTCTCACTCATTATAATGTTGCCAGTGTGCTGTTCGTCCGTCACATAGATCTTTCCCTATATTTTTGTCATTTTGTGACCTATATCAGTTCAATTAGTCTTTAGGACTTTAGGACTCATGTATTTGTAGACAAACAAACTTCAACAATAACGGTACATTACATCTGTTGGACAAGACATCTACATGACAGTTTCCTGCCAAAAGTGGGACATACATTCACAAGGAATTGTTTACACCACAATTGTACAAGATAGACATCATGTGATACTTGACAACATCTATACAGGACTTTTCACAATATGTATAACCAACCACAGCACTTAAGACAGTCACCAGAGACAACACTTGACAGCAACTGTACAAGAAATTCACTGGGGACATGTACTTCAAACACTGGTTCATTGAATACACAATTTATTGAGTTGATGGTGAGTTCAGTGATGACCATTGTCTCATCTCCTGTCATGTCAACACTTCAATTATTGCATAGAAAATGCATAAAATATGTCATACATGCAGGTTGATAAACAAGATACAACACTTCTTATTTACTCCACCACCCAATAACTAATTCTCCGCTTCCTCCTCTCCAATATCTAACCACACCTTCCCGTTACAGTATCGGTAACTATCATCATTTCCTGTCTCTTGGGAATTTAGGAAATCCTATCCATGGGCAACTCAAGGAAGAAACTACTGTTCTGGGTCTGTTGAATCCTTTTATCATCAGCATGGATGTTGGACTAGCTCCAGTTAGCAGCTTCCCCAGAATAAGCTTCATGGCAGATTCATTCTTCTTGAAGACAAGATTTGGTATGATGATATGGTACTGCATCTCACGGTTGATCAGGCTGTTAGTGAAGGCTGTCACTGGGTACTTCAATAATGGCATACCTAATGTCCCATACATTGCAGCTACTCACTTAGCCAGATCAACTTCCCTACTGTTCATCACATTCTTCAAGAATAACTGTGTGAGCATCAGGCTGGATATTTTCTAAGTTTTGTCTTAGATAAACAAACACTCCAAGTTACCCCACAGTTCTCCATGAATGTAGTTCATAGAACAAGATTTGATGTTAGTCTCATTTGACCTTTTGACTGACTCAAAGATCACTGTCCAGTTCACCACATTTGTAGTGCTTCAGATTGTGTCATGCTCCCATTTATGCATTCAGCTGTTGAGCTGAGAGAAAACTCTTCTTGATATTCCCACATTTTGATAGGGAGTCACATCTGGATCTAGGATTTCTGTTTAGTTGTCCCAGATGATATATGGATGGCCTCTCCACCATACTGTTCTCTGTCGACATATAAAATGGCACAACATCTCTTTACATATGTTAAAAGATAATGTTATTATACATCAACAGACACAGACTGGGGATGGTGAGGAAAAGGATGGGTGTGGTCCAAACACACCTCTCCTAGTTTGATGATGCAGTGTATTTCACTCTGATGTACTGTGGTAATCACAAGACCATATGCTGAGACAGGGTAGCTTAACACAATTACAAGCATTTATGTGGTCTAAGTTCCACCATGTTTGAACCACAGTAGACCTGGGCACAAGGAGGACCAGACACAGTACAGCAATCATTGTGACATAGCAACATGGGACAGGCATTGTGAAGGGAAATGGAAAATAGGCATTTACAACTGCAATATGCATTATGTATTAACTAATGGCATTTACCCAATTAGCAGACCAGACATCCATTCCTATGGCTGTGATGTTGGTGCATGAATGTCCTATTCCATATTCACTTACACAGCAATGCCAGACCTCACCCCTTTTCTCAGACAGACCTGGCTCACAGGTACATCATCTTTATCATCATCATGTGCTGTTTCCCCACTGAGTAATGTTCATGTCTACTACAGTCGGTAACAGAAACTCAATTGCATAGCAATGGTTCATATATGCACCAAGCACATATGGGGAAAAACATGTTTAGTCCTTGTAAATTTGCATGAGCCATACATATATTCAGCCAACTAAGACACAGGTTCACACACCTATGGTTCTCTTAGGAACTAGTTTATATGAACCATCCAACAGTAGAGGTAACAGTGTAATGCTGCAGAGAGAAATGGTATTCTCGTGAGCTTAATTTGCCACCAGGTATCACATGAACTTAGCAATTCTGGCGTGCCACACACAACCTGTTTACATATGGATATTGAAGCATCTTTCCTTCCACTAGATGTGAGAGGCTATTTATTAAATCACCAACTCACTCACTCCATCATTCTCAGCTTTTTACAAAGGAACTTGTACATGTTTCATCACTCATTCCAATCCAAACTGCCATATGTTAACTCGCGAGAGCAAAGGTACAGTTGAGTTAAGAATGAGTCATCCTAGGCATGAAGAATGCACAAGGGTTTGGGTTTGCGAATCTGCATGAGTGTACTCTACATTCATCAAGCATACGCAACCAGTCACATCAAGGGATTGATATGCATTTGGAGTATACAGCGTGAAAGACATGTCAAGGTGGAAGATGCAGTGTTCAGAATTCTGGCGCACAGAAGTTAGGTTTTCCACTTTCACATTTTATTCATAAAATACTCATACATTCTTCTCATTCGTTTATCAGGCACAACTGCAACATTAAAGTATGTTTTAAAGTGGTACCTGCTGTCCAGAGAACAATATATTATTGAATCTTTAAGGGCATTGTTGGGTCATCACATCACACTAGCGACCGCTCCCGGTGAAATCCCCGCTCAAACTAATTAGATTTTAAAATATGGCCCAGGAATAGCGTGGGCTCATTACTTATGAACCAATCAAAAGACAAGTGCATACCGCCGCCTCCCCCAACTCGTTCTAGAACATTCGATCTAAGAATAGCCCTTATATTTGGGATGGTCCCCGTTAAGACTTAAAGTATCGTTATGAAATGTGTCGGACTGGGAATGTGGGGTTCTGTTCCATCATGCTACAGAGATCATTGATAAAGATTAGAAAGAGTGTGGGGGACAATACTCCGCCCTGGGGAACTCCGTGACGCAGTAGTACTTTCTTGCTCTTTAGTCCGTCTATCTGTACTCGGGCTCTTCTGTTGTGCAAGTATGCTTTCACCCATTTGTACATTCTTCCATTGACTTTGCAGTTTCTCAGTTTATTCATCAGACCTTCTTTCCAGACTTTGTCAAAGGCTTTCTTCAAATCTATCCATGCCGCAAGCACCAGCTTCTTTTCTTGGAATGTATCCTCAATTTCTTGAGAGAGGTAGGTTGTCTGATCTTCCGTAGAGCAGCATTGCCTAAAGCCAACCTGCTGTGGCACAAGGATGTTTTTACTTTCAATGTACCACTGCAGTCTGTGATTGATGATGCGCTCCAGTGTTTTGCAGAGACAGCTGGTGAGGCTAATTGGTCTGTAGCTAGAGGCAATGGAACTATCTTTCCCTGATTTTAGGAGAGGGATCATGATTGCTTCTCTCCAGGCTTGTGGATATATATATATCTGTTCTGTACTTCTATGTTGAATTTGTTTTGTATTTCCTTTTATCTGCATATCTAATGTTATTGATGTTTCGTCCTCCAATGCTGATTCCATTTATATCCTCTACATTTCTGAAAATATTTTCACTGTATAGGGAAAAAAGATCTGGAGACATCACACATCCCTGCCTAACACCTCTCTTAATTGGCTGATACTGTCCCACTTCATTATCAATCCTCATTGCAGCTTGTTGTTTTCAATATATGTTTTTTATAAGTCTAATATCTTTCCCATCAATTTGTAGATCTGCAAGCATATCCACCATGCTGACATGTCTAACTCTATCAATAGCTTTTGTATAGTCAATAAAGCAAAGATGTATATCCTTGTTTACTTCTATATCACGTTCAATAACTGTTCGCAGCATATACACAGCATTTACTGTACCCTTTCCTTCTACAAACCCGCAACGTCCAATTTGTCTCTTGTATCGTGTTTTAGTACAGCTCACAATCTACTTCTCGTTTTTTTTTTTTTTTGGTGATTCATTCATTGCCTTCTACAAACCCGCATTGTTCTTCCCCTATTTCAGGTTGTATCTTCTTCCTCACTCTTTGCATGATAATTCTTAGCAAAATCTTTGTTTTGTGACTCATTATACTAATTGTTCTATGTTGATCACATTCCAAGGTTCCTGATTTCTTTGGGATTGCAATAAATACAGAGTTACATAATTCAGGAGGTATATCTCCAGTATCATATAATCTGTTCAGCAGTCTGGTGACTTGCTCTAGTCCAAATACTTCTAAAGCTTTAATCATTTCTGTTGTGATGTTATCTACACCGGGGGCCTTGCCAGCTTTCATATGCTTAAGAACATTTCGAACCTCCATCTCCAAAATTGGTGGTCCTTCATTATTAAATCTAATATTATACTGTTTGTCTCTGTTATCATCATAAAGGTGTCTCACATAATCTGTCCATACATGTAGAATCTGGTCTTTTTCTATTATGATTTTGCCATTTTCAGTTTTTAGACACCCTGTTGATGTACTTGTTCTTTTATTAGTAAGTTCCTGAATTCTTTTGTGCACTAATTTGGTATTTTGACTGTTATGTTGGTTTTCAATTTCTAAGCACTTTTCCTCAAGCCATGCTTCTTTTGCCTCCTTACATAATATTCTGACTTGTCTGTGAATTTCTTCATATTTGACAGAATTATTTTTGTTGAGTCTTCTTGTTTCCATGAGGTGTAAAATTTCTAATAGTCATCCATTTCTTACGACCCACCTTCTTTAATTTTGGAATAGTTGTTTCTGCAGCCACATTGATTGAATTCTTCAACGTTTCACATTGATCATCCACATCCTGGAATAGGATCTCTAGATCAGACAAAATGTCAAATCTGTTCTGTACTTCTATGTTGAATTTGTTTTGTATTTCCTTGTCATTACTCAATGTTCACAAATCATATTTAGTGTTTCCTGTTATGTACTTGACTTTCTTCAATTTTATCCTCAATGTTCCTGTGAGTAATCTGTGGTCACTATAACAATCAGCACTGGGAACTGTTTTTGCTATTGTTAATGCGTTTCTAAATCTTCTGCTAATCAGAATGTAGTCAATCTGGTTTCTAAACCTGCTATCAGGACTCCTCCATGTCCATAATCTTCTAGGGTGTTGCTTAAACCAGGTGTTTCCTACAATCATTTCCTGTTCTTTTGCCCACTCTACGAGTCTGTATCCTCTTTCATTTCTCTCTCCTAAACCATAGTTTCCTACTGTGTATCTATCCCCTTGATTTCCTACTTTTGCATTGAAGTCCCCTATTATGATGTTTATTTCTGAATTTTTACATTTCTTTAAGGCAGACTCTATGTCATTATAAAATTCTTCTACACTATCTTCACTGGATTCTCCTGTTGGGGCATATACTTGAATAATATTTATGCTAAAAGGTCTGCCACTTAATTTAACTTGTAGAACTCTGTCCGACACGGCCCAATATCCTTGAACAGATTTTGATGTTTTCCGGTCCAAAATAATTGTCTTCTAATATCTGTGTGTATTTTGTGTTATTCATACATCTTGGCTGGGCCTTGGACATTTCTCTGTCTTCTAACGTCTGTGTATTTGTTGTTTTATTCATACTTCTTGGCTGGGCTGTGGACATTTCTCTGTCTTTTGAACATATGTGTGTATGTTTTGTTATTGTTCATACTTCTAGGCTGGGCCGTTGAAATTTCTCTGTCTTCTAACGTCTGTGTGTATGTTGCGTTGTCGTCCTTATATTTTGTATTTTTAATTGTTTCGTGCAGGTGTCAGTTCGTGACTCAGTTCTCTCCCTTCTAACATCTGTGGGGATGGTCTATTGACTCTCCTGTATCTCCCTTCTGTGAATTGTTTCCGACAGGTCTCGGTTCTCTTAATATAACTTTATGGGAATGATCTGTTGACTTTCCTTTATCTCCCTTCTGTGAATTGTTTCCGACAGGTCTCAGTTCTTTCAGTATGTATCTGTTTGTGAGAGCTATTGTAAGTAAGAGATCTCTTCCTTGCTCTTGTGATGATTGATTGTCTGAACTGTAACAATCAACTTCTAATTAGTTACGTGTCATCTTGTTTCCAACTATATTATATCATTCTATCCATCTATCTATCTATCTATAAACAGCGAAAAAAGTCTACAAATTCGCCAAAATTAACAATTTTCTTGATGAGGACAGAAGGAAACTATTCTATACTTCTCATATACAGACACACTTTGACAACTGCTCTACAATCTGGGACGGTTGTTCTAATTCAAACACCAAGCGACTTTACTCACTCCAGAAACGGGCCATGCGTCTAATTTATAGCAAACATTTATCTGACAATCCTAGCGTGTATAAACGCCTTCAGTTACTAACACTCCGCAAACGCCTGCTTTTCAATAAAGCTAAACTAATTCACAAAATCCTGCATCGGAATGCCCCAAATTACCTTTTGCCATTGTTTAAATATAATGCTAGACACAGTAAACGCTTAAATATATTACACATTCCGAAGCCTAGGATTGACTTATCCAAAACCAGCTTAACGTACTCTGCAGCCCAGCTGTGGAACAATCTTCCACAAGAAATCAAAGACATCACCAATCCCTATTCATATAATTGCAAATTATTCGAACACTATCTCAATACGGATTACTTTCCCCCTTAATAATAGAGATAATAATAATAATAATAATAACAAACCCCTAGTATAACAGTCAGTCCCCTTTTGGTAGGCCAGTATATTCCACATGCTAATAACAAGTGTCAGACCATTATCTAATATTACTGTGTCGTGTAATTTTAATGTTCGCATTTTGCCCATGCCTTTATAATGCATATCATTTATATTGTTGTTGTTGTCTGTTAGCCTTGAATGATGTGTGAATGAAATAATGTATGAAAGAGAGTGATAGAAGGGCAGAATGTTAGACGGGCCTGCGTGCCCAATTCTTAACCCTCTGAAAATAAAGTTTGTTCTATCTATCTATTTATCTATCTATCTATCTATCTATCTATCTATCTATCTATCTATCTATCTATCTATCTATCTATCTATCTATCTATCTATCTATCTATCTATCTATGTGGGCGGGGAATGTGTGGGTGGGGTGTGTGAGTGGCTTAGGGATGTGTAGGTGGGTGAGGGAGTTGTATGTGTCGGGGTGGGATGTGTGAGTGGGTGGAGGATGTGTGTGGGGGTAGGGGTATTGTGATCGAGAGATGTTTGGTTGGGGGTGGGTGGGGGTGTGGGGGTGCGTGGTGGAGGATGTATGCGTGAGTGAGTGTGTGTTGGTGGACGGGTAGGGAATGCGTGTGTGGGTGGGGAGAGGTGTGTGGTGTTGTTGGTTGGTGATATTGTGTGGGTGAGGTATGTGTGTGTGGGTGGGAGATTTTTGTGGTGTGTGAGTGGGGGTATGTGGGGTGGATGGGTAAGGGTATCTGTGTGGGTGTGGGTGGGAATATTGTGTGGTATCTGGGTGGGGGATATGTGTGTGGTGTGTAAGTGGGGATGTGTTGGTGAGGGATGTGTGTGTGTGTGGTGCGTGGGTTGGGAATAGTGCGTGGTAGGGGGTGTATGTGATGTGCGGGTGGGGCATTGTGTGTTTTGGGGGATTAGGTTAAGGCATGTGTGGGTGGGTGGAAGTTGTATGTGTGGGTGTTGGGGTGTGTGTGAGTGGATTGGGGATGTATGGGTGGTTAGGGAGATGTGTGTGTGTGTGGGGGGGGGGGGAGGGACATGTCATTTGGTGGGGATTTGTGTGTATGGTTTGGGGATATGTGAGTGGATGTGTGGGTTGGTGGGGGATTGTGTGTGTGTGTGGATGGGGAATATGTTGTCGATGGAGATGTGGCTGGGGGATGGGTGGTTTGAGGTGTGGGTGGGGAGAGGATGTGTGGGGTAGTATGTGTATGTGGATGGGCGTGGGATATGTGGGTTGGTGGGGGAATGTTTGTGGGTGGCGAGTGTGTTTTGGTTGGGGGATCAGGTGAGGGCAGTGTGTGCGGGTGGGGGATGTGCGGGAGGGGGATGGGTCGGTTGGTGGGGTATGTATGTGTCCCTTGGTGTGCGTGTGTGTGGGTAGGTGGGGGTGTGTATGTGTCCCTTGGTGCGCGTGTGTGTGGGTAGGTGGGGGTGTGTATGTGTCCCTTGGTGCGCGTGTGTGTGGGTAGGTGGGGGTGTGTATGTGTCCCTTGGTGCGCGTGTGTGTGGGTAGGTGGGGGTGTGTATGTGTCCCTTGGTGCGCGTGTGTGTGGGTAGGTGGGGGTGTGTATGTGTCCCTTGGTGCGCGTGTGTGTGGGTAGGTGGGGGTGTTGTGTGGGTGGGGTGATGTATGGATAAGTGGGAGATTGGCCTCATAACATGGTAATTAGCCTTGTTTATGTTTACAACATTCATTTCACAATGTTTATTTTTCTTCCTATGTAAATGTATAATGCTCTTGATGAACGAAAGACGAGTGATTGGAAGGGCCGAATGTAAGACCCAAATGCGCGCCCAATTTGTGATCCTAATAAAGTTGATTTGATTTGATTTGATTTCTATCTATCTATCTATCTATCTATCTATCTATCTATCTATCTATCTATCTATCTATCTATCTATCTATCTATCTATCTATCAATTTATCTATCTATCTATCTATCTATCTATCTATATGTCTGTCTGTCTGTCTGTCTGTCTGTCTGTCTGTCTGTCTCTTTTTCTTGTAACTAAGTGAGGACGTGTTTTCGCATCTCTTACCTCTCGGATTATTATTACTGCAAGCTGAATTCACCTAATGTGGTGTTTTTGTATCACTGTGCTCGTTGTGATTCTGTGGATATGGTTAAGTAGTTTTTAGATTAATACAAGTGTTTATTATCGCAAAAATGTGTGTTATATATAATATTCATTTTAAGTGATAGTTGAACACTAATATATTTAGACCAGTCAAGTGCACGAGGCGTCTCAGAACCAACCAACTATTACACGGGTCTTCAAATTGCCCACGGTGGTCTAGTATTGCAATGCGATTGCTGCATTCTTCAAGCTTAGATGATCATAACATGATGCAATAATGTCAGCAGAAGAAGGGTGTTCTCTATTGGCGGTTCCGGTTTATGATCGGCTGTCAATAAAACTTACACACTAAACAAAGAGAAGGCATTTAAGAACAAGCTATCCAGGTGATGAATCCCGCTGGCCTAGTCGTCAAACACACCAACTCAGGCCAATGTGTTACGGTATCATTCAACAACACACTACATTATGAGGATTCCGAACTTATATTCTTAACTACTACACGCTTGAACAAATGGAACCCAGACAAGATATGCGTGGGGCTCATGTCGACGACCTCATTACGACGCCAGTGATTACGATACATTTATATCATTCGAACAATAAGTTGATGGCACAGGTAAATGTTGAAAACATTAATTCTTGGCTAAAACTAGACTTTGTCGAACTTGAAAACTCGATACACTCATTCACAGCCCATAACTACAGCTGTAGACAGCACATCAGCTAACAATGTGCTTCAATTGGTTCATTCGACGAGGCCTGCCAACCCACCACTGCTCTTTGCCATTGGATACCCAATGGAGCGCATCCAAAACAAATAGAATCCAACGTGGATATTGTTGAAGAAGTACCTGCCTCAGATAACAATAGCATCTTAGCTATCAATGGACATTCGTGCAACTGTAATCAGCGAATTAGGAACTAGAACAATCACTAAAGGTCTCATTGTCACTGTTTCAACTAATATTGAAGTAAACACATTGAAGCAAACAGCAAGATAAGCAGTGACTACAATGCTCTCAAGATAGATGTTGCGCTCCTGCGAGATGAAAATTTTCTGCTGAGAAAAACAGTTCAAACCTTAAAGATGTGTCCCCTACCGACCAAACCGATGAAGCATGTAATTCCCAAGCAACTGCTTCATCCTTGGGAAATCTTGGGGAATCTCAGTTCCACCCAGTACAGATAACTACTATGAAAACACCTCAACGCGCAGAAGAAGATAAAGAACAACATACACCTCAATGCGCAGAGGAAGATAAACAACAAGCAGTCGACCCAATTGACGTCAAAATAAGCAATGGGTTCGAAGTGATTCAGAAAAAATCACACGAAAACGTACAGTGCTTTAACATGATGCCAACAGACAACACGTGCCTACAAGATACATCGGGAGAACCACATGGAGACATACGGAATGGTGATAATCAGAAATGGATGAAACAACTGACAAGACGTGCTGACAACCAACATGTACAGACAGCACGACCCGATTGTACACACATTATACTAGGCAATCTTTAATGAAAGGTTTATACAGCGACCGGATGGCCACCTCAGACAAAGACATTGTTTTCATAATCGCACTGCCTGGGGCTGGTGTTGACCGGCTAGCAGACAAGATCAGCAGGTTGGCTGTAAATCACAACGTTAGAAGGGCAAGCATACACATTGTTATAAACGACACCATGAACAACCAACAAATCACAGGGTCTCAACTGCTGGCACTCTTGAACGGATTACGTCACATTTTTCCTAATTCGACCATTTTCTTCTCCTCCATCATATCACCGATTTATGGACTCCAGCGCCGTCTAGCTGACATAAATAACAACATTTTGCAGAAGTTTTGTTCTCAAAACAAGATACAGTTCATCAACAAAACATCGTCATTCACTTCACAGGCTGGTGCACACAAAAAAAGAGTCTTTATAATTATCACTTACATTTGTCTACATTGGGCACCAGCTTCTCGTCAAAAATATCAAATATCCAGCTCGGATACACCATACATATCCAATACAGGATCGCGTCGGACACTTTTAGCTACTCACCTGAAACTCAAGCCACACGACATACTCCCGTCAAATCAAGTATCAACTGGCCATAACTGTGCAGACCACCCATTACCACTGCTATGAAATCCAAGCCAGACGGGACACTTCCACCACACCAAGTCCGTACAATACGTCTTCTTTCACACAGGAGGGTCATAATAATTAAGATATGTTTCCTATTCTCCCCAGAAAGGAACCAACTTTCAGCAACAACAAAGTGCCACTACAACCTCCTGTTAGCCACCAACCAGAGGCTGTAGTTGGTAGTCATTACATACCTATGAGACACCGACAGTACCCATTACATTGTAACCAAGAATGGTTGCACCTCACACGTTATAGCCCAGCTACACTTCGTCAAGCACGTATGATGTCGCTGTATCAACAACGAACACAACCTGGTATCTACTAGTAACTTAGCACAAAGCAACACCGGATCTTGGTACAAGAAAGACCTTCTCCTAGAACGTTTATGTGCATATTTGGTTATTGTTTTATAGAGTAACATATTAGATTGTACGTGACTATAAACATTGACTCGTATTGAGTCACATAAATTGATACTTAGCTGTATATCTTCTATAATATTTTTATTGTGTTTATACTGTGAGTGAGGGGATCTTCACTGCTCATCCTTACTGATCTGTATAGTATTTTTATATATATATTTTTAAACATTGACAGAGGTATTACAGTTTCTCTGTGCTTTAGAGTGTATATTGTTATAAGGGACGTAAACTGTATTCATTTTGTGTTTTTAAAAAATCTCTGATTACGCATTGTTAAAATGTCTAATAAGTACGAACACTGGCTCAATAATAATGGGCCCAGAATCGGGCATTTAAACATCTGTCATCTATTAGGGAAGCTGCCCGAACTATCACTTATACTTGTCAAAATTTTCACATGTTCGGCGTTAGCGAAAGTCCATTAAATGGTAACATCTCTGATGATGACATCGCTATCAGAGGTTTTAAAACCAATAAAAGAGATCCCTATCAGAAACAAGAGATGGGTATTGCAGTTTATATTTCAAACTCGCTTAACGCCCATCGCAGGACGGATTTTGAAACCTGTGAGATCGAGTGTGTATGGCTTGAGGTTAAACTTCAAAATCGCATACCCCTAGTAGTTCGCTATCTTTATCGAAACCCCAGTGCAGGAAATATCTGGTATGAAAAATACACCACTATGATGGATGTAGTCTTTAGTAATGCTAGAAAAATAATACTGCTAGGCGACTTCAACATAGACACTAACAAATCAAACAAAACATGGTAAAACATAATGGAGTCATATAACTTCCAACAGTTAGTCAAACAAACCACTAGAATAACAAAATCATCTGCAACACTTATAGATCATATTTATACTACGTGGGCTGACAATATCACAGAATGTACTGTACCTATTAATGCAATAAACTATCACTGTCCAGTATGTTGCACGTTGTCGAAATGAGGTACCAACACCCCAAAACACAAACATATAAGTATAAAATAAAGAAATTATAAAAATTTAAATCGAGATGTCTTTTTACAAGACTTACTCAACTCATCTCTGGACTATGTTTACCAATTTCCTGACCCAGACGATGCTCTGGACCATTGGCTGAAGACGTTTCTAAGTATGTTTGATAAGCATGTTCCATTTAAGGAAGTTCGTGTTAAACATCACACTAAGCTCCCGTAGATCACACAGGAGGTAGTTGAACTTATGAGAGACCGGGACAGGGCACATAAAAATACAGATCTAACTATGTACCGTAGTTTGAGAAACAAAGTTCAATATGTTATTCGAAAGGAAAAGAAAAACTTTTTAAAGAAATTTTTAATAGATCAAACCAACACTAAAGATATATGGAAAGAAATTAATACCTTGACAAACAAACACAAATCGTCACAATCATTACCATTAAATCAGGTTACATGTGATCAATTCAGTAGATTATTTCTGTCCGACATAAACCAACTGAAAGTTGCAATACCAGATGCTCCTCATGAATATCTTTATTATCATCATTATGTGAGAACAAATGCTATGAGGACATTCCCACCAACATACCGCTAATGACGACCATTGAAGTATTTACTCATCTCAGTAACCTAAAAAACAATAACTCATCAGGTCTAGATGGAATCAATAATTGGATCCTTCGCCATGCTGCACCAGCGATCTTCGAGTCACTAACTTTTATATATAATCAATGTCTCACCAAAGGTCACTTCCCATCAGCCTTTAAAATCGCTAAAGTTTATCCCCATTTAAAAGCGGGTTATCTAGACGATAGTCTCATGAGTAATTATAGTCCAATTTCCATGTTATCCTAACTATCCAAACCGCTAGAAAAGCACACCCAGAAAACATCACTAGAGCACTTAGTTCGCCACAAACTAATAGTTAACAGTCAGTCACAATATTGGCCAAAATCCTCTTGTCATAAGGCCCTAACAAATATGATATAAAACTGGCATCAAAACATTAACAACAATACTCTATGTGGAGCGGTGTTTACAGACTTTAGAAAAGCATTCGATATGATAGATCATACTATTCTAATTTTAAAAAATAGAAACAATGAAAGTAAGCTTTAATATAGTGACATTAATAAATCCATCTTTATTAGACAGAAAACAAGTAGTATCGCACAATAAATCTTTATCTCAAGCCGTTTCTATTAATATTGGAGTACCTCAGGGGTCTATTCTTTGCCATCTGTTATTTGCCATTTATATAAATGATCTTCCCTTATATCTGTCGTCGTCCTGCGATCTATTTGCAGACGACTGCACAGTATATATTAATGCTATTGATCGTAATGTGTTAGAATTATCCTTGCAACAGGAAATAAATAGTGTAGTTAACTGGAGTCATGCAAACCGCACGCAAATTAACATTTCTATAAAATAATATATGTTAATAGGAACAAGGCAAATACTTCACACGCTAAACTCGCAAAGAACTCTACAATTGCACACTGGTAGCATGCCTATAGAAAGTGTAACCGAGCACAAGGCGCTGGGTCTTATCATAGATCATGATCTAAACTTTAACTTACATGTTCATGCTCTCCTTAAACAAATAGCCAAAAAAGTATACCAACTTGCCAATATTAAAAATTTCCTTGACGAAAACATAAGAAAGATATTCTTTATTTCCCATATACAAACACATATTGATCATTGCTCCACAATCTGGGATGAATGCTGCAAATCAATAACAAAACGCCTTTATTCACACCAGAAAAGGGCAGTACGTTTAATTAATGGCGAAAAGCTTACCGACAATTCTAACCTATATAAACGTCTTCGGTTACTACCACTCCACAAATGCCTACTTTTTAATAAGGCTAAACTAATTCACAAAATCCTATTTCAAAATGCTCCAAGCTACCTTTGGCCATTATTTAAATATAACGCTAGACATAGCGAACGACTAAATATACTTCATGTCCCTAAACCTAAGATAGATTTATATAAAACAAGCTTAGCATATTCTGCCGCTCAGTTGTGAAACAATCTTCCACAAGACATCAAAGACACCACCAATCATTATACATACATTCGCAACCCGTTTGAACACTGCCTCAGTACAGACTTCATGCCTCCATAAACAAAAACAAACCAAAAAAGACAATAATAATGGTAAATTATCTCAAATGACAACTAGCCAAAATACATTCCCATATGTATATGTACGTTACACCTTCCTTAATTATTTATAATGCCCATGTTAAATATTGCCTCAGTGAATCATTTGTTATTGATTATTTTTCATGCGTTTTAATGCTCATTGTTCTTTTGTTTTCAAAAATAAGCTTCATAAGCGATTTTGAGTGATAAAATGTATGAAAGGAAAGAAGGGCAGAATGTCAAACGGGCCTGTTTGCCCAATTCTTAACCCTTTAAAAAAACATTTTCTATCTATCTATCTATCTATCTATCTATCTATCTATCTATCTATCTATCTATCTATCTATCTATCTATCTATCTACCTACCTAAAAAGCCCTACCTACCTACCTACGTACCCACCCACCCACCCACCCACCCACTCATCTATCTATCTATCTATCTATCTATCTATCTATCTATCTGTCTGTCTATCTATCTATCTATCTATCTATCTATATTTGTGGTTGAGCGACGGGTGGGAGGAGGATGTGTGGGTGGGTGGATAATGTGTGGATGTGTGGAGGATGTTTGGGTGGGTGAGCGTATGTAAGTTGGGAGATGGTAGGGGTGTTGGGGGGGGGGGGGTTGAGGATGTGTGGGTGGGGGGAAATTGTGTGGGTCGGTGCGGGATTTGTGTATGGGTAGGTACTTGATGTGTGACTTGGCGGTGAGATGTGTTTGTGCGTGGGGGATGTGTGGTTGGAGGATATGTTTTTGGCTGGGTGGTCGGGGGTGTATGGGTGGATGTGGGTATGTGGGTGGGTGCTGTTTTGTGGATTATCGAACGTATGGAGGACATGTGTGTGGGTGGGGAGTTGTTTGTGGGTTGGGGATGTATGGGTGGTTGGCATGTATATGTCCTTGAGGTGTGTAAGGGTGGTTAAGGATATGGGTGTGGCGGATGTGTGGTGGGTTGGAGATGTGTGTGTGAGTGTGTGTGCGCGCGCGGAGATGTATAGCTGTGGGGATGGGTGGATGGGTGGGTTAACGTATGTGCGCCTGAGGTGTGTGTGTGGTTGGATTTGGGATGTGGGGGTGGATGGGTTATGTATGGGTGGGTGGGGGATATGTGGGTGGATGGAGGATGTGTGGGTGGGTGGGGGATGTGTCTCATAACATGGTAATATGCATTGTTTATGTTTACAACATTCATTTGACAATGAGTTTTTTCCTATGTGAATGTAATATGCACTATTGATGAACGAAAGATGAATTATTAGAAGGGTCGAATGTAAGACGGCCTGCGTGTCCAATTTGTTACCCTTTGAAAATAAGTCCGTTCGTTCGTTCGTTCTTTCTTTCTATCTATCTATCTATCTATCTATCTATCTATCTATCTATCTATCTATCTATCTATCTATCTATCTATATATCTATCTATCTATCTATCTATCTATCTATCTATCTATCTAGCTAGATAGCTACCTACCTACCTATTTATCTATTTATCTATCTATCTATCTATCTATCTATCAATCTATCTATCTATCTATCTATCTATCTGTCTACCTACCTACCTACCTACATACCTACCTACCTACCTACCTGTCTGTCTGTCTGTCTGTCTGTCTGTCTGTCCAACCACACGCCATCTACCTGTCTTCCTGTCAGTAAAATAAACAAACATTCATTTCCTTTGTTGGACCAAACATTGTAAAATGTGTTTAACAATGTTTTCATTTCATGAACGTAGAGCAGGCCAGAAATCTTGTCAGGCTGTTGTTATATGACATTGTTTTCATCACAGACCAGGCCAGAAATTTCATACACGCAACCAGGCTGTTGTTATATGTCATCGTTTTCAGGGAAACCCACAGACATTCAGTGTAGCCACCAGTTTGTCCACGAGACGGTCACTACAACGTGCACAGCCGCTCAAGTTTACCCTCAAGTAGGCTGCTCCTGGACTGTGAAGTATTTAAAACGACCGGTAATTAGTTGATTTATATGTCCAGATGTCTACCCAATTCCCAGCGAAACGAAAATCAGTATTGTGTGTGTGTGTGTGAGAGAGAGAGAGAGAGAGAGAGAGAGAGAGAGAGAGAGAGAGAGAGAGAGAGAGAGAGAGAGAGAGAGAGAGAGAGAGAGAGAGAGTATTTGTTTGTGTGCATCTCGTTTGACTATATCTATCAGCATCTTTCACCTCAACGTCTATAATCTGCCCATATTTTAATTCCAAATGTTCTAGAACTATCTACATGCCTTCACCTCTCAATGAATACCTATTTGTCAGATTTGTGTGTAATAAATAAAGAATAGAAAGCCATTGTGTGTCTCAGTTGTATGTCATTATTATCAATCTACTTAGAAAAACAACACAGTTTGTCTCAAATTTATGGCATTATTATGAATCTACATGGAACAACATACATAGGTAGTCTTAAGATAATGACATTATTACAACAGAGATGTTACTTTTACTGCTTGTAACTACTGAGATGGCGTTATTATTTGTAAATACTGATATATAGATGTCACTTGTAAGTACTGTTATATAGTTGTCACTTTTATGTATTGTGATCGTCAGGTCTTAGTCAGATATGACTGAGCTACCGTATAACAGTAGACGGTACTACCTGCTTTCTGTTAGCGCCGAACGTTGGGCGGTGCCTACCAAACCCGACACCCCACATTGTGACAACGGCTTCGGGCGGAAGAGAGCAGTTGGGAGGGTACAAGCCTTACCCTGGTGCGAGGAAATGCAAGCTAAAGACAAAATGTCATGGCAGGGCAGACCAGACCCTAAGCCTTAGTTGGAAACTGGTCTAGGATCGAAGCTTCTTCAGGCGGACAGTTAGAGAATTGCCTTGCTGATCCGGCAGCTTCTACAGCTTGTCTTGTTCCAGACGTAGGGGTGTTACCTTTCCTCTGGAGTGAACTAGGCAGGCCGAGAGAGGGATCATGCTGCATAAGCAACACATGATCTCTATATTTTAGCCCAGGCTTTGTGCTATGGAGAGGCAATAACTCCATCCCTGGTCTTAACTGGTCTCGGAATCAAAGCGAGAGGCAACTGTTACGGGTTATAAGTCACTGTCAATTGGCGTAGACATGGGGCGCCACGCGTTGCCTCTGACGATGGAAGACACCTACAGGTGTCACTGATCAGCTACCGCCCGCTTCAAGCTGGGTAGCCCCCGGCCAATTGGGTTCTAATCCGCCGCAACCTGCCTGCTTCAATGGGTGCTTGGGGCTAGGACAAAATCTGAATCGCAGGCTGGAAAACCAATGCACCAGGTACAAACAAAAATAAAAATAGAAACCTCAAGCTACGGCTTGCTACCTGGAATGTCTACTATCTGCATTCTCCAATGCTTGTTCTGAATTTGGTTAAACAATTAGCAAAAAGAAGAAACAGATTATGTCACAAGGTACACATGGGGTACCATCAATCTTTATTGACGACGCCGAACTAGAGATGGTAGACCATTTTACATATCTGGGATCAGTGGTAAATAGCAAATTATCCCTAGATCAGGAAATCAACATCCGGATTGGTAAGGCATCAACAACAATGAACAAGTTAAGAAAAAGAGTCTGGGAGAACAGGAAGCTTACTGCCAAAACAAAAGTCCTCGTCTACCAAGCCTGTGTCCTTAGTACTCTTCTCTATGGCAGTGAAACCTGGAAAACTTACTCACAACAAGAGAAACATTTAAACAGCTTTCATATTCGGTGTCTGCGAAGAATTATTGGTATTAAGTGGCAAGAGAAAATCACAAATACTGAAGTATTGGAAAGATCAGGTTGTGTGACAGTTTATTCCATGCTCAGTCTTCGTAGACTTAGATGGATAGGACATCTTAGGAGGATGGATGATGGTAGAATACCAAAGGACATCTGTTTTGGTGAATTACAGATGGGTAAGAGATCTCAGGGTCGGCCTCTACTACGATACAAAGATGTGTGTAAGCAGGACATGATTGTTACAGGCATTGATAATGCACATTGGGAGCAAGTCGCCGCTGAACGTGTTGCATGGAGGGCAAACATAAGAAATGGAATAAAGACAAAGGATAAAATTATTGCAGATAAGTCACACACCGATCGTTTGAGACGTAAGATGGTGCATGATGGTGGAAATGACCACGTGTTCACATACACCCACTGTGAACGGACATTTACAGGGCAAATTGGCCTTATCAGTCACATGCGCTACCGCCATAGGTAAAGGTTATTATGCCTTTTTAAAGCACAAACTATCGTCTGTCAAGACGGCAAGGTGCCAATGTGGTGTGTGTGTGTGTGTGTGTGTGTGTGTGTGTGTGTGTGTGTGTGTGTGTATGTGGGTATTGTGATCTAATTGTCACTTGTAAGTACTGTGATCTAGTGGTCATTTGTATGTACCGTTATACAGTTGTCACTTGTATGTAATGTAATCTAATTGTTACTTTTAAGTACTATAATCTATGTATAACGTGCTTGTAAGTACTGTGATTTAGTTATCACGTATAAATACTGTGATATATTTTATCACTTGTAAGTACTGTGATCTAGTTATCACGTGTAACTACTGTGAGCTAGTGTAAATGATTTCCTGAACTTCTTCTGGCGGAGTGATGCAATGTTTTACAATAATAGTTGCCCGCTATAGAAAGAGGTAAGATTATTTTATTTATTTTTTTTTTGGGGGGGGGGGGCGGGGGGAGTGGGGCGCTCGATAGCTTTGAGCTCAAGCATAGTCCACAAACACCACTTCTAGTTGTGCTGGACTGAATTTTGTGTGTAAATTAGCTTTCCCTAATAACAGTGTCCCTCGCCATCAGGGACGAACTCACTCCGACTTCAGAGGTACTTGTACAAAGACGACAGACCAACATTTTGATCCAACTCTCCGGTGCAGGGGTTGGACGCCTTACCTCGACATCAGCACACCGGATGTTTAAGAACACGCGCCCTTATCCATTCTGCCATGTTGACCTACTTTAGATCGGTTGCTTTGCAAAGTTTATTTCTCCTTCTCTCCCCTTCCTATGTTCCTGTATTCATTGCTATCTTATTCCTCCACTCACCCCCCCCCCCCTTCCTTTTCTTCTTCACCATCATCATCGTAATCTCTCCCTTTTCTCCAGCTTCACCTCATATTTATACTCCGCCAACATAAGGATTCCTCCTCATATTTTCTTCCATTGCCTTCTCTTATTGTATTGTGTGATCATGAACACAAGATGAAATAACTCTACAATCTTGATACAAAGTGTGACTGAATGATTTAGTAAATTAGTTATTGAGATAAATAATCCAAAACCAATATCATTCATAACTGTGTGTGTTTCTGAAAATCACTGTTTACGGCCAGACACTTTCTAATGTTATGGTCTCTGGCGAGGAGTATTATAGAGCAACATGTAATGCCTCGTTTAATATCACGTATGCTGGGATATACGGCGTCACCATTATCATGGCTCCTACACTGCCAAACTTCCGAAAGGATGTAGAAAAAGAGATAAGTGTGTCTGTAGGTGAGTAATATCCATCATCATCAAAATCATCATCATCATCATCATCATCATCATCATCATCATCCCCATAATCATTGTCATAATCACCATGACCTTCATCATTATCATCACCAGCATCCCATTATCATCATCATTATCAAAATCATTACCATCACCATCATTATTATCATCATCAGTATCATCACAATCATCATCATCATCATCACCACCATTATCATCACCATCATCATAATCATCATCATTATCATCACTATCATTACTATCACCATCATCACTATCATCATCGGCATTAACTTCACCATCATCATTAGGATCACCATCATCATTATCACCAATATCATCACTATTATCATCGATACCATTATCACAATCATCACCATCATCATCATTACCATCGCTATCATCATCATTATCATCATCAGTATCATCATCAGCATCATCATCATCGTTATCATCGTTATTATCATCATCAACATTATCATGGTGCAGCTGTGCCTGTGCAGAACGTCGCTCTAATCCCGGTCCGATAAAAGGTATCTCGATTTCTCGTCATCTCCCCCGCCCCTATATAGTCTAATTCCCCAGATGTCTGCACTGTTCTGTGTCCATCTTCGTACTGGTCGAAACCGCCCTTTCTCCAAGAACCACGCCTTCCATCAATGTTCTCTCCAAGAACCACTGCTTCCACCAATGTTCTCCTCCAAGAATAGATCTGGCTCAAACACAACATCATGTCTGTGAAACTGAAATACTTTGGTCATATTATACGTTACAGTGGCTTGGAGAGAAGGGTAATGGTAGATATAGCTCCTGGTAGAAGAGGCAGAGGTGAACCAGCACGACATGAACACAAGACATTGCAGACAGCTCGGACATGAGGGTGCGCGAGGCGGGAGAACTGTCCTGAAATTGAGAAACTGTACCATACCACGTGATGAGAGCACGGGACCCGTTACACGATGACGACATTGGGGTTAATTATTGAGCCAGGTATGCAACCCTGTTTATACTTTCCTTAGCGCCATAAAGTATTCTGATATTTCACCAGCAACTCTGAATGCCGCTTGCTATTCTTGATGCACTGTTTCGAATACTGGAAGAAAACATCTTGGGAATTCTATGTCTTCCGTGATGATCTAATTCTGCTGAAGTTGCCACCATTCAAGCATGAATTCTTCAAATGAGCTAACCACGGTTCTGTCTGCATTTCTCTTGAATAATTGTATATCAAGGATACGATTCCTGAAAGCCTTATTTTGCCTAAATCCTATCTACATTTATATCTTCGACATTTTAACTTCCAAGTATCACCATTATCATGTGCCATGCCGACAGAGGTGGGCGGTCATGTTTCACCATATCAAACGATCACCAGATCAGCTCTATGTTTTTGTCTCATCTATGCCACGTATTCAAGTTATCCAAATTGTACTTCTCTGCTTTCTTATTATTCTTTCTCATCAAGCTTGCCAGTTTTCACAAAGTTCCTGTGGACAGACATGGACACCAGCGCCACACGGCATGGACTATAAGAAGATTGCCTGTACACGAGACAGAAGGCTGTCGAGAGACATGATCACCGACGCTAAACGGCATGAACTATAAGAAGATTGGCAGTAAACGAGACAGAAGGCTGTGGACAGATATGATCACCGACGCCACACAGCATGGACTATAAGAAGATTGGCGTTATATGAGACACAATGATGTCTGTAGATGAGACAGAATGATGTAGACAGACATGATCACCAACGCCATACGGCATGGACTATAAAAAGATTGGCTGTACATGAGACAGAAGGTTGTGGACAGACATGACCGCCAACGCCACACGGCATGGACTATAAGAAGATTGGCAGTACACGAGACAGAAGGTTGTGGACAGACATGATCACCAACGTCACACGGCATGGACTATAAGAAGATTGGCTGTACATGAGACAGAAGGTTGTGGACAGACATGACCGCCAACGCCACACGGCATGGACTATAAGAAGATTGGCAGTACACGAGACAGAAGGTTGTGGACAGACATGACCGCCAACGCCACACGGCATGGACTATAAGAAGATTGGCAGTACACGAGACAGAAGGTTGTGGACAGACATGATCACCAACGTCACACGGCATGGACTATAAGAAGATTGGCTGTACATGAGACAGAAGGTTGTGGACAGACATGACCGCCAACGCCACACGGCATGGACTATAAGAAGATTGGCAGTACACGAGACAGAAGGTTGTGGACAGACATGACCGCCAACGCCACACGGCATGGACTATAAGAAGATTGGCAGTACACGAGACAGAAGGTTGTGGACAGACATGATCACCAACGCCACACGGCATGGATTATAAGAATTAGAATTTGCGTCGTTGTTATTTCTCTCATTGCTTGCCTGCTCATGTCAAATTATTGTCTGCCCATGTCAAAGTATTGTCAGCTCATGTCAAATTACCGTATGTTCGTATCAAATTATAGTTTGTTCATGTCAAATTATAGTATGTTCGTGTCACACATTCATACACACATGTGAAACTGATAGATACTAATTTCGAATTGGTGCCTACTTTATGTCAAACTGGTACATACTAGTGTTACACTCGTGCATGCTTCTGTCAAACTAGTGCCTGCTCATGGCAAACTGGTGCCTACCATATATCAAACTGATACCTACACATGTCAAACTGGTTATTGTACATGTCAGGCTGGTGCCTACATATGTCGAACTAGTGATTTGTAATGTCAACCTGGTGCCTACACATGTCGAACTGATACCTACACATGCCAAATTGGTGTCTTCATATATCAAACTAGTGATTGTTCATGTGTGTTGTCATGTCAGGTCTTAGTCAGATATGACTGAGCTACCGTATAACAGTAGACGGTACTACCTGCTTTCTGTTAGCGCCGAACGATGGGCGGCGCTTACCAAACCCGACACCCCACATTGTGCCAACTGCTTCGGGCGGAAGAGCGCAATTGGGAGGGTACAAGCCTTACCCTGGTGCGAGGAAATGCAACCTAAAGACAAAATGTCATGGCAGGGCAGACCAGGCCCTAAGCCTTGGTTGGCGGCTAATCTAGGATCGAAGCCCCGACAGGAGGACAGTTAGAGCATTGCTTTGCTGATCCGGCAGCTTCTGCAGCTTGTCTTGTTCCAGATGTAGGGGTGTTACCTTTCCCATGGAGTGAACTAAGCAGACCGAGAGAGGGATTATGCTGCATGAGCAACACATGATCTCTATGTTTTAGCCCAGGCTTTGTGCTATGGAGAGGCAATAACTCCATCTCTGGTCTTAACTGGTCTCGGAATCAAAGCGAGAGGCAACTGTTACGGGTTATAAGTCCTTGTCAGTTGGCGTAGACATGGGGCGCCACGCGTTGCCTCTGACGGTAGGAGACACCTACAGGTGTCACTGATCAGCTACCGCCCGCTTCAAGCTGGGCAGCCCCCGGCCAATTGGGTGCTGATCCGCAACAGCCTGCCTGCTTCAATGGGTGCTTGGGGCTAGGACAAAATCTGAATCACAGGCTGGAAAACCAATGCACCAGGTACAAACAAAAATAAAAATAGAAACCTCAAGCTACGGCTTGCAACCTGGAATGTGAGAACCATGTGTCCAGGATTTTCCACTGACTTGGCTAATATTGACGATGTGAGAAAAATGGCTGTGATTGATGCCGAACTCAGTCGTCTTAACATTGATATTGCTGGCCTGCCTTGCTGAGGAAGGGTCACTAAGAGAAAAGAATTAAACCTTTTATTGGAAGGGTAGAGGGCAGGCAGAAAAAAGGCAACACGGTGTAGGCTTTGCAGTGAAGAATTCGCTACTGGGAATGATTGAAATTCCAGCAGGAGGAAATGAAAGACTATTATCCCTGCGCTTGGCAACCTCTTGTGGTTTTGCCACCATTATTACTGCATATGCACCGACACTCGATTCCTCTGATGATGTGAAGGATTCGTTCTATGAGAAGTTAGACTCCGTGATCAAGGCAGTTCCAAATCTGACTACATTTATATGCTCCGTGATTTCAATGCTCGTGTGGGCAAGGACTCGAGTTCATGGCCAGTGTGCCTTGGAAAATACAACATCGGTCGCATGAATGAAAATGGGCAAAGTCTGCTGGAGCATTGCACCAGTAATGACCTATGTATTACAAGCTCCTTTTTTAAAACAAAAGAGATGCATAAGGTCACATGGAAACATCCAAGATCCGGCCATTGGCACCAGCTGAACTTCATCATCATACGGAGACAACATCTGAACCATATATCATTGACTCAAAGTTACCACAGTGCTGACGGTGATACGGATCATTCTTTGGTTGTTGCAAGGGTTATACTGAGACCAAAGAGAATCTACACAGCTAAACACAAATCTAGCCCCAGGATTAATATTATTAACACTCACGATCCTGAAAAGTGTTTTCAATTTCAACAGCAACTTGAAGACGCTTTAACTGATACACCAGTAAATTGTACAGTAAATGAAAAGTGGGGTCAACTTAAGGAAACTCTTTATAACACTGCCGTAGGGATTTACGGCACTGTGGATCATAATAGGCAGGACTGGTTTGCGGCAAACAGCGAGACTCTGCAGCCATTGATTGATAAGAAGAAGAAAGCTCTCTTAAGAAAATAGGAAAGACCAACGCGTAACACTCTGAGTGAGCTAAGGCAAGCTAGGAAGGATGTGCAAAAGGCTGCCAGGCAATGTGCAAATGATTATTGGATCACGTTATGTGAGTCCATTCAAATCGCAAGTGATAAGGGAAACATCAGAAACATGTATGAAGGAATAAAGAAACCTGTGGTCCAATGATCAAAAGAAGTGCACCATTGAAAACCTTGACTGAAGAAATCATAACTGATATGAAACAGCAGATGGACAGATGGGTAGAGCACTATTTGGAGCTTTACTCAAGTGAGACCAAACTAGCGGATGATGCCCTCAACGCCATAGAGGCTCTACCAACTCTTGACCACCTGGACACACTTCCCACCATAACAGAAGTTATGTATGCTATAAATGAACTTGCATCTGGCAAGGCTCCAGGTAAGGATGGGATTCCAATAGAGGTTATCAGGAGTGGACAAGACACATTCACTCTACAGATCCACCAGCTAATAGAACTATGCTGGCGAGAAGGACAATTCCCACAGGATTTCAAAGATTCAAGCATCATAACACTACAAGAACAAGGGTGATCGGAGCGACTGCAACAACTATAGGGGTATCTCACTTCTGTGTATTGTTGGAAAAGTATTTGCCAGAATTGTTCTGCTCAGACTTCAAGTCCTAGGAGATCAAGTCAACCCCGAATCACAGTGTGGCTTTCGACAGAACCGATCTACCATTGATATGATATTCTCATTGTGACAAATGCAAGAAAAATGCCGTGAACTGAATCAACCACTGTTTATTGCCTTCATCGACCTCACAAAAGCATTTGATTTGGTCAGTCGTGAGGGTCTGTTCAAGGCACTAAAGAAGATTGGCTGCCCACCAACTCTTCTGTCCATTGTGGAATCGTTCCACACAGGCATGAAGGGTATAATCAAGTTTGATGGTGCAACTTCTGAAGAGCTTGAAATCAAGAGTGGAGTTAAGCAAGGTTGTGTACTGGTTCCCACCCTCTTTGGAATATACTTTTCACTTCTACTGAAATATGCCTTTCGTGATCAGGATGGTGGTATATACATTCACTCACGCTCAGATGGCGGCCTTTACAATGCTCAGAGATTGAAGGCTAAGACCAAAATTATGAGGGTACTGATCAATGAGTTGCTTTTTGAAGATGATGCTGCATTTACGACCCACTCTGAGGAAGAATTTGCAATGTCTACTATCTGCATTTTCCAATGCTTGTTCTGAATTTGGTTTAACAATTAGCAAAAAGAAGACACAGATTATGTCACAAGGTGCACATGGGGTACCATCAATCTCTGTTGCCGACGACGAACTAGAGATGGTAGACCATTTTACATATCTAGGATCAGTGGTAAATAGCAAATTATCCCTAGATCAGGAAATCAACATCCGGATTGGTAAGGCAGCAACAACAATGAACAGGTTGACAAAAAGAGTCTGGGAGAACAGGAAGCTTTCTGCCAAAACAAAAGTCCTTGTCTATCAAGCATGTGTCCTTAGTACTCTTCTTTATGGCAGTGAATCCTGGACAACTTACTCACACCAAGAGAACAACTTAAACAGCTTTCATATGCGGTGTCTGCGAAGAATTCTTGGTATTAAGTGGCAAGACAAAATCACAAATACTGAAGTATTGGAAAGATCAGGTTGTGTGACAGTTTATTCCATGCTCAGTCTTCGTAGACGTAGATGGATAGGACATCTTAGGAGGATGGATGATGGTAGAATACCAAAGGACATCTTTTTTGGTGAATTACAGATGAGTAAGAGATCTCAGGGTCGATACAAAGATGTGTGTAAGCGTGACATGATTGATACAGGCATTGATAATGCACATTGGGAGCAAGTAGCCGCTGAACGTATTGCGTGGAGGGCAAACCTCAGAAATCGAATAAAGACAAAGGTGATAATTATTGCAGATAAGTCACACACCAAGCGTGTGAGTCGTAAGATGGTGCATGATGGTGGAAATGACCACGTGTTCACATGCACCCAGTGTGAACGGACATTTACAGCGCGAATTGGCCTTATCAGTCACATTCGCTACCGCGAAAAGTTATTATGCCTTTTTAAAGTACCAACTATCGTCTGTTAAGACGGCAAGGTGCCAAAAATGATTGTTCATATTAAACTGGTGCCTGCTCATGTCAAACTTCTGCTTACACGTGTGAAAGTTTTGAATACACTTGTCAAACTGGTGATTTTTCATGTCGTACACAAGACAAAATGGTGCCCACTCATGTCAAACTAGTGCCTACACATGTCAAACTAGTGCCTACACATGTCAAACTGGTGCATGATTCTGTTAATTTAGTGTCTGGCCATGTAAACTGCTGTCTACTCATGTCAAACTGGTGCCTACTAATGTCAAACTGGTGGTTACACATGCCAAACTGATGACTAAACATGTCGTAGAGGTGCATGCTTTTTGCCAAATTAGTGTCTGGTCATGTAAACTTGTGCCTATACGTATCAAACTGGTGATTGTTCATTTCAAATTTGTGATTGTTCATGCCAAACGGGTGATTGTTCATGTGAAACTGGTGATTGTTCATGTAAAACTGTTGATTGATAATGTCAAACTAATAATTGTTTATGTAAAACTGGTGATTGCTCATGTCAAACTGGTGTATATTCATTCCAAACTAAAGTCTGTTCATGTCAAACTGTCGTGTGTTTCAGCGCCCCCTCAACAACCGCCACAGTTCTACCATGCCGGACAGATACTTCAATCCTCGTGGGTGGACGTCGTAGAGAACCAGACACTCACTCTAACGTGCCTGGTTCCTGGGGGAGATCCACCAGTCTACAGGTCAATCATCACATGTGAAAAAGTACCACAGCCATTTAAGTCTGACGGCAGTTCGGTCACTATGAATATTAATGTAACACGAGAATTTAATGGATGGAGCTGTACCTGTAGCGCTCTTCACGCAGCAAGTTACACAAAAACATTGAGTGTGAAAATAAGGGTCATCTGTAAGTCTGACATTTGTTGCCTTGTTCACATGTTGCTTGTTGTTTTCATGCTTCATTAATGTTGTCATTGTTGTGACATTTGCCAGCAGGAAAATGTGTTTATTATTTCCCGATATGTAATAACACATAATTATGGAACTGCCTCTCTGGTCCTTATGTCCTTTCTCTGCTGCACATTATCTCCCAAGTGAAACACTGGATCTCAATCAACTCAAACATGCCTTCTTGTCTTGTGTGATACCGTACAGCCTCAACGTCTTCCCCCTTTTATATATCTCTGTTTCTCATTCTGTGTCCGGGTGTTTAAGTCCACATCTAATTATGTGTGCCCCGTGGCTGCCAGAGAACTGACATTCCAGTTATACTACATTCATGTTCACTCAATGTGTGTCCCCAAGCGTCAGGGTCTCTGTTGCTCTAGACTTGCAGCAATATGTCCAGACATTTCCTTCAGCTCGGCATTGGTGGTTCTACCTGAGCCCTATTCTGTAAAATGATTTATTTAATCAACGATTTTTTAATTTGTTAATTTCATTTTAGCATTTCTCCATATTTCTTATCCGTATTTTAGTACTAATTTGTCGATATAATTGTATGCTCCATGTTTGGTACTGGTTCTAATTTCTTTTGACGTCCACACATTTCCCTAGTGCCGCTGTTGTCTTTTGTATTCTGATTAACTATCTCGATATGACAACATCTCGACCGATTATCTCAGACAGATACACAGGTGACGTGGATGATGCAAGTAAGGTGATAAAATCGAACAGATGATCTCAGTCAAACAGATACACAGGTGACGTGGCTGATATACCTGAGAAGATACTATCCATGAGTTTGGTTAAGTAAAGTCTGGTTGAGTAAACAACGGTAGGATAAATTATCATGGGTGGTCAGAGGAAAAGGAGACACCAGTAGACGGCTGATGAGAGTGACCAATAATAGACCAAGGCAGAGGCCACGTGATCAGAAGGATCGAGAAGGGCCACGAACAAACAGATTCAGTCGGGGTTTGGACGCCATCACAAATAGATCGGAAAACAGAGAAGAGAGCCGAGAGTGCGGCCATCGAGCGTCTGGAGAGATTGATGGCAGGAAAGCAAGTCATTCTACATCTGTAAAGCAGGCAATGATGGCTGATAAATTCACCACCGCGACCAGGCGGCGAACATGACAATTCGACCACCAGGTCGAGCTGTAGTGTGCGAGGAGTTGACCGCCTATACTAACCTGAGGTTACGTGAAGCGACACAGTTGTAAGTAGTTGTGATAATAACAAGTTGTTCAAGGCTAATGTGAGTGGCACCTTGCAGTCTTGACAGATTAAAGTATGTGAGTTGGAATGTGGCCAATATTCCATCACAATGCCTGGGCAGAGCTTCAGAGAACCATGTGATGCACAAACGACATGATCTCTCTCTCTCTCTCTCTCTCTCTCTCTCTCTCTCTCTCTCTCTCTCTCTCTCTCTCTCTCTCTCTCTCTCGGCCTAGTCTTGTGTATTCCAGAGGAATGGATAACCAATACGTCTGGCACAAGGTAGGCTGCAGACGCTGGCGGCACAGCGTCGAATCCTCTGAGACCTCGCCACTACGAGCAGGTGGCGAGTGATGGCCAGACCCTGACACCCACGGGACCCGGCTTAGAGGCGTTTAGCCATGTCCCATAGATGAGGGCCTCGTACGAGACAGGACCATAAGGGCGTGCACTACTGTCAATCACAAGTGTCCGGACCTGTGTAAAGCGTGCACTATCGTTAGACTCTCCACCTGACTTTTAGCGGACCCCGCGACCCGCGGGAATAGGCCCGCCAGAGCTACCTCAGGAGACATTACTTGTCTATTGCGAGCAATGTCTCCCGTCCTTCCAAAGTGCGGCTCCCGCGTCGAGCGAGAATAGGCCCGCCGGAGATTGTTCTCGTCTGCTGCGAACAAATCTCTACCGAGAGACTGAATAAGTAAAGAAACGATAAAAGTAGTGGTATTTCAATTGCGTTTGCGCTCCCACCTATGCTACACCCTTCATGTGTCTTCACAAAGTCGGACTAGAGTCAAGCTCAACAGGGTCTTCTTTCCCCGCTGATTCTACCAAGCCCGTTCCCTTGGCTGTGGTTTCGCTAGATAGTAGATAGGGACAGTACAATGTGGTTAATGGCCAGAGTGCCGATGTCGCCAAACTGGGCAGTTCTTGTTGAGGAAATAAAGTGTTATATGATGGCCGTCAACTATTCGGAAACAGACGTTACTTCACTGTGTTTTAATGCACGTTTTGTGATAAGTGTCAACGCCGCTTACACGCACCCCTAAAGGCGCGTTGGCAGATGATACAAGTGAGGAGATACTATCCCACAGATGATCTCAGTCAAACAGATACACAGGGGGAATTTCACTAGGGCATGTTTCCTTAGCGACTCAATGAGCCTACTCAAGAGGATAGAGATGGGATGAATCCGAAGAGAATGGTTGCTGTCTCTGGAGCGGTCTCGTCTGGCAAAGATTAGTTTCATCTTCGTGCCAGGGCTTGCAGGAGTACAAGGAAATGAGCGGGCTGACAAGCTCGCACGTAAGGCTACTGTCGAGGGCGGACGCGCCATTGACCAGGCTGACATTCTGAATGCTCTACAAGAAGTAAGACTTTTGCGAGAACCAAGTGATGACTGTGAATCTACAACCATGGCCAGACTGCGAGAACAGCAAATTAAAAGAGGGGTGGCCAAACAAGAACACTACGCAGGAAGCCAAAGAAGATTGATAAACCAACACAGAACTGGCGTCGTTAGCCGCTACACGCTGCGGGATTTGCTGAGGAGGGAATCCGAGCACTTATGGACTGAATGGTTCGATGTACAATGAGGATGATCTGCCGAATTACTAACTAACTAACTCAGTGCACTCGCTAGCAGTAGTAACTATTGGTAATACTAGCACGTGTGTGGAGTACGCTCGAGTTCAACACTCGCTAGCAGCAGTAACTATTGGTAACACCAGCACGTGTGTGAAGTACGCTCGAGTTAAACACGAGTGAGCGAACAAACATAACAAAAAGAGGTCATCACAATGTTGGGAACGTAGACTGGTGTTATGAACTCGGAGAGTTGCAAGTACAAGACTTTTCACAGGAAAATGACAGTAGAGCTGACGAAATAGTGTTTTGAGACGTGTATCTCTGTGTGTATTTATACAAAAGAAGGATGAAGTAGATAGGGGAAGAGGAGGAGGAAGTGGAAGTCGAGAAAGAAGACACGGAGGAGGAGGAACAGTGTAAGGTTGCTAATAATGTGAAAACAATGATGGTCTTGATGATAAAGGCAGTTATGCTTGTGTTGATACTATCATGATTTTGATACCCTCAGATCCAGCAACTGTGTCCTTGTTTTGGATATATAGTATATCTAGCAGCACCAGCATAAACAGAGGAGACAAGATTGTATTTTTTTGTCTGTCAGAGAACCTCGTGTCTCAACTCACTGTACATCGACAGAATGGCCCAACTATGTCTTATGTAAGTTACATTACACTAGTCACATTTCCAAAATTGTTTTGTATCAGAATTTGAATACACCATTTCTGATTACTTCCCGTACAATGGCGACGAGATGACTCGCTTTCTTCGGGGAGACGCTGTTCAGTATTTTTCTGTGGATTTCCTGTGGAATTCGTGTGGATAGTGTTTTTCCTGTGGATTATGTGATGTTATTTCGTGTTCGTTTATTGGAAGTGTTCAAAAGAAGCCACGGAAGGCAGGTGGTGGATGAAATTTTGAGGGCAGCCGACAGATATTTGTTGGTTATGGTCTCGAGTTTCGAGACGGCAAGCAGAGGATCTCTTTCGAGAGACAATGGTTGCGGTCATCCGGCTAGTATGGTCACTGCCATAGAGGAAAGCAACGGCAAACTACCTCTTTGAAAGTGCCTAGTATATTATGATTTGCTTAAAGACTGATCATCGCAAGACAAGTACAGAGACATTAAAATTAGCAACATGGAACGTTAGGACGTTAAACAACGACGGAAAATTAGAGAACATAAAACAAGAAATACAAATAGAAAAAATTAATATATTAGGGATGTGCGAAACGAGAGGGACAGGAGCAGGCATTAAGATAGATGAAGATTATAAGATTATTTATTCTGGAGGTGAAGATCGACAAAAGGGAGTGGCAATAATTTTGGACCGGAAAACATCAACGTCTGTTCAAGGATATTGGGCCGTGTCGGACAGAGTTCTACTAGTTAAATTGAGTTGCAGACCTTTTAACATAAATGTTATTCAAGTATATGCCCCAACAGGAGAGTCCAGTGAAGATAGTGTAGAGGAATTTTATAATGACATAGAGTCTGCCTTAAAGAAATGTAAAAATTCAGAAATAAACATCATAATAGGAGACTTCAATGCAAAAGTAGGAAATCAAGGTGATAGATACTCAGTAGGAAACTATGGTTTAGGAGAGAGAAATGAAAGAGAATACAGACTCGTAGAGTGGGCAAAAGAAAAGGAAATGATTGTAGGAAACACCTGGTTTAAGCAACACCCTAGAAGATTATGGACATGGAGGAGTCCTGATAGCAGGATCAGAAACCAGATTGACTACATTCTGATTAGCAAAAGATTTAGAAACGCACTAACAGTAGCAAAAACAGTTCCCAGTGCTGATTGTTATAGTGACCACAGACTACTTACAGGAACATTGAGGATAAAGCTGAAGAAAGTCAAATATATAACAGGAAACACTAAATATGATTTGTGTACATTGAGTAATGACAAGGAAATACAAAACAAATTCAACATAGAAGTACAGAACAATTTTGATATATTGTCTGATCTAGAGATATTATTCCAGGATGTGAATGATCAATGGGAAATGTTAAATAATTCAATCAGTTTTGCTACAGAAACAACTATTCCAAAATTAAAGAAGGTGGGTCGTAAGAAATGGGTGACTGAAGAAATTTTACACCTAATGGAAACAAGAAGACTGAACAAAAATAATCCTGCCAAATATGAAGAAATTCACAGACAAGTCAGAATATTATGTAGGAAGGCAAATGAATCATGGCTTGAAGAAAAGTGATTAGAAATTGAAAAACAACACAACAGTCAAAATACCAAATTAGTGCACAAAAGAATTCAGGCACTTACTAATAAAAGAACAAGTACATCAATAGGCTGTCTAAAAACTAAAGATGGCAAATCATAATACAAAAAGATCAGATTCTACATGTATGGACAGAGTATGTGAAAAACCTTTATGATGATAACAGAGAGGAAGAGTATGATATTAGATTTAATAATGAAGGACCACCAATTTTAAAGATGGAGGTTCAAAATGTTCTTAAGCATATGAAAGCTGGCAAGGCCCCCGGTGTAGATAACTTCACAACAGAAATGATTAAAACTTTAGAAGAATTTGGATTAGAGCAAGTCACCAGACCGCTGAACACATTATATGATACTGGAGATATACCTTCTGAATTATGTAATTCTGTATTTATTGTAATCCCAAAGAAATCAGGAACCTTAAAATGTGATCAACACAGGACAATTAGTATAATGAATCACATCACAAAGATTTTGTTACGAATTATCATGCAAAGAGTGAGGAAGAAAATACAACCTGAAATAGCGGAAGAACAATGTGGGTTTGTAGAAGGAAAGGGTACAGTAAATGCTGTGTATATGCTGCGAACAGTTATTGAACGTGCTATAGAAGTAAACAAGGATATACATCTTTGCTTTATTGACTACACAAAGGCTTTTTATAGAGTTAGACATGTCAACATGGTGGATATGCTTGCAGATCTACAAATTGATGGGAAAGATATTAGACTTATAAAAAAACATATATTGGAAACAATAAGCTGCCATAAGGATTGATAATGAAGTGGGACAATATCAACCTATTAAGAGAGGTGTTAGGCAGGGATGTGTAATGTCTCCAGATATTTTTTCCCTATATAGTGAAAATATTTTCAGAAATGTAGAAGATATAAATGGAATCAGCATTGGTGGAAGAAAAATCAATAACATTAGATATGCAGACAGTGAGCAGCTGGGGTTGGAATTAAATTGTAAGAGGATACAGGTTATGGTCGTCACTAGGAAGAACGAAGTACCACAATGTAATATATAAGTAAATGGGAATATTCTGCAACAAATGAATCGATACAATTATCTCGGAACAGTCATAACATCTGATGGGAGATGCCTTGAAGAGAACAAGAAAAAAGTAGCCTTTAGGAAGATGAAAAACATTCTGACCAATAAAAAGATGTCAATTGAAACGAGAAAAAGAGTGTTGAGTGGATACATAGAGCCTGTTCTTTTATATGGATAGGAAACTTGGACAATGTGCAGTCAAGCTGAAAAACATTTGATGGCTGCAGAAATGTGGTTTCTGATGAAAATGCAAAGAATACCAAGGACAGATAGAAAAACCAATGACCAAGTACTACAGGAGACAAATGAAAATCGTAAACTGATTAGAGAAATTAGACGTAGACAGTGAACATTTTTTGGACATGTTATGAGAAGAAATGGATTGGAAAACATAATGAAATTCACCAATTGGCTCTGCTTGTGTTTTAATGATGAATTTACATTACAGTAATACAAATACTGTATGCTTGTTTAATTCTCTGGGGTCAACAGTTAGTCTTTCTACTTTAGCATTATACAAATTGTGGTAACATAGTCAATTAATTGATAAATTAATAAAATACATAAAATGATAGAAAAAAACAACAACAAATTATTTAAAGTTTGTATATAATGTTTAAAAAGGCACATTTGAACCCGTTCAATCATTATTCAGCCGCTGTTCGAGCTTTTTTTCATTGCATCTTGTAGTCAATCGATGAGGTGTTTCTTGTCACAGTCTAACAGTAATCAGAAAGCATTGAAGGGCTCCAATTGCCTTCATACCTTGTCTCCATAGCAGCAATGTTTTAGTGAACTCGTTCACTTGCTCATCACTGTCAGCTCCACAATTAAAAGTCAAGTAATCCATATAAGAATCATCCGGAGAATGAATTTTCAAAGACATGTTGCAGTTAAGAATCTTATACTTCAGAAGGAGACGTTCTACAATTTCATTTTTATTAACAGATCTGTTGTTTACAAGAAAATTGTCCACCACTGACTTAAATGTTAGCCATGCTGCTTGTTCCTTCCCATGCAACACGTACAGAAACTCGTCATCTACCAACAAATACGCCATATCTTATTTTAGTTTCACTCAGCCTTGGGAATTTTCTGATGAGGTATTTGAAAGCCTCATCTGTTTTCTCCACATCCTGGACACATTTTTTTCATGAGACCCAGCTTAGTGCGCAAGGGTGGCAACAAAAGTTTGCTGGTGTCGACAATTGCTGGGTTCTCAACGTTCTTACTGCCAGGCTGCAATGTCTACCTGATTGGCAAATGTCTTCTGATGTAATGGTCTATCCCACTCATACAGAAAGCAACAGTACTTGGTGTATCCGCCCTGTAGTCATAGCAAGAGAACGATCACCTGTAAGTTACTGCAACAGCTGCGTCTTATAAATAAATAGATCGTAATTAAATAAACCAGTAGCATATATCTTGAAAACTAGAGTCAATCATTTTAATGCCATTTTCATTTTCAGCACACCAAAATTAGTTAAGATCAGATATTTTCATATCTGTTACATTATGGTTGTTGTTTAGTGTTATCAGTGATAACGCTTGTGATTATATAATGTACACCGGATCAGGACTTAGTCCGATATTACTGAACTATCGTATGAATGTAGACGGTACTACCTGCTTTCTGTTAGCTCCAAATGTTGCACGGCGCTCACCAAACCAGATGCCCCACATTGTGCTAGGGCTTCGGGGCGGAGGAGCGCAATTGGGAGGCTACAAGCCTTATCCTGGTGAGAGGAAATGCAACCTAACAACTAAATGACAAGGCAGGGAACACCACGCCGTAAGACCTGATCGGCAACTGGTCTAGGATCGAAGCTCCGAGAGGCGGACAGTTAAAGCATTGCTTGGCAGCAGATTCAGCAGTATATCTTGTTACAGTCGTATTGGTGTAACAGACCTATTGGTGTAACAGACCTATTGATGTTACAAACGTAATGGTGTGACAGACGTATTGATGTTACAAACGTATTGGTGTAACAGGCCTTTCTGGATTCTGCACCCCGTGTAGAAGACGCAGCAGCAGCAGCAGGAGTAGTAGTAGTGGTGGTGGTGAAACAGAGGAAGAAGTGGTGGAGGAGGAGAAGGAGGAGAATGTGAAACGAGTATATTATGCCTATCCCATATGTGTAGATCAATCGGCTCTCCATTGGTGACTTGATAAATATCACTTCCCAGGCAACTTCCCCGTAACCACCTAAACAGGATCGACCTGAGATCAAAGGTTAAGGGTCAAACAGCCTTGCCTAGACGTTAACTGGAACCTATGTCCCCCAGGCCAGAATTACCACGGCTTCAATTTGTGAAGTTAAGAAGACACACTAAATAGGCTCTTTACCGGCCTCACCAATCCCTTATTTACAAAACCACATATCTTTAAAAGACCTTCAACACAAGAAAGGTGATTGGGTCAGTGCACTCCGTTGCAGACTCTAAATACAGAAGAAGAATACGACAACGACGACGAAGACAAGCCATATATTAGCTCTTAGATATGATGTAGGCTTATATGTTCGGCTGACCTAGTGACATGCAGGCTGGCTCTGGTTTCCGGTGACATCATTCATCGTGCATCATGCCGGTAAGCGTGGCGGTCATGTTTCGCCATCTCAATCGATCATCTGAGCTGTTTACTTTTCTGTCTTTCTCTTGTTCTCCTCCCCTCGATCTTGCCAGTTGTCACCAAGTATTCCAATGTATTTCTTCTCATAACGTGCCCAAACAAGTTTGACTGTCCACGTGTAAATTACCTAATAAGTTTGCGATTTTCATTTGTTTCTTATAAGCCTTGTTCATTAGTTTTTATGTCTGTACATGGTATTCTGTGCATTTTCCTCAGAAACCACATTTCTACAGCCATCAGATGTTTTTCAGGTTGACGGGTTTTTGTCCACGCTTCACACCCATACAAAAGAACAGGTTCTATTTAGCACCTCAGCACTCTCTTTTTCTCGTTGCAAATGACAAATTTTTATTGGTCAGTATGTTTTCCATCTTGTAAAAGGCTACCTTCGCCTTGGCGATTCCTGTTCTAATCTCTTCAAGGTATCTCTCATTAGATGTTATGCCTGTTCCGAGATAATTATACCGATTCACTTGCTTAAGAATATTACCATTTAATTGTATATTGCTTTATGACATTTCCTTCTTCCTAGTTGCGACCATAATCTGTGTCTTCTTACAATTTAATTCTAACCCAAGTTGTTCACTGTGTGCAACAACAACATCTACTAAATGTTGCAGGTCCTGCTCATTATATGCGATCAATACTGTATCATCTCCATATCTAATGTTATTGGTGTTACAACCCCCCCCCTCCCCCAATACCACCCACAATGATGATTCCTTTCATATCTTCTATATTTCTGAAGTTATTTCTACTGAACATGGAGAAGAGATCTGGAGACATTACACATCACTACCTCACATCTCTTTTAATAGGCTGATATTGACCTACTTCATTATCAATTCTGATGGCAGCTTGTTGTTTCCAATATATATGTTTTACCAATCTAAGGTCTTTTCCATCAATTTGTAGATCTGCAAGCACCCTTATCAGGTCGACTGTCATGAAATCCACTGTCGTTAACAATCAGATGATAAAAATTACCAAAGACAGTCTGTGTTCACAGCTGCAAGTTGTTTACTTCCAGTCGGTGAGATAAAGACACCCGGGGGACCTTGCCAATTCCCCGACATCAAACGAAATGGCGGCATGTGATGTGTCCCGATTGGGATCATGCTGGAAACACGCTAGCTTGTTTTGGGTTGTCCAAAACAAGGGAGATAAGATTTCTGGAAATAGTTAGTGCCCTTGTGGACACCTGCGTGACATCAAAAGAACTTCACTGGAACACTCCCGGCTCTTTGTGAAAAAAACATGACATGTTATATTTAGTGTTGAAGAAAAAGTTGACTAGAGCAGACGTGCTTTGTCACTGCAGTTATGGATTTTAATAACATCTACCGTGTGCGGGATTAATTAGATTTAATTTTACACGTGCCTGTTATGGCAAAATGTAGATGGGATTTAGAAGAACTGCTGTGTTGCCTAAGGTATAATAGATAGTATAATTAAGCCTAATTAATATAAGCAGTAGCCTTCGTAAAACTAGCTAGAGTAGTGAAGTGATGATTAGCTCTGTTTGTTGAGAATAGAGTAGGGAAGGGAGAATTAGCTCTGATAGTGAGAATCGTGTAGTGGGGTGATATTTGGAGAGATTTAAGAATGGGTTGGGAGATGGGGGAAGTGTCCAATAATAGGATCTTTCAGTGGGGTGCCCACTGGGGTTCTGCACTCTGTTTATTGGTCTTTCCTTGTCTTAACCTGATTCAGATTGAGGTGATGAGCCACTCTGATCCATGACAGGGTTTAGTTCACTGATAAATCTCTGAGCAAGGCAGTAGGCCTACATTCAGCTAGTAGGGATTAGTATCAGGCGGCCTTCACCAGATGTGGTCTCTTTCTCTAACAGGTTCCCCTACGTCTATGAGGAAGCTCTACACTGGGTTTGATGGAGGTCAGCTCTCATTAAGAAGAACATCCAATGAACATTCACTTTATTTTATAAGATGAATAAACACCCGGAAGAAAGTATGGTCAGCACTGTTTATGCTAGGCCTAGAATCCAGAGGGTCCATACGAAACTGGCTTTGTTGAGCAAAACATAAACAATTCATTTACAATAGGAATTCACCCAGGTTGGGTGATACTCATTTCTTCATCACATACCACTGAACATTAGCGTGTAGAGAAAGACATTTGAACATGAAGTTCTAGTGGAATAATTTAGTACAGTGAAGAAGTACTTTAGAACCGTTTGTGTGTGACAATCTATGAACATGGATTAGAACAAATGTGAGACCTGTGACATTGAAACCTAGTTTTCACGGTACGGTGATCCGTACTTATTTGAGTTATAGGGACCTTAGTCTTTACAGTGATTGATAGATCCATGATTAAGGTTATACAATAACTAATTTTGGTGGATCATGCATCTAGTCGACCCAGTGGATCCCGGAGAAAGTCAACGTCTGGAAGAAGAGACGCATCAATCGGTGAGGTGTTCACATACTAAGCTATCATGCTGTGGTGTACCCTTGCTATGATGATCATCTAACTTGGCTCCTGATCTGCTGCTCTGAATCTACATACACACTAGAATATTCGACACACATTCTACACAGTACACACACACACTTCTCACCCACATACTCTTTGCTTTAATAAATTATTTTTTTATTTATTTGTTGAAGCTAGAGTTATTGAGTATGTTGTGTTGGGGAAGAGTAAAAGGGGGCATGATCCAGGGGTGAGTGAGAGTAAGAAAGAGGTGTCTGCAGACTGACGGAGTTTTGTGGACGGAGTCTGGTGGTTTCTCTAGGACAATAATATTGGGTTAATAAAAATGTGGGTGTTGATTCCCCTCACTCCAGGGACGACACTAAAGTAAGAAAGGATAACTTACGACATCGACATGTCTCATTTTATCGAAAGCCTTTGTGTAGTCAATAAACAAAGATATAGATCTTTGCTTACTTCTATAGAACGTTCAAAACATACACAGGGCATTTATTGTACCCACGACTTCTGCAAACTACAGGGTGTCCGTAAAGCCTGGAAACATGGGTAAAAATATAACTTTTTATTCAAATAACATCTTCAATATGATTTCCATCCTGTGCAATGCAAATGTTGATGAGTTTCAAAAAATTGTCGTGAACTCGATGCAATAAATCCACATTGCCATCAATGTTGGTATTGCTCATTCATCTGCTATCTTGTTCATAATTATTATCCTATTTCAGGTTGCATCTTCTTATTAGCAAATAATTCCTCATGTGGCTCATTATACTAATTGTTCGATGTTGATCAAGCTCCAAGGATCCTGATTTCTTCGGGATTGCAATAAATACAGAATTACATAATTCAGGAGGTATATCCAAAGTATGGTATATTGTGTTCAGCAGTATGGTCTATGCCACATTCTTCTAAGGGAATGTTCATTTTTGTTGTGATGCTGTCTGAACAGGGGGTCTTGCCAGTTTTCATATGGTTAAGAGCAATTTGAACTTCTATTTTCAGCATTGATGGTCCTTCTTTATTATTTCGAATACCATACAATTCTTATCGTGTATCATCATAGAGGTTTTTCACATAATTTGACCATACATGTTCAATCTGATCTTTTTATATTATTATTTTTCCATCTTTTGTTTTACGCAGCCTGCCGATGTAGGTGTTCTTGTATTAGTAAGCTCCTGAATTTTTATGTGCATTAATTTATTATTTTACTGGTGTGTGTGTGTGTGTGTGTGTGTGTGTGTGTGTGTGTGTGTGTGTGTGTGTGTCTGTGTTTGTGTGTGTGCGCGCACACGTGTGTGTGTGTGTGTGTGTGTCTGTGTCTGTGTGTGTGTGTGTGTGCGCGCACGTGTGTGTGTGTGTGTGTGTGTGTGTGTGTGTGTGTGTGTGTGTGTGTGTGTGTGTTTTGTTTTTTAATTTCTATGCAATTTTTCTCACGCCATGCTTCTTGTGCCTTATTACATAATGTTCTGACTTTACTGTGATTCTCTTCATATTTGCCAGGATTATTTTTGTTGTGTCTTCTTGTTTCCATTAGATGTTAAATTTCTCCAGACATCCATTTTCTGCTGTCAATTTGATTTGCAGTGATGACTTCAGTGGTTAGTGGAGATCATAATCATCGTACTACTGAGTGGCCCATGGGTCCCCGCCAGCATATATCGACTGATGGAACCAGTTCTGTGTTGGCTAATCAAATGTCTTGTTCTCTTAACGAAATATTTGTCCGGTGTCACCCCCACTCTGGACAAGGAAGCAGATTTCCAGGTGATCTTAAAGTAATCTGTCCGTCCAGGTCTCTTATAGTGCTGATGATATCTGGCCCATCCATTGCTCTACCCCCATCGATTATCGCAATGTTGGCTAATGGACCGGCACGCTTGTTTCCTTTCACACCAGAATGATATCTCTCTATGTAATAAAGTTGTATCCAGTATGGGTCTTTCCACGGTTTGTGTATATCACACGACTTTCTTAATTATAAGGGTGTGTGATGGTCGTTGTCTAGGTAACAATACTCCTGGTGTGTCAATTGAGCTCTCTCACTGTCTTACACTATGACTCACCCCCGCAGTGCACATTCACCAGTCAGTAAACAAGATCGATTTTGGCGCACATAATCCTTTAATACAGAAATAACACAGACCCACGGACAAACGGAACATGTTTATAAATCCAGAACACAATGTAATCCACCGAAGAGATATATATTCCTCACAACTCTACACGCACACATCAATGCCTTCTCAAGGTCTGCTGAATCTCAAATTCATAGACAGGTAATCCAGCTACTATCCACGGCTGGACCTCACACCATACAACCCACACACTGGGTCTAGTCTCCACTAACTATCCAAACCCCACTGGGTCTTAGGCCTGCAGTCCCCACTGGGAGAACAACACAACAACAGATCTGACCGCAGTCACTGTCTTGAAGTCCCCTGACTTCACACGAACCGAACCTCAGTCGGTCTCAGCTTGCACTGCCTAGTCAAAGTTTTCCACTGTCTTTTAACCCTGCTGTCTAGCCCCTCCCTGGGCTCCCAACAACATTACACCCCAGCCTAAAACTGTCTTTCTCCCCCATCCACCCCCTGGGGGTTTCAACTCTACCCTCACCATTATTTTTCATGGCTGGTTGTTTTTTCTCGTAGGCTTGCTATGGGGTCACTCACCTCAATGTTAATGACCCAGGCATATGTCATTATCCACCCTTAAAATAAAACATCGTTTTCAAATGTTGGGAGACTAATACTTATCAAATATGTGACCCAGACATATTGCCCACTTACTCTAGCTACCACACTCAATAATACATCAAATGCTCATAGTACACTCCCCTATTCCCCACACATCAATACATCCAACTTTCTATCTTGTGTGCCAATACATGAACTCATACATCACATCATAATAATACATCATATCATAGGGAACATAATATCTGTGTACCTGTAAGTTTACTAACATCCTCAAGAAGACACAACCTATTTGTGTACCGACCCCGTATCAGGTGGTTCTTTTCTTGCCTCAAACCTCCACCTATGATTCCTGTCGATGCTGTGTCTACCCTTCATATACCCATGCCTCATGTTTCCTATATCTTTAACACATCTGTTTGCTAATCCTGGTTCAGTGATGTTGTTAACACTCTTTTGAACTGCGTTAACATTGCTATCTGCATATTGTTCTGTTACACTGGAGTCTCTGTTTAGTCTGACCTCCTTATTAAATCCTGGCCAATATACCTGGCATCCTGCTCTATGCTGCTTCCGCCTTACTCCTATGTGCCCTGCACATGCCCTATCCTGAGCTGTTCTAGTATATCGGTCACTATGTGCTAACGGTAATCTTACTTGCCCACATGCAGTTCCGGCCATCTGAAAACCTGCGAGAGAGAACATTATTCTTCCTTTCGAAGCATCATCTACCCTTCTTTGACTGCCTATGTCTCACATTACCACACCCTTGGAAACATTTGTTTATCGTATCATCTTGTCTCTGGGAGTCACTAACGTTATGTTTGAGATCCATTCTCACCTGCTCAGCTGTACTATCGTTGTCCTCTGTGTCTACTTCAAGTGCCCCTTTTCTTCAGCTATACTCTCTAATTTAGGTTTTCTTTTAGTAACTACCTCGTTACTGCTTACACTATATTTTTGGTCCTAATAAACTACTTCCTCTTCTATACAATCTTTAACTCTTATAACATTTCCTATGATCAAATCAGCCACTGGTTGAGTCCAAAACACACGCTGTCACTCTTCCAGTGATATATGGTGTTTTAACTGTTATTATAGCTAATGGGTAGAACTCTACTGTGCCGTTGAATGTTATGCATCTAATCTTTTTCCCCGTATAATCCGAGGGATGCACTAAAGTCTTTCTAACTCCGATGGACGTACATCCGGAATCCCTAATTGTTAACGCTGGCCTATCATTAACAAATCCATGGTGCATCTTCAGACTTCCCCCTTCGTGCACTGCTGATCCTGCTTTAACTGTGTGACCACATATTAAGACTGGCTGACCGTCTTTTTCAAAAAGAGGTTTGAACCCACTACAATCTTCATTGTTCAGCATCTCAATTACTTGCGCTGCATTTGAGTGCTCTGTTTCTCTCATCCTACATTGATGGCTGACATGCCCCTTTTTCCACATTTGAAACAGATGTTCTCCTTCCTTGCGTTACTTGTTGCCTCACTGGATGGTTGTGTATCACACTGTGCTGCCTTGTGTCTCCAGCTCCCACAATTCCAACATCCGGCATAACTATTTGGACGTCTCTGAAAGTTCCCCCTTTTATATGGGTACCGTCCTGCTCTGCTAAAATGGTTGCCACGGAAACCATTATCTTGAGACTCTTGTTGTTCATACGTCTGTGCTGAATCCACACTTTTCGCCCTTGGTCTGATAACTGGATTCTGGTCCTGTTTAGTGTACGCTGCACAGACTATTTCCTCACTCATTAGTTTCCCAATAGATACGTTAGGATGTGCAGTCATGTAGTTTTGCCCTAACTGTGACATTGTGTCTATGTCCTTTGGCTTACGCTCCTCAAAGAAAGCCACTAAGTTTGTATTACATGATGATAAAACTTTGTCTCTTAACACTAAATCTACTAATTTATTAAAATATTTCCCTACTTCTGCGAGCTCCATCCATTTGTTAAATGTGTTCTTTACTGTGTTAACAAAATCTGTGAAATCTTGATTTGTCTCTGGTCCTAACTGTCTAAACTTTGTTCTATAGCCATGCTCAGTTAGTTGGAACTTTGTTAACAAACGTTGCCGCAAAATAGTGTAGTTGTATCTTTCTTCCAAGGTAAATTGAACATGGTGTCTAGTGCCTTACCCGTTAGAAACTCGTCACGTCGCATCGCATACTCTCCCTCTGGAATACCTAACACTTTCGCTGATGCTTCGAATCTTATCAAATAAGATTCAAGATGGTCCCGGTCTGTAAAATATGGCAGTTTTAATCTCTGTGATGTCTGGGAAGGTCTTCTGCTTTCCTCACTTTGACCTTTCGAAGATAGTTCTAATTTTCTGAGTGCAATTTCAGCTTCCATCTTAATCTTTTCTTTCTCGATTTCCACCGCATTTGTTTGTTTTAACTTTTCAAGTTCCATGTGTGTGTCTCTCTCTTCCTGTAAACTATTGTTTTCCATTTCAGCTAACTTTACTTCCTGTAGACGCTTTTTTTCCATTTCCGCTAGTTTTACTTCCTGTATACGCTTGTTTTCCATTTCCGCTAGTTTCACTTGTGTCTCTTTCTCTTCCTGTAGACGCTTGTTTTCCCTTTCGGCCTGTCTTTGATCTCTTTCCAATTGATTCTGTTCTTTTGCTTCGGCATACTACTGTAACTCTTTACCCTTCAGGCCTAACCTTTCACCTGCTTCAATATATTCCATTAAAGTAGGCATCTTGTACTCGTGGACACGTTGCTGTCTGGCAACCAACTATAAATGTAAAGACTCTGCTGCTAGTCTTTGTGTCCCTTCCCTAAGTACACCTCCACTAAGACTGTACGTAAATTTGTAGTACTAATAATGTCACCCTGTACTCACACAGTCACTCTTCACTCACTAGGTAGTGAGGTAGGGGATATTATCTATACTCCCTCACATATATATCTGCAATAGCCCTAAAAAAAACTCTGGAAATATATTTAAACATACATATAAATACATATACAAAACGAATGAATGATAACAGTAAGTGTTGTCTATAACACGTTAGACTCACAAGCCAAATACATGGAGACGGTGATCACAAAGAAATAAACCACAGTAACAACAACAAGCTTGTGTGAAACGACCACAGTGCGCGTAATAATATATATATATATATATAACTGACACAGACCCCTAGACAGCAGAAAAGGACGAAAGATCACAATAATAACATATATCCGAACACAACAAATATCATATGTAAATATAACGAAAAGAAAGAAAGAGAAAAAATTATATCCTCAAAATATACACAGATCTGACGTCAGACAACACGTCTCTAGATATTAGTTAGGACTCCAATGCCACTGCACGACACGCTAACTCATTAACGTTTTCCTTACAAAAAATATCTTAAGCACCAGAAATATCCACGTTTTGCAAGGCCTATCCTGATATAGATAGAGATCGCAAACAGTGCCTATCCAACAATTACATGTAATAAAATATCCATATATATATATATATATATATATATATATATATATATATATATATATATATATATATATATATATATATATAAGTAGACAAACGATAACGACAGTTAAGACGATGAGAGAGCAAACAAAATGTCCAACTGGTTGGCCGATAAATATGTACTTATTAATCCGTCGCCAAAAGTCCTTATTTTGCTGTTATAGTTTTTAATAGTTCCCCACAATATGCTGAAAATGTCTACGACGCTAGTTTCCAAAGCGACTTATCGATTTGTTGAGTGGTTCCTGAATTTCACATGGTGATCATAAATTCCAACTGTCGACAAAAGTTGAAGATGATAGTGATTATCCAAAATGTTCTGTCTCAATACAGTCCGTAACGTTATTGTACTTTCTCTGGACGTGGTGACACCACAGTAATAATCCAAACGTCTTTATACTATCGTTGTGGAGATGGCGCTTCGCTGTATCATTTATGTGATAGACTCACGTTTAAAGGCAAAGTTCAGCAACAACCAAAAATAAAATATGGCACCAAATATCCAGCGCTTAAAATTTTTATATATAAATCCTTATTGGCAAAGAAATACGACCATGGTTGCGATGACGCCACGTTAAAATTGTTTGCTCGTAACAGAATAATGATGACAAAGGGCTTGAACAAAGACGAACATAAATTCTGGCTTTCTTTCAAAACAACCTTGTTTTGTTCATTCACAATGAGTCATCTTGACCACAATAGGCCGTGGAAATTTTCTGAGTACCTTTACTCCTTCCACCCCCAACTCACAATGTCACCTCAATTTCTCTTTATCACCCTCAGTGATAAATTCCTCAGTAAAAACAGTTTCCACACAACCTTGTCAGCCCCACTCAGGCTGCTATTTTTCACTTCGTGGAAAATCATACTTCATCTGTCTGTAAACTGACAGGATACTTTTCCGTCATACACAAACACTTTCCACTTCTGCCCCAGCACCAGGTCGCTGGTAGGGGTACCGTTACTATCCCCCTTTTCACCTGTCCTCATAAACAGCGCTGACCCGATTTGTCCGTGGAAACTCACAATTTCCACCGTTCCCCCCCCCCCCCCCCGTGTTAGCTGTGGTGAAATTCTTCACTTGTCGACTCGTGACCACACCGTGCGTCGCATCAGCACACACACACCTGTCAATATCTTTGAATTTTCAATCCTGTCTTCGTCACACCCACACACACCTGTCAGGGTATCATCCAGCCAGTATCATGGCGCCGACTTTTATGTGCCTCGTCTGCTAGCGCTTTCGTCTCTTGACCTATAAACACAGGCGCCTGTCTGCGTTAATTTTCTGGCGTCCCCGATAGCGTCGCAATAACGTGTGCTGACTGTCCGTTAATTTACCTGTAGTGTGACCTTCACGCGAGGAGACAATGGCTGAGGAGAAAATGGGGACAATGAGGAGACAATGGCTACGGTCACTGACCAGTATGGTCACTGCTGGGAAGGAAAGCAATGGCAAACTACCTTCTTTACACATGCCAAGAAAATCATGTTGTGTTCACTTATCGATAATCAGAGAAACGGCGTAAATGGGTGCTCCATAGGAGCAGCCTCGCCCGGTAGGGATAGTCATGCGCACCAGGTGACTCCAGACCGTCAACAGGCTACTAGGTGCAAAATATTAATATCATTGAAAGTAGGAACTTGGAATGTTAGAACAATGAATGCAGATGGAAAGTTGGAGGACATCAAAAAAGAAATGGAGAGAGAGAAGATTAACATATTAGGAATATCGGAAACGAGATGGAGAGGAGCAGGGATAAGGACAGGAGAGGATTGTAAGATTATTTACTCGGGGGGAGAAGAACAGCAAAGAGGTGTAGCCATTATATTAGATAAGCAAACATCAAATTCTGTCAAAGGATATTGGGCTGTGTCAGACAGAGTTCTATTAGTAAAATTAAACGGAAGACCTTTTAAAATAAATGTAATTCAAGTATATGCCCCAACAAGTGAAAGCAGTGAAGAAAGTATAGAGGAATTTTATAATGACATGGAGTCTGCTTTGAAGAACTGTCAAAAATCAGAAATAAATATCATAATGGGTGATTTCAACGCAAAAATAGGAAAGCAAAGCGATGGATACAGTGTAGGCAACCATGGTTTGGGAGAGAGAAATGAAAGAGGTTACAGACTTGTAGAATGGGCAAAAGAACAAGAATTGGTTGTAGGAAACACCTGGTTTAAACAACATCCTAGAAGATTATGGACATGGAGGAGTCCAGACAGCAGGATTAAAAACCAGATAGATTACATCCTGATAAGCAAAAGGTTTCGAAATGCATTAACAGTTGTAAAAACAGTTCCAAATGCAGACTGTTACAGTGATCACAGATTAATTACTGGCACATTGAGGGTAAAGTTAAAGAAAGTCAAGTATACAGCAGGAAACCCTAAATATGACTTGTGCAAATTGAAAACTGACAAAGAAATACAAGATAATTTTAACATAGAAGTAAAGAACAAATTTGATTTATTGTCTGATCTAGAGATCCTATTTCAAGATGTAGATGATCAATGGGAAATGCTGAAGAATTCAATCAGTTGTGCAGCAGAAAAAACTATTCCAAAAGTAAAGAAAGTTGGCCGTAAGACATGGATGACTGAAGAAATTTTACAACTAATGGAAACAAGAAGACAGAACAAAAATAATCCTGCCAAATATGAAGAAATTCACAGAAAAGTCAGAACCTTATGTAAGGAGGCTAAAGAAACATGGCTTGAGAAAAATTGCAGAGAAATTGAAAAACAACACAACAGTAAAAATGCGAAACTAATGCACAAAAGAATTCAGGAGATTACTAATCAAAGAACACGTACATCAGCAGGCTGCCTAAAGACAAAAGATGGAAGAGTCATAATAGAAAAAGATCAGATTTTACATGTATGGTCAGATTACGTGAAAAACCTTTATGACGATAGCAGAGACGAACAATATATTGTTCAAAATAACAATGAAGGACCAGCAATTTTGAAGATGGAGGTTCAGAATGCTCTTAATCATATGAAATCTGGCAAAACCCCCGGTCCAGACAGCGTCACAACAGAAATGATTAATGCTTTAGAAGAATATGGAATAGATAAAGTTACCAGTCTGCTTAATACAATATATGATACTGGAAACATACCTCATGAGTTATGTAATTCTGTATTTATTGCAATCCCAAAGAAATCAGGAGCCTTGGAATGTGATCAACATCGAACAATTAGTATAATGAGTCACATCACGAAGATTTTGCTAAGAATTATCATGCAAAGAGTTAGGAGGAAAATACAACCTGAAATAGGAGAAGAACAATGTGGGTTTGTAGTAGGCAAGGGTACAGTAAATGCTGTGTATATACTGAGAACCGTAATCGAACGTTCTATAGAAGTAAACAAAGATCTACACCTTTGCTTCATTGACTACACAAAGGCTTTTGATAAAGTGAGACATGTCAACATGATAAGGATGCTTGAAGATCTACAAATTGATGGGAAAGACCTTAGACTTGTAAAAAACATATATTGGAAACAACAAGCTGCCATAAGAGTTGATAATGAAGTAAGCCAATATCAGCCTATTAAGAGAGGTGTGAGACAGGGATGTGTAATGTCTCCAGATCTGTTTTCCCTGTACAGTGAAAATATTTTCAGAAATATTGAAAATATGGAAGGAATCAACATTGGGGGACGATGCATCAATAACATTAGATATGCAGATGATACAGTCTTGATTGCAGACAATGAACAGGACCTGCAAAATTTAGTAGATGCGGTTGTTACACACAGTGAACAACAAGGGTTAGAATTAAATTGTAAAAAGACACAGATTATGGTCGTCACTAAGAAGAACGAAATACCACAGTGTAATATACAAGTAAATGGGAATATTCTTCAACAAGTGAATAGGTACAATTACCTCGGAACAGTAATAACATCTGATGGGAGATGCCTTGAAGAGATTAGAACAAGAATCGCCATGGCAAAAGTAGCCTTTAGCAAGATGAAAAACATACTGACCAATAAAAAGATGTCAATTGAAACGAGAAAAAGAGTGTTGAGATGCTACATAGAACCTGTACTTTTATATGGATGTGAAGCTTGGACAATGAGCAGCCAGGCTGAGAAACATCTGATGGCTGTAGAAATGTGGTTTCTGAGGAAAATGCAAAGAATACCATGGACAGCCAGAAAGACCAATGAACAAGTCCTTCAAGAAACAAATGAAGATCGTAAACTGATCAGAGACATTAGACGTAGACAGTCACAATTTTTTGGGCATGTTATGAAAAGAAATGATTTGGAGAACTTGGTGACAACTGGTAAGATCGAGGGGAACAGACCAAGGGGAAGACCTAGAAACAAGTATCTGGATGGCTTGGCCTTGTGGCATGGTCGAGACAAAAACACGGAACTGATCCACGACTCTGTTGATCGAGTGAGATGGCAGAACATGACCGCCCACGCTTACCGGTATGGCACATGATGGATGGATGGTGACCTTCACGTAAACCGTCTGCTAGCTTGAGTCTTGACTCTCGTCGGTTTTTCGTGGACAAAACTTGGCCCTGTAATCACCTGTTTTGCTTGTGATTTATGCCACGTATTTTTCTCCGCGCGCTGACTAGTTTGATGGAACGAAGTCACAGATAATAACTCCTCTCTCTAATCGACAAGTTCACAGATACCCAGAATGACAACAATGTCTATATAGTTCTTGACCGGATAGCTCCCAGATAAACAATATATCCCCGTCGTCCTTGACTGGAGAGCCCACAGATATCACACGACTTTCTTAATGATAAGGGTGTGTGATGGTCGTTGTCTAGGTAACGATACTCCTGGTGTGTCAATTGAGCTCTCTCACTGTCTTACACTATGACTCACCCCCGCAGTGCACATTAACCAGTCAGTAAACAAGATCGATTTTGGCGCACATAATCCTTTAATACAGAAATAACACAGACCCACGGACAAACGGAACATGTTTATAAATCCAGAACACAATGTAATCCACCGAAGAGATATATATTCCTCACAACTCTACACGCACACATCAATGCCTTCTCAAGGCCTGCTGAATCTCAAATTCATAGACAGGTAATCCAGCTACTATCCACGGCTGGACCTCACACCATACAACCCACACACTGGGTCTAGTCTCCACTAACTATCCAAACCCCACTGGGTCTTAGGCCTGCAGTCCCCACTGGGAGAACAACACAACAACAGATCTGACCGAAGTCACTGTCTTGAAGTCCCCTGACTTCACACGAACCGAACCTCAGTCGGTCTCAGCTTGCACTGCCTAGTCAAAGTTTTCCACTGTCTTTTAACCCTGCTGTCTAGCCCCTCCCTGGGCTCCCAACAACATTACACCCCAGCCTAAGACTGTCTTTCTCCCCCATCTACCCCCTGGGGGTTTCAACTCTACCCTCACCATTATTTTTCATGGCTGGTTGTTTTTTCTCGTAGTCTTGCTATGGGGTCACTCACCTCAATGTTAATGACCCAGGCATATGTCAGTGTAAGACAATTTATAATTCCGAGATCTGTAGCAGTGCAGTGGTTAGGTCGCTGGCCTGCCGGTTAGGTGGTCCTGTGTCCAGATCCCTATCGAAACGGGAATTTTGGTTTTTCTAATGACTCTTAAAATCACGTTTACCAGGCTGGGTCGACCCCAGAGCCGTACTGCTCGGAATAAAATAATCTTCTTCTGGGGATTGAACCCTGACCTCTGTCTTGGAAGGCACGCCCACTACTTATATGGCTGGTCGACCCTAGAGCTCAGAATAAAATAATCTTCTGCTGGGGATTGAACCCATACCACTGTCTTGATAGGCTAGCGCACTAACTATATGTCACGGCAACTCCTTCATGTCATTCAATGTCACACACACTAACTATATGTCACGGCAACTCCTTCATGTCTTTCAATGTCACACACAATCCTGCAGCCATCCACAGATTACAACATAAATGAGAAGACGGCAACCTGCAGTGACACGGGCAACTATGTCTGCCAGGCTAGCAACGTGATACAGGGAAAACATTACCACGACAGTCGAGTCGCCCATCTTCAAGTCAGATGTGAGTACGTGATATGTCTCCTATATTGCCCACCTTCAAGTCACATGTGAGTACGTGATAGGTCTTCTATATTGTCCATCTTCAAGTCAGATGTGAGTACATGATATGTCTCCTATATTGTCTATTTTCACGTCAGATGTGAGTTCGTGATATGTCTCCTATATTGTCTATTTTTACGTCAGATGTGAGTACGTGATATGTCTCCTATATTGTCCACCTTCAAGTCAGATGTGAGTACGTGATATGTCTCCTATATTGTCCATCTTCAAGTCAGATGTGAGTACGTGATATGTCTCCTGTATTGTTTGTTCATCTTCACGTCAGATGTAAGTGCGTGATATGTCTCCTATATTGTCCATCTTCACGTCAGATGTGAGTACATGATATGTCTCGTATATTGTCCATCCTCAAGTCTGATGTGAGTACGTGATATGTCTCCTATACTGTCTATTTTCACGTCAGATGTGTGTACGTGATATGTCTCCTATATTGTTCATTTTCACGTCAGATGTGAGTGCGTGATATGTCTCGTATAATGTCCATCTTCAAGTCTGATGTGAGTACGTGATATGTCTCCTATATTGTCCATCTTCAAGTCAGATGTGAGTACATGATATGTCTCCTATATTGTCTATTTTCAAGTCAGATGTGAGTACGTGATATGTCTCCTATATTGTCCATCTTCGAGTCAGATGTGAGTACGTGATAGGTCTTCTATATTGTCCATCTTCAAGTCACATGTGAGTACATGATATGTCTCCTATATTGTACATTTTCACATCAGATGTGAGTTCGTGATATGTCTCCTATATTGTCTATTTTCACGTCAGATGTGAGTACGTGATATGTCTCCTATATTGTCCACCTTCAAGTCAGATGTGAGTACGTGATATGTCTCCTATATTGTCCACCTTCAAGTCAGATGTGAGTACGCGATATGTCTCCTATATTGTCAATCTTCAAGTCTGATGTGAGTACGTGATATGTCTCCTATATTGTCTATTTTCACGTCAGATGTGTGTACGTTATATGTCTCCTATATTGTTCATTTTCACGTCAGATGTGAGTGCGTGATATGTCTCGTATATTGTCCATCTTCAAGTCTGATGTGAGTACGTGATATGTCTCCTATATTGTCCATCTTCAAGTCAGATGTGAGTACATGATATGTCTCCTATATTGTCTATTTTCAAGTCAGATGTGAGTACGTGATATGTCTCCTATATTGTCCATCTTCGAGACAGATGTGAGTACGTGATAGGTCTTCTATATTGTCCATCTTCAAGTCACATGTGAGTACATGATATGTCTCCTATATTGTACATTTTCACATCAGATGTGAGTTCGTGATATGTCTCCTATATTGTCTATTTTCACGTCAGATGTGAGTACGTGATATGTCTCCTATATTGTCCACCTTCAAGTCAGATGTGAGTACGTGATATGTCTCCTATATTGTCCACCTTCAAGTCAGATGTGAGTACGCGATATGTCTCCTATATTGTCCAACTTCAAGTCTGATGTGAGTACGTGATATGTCTCCTATATTGTCTATCTTCAAGTCAGATGTGAGGACATGATATGTCTCCTATATTGTCTATTTTCACGTCAGATGTGAGTACGCGATATGTCTCCTGTATTGTCCATCTTCGAGTCAGATGTGAGTACGTGATATGTCTCCTACATTGTCCATCTTCAAGTCACATGTGAGTACGCGATAGGTCTTCTATATTGTCCATCTTCACGTCAGATGTGAGTACATGATATGTCTCCTATATTGTCTATTTTCACGTCAGATGTGAGTACGTGATATGTCTCCTATATTGTCCATCTTCAAGTCAGATGTGAGTACATGATATGTCTCCTATATTGTCTATTTTCACGTCAGATGTGAGTTCGTGATATGTCTCCTATATTGTCTATTTTTACGTCAGATGTGAGTACGTGATATGTCTCCTATATTGTCCACCTTCAAGTCAGATGTGAGTACGTGATATGTCTCCTATATTGTCCATCTTCAAGTCAGATGTGAGTACGTGATATGTCTCCTGTATTGTTCATCTTCACGTCAGATGTAAGTGCGTGATATGTCTCCTATATTGTCCATCTTCACGTCAGATGTGAGTACATGATATGTCTCGTATATTGTCCATCCTCAAGTCTGATGTGAGTACGTGATATGTCTCCTATACTGTCTATTTTCACGTCAGATGTGTGTACGTGATATGTCTCCTATATTGTTCATTTTCACGTCAGATGTGAGTGCGTGATATGTCTCGTATAATGTCCATCTTCAAGTCTGATGTGAGTACGTGATATGTCTCCTATATTGTCCATCTTCAAGTCAGATGTGAGTACATGATATGTCTCCTATATTGTCTATTTTCAAGTCAGATGTGAGTACGTGATATGTCTCCTATATTGTCAAACTTCGAGTCAGATGTGAGTACGTGATAGGTCTTCTATATTGTCCATCTTCAAGTCACATGTGAGTACATGATATGTCTCCTATATTGTACATTTTCACATCAGATGTGAGTTCGTGATATGTCTCCTATATTGTCTATTTTCACGTCAGATGTGAGTACGTGATATGTCTCCTATATTGTCCACCTTCAAGTCAGATGTGAGTACGTGATATGTCTCCTATATTGTCCACCTTCAAGTCAGATGTGAGTACGCGATATGTCTCCTATATTGTCAATCTTCAAGTCTGATGTGAGTACGTGATATGTCTCCTATATTGTCTATTTTCACGTCAGATGTGTGTACGTTATATGTCTCCTATATTGTTCATTTTCACGTCAGATGTGAGTGCGTGATATGTCTCGTATATTGTCCATCTTCAAGTCTGATGTGAGTACGTGATATGTCTCCTATATTGTCCATCTTCAAGTCAGATGTGAGTACATGATATGTCTCCTATATTGTCTATTTTCAAGTCAGATGTGAGTACGTGATATGTCTCCTATATTGTCCATCTTCGAGACAGATGTGAGTACGTGATAGGTCTTCTATATTGTCCATCTTCAAGTCACATGTGAGTACATGATATGTCTCCTATATTGTACATTTTCACATCAGATGTGAGTTCGTGATATGTCTCCTATATTGTCTATTTTCACGTCAGATGTGAGTACGTGATATGTCTCCTATATTGTCCACCTTCAAGTCAGATGTGAGTACGTGATATGTCTCCTATATTGTCCACCTTCAAGTCAGATGTGAGTACGCGATATGTCTCCTATATTGTCCAACTTCAAGTCTGATGTGAGTACGTGATATGTCTCCTATATTGTCTATCTTCAAGTCAGATGTGAGGACATGATATGTCTCCTATATTGTCTATTTTCACGTCAGATGTGAGTACGTGATATGTCTCCTGTATTGTCCATCTTCGAGTCAGATGTGAGTACGTGATATGTCTCCTACATTGTCCATCTTCAAGTCACATGTGAGTACGCGATAGGTCTTCTATATTGTCCATCTTCACGTCAGATGTGAGTACATGATATGTCTCCTATATTGTCTATTTTCACGTCAGATGTGAGTACGTGATATGTCTCCTATATTGTCCATCTTCAAGTCAGATGTGAGTACGTGATATGTCTCCAATATTTTTCATTTTCACGTCAGATGTGAGTACGTGATATGTCTCCTATATTGTTCATCCTTACGTCAGATGTGAGTACATGATATGTCTCGTATATTATCCATCTTCAAGTCAGATTTGAGTACATGATATGTCTCCTATATTGTCTATTTTCACGTCAGATGTGAGTACGTGATATGTCTCCTATATTGTCAATCTTCAAGTCACATGTGAGTACGTGATAGGTCTTCTATATTGTCCATCTTCAAGTCAGATGTGAATACATGATATGTCTCCTATATAGTCTATTTTCACGTCAGATGTGAGTTCGTGATATGTCTCCTATATTGTCTATTTTTACGTCAGATGTGAGTACGTGATATGTCTCCTATATTGTCCACCTTCAAGTCAGATGTGAGTACGTGATTTGTCTCCTATATTGTCCATCTTCAAGTCAGATGTGAGTACGTGATATGTCTCCTATATTGTTCATTTTCACGTCAGATGTGAGTGCGTGATATGTCTCCTATATTGTCCATCTTCACGTCAGATGTGAGTACATGATATGTCTCCTATATTGACCATCTTCACGTCAGATGTGAGTACATGATATGTCTCGTATATTGTCCATCCTCAAGTCTGATGTGAGTACGTTATATGTCTCCTATATTAACTATTTTCACGTCAGATGTGAGTACGTGATATGTCTCCTATATTGTCCATCTTCACGTCAGATGTGAGTACATGATATGTCTCGTATATTGTCCATCCTCAAGTCTGATGTGAGTACGTGATATGTGTCCTATATTGTCTATTTTCACGCCAGATGTGAGTACGTGATATGTCTCCTGTATTGTCCATCTTCAAGTCAGATATGAGTACGTGATATATCTCCTATATTGTCCATCTTCAAGTCACATGTGAGTACGTGATAGGTCTTCTATATTGTCCATCTTCATGTCAGATGTGAGTACATGATATGTCTCCAATATTGTCTATTTTCACGTCAGATGTGAATACGTGATATGTCTCCTATATTGTCTATTTTCACGTCAGATGTGAGTACGTGATATGTCTCCTATATTGTCCATCTTCAAGTCAGATGTGAGTACGTGATATGTCTCCTGTATTGTCCATCTTCAAGTCAGATGTGAGTACGTGATATGTCTCCTATATTTTTCATTTTCACATCAGATGTGAGTACGTGATATGTCTCCTATAATGACCATTTCACGTCAGATGTGAGTACATGATATGTCTCGTATATTGTCCATCCTCAAGTCTGATGTGAGTACGTGATATGTCTCCTATATTAACTATTTTCACGTCAGATGTGAGTACGTGATATGTCTCCTATATTGTCCATCTTCAGGTCAGATGTGAGTACATGATATGTTTCCTATATTGTCCATCTTCAAGTCAGATTTTAGTACGTGATATGTCTCCTGTATTGTCCATCTTCAAGTCAGATGTGTGTACGTGATAGGTCTCCTATATTGTCCATCTTCAAGTCACATGTGAGTACGTGATATGTCTCCTGTATTGTCCATCTTCAAGTCACATGTGAGTACGTGATAGGTCTTCTATATTGTCCATCTTCACGTCAGATGTGAGTACATGATATGTCTCCTATATTGTCTATTTTCACGTCAGATGTGAGTACGTGATTTTTCTCCTATATTGTCTATTTTCACGTCAGATGTGAGTACGTGATATGTCTCCTATATTGTCCACCTTCAAGTCAGATGTGAGTACGTGATATGTCTCCTATATTGTTCATTTTCAGGTCAGATGTGAGTGCATGATATGTCTCGTATATTGTCCATCCTCAAGTCTGATGTGAGTACGTGATATGTCTCCTATATTGTCTATTTTCACGTCAGATGTGAGTACATGATATGTCTCCTATATTGTCCATCTTCACGTTAGATTTGAGTGCATGATATGTCTCGTATATTGTCCATCCTCAAGTCAGATGTGAGTACGTGATAGGTCTTCTATATTGTCCATCTTCAAGTCAGATGTGAGTACATGACTTGTCTCCTATATTGTCTATTTTCATGTCAGATGTGAATACGTGATATGTCTCCTATATTGTCTATTTTCACGTCAGATGTGAGTACGTGATATGTCTCCTATATTGTCCATCTTCAAGTCAGATGTGAGTACGTGATATGTCTCCTGTATTGTCCATCTTCAAGTCAGATGTGAGTACGTGATATGTTTCCTATATTGTCCATCTTCAAGTCAGATTTGAGTACGTGATATGTCTCCTGTATTGTCCATCTTCAAGTCAGATGTGAGTACGTGATAGGTCTCCTATATTGTCCATCTTCAAGTCACATGTGAGTACGTGATATGTCTCCTGTATTGTCCATCTTCAAGTCACATGTGAGTACGTGATATGTCTCGTATATTGTCCATCTTCAAGTCAGATGTGAGTACATGATATGTCTCCTATATTGTCTATTTTCACGTCCGATGTGAGTACGTGATATGTCTCCTATATTGTCCATCTTCACGTCAGATGTGAGTACGTGATGTGTCTCCTATATTGTCCATCTTCAAGTCAGATGTGAGTACGTGTCATAGTCTTGCTCGTATCTAGATAACTAAACTTGGGTTCATACAGGCAACAATAAATCTGTTCGTTATGAGATCGAATATTTATTGTATTTACATATACAGTATGCGTTGGCGCAGTGGGTAAACAGACCCGCGCTCTATTACATCTCCCAAATAGTAAACATCAAACACATAAGTATCATTTAACAGTCTAGCAAACTATCTAGCCTATGTCTATATATCTATTGATATCTATAGAGTCCCTCAAAGGCAGGCCCTGTTGCCTCTCTCAAGTCCGTCTGTCCTCTGCCGGTCTCCGCGTGTCCCAACTCGACACGGGCGGTAACTCTGTCCGAGTTCCTCGTGGACCCCGCACCAGGCGGGCCACATCAGTGTCCACGGAATCATGGACTTGGGGACCATCTCTTTCGAGAAGGGTCTAGATTACTCGGGTCCTGCTCGACTCAATGGTTTCCCTTGGGCTGGAATTGCAGCCCTTTACTAAATGTGCAAGTGAGGCGGTGACAGGATCCCTCCTCCCCCGTGACATGATTTGTTGTTGGGAATTAGATCCGTTCTAATTCTGTCACCGAATCACATACAGTTGGTGTTTGTAGTTTGGTGGATAGTAACCTGGCAACCTACCTATTAGCACTAAAAACTCATGTATTCTACCATACAACACTTGTCTGATTTGGTGCAGAGATCCCTGTCTCTCGTGTGCTTAAATATGCTTATCAGACCGAAGTTACGTGGCATTTTAGTAGTTGTATTTACAACTTGCCCTTCTCATAGTACCCTAAATGGTACCCAGACAAATAACCCCTATATAATAGAGGGTTAACAAGACCGAAGTCTTGGCTAAATAAGTACACCTTCAAATCTTGATCTGTGTGTGTATTTCTATACACATTTACTCCCGTATGTTATGTAATGCTAAATATGTAGTTACCTTGTTATTTTATCCCCCTCATACTACAAGTGTCCCTGTTGGCTTGTTAGTGTGCTTTGACTAATAAGTTGATGTTTCTAATAAAGTGACTGTATTTTAACTTGATAGTGTTGAGTTTTAAGGTTTGTGTACTGTGTGTGCTGAATGTGTGGCGTATTTCCAAGCGTCACGAGTTGGGATAACCTCAATCATGAACTACTGCACTGTGTGCAATACATGAACAGGCATTCCAAGTAGTGGTGCTTGGATGTATCCTAACTGCTAAGCTAAGTATATTAACTCACTATTAAACTAAGTACTACACATGTATTCACAAATTAGACAAGTCATACAATTTACATGAAAGACGCAGACAAATTAAAATAAATACGGTTTGCGTACAATTTGTCCGCCAAGTGTATCGTTCTCTCATTTAATCCATTCACACAGTCATTCACTCATTTTTCATTAAAAATAGTATTTGGTTAAAATATATAATTAAAGTTGAGGTAAGTGTTATTGCCCTTAGAAAAAATGGGCTAGGCGATATTTGCCCTTTAAGAAAATACGTACTTCTTGTACGATGACTCACAAATGGGTTATAATTTAAATAGAGACAATTGTATAGGACGGTTCTTTAGCTTAGGAATGGTACCGCCTGTAATATTAATGTCGAATATGTACAAATTACAGGTGAATACAATTTATATACAACAATAATGGAAATATAATACATATTTAATCCTAAACTAATTAATTAATTAAATCCAACGATGATGTGCGCGTCGTCCTCCTGTCGCTAGCGTGTTATGCCATGAATGGTAAAGCTAGTATGGCTGTCTCTTGAGTGTCGTAGTCGATGGGGTTCTGTTTCGGCTGTTTGTAAAGTTACGTAGTAACAGCAAGTATGGCATGTTCTTAATGTCCTATATAACGAGTTCTTACAGAATTCGGAGTTAGTTCGTTGGTTGATCTTATTGGTTGACACAAACACAGTTACTGTTTCTTGCTGGAAGTGTTCTAGCGCTTAGGCACTTGATGGTATAGTTCTCAAAGTAACGTATCATGTTCTTGGGTGTCGTAATTCAACTAATCACTGAGAGTACTCTAGCAGGTGTAGAGTTCCACTGTAATATGCAACCGACTAAAAGTATCACAGTTTATAGTATGGCTAATGGTCGATGTGATCAGAGTCATTCTACTGGCGCATTCACCTGCCGTGACAAAAGGTCAGCCACAATGTTGTCGGTGCCTCTGATGTGGCCGATTTCGAAGTCGAAATCTTGAAGTAGAAGACACCATCTTTGTAGCCGATGGTTTTTAGGCGACCCCTGGTTAAGGACTAATAATGGCGAACTGTCGGTGAGGACCACAAAGTGACTCCCTAAGAGGAACTTCGATAATCTCAATATACAAAACACTAGGCTTAAACACTCTAATTCGACTGTGGCATACCGAGTCTCAGCCTTCTTTAGTTTGCGGCTTACATAGAGAATTGGGTGTTTTATGCCATCCATTTCCTGCATCAAGCATCCTCCTATTGCGATAGCGCTCGCATCTGTGGTCAAAATAAAGGGTAAATTTATGTTGGGTAATCGTAAGACTGGTGGATTAGAAAAAATATGTTTCAATTTACACATTGCATCATCTAAGCTGGTACTTTTACAAATTTTTGATGGATGATTTTTAGTTAACATATCAGAAAAAACTGAGGTTAGTTCTGCCCAATGTGGAATAAATTTAGAATAATAGTTGATAAGGCCTAGTAAACTTCTAACTTGCTTCTTTGTGGTAGGTACTTCTAGCTTAAGGATCTTAGAAACAATTTTATCATCAGTCAACAATTTTCCTTCAGAAATTCTGTGTCCAAGTTTGTTAGAAAAGATAGCTTTATACTCGTCAAGGATAGTCAAAATGTCTTGTCGCTGTTGTTGTGTCAAAGTGTCAGAGATATGTATGTCATTTACACTTCCGTCGTCAGTCATGATTGGTACAGGGATTTCAGTGTTGTCCACGTCTGTCTGATTTACCACAGATGCCACTGTTTGTAAATTGTCTTCAATGTCATTGTCGTCGTCGTTGAGATCAATCGTTGTCAATATGTCGTCACATTTGTTGTCGTTGTCGATATCACAGCTTGTCGGTAATGTACATATGTCTTTGTCGTTTTCGTCGTCGTAAGATTGTGTCGTTAACGATGCTTCGTTTGTCGAGGTGTCATTTCGTTGAGAAATTGTCGTTTCGTCTCCGTCGCCAGTTCGTTGAGTCAGTTCATTTGTCTCATTGTTCTGTCTAACATAATATGGGTTCAACATATTTATATGGGATAATTTCAAGTTTCTATTTAAAGAGAATGCAGTAGGGTTATTCCCCTTGTTGACCATTTTCTGACATATAACACAAGATGTACAAAAGATTTTAATGTGTTTGTCGAACTTTGGCCAATAAAACTGAGTCAGGACAATAGCCCTGGTCATTTCGTATGTCATATGACCTCCAAAAGGGGAGTCATGGGCTAATTTTAGAACTTTGTTTCGATGTGCTTGTGGTAACAGTATTTGCTGTGTCGTGGTCTGGTTTGTTGTGTAAAATCTCGTTAAGATGTTGTTCTGTAGCCTAAATGTCCACGAGGCGTTCTTTGTTAATTTTGGCTTAAGGCCTACTAACTTAAAGTATGGTGCTAGAGTTGTATCTGCTTTTTGTTCATTACCAAAAGTGATGTTAGTTGAGTTTGGCGCTACTAGTTCTAATGATTCCTGTAGTTGGTCGGTGTTGGTTTTGTGGGTTGTCTGTCGTGTTATTGCGTTTGTGTGTTGTGTGTCTTGTTGCACATTTACAGGCTCGGTACTTGGTAGTTTGGTCGCATCCTCAATTCGAAGTTTTAATTCGGTCGTATCGTTTCTTGATTCGACCGCCCCTGCATTGTACACCTCGGTAAATTCTTCCTGAATTACCTCAGTGGTTGTCTCCCTTGGTATTTTGGCAGTTTGAGACAAGCAAGAATGGTGTTTCTCTTTTGTGTCGCTATTTCTGTGGTGGATACCGTGCTTTTGCTCCCAACTTTTTATTTCTCTTTCAGAGCATGGATGTATGTTGGGTAAATTACCAAGTATAATATCCGCGACGGGATTTTCAAGGATAGCACACAATACTCGCCCCGATATGAACGGTGTTTGAATTTCGACCAAAGCAAGGGGGTATTTCTCTATTGTACCTGAAAATGTGCGACACGTCACATGTTTGTCTGTGTAGTCTTTAGCGTCTATTAATGTTCTCCTCACCCCACAGAGAGTTGCGCCGGAATCACGAATTAACGTGCCCTTTTTGTTGTTAACAAACCCTGTATAAAAAACTAGCTTGCCTGTAGATGATAAGGCAGCGTTAGCTATTTCATTTGCAATTGGGATAATGTGACCACAATGTAGTGTTGTGTCCAGTTGGAACTTTGTACAGGTGTTGCACTTACTGTCTGTTATGGTGTTGATGACGTGTACAGCATTTCCAAGCTCGCTTTCATTGTCGTGTTGATTTTCACATTCATTTCGTGACTGAAGCTCTTCGTCAGACGACGTTTCTACTAATGCCGCATTGGCCTGTTTCATTAACTTTCGGCCTTCACAATCTCTATTATAGTGACCCCAGCTATTGCAGAAATAACATTTAATTGCTCTGTGGTAAGCCATGCGTTTAGCTGTTTGCTTCTCTACCATCTTTTTGAGGTGTTCAGGGTAGGTGGGTGATTTGTCACACATACCGTAACTGTCGTGATGAAAATTGCAATATTGGCACCTTACTACTTTACCGACATTGGATCGTGGTTTAAATCTGCTCTGTGATTGTTTGGAGTATTTGGTGTTCACTACTGCAGCTGCTGTATCATTGTGACTTATATTATGTTGAAAAATATCCCTGTTTGCTGTAAAAAATGCATTTCCTTTCGCCTCGATTTCCTGAATGCTCTTACAATCCATTTGTTTTAAGAACTTGGCAAAAGGTGTGGGGATGGTGCTAACTATTTTATCTATTATAATTAGTTCCTTAAGTTTATCATGGCTATTGTTGGTTTTAGCCGAGTTAATCCATTTTGTGCATATGTCTTGGACTGTACTGACATAATCTATGAAGGTTTGGTTTGGTTGTGGAGATAATTTGGCAAATTGTTGTTGGTAACCTGCAGTGTCTAAAGAAAAATGTTGGAGAATGCGTTGTTTTAGGTACTCATAGTCTTTTCGCATTTCCTGTGGTATTGTTTCTATTACTTTTAGTGGTTCAAGAGCCAAATTTCTCATTAGAATAAATGCCCAATCTGATTTACTGATTTTATGATGAGACATGAGACATTCAAAATTTTCTAAGTAAGCGGAGATGGAATCTCCAGAACAGAAAGCCTTCACGAGACCTTTATATTTATTATATTTTTGTTCTTCTTCTTTGCTTCTTAACTTATTTATTGATATTTCTGCGTTGGCCTCCATTTCCATCTGTTTTAGTTTAATCTGTGTCTCGGCATTTAGTTGGGCCTGTTTGGCGGCGGCCTCAAGCTCCATCTGTTTCTCTTGAGCCTGCAATTGTATTTTCTTTTCATCTGCTTGTATTTGCATTTGTAATTTCTTTTCATCGGTTTCGATTTGCAATTTCTTTTCATCTGCTTGCATCTGCATTTGTAATTTCTTTTCATCGGCTTCGATTTGCAATTTCTTTTCATCTGCTTGCATCTGCAATTTCTTTTCATCTGCTTGCATCTGCAATTTCTTTTCATCTGCTTGCATCTGCAATTTCTTTTCTTCGGCTTCCATTTGAAGTTTCCTTTCCTCTCGTTCTATCGCTCTTTCTTCACGGGCAATGTTTTCTGCGTGTGTTTTCTGTGCCCATTCTGACAGTTTTTCTTCTTTATAACCTAACTTTATTCCTTGCTCAATGCATTTATCTATGGAAGACATTTTGTGTTTTATTTGTATGTAATGTTTCTAAAGTTAAATCCCTTTGAAAAAATCTTGTGTACTCGAAAATTTTGTTAACTCCCTTACTTATTAATGTGTAAATCAAAATGCAAGGTTATGTTGGTGAAAAGTTCATGAATATGCACCCAAATCAATATGAAACAACATAATACATTGATGAAACATGAGAAGTACAGCTTAGAAGTACAATGAGTATGAGGTGAAACTTAGCTCTGAATTTTGAAGCTCCTCGATGTTATCTTGCACTCTCGTTCCTGTTGGAAAGGTTTCATCGGTTGGACGCGGCACTTGTTGCGGAACAATCTGCTCGTGGAGCGAGAACACATTAGTCACTGTCACACACAAAAAAAATGTCAAAATAGTAACATGTCAAAAAAAAATTGTTTACAGAATCAAAATAAAGAGGCGCTGTGGAGGCAATGGTGAGACATTGCCGAGGGACTCAGATTACTTCTATTTTATCGCTAGATAGCTACTAGTTTTATGTAACCTTGTAACGTTAACAATTTCTTTGATTTAAACAAATCAATGTGTTATCAAAAATCAATGTGATATGATTAAATAATTAATTTTACATGGCATTTAATAGGTTTTTAAGAAAACATTCTATGCCAAAACCGGAAAACTAGCCCCCCAAAAGCCTGTCATAGTCTTGCTCGTATCTAGATAACTAAACTTGGGTTCATACAGGCAACAATAAATCTGTTCGTTATGAGATCGAAGATTTATTGTATTTACATATACAGTATGCGTTGGCGCAGTGGGTAAACAGACCCGCGCTCTATTACATCTCCCAAATAGTAAACATCAAACACATAAGTATCATTTAACAGTCTAGCAAACTATCTAGCCTATGTCTATATATCTATTGATATCTATAGAGTCCCTCAAAGGCAGACCCTGTTGCCTCTCTCAAGTCCGTCTGTCCTCTGCCGGTCTCCGCGTGTCCCAACTCGACACGGGCGGTAACTCTGTCCGAGTTCCTCGTGGACCCCGCACCAGGCGGGCCACATCAGTGTCCACGGAATCATGGACTTGGGGACCATCTCTTTCGAGAAGGGTCTAGATTACTCGGGTCCTGCTCGACTCAATGGTTTCCCTTGGGCTGGAATTGCAGCCCTTTACTAAATGTGCAAGTGAGGCGGTGACAGGACGTGATATGTCTCCTGTATTGTCCCGACCTGATATGTCTCCTATATTGCCCATCTTCAAGCCAGATTGAGTACGTGATATGTCTCCTATATTGTCCATCTTCAAGTCAGAATGAATACGTGATATGTTTCCTATATTGTCCCGCCGTGATATGTCTCCTATATTGTCCGTACGTCATATGTCTCCTATATTGTCCCGACGTCATATGTCTCCTATATAGTCCCGTCGTGATATGTCTCTTATATTGTCCTGAAGCTATGGGTCTGTGGTGGGCTAGCGCCATCAAATTGTGTAGGCAGAGATCTAGAGGGAATAGATGGCTAATATATCCCACACTTGGCAAGTGACGAGCCCTGGCGTGGAAGCCTCACCTGACCGTGCTCATGACACCTCCAGTGCAGTTCCCTATCAACGTTGCCAGCGAGAGGACTATAATTCTGGTTCTAACAGTTCTGGTCCATCTCATGACGTCACTGGTTTTAGCAAACTTACTTTTTCTAAAAATTGTTTTCTTTATACAAACCATACTGCTGGCATGTGTGAGCTGATATAGACGTATTTCCCTGACAAAGGCGATATGAAGTCACCATTCGTGGATTTTTGTAGTAATATAAACGTATTTCCTTGACAAAGGTGATATCACAGTCAACAGTCGTGGGTTTGTGTACTAATATAGACGTATTTCCCTGACAAAGGTGAAATGACAGTCACTATTCGTGGGCATGTGTGGTAATATAAACGTATTTCCTTGACAAAGGTGATATCACAGTCACCAGTCGTGGGTTTGTGTGGTAAAATAGACGTATTTCCTTGACAAACGGGAAATCACAGCCGTCATTCGTGGGTTTAAATCTGTGTTTACCATGTTGTACGAGGAAAAGTCATTAAGTAACAGGAATTGTATTATTAAGTGTATTAAAGATTATGAAAAACGGAAAATCCTATTTCATCACACACACTGGCTCTTCAGCAATGCCCCATGCAGGAGTTGTGAGGCTCGAGCAGTTTACACTTGCGTACAAGTAGATTACAAAATGGCTGTCTCACTATCCACTAGCATGGTGGAACAACAATGAGACGTTATTCGTTGTTTGTGGTCAGAGGTTATAGAACCGTGTGAGATCCACAGAAGAATGATGGTTCAGTACGGAGACAGTTGTTTGAGTCAGGGCAGAGTGTATGCAAATACTTTGAAAATAAAGTGCGCCCATTCATTGCCTCTCACTCTCTCACTCTCCCACTCATTTTCTGTTACTCTCTCTCTCTCTCTCTCTCTCTCTCTCTCTCTCTCTCTCTCTCTCTCTGTGTGTGTGTATGATTACTGAGTGTGTGTGTGTGTGGGTGAGTGTGAGTGTGTGTGTGTGAGTGTGTGTGTTTGTGCGCGTGCGCGTGCCCGCGCGCGTGTCCAATCTATATGGTTTCACTTCATTGGATTCTGTCTTCTTGGTTTGTTTGACCGGTTCTAAACCAGGTTGAACAAACTGAATTTCAAAACCATTACCATCATGTGCCGTGCCGATAAGCGTGTGAGGTCATGTTTCGCCATCTCACGCGATCACCAGAGTCGTGGATCAGCTCAGTGTGTTTGACTCCATTGTGTTTAGTTTAGTTTAGTTTAGTAGATGGATCAACATCACAGCACACGGGTGCAACCCATAAGTGCTCCGTTCTCCTCCTAACTCAAACCTGAGTCGGGAGAAACTCAGCTCAGTGCACGAACTCCGTAGCACCGCCGAGGATCCTGAAATACTTTGGGTAGATTTTTAACTCGAAATTTTGCCCGGGCAGTGCCGTTAGGCTACTCTTTTTCGATTTCCAACTGCCAAGGGATTTTTTACGTGAGCAACAATACACACGGGCGTCCGATCTCACTACCCAGAGACCAGGGGAAATTTATTACTAGAAGTCCACGAGAAAAAGATCCCCGCATCACCGGGGCTTGAACCCGGGACCTCCAGCACTCTAGGCGGACACCATACCTCGAAACCACGCAGCCCCCATTTGTGTCATGTGGCCAAGCCATCCAGATACTTCCTTCTCTGCCTTCCCCTTGTTCTTGTCCAGTCAATCTTGCCAGTTGCCGCTAAGTTCTCAATTGTATTTCTTCTCATAACATCAGTTATCAGTTATCAGTTATCAGTTGGGGTATCTTCATTGCACTCCGGACATGTCCATAGGTGCTCAGATCCTCCCCCCAGCATATGCATCAGCGTCCGGTGGCTAATAGTGCCAGTTCTGTGTTGGTTGACGAGGCGCCTTGTTTTCCCAATGTACCTCTCGCGTCTGGCTGTGCCGATTCTTACTCCCAAGTCTGTCATCCTGGACAGCGATGTGGAATCACTGACATGCCCAAAAGAAATGGCTGTCGAGATTGTTTCCTCCATCAGCTTGTAGTGTAGCAGTAGTTTCATAGAATGTTTCATCCGTTAGCTTGACCTGTAGCCATAGATGTATATATTGTTTCCTCCGTCAGATTGCGCTGTAGCAATAGATGTGTATATTGTTTCCTCCATAAAATTATACTGTAGTAGTAGTAGTTGTATATATTGTTTCATCAAGTAGATTGTACTGTAGGGATAGCTGTATAGATTGTTTCATCAAGTAGATTGTAAAGTAGCAATAGTTGTATAGATTGTTTTATCCAATAAATTGTACTGTAGCAATAGTTGCATAGATTGTTTTATCCACCAGATCGTCCTGTAGCAATAGTTGTATAGATTGTTTCATCCATCAGCTTGTTTGTAGAAATAGTTGTATAGATTGTTTCATACATCAGGTTGTCCTGTAGCAATAGTTGTATAGATTGTTTTAGATACTGATTTCCTTAAACAAGTCTAAATCCTTTCCTTGCAACTGTAGATGAGTGATTCTATTGCATGCACGCATTATGAACTGCCCGTTAACATCTCTAATAACACTTCAACTTGTCCTTGTGTAGATTTTATAGGTGAGCCTGTTTATTTCTATCCTTGTTAGCTTAAATGTTCTGTCTTCCCCTATTAACCTGATCATTTCTTCTGTGATTTATTTCTGTTTCTTGTATCTGTAGTTTAGAAATCATGTTTAATACTGATGAGATGAACATGAGATGGAAGATATTTCTTCTTTGAAAATCAACAGTTGTAGATATTTTGTTTCATTTGATTATATATTCAGATGCAAATATTTACATTTATTCATTTACACAATTCAACATTTATTCAAATACAGTCATGTCATCGTCTTCTGAAACATTGTCATAACTCTCCAAATCCCGAATTCCGGCTTGAATTTTTTGCAAATCAATCATGTCCAGCAGTACAGCGTTCCTTAAAGTGAGCGTTTCTTGTCCATGTAGCTTGCTCGTAGTACATTGGTAACTTTATTTCACACGAGTGACGTATTAAATTATGAACCACATCCGTTCATTATCAAGTGCGCACCAATGGCGTGTGTACTCCGACCAGTCATTCGACAAGTCTCTCATTCTCGCTGACGATCTTAACCAGGGCTTATTTTAGGGGAAGGTTTTATATTAACAGCATCCTGAAAGCCTAGCCGGCTCCATGGCCGAGGAGTTAGCAGCTTTCTCCGCTAACCCCGAATACTCTCGTCACGTGACGCGACGAGAATTAGCAGTGGTTCGAATCGCAAAAGTGACTTATGAGAGTATGGAGCCGGTCGCTCAGAAAGTCGTGGCGTGCTGATGAGCGTAATCTAGCCTAGGAATCAACATACAGCTGAAAGATGCTGGTGTTGACCGCAATATCCTGAAACAGGATGGAAACGCGGAAAAAAAAAAAAAAAAAAAATCCTGAAAGCCTGAGCATCGTGCTCAGGCTTATTATAGGTGTAGGTCATGTTTTCGGGGAAAACACTGGACTGAAGTTTATGTGGATTAGCTGTCCTTATTATCAGTGTCCTTCGCCATCAGACGAACCCACGCCGACTTCTGAGGCACTTGTAATGTACGTCACCAAGTCAAGGACGAGAACTTTTAGACAAATTGAATGGTATAGGGGTTGAACCTGCTACCTCGGCATCAGCACCATTCTGCCATGCCGATCTCCATCAGGTGATTATTAACATAAAAACACATCAAATGTAATTTCAATTTAAATTTCACAGTGATGTGTATATCGCTCAAATCGAACCTTATTGATTGATTTCACGGTTAATGAGGTGAACTATTTGAATTGATTGATAAAACACTAGTCTCTAGCATGCATTCTATGATCAAAAATGGTCATTTCTTTCACAGGTGCATATCAGTTCAAAGACCCTGACAGTCTGAGTCGGATATATACAGGACAAGTAGATGGTGCAGTGTATATTAATGTTCTTGTCTTTGGATACCCAGAACCAAATGTGACCTTGAACAGTACTAAACACATCCTACCTTCTGATGCCTACACACTGAACTACACACAACTGGAACCTCCCTATGGCACTGTGTCATTGGCGATCAACATTCAAAATGCCAGTTTTTTCCAAAATTATAGCCTTAACATTATAAATACTGAGGGCCCACTGACCTACTCATTTGAAATTGTGGAGGGAGGTAAGTAACTGTTGTGTACATAGTGTCGGCTGAAAGATGTAACGGTGTTATTTTTTTCTGTAAGCAAATCATTTCCTTGTTTAATTGTTACTCGTTTGTTTCTGGATCCTTCACTGTTCACATCTTTCACTAGTTTCCATAGTTTGTTTCCCTGTCAAAGTTCTGGTTTTCAGTTTTTTCCCTCCATCAATCTCTTTTTGTTTGATTTATTGTTCTTTTATATTTTGCTGATATGGCTTTGAGAAAGAGATGTTCGTTTCAATTGTTTGTTCTCTCTCTCTCTCTCTCTCTCTCTCTCTCTCTCTCTCTCTCTCTCTCTCTCTCTCTCTCTCTCTCTCTCTCTCTCTCTCTCTCTCTCTCTGCTGTCTTCCTTGCATCTTCAAATTTGTCCTCCAAAATGTGTAGTTATTCAGTCCAGTTTGGTTTGCAATGTTTCTTCGCTCCTCTTGGAATGGACTTAGTGGCCGCTTGTATTATTGCGTATTTAGACTTTCCTCTATTTGTTTCATGTTGCCATGTCGTGGTTTTATGTGTTCACAATATTTGTCTGTTAGTATGACAAATTTATCCCAATCTGCTCGTTTGTAATTCCAGCGAGGCAAAGAGTTTTGCTCCCGTGGAACATACTCCATATTTATTACAAGCTCGATTAGTCTGTGGTCACTGCCTGCTAATTCGCCAAGCACATAGCGATCGATTTTGTGGAGGATGTCTCCTGTGCAGAAAGCTCAGTCTGGAGTAAAAGTGGTAAACCATCTTCTAGTGTAAAAGCTCTGTGTGTCATCCGCTTTGTTGAGTAGATGGAGATTTGAGTCTATTTCCCAGTCCTCCACTTCCTCTCCTCTGTTGTCAGTATCTGGATATCCCCATCTTTCTGAACGGCTATTAAAGTCTCCGACTATAATACAGTTTGTGACAGTTATTTTCATGTTTGAGAGTGTAAGATCCTTATCTGCCGGGCTATACAGATTGTAAATTCTTATTTTCACGTCCTTTATCATTATATCAACACCTATAATTTCTGTTTGGTTGTCAGAGATCACAGATACTTCGCTGCAAGGTATTGTATTTCGTGTAAGTATTAGAACTCCTCCTTTGTGTCTTTCGTGGTCGAAACGTGTGGCCTGATATCTCCTGACTGAAAATTTGCGCTTGGCGTTGAGGTGTGTCTTTTGAATGCATGCCACATCTATTCTATCTTTATGGAGACTATTTGTTAGGGGGACTTTCTTATTAGAAACTCCTTCGACATTCCACTGTAGTCTGTTGAGCGTCCGGGGTGTTCGGTCAATAGCTCTTACCCTATCCCTCTGTGCCTTGACTCCACAGCATGGGAGAAGGTGACGAACAGTAACATTTGGTGGACCTCCTCGAGGCAGGGGGCCCGGCACTATCACCGCCTGAAGAGCGTTCGTGGGATTAGCACTATTCAGATTACTTTTAATTTGTGGCATCATTGATTGATTATGTTACGGTGCAGTGTTTTGTCAAGCCTGTGGCTCAGTACATCCGATTTCGACAAACAATTTTTAGGTGTGCTCTCCCTAGCCTTTGACTGTCCCCTGTCTACCTGAATACATGAATTGTTTCAGATGATATTATTTGCATGATATCAGATTATAGAGAATTATGTGTCCAATTAATGACAGAAGAAATCAGAGATGGTCACCTATGAGATATCACATGATCTTGTAACTGAACTGGAAAGATGTCCACAAACACATTTCTAAATAACACTAGAACAATATAATTCGCGAAGAAACATTGCCACCTATGCAATAAGGAAACGAATACCAATTTAGGACCGTAATCGAACTTACAAAGGCGAATATCGCTTCATCAACGTATAGAAAATATAGCTACTCCTTTCTGATAACTTTTCCATGAGACGACGGACACTGTTCAGGCAAGGATCCTCTTGACAAGCTTCTTCCAGTCAAACTGGACACAGGCATTCTAATGTACTTATTATCTTCCTCAGGTTACCAGGCACTTCTCGAGCAGAGATGTGGAATCATGACTACGCGACTTTCTCTGTTGCCGGGCTTTTTAATAACATTGTCTTGCTTACATTATTATGTGCTGCCCAGCTATTTGATTCTTTGAAAATAAACTTCGTTCTTTCGTTCATCATGCGTCTTTCTGTCTTCTTTTGCATAGCTTGCCAGTTTTTATCCTTAATTTTTTTTTAAAAATTAAAAATAATAAATAAAACAATAAACTACCGCCTATAGTACCTAGCGGTGTATGGCAGCGGGGTCTTGAACCTGGGGAATTTACACCACCTGGCTAGTGCAGTCGTCGCGAACTGTGCAGGTTAAGGGTCTTCTTCCGCTCCCCTCACCCCCCCCCCCCCCCGACAGAAAAAATATCCACACCCTTACAGAGGGATTCGAACTCAGGTCTCCCGAATGAGAACAGGGCATTAAGTCACTCGACCAACCACCCCTCATGTATCCTTACCACGGGCTAATATCTTTACTCCTCCATTTCTGTTGGTATGCCATACATAATTCCTGTAGCTCTAATTATGGTTTCAATAAGTGCTCAGATTAACACCTGCAGCTGTCATTATGGTTTCAATAAGTGCTCAGGTGCAGCTGTCATTATGATTTCAATGAGTGCTCTGGTTAACACCTTCAGCTGTCATTATGATTTCAATGAGTGATCTGGTTAACACCTGCAGCTGTCATTGTTGTTTCATTGAGTGATCTGGTTAACACCTGCAGCTTTCAATACGTCAGCGATGATTTTATTGGATGTCTGCAATATTCTCAACATTCTACTCAAACGCCACATCTCTACCACATCTCATTATTACTCATGGTCCAGCATTCTCATCGGTCCACTCCCAACATTAAGTGAAGACGTGTCTGCTTGTCGTGATATGTCTCATGAGAAGACGTGTCTGCTTGTCGTGATATGTCTCATGAGAAGACGTGTCTGCTTGTCAAGATATGTCTCATAAGAAGACGTGTCTGCTTGTCGTGATATGTCTCATGAGAAGACGTGTCTGCTTTTCGTGATATGTCTCTTTGTTTCACTATGTTACTCATTCGAGTAAACGAGTCCTTGAATATGGCAAAGCTTATTTTCTTATCTTAGCATCACATATGTTATTATTTGTAGCCTGCATATTTCATTGCTTTAAACACAGTGTTCGTTAGTTAGTTAGTTAGTTAGTTAGTTAGTCAGTTAGTCAGTTAATTGGTTAGTTAATTGGTTAGTTAATTGGTTAGTTAATTGGTTAGTTAATTGGTTAGTTAATTGGTTAGTTAATTGGTTAGTTAATTGGTTAGTTAATTGGTTAGTTGGTTAGTTAGTTGGTTAGTTAGTTAGTTAGTTAGTTAGTTAGTTAGTTAGTTAGTTAGTTAGTCAGTTAGTCAGTTAATTGGTTAGTTAATTGGTTAGTTAATTGGTTAGTTAATTGGTTAGTTAATTGGTTAGTTAATTGGTTAGTTAATTGGTTAGTTGGTTAGTTAGTTGGTTAGTTAGTTGGTTAGTTAGTTAGTTAGTTAGTTAGTTAGTTAGTTAGTTAGTTAGTTAGTTAGTTAGTTAGTTAGTTAGTTAGTTAGTTAGTTAGTTATGCTCCGTTCCTGTGCCAGTGAATATCACTCAAAATGCTCCTCACTGCCCAATTTGAAAAGTGGAACAGACAGGGGTCACAGCAAGCTCCTCTGCCTCTCTTCCCCTCGATCTTTCCAGTCGTCACCATGTTCTCTAATGCCTCTCTTCTCATCACATGACCAAAGAAAGCTTTTTGTCGCTTTCTTATTGTTGTATATAATGTTCTAGTTTCATTAGCCTCTTCCTGACAATCATTGTCAGTTACTCTGGCAGTCCAGGGAATTCGCAACAATCGTCTCAGAAATCACGTCTCTGTTCTTTCCACGTTCTTCCTAATTTGTTCACTTACATTCTAAGTGTCAGGGCCATACAGCACAACAGGTTCTATATAGCAAATGGGCTCTCTCTTTCTTACATTCAACGATTGTGACTTATTGCATAAGACACTTTTCATTGTCAATGATACATAGCCTATATAACAGTTACATGTTTCCCCCACTACCCTCACATTTTGTGGCTCCACCTGTGGAGTACACTCTCTTAGTACTGTATTAGCATGCACTATATGTTACACACACACACACACACACACACGCACGCACGCACACACACACACACACGAGCATTCACACCAGGACATGCGCATGTACGCACACTAATATGTGGAGTGAACTTATGACACTTTACATTGAACTAAAATACTGAACACGAGAAAATGAGTGTTGAAGTGCTACATAGAACTTGAATTTTAGTATGGGTATGGAACGTGGACAATGAGCAAACAAGCTGAAAAACATCTAATGGCGGTGAATGAGTGGTTTCTGAGGAAAATGCACAGAATATCATCGATAGACAGTAAAACCAACGCACAGGTCCTACAAGAAGCAAATATGAACCGTAAACTTGTTAGAGACATTAGACGTAGACAGTCAACATTTTGTGGACAAGTTAAAAGAAGAACTAAATTAGAGAACTTGGTGACAACTGGCAAGATTGAGGGGGAAAGAACAAGAGGAAGGCAGTGAAGTAAATACCTGGATGACCCGGCCACGGGGCATGATCGAGACAGGAACACAGATGTGATCCACGATTCTCGTGATCGTGTGAGATGGTGAGATACGACCGCCCACACTTATTGGCTTGACATGAAATGACGTTGGACATACTAAAATATTGAAAACAAAAGGTTTTGACTAAAATATTGACTTGACTGAATGAAAACGAAACAGTTTTATTGTTACAGAAAACGATTCATGATTTCAAGATTGCAATTCTGAATATTCCCGGCCATGTTTGACGTGAGAATGGAACGACAACAATCTAATTTTAGTTCTATAATTTGATCTGTACCGGCTCCGTGGCGAAGGTTTTACCTACGCAGTTCGCAATCCCGCATACCGCGTTCGAAGCACAGCTGCGAGCGATTTGGTAGCAGACCGCCATGCGTTGTTTTTTTTTAATAAAATGGTATGAGTGTCGGTTGTTCAGCAAACAAAGGCAAACTACTGAACTTAAATTTAGCAAAAGATCACAAACAGCCAAATAAAAAAAAAATATGGGGTTGACTGTGACGTCCTGTAAAGGATATGTAACTAACTATAACTTTCACTTTAACTTGATTTATGCGTGAAAATGTGTATAATGATCATGCTGTCATTATTTTCCTAGATCCGGTAATACCTGTCTCTGAGAATGGTGGTTCTCCTGCTCACTTTATGGGATCTATAGTTGCTGGCATTGTTGCTGCTCTACTCATCATTATTATAATGTTTGTCATCATATTTCTGTTAAAAACGAAAGGTACGTATTCAGGTATCTTTTTTTTTCTTCATGTTAATGTAGTATGTTAATTGTTACAAGTAATTGTTTGGGTGAACAGTTCAATATGGTATTGTTATTATTATTTTTGTCGTTGTTGTTATTGTTGTTGTTGTTATTATTGTTGTTGTTGTTCTTGTGGCTGCTGCTGCTGAACTGTGCCGTTTAGCTTAGGTAACGTATCACTGTCAATGAACACAGATATGTACATACATGCTCCAGACTTCTCTCATATACCATACATGCTCCAGACTTCTCTCATGTACCGTACCTGCTCCAGACATCTCTCATATACCATACATGTTCCAGATATCTCTCATATACCGTACATGATCCAGATATCTCTCTTATACCATACATGATCCAGATATCTCTCATATACCGTACATGATCCAGACATCTCACATATACCATACCTGCTCCAGACATCTCTCATATACCATACATGATGGTAAAGACAAAGGGAGACAACAGTAAAGGCTGATGCTTCCTTTGCTACGGTGCTAAGAGGTAGAGAGTAGTTCTGACTTCGTTATGGTCAAAGAAGAAAAGTAGTAAAAGAGAGAGAACCTCACACCGCCCTCAACTGACAAAAAAAGATGATAGTAATTAGATAAGAAGATGTACGAGATCTCGGGCAGGGGCCTCAACTCTGGACAATAACTGTCATATCTGAGATCCAAACAATGAATTAAGGTGCTAGATTGTGGTAGAAATAGTGGTTGTAAAAATTAAAAGATACTAAACAAACAAATCAAAAACAGTACAAAAATAGCTCTTTATTTATCAACTGCTACAAATTTTTGTGACAATTTGTGTTCAAACACATTGAATAAAACATTCAATCAGGGATGTTCAATTACAGATACAACAGACAACTGCATATATCAAACATCAACCAAGGGTGGCCCCTATTCAGTCGCCAGAACTTAAGACAAGAGGGTACACCAAGTACCACAACACAGGTGCTTCAAACAGTAGCTGAGTAGAATGATACAATACAGGACTTTGACACAGACGACAATAAGACACTACAAAAACATAGGTTATACAACATAAACCCCAAGACGCGACATAAACAGAGTTGTGACACAATTTACTATCCCACCAAGAACCCAGGCCTGCTGACATTAACTAGTCAGCCGCTCCTGTAACAATGGAAAACACAATCTATGATTATCATGGTAAAGACAACATATTAAACACATGAAGCAATGAGCACATGCACTATAACATTTGAATTAACCTACATATAATAAATGTCTTCCATCAAATTATCCACCTTGCTATTCCCTTTAGTTGTACTACTGCTATTCTGAGATAACCCTTGATGTCTGGCATGATCATTCTTGTGTTGCCTCATTCTTCTTAAAGGTGACTACATATCTAATTGTTAAATACAACAATCAATGCTGCATCATCAGATCACCCACTTTATTATCTTCTCCAGTTGTGCCACTGCTATCATGAGATTACACTTGATATTGCTAGAATGGACCACCTAATGCAACAGTGTCAATCTGCTCCACCTTTTCAGTTCAATGTAACTACACCACACAGCTCATACACACACAAGCAGTGGAAGGTTTATCTAATTTGTCCAGCTGTAAACACATAGCTATAAAAAGCAAGGGTACATACATCAGACACTGCAGGCAAACACAACATCTCAACACTGATTTGGTTAACATACCTGAGACACTGCAGGCAAACACAACATCTCAAGACTGATTTGGTTAACATACATCAGACATTGCCAACAAACAACATCTCAACATTGATTCAGTGAACAGGTATAAGAATGACATCTTTATCCTGGTAAATTAGGCTGTCATACCTACCTACCAAAGTGGCTACATTTACCAAGGAACCCATAATCAGTTCCCTGTCTACACCTTGCAGAATATTTTATACATTAATTTGTACCAAGTCACCGGTAACACAGGACAACACAATATTCCATATAAACAACATGCTCATAGAACACTATCAATATTCAGTCCATGATAAAGCCACAATCAAACACCACCTATTATATCCTCAGTCTAATGCTCTACAATTCTCTCCCTACTGTTACGCACACCGGCAACTGTTTTTCTAACACGCCTTACTCTTTTTCCTAATATAAAACATATATTGACAGGTTGTACTCCTGTGCTCCACATCTGATAGTACACTTTACTCCTATGCAACAATACACAACATTATGGACTCCGCCACCATCAGACATCCAGTGGTCTCAACATAGGGACTTCACTGGACAACTACCCCAACAATGTCCAAGTTTGCATGAAGAGTACCAGCACTAATATGATACTGTGCAAGTTACAGCATCTGATTAGCATTACAAACTAACAACCAGCAAGCAAAACATGTCCAACTATGAAAAGCAACAGATACATAAACAATGTGGAACCACCATATTTGTAGAATGTGACAATGTTAGACTTTGCACATAGAAGAATCACAACATTCACAGAAAGTTAAAGATAAACATGTATTACACAGGAACTCAATTGAGGAACTCTCTGATACCCTTAAGACAGTTCATACAATAAACACACCATAGTTTCAGTAATGGTGCATCATCCATATGAGACAGGATCAAAGCACAACAATGTCCATGGCAGGATACAGAACATTAGTACTAATATAATAAACAGTGTACTATATCTGATATCATTATAACACTAATGTCAACCAGTGTTGTCTAATGCCAACCACACCAGTGTCCTATTATTTGTGAGTGGACAACAAATGTACAGTTATGCCCTCTATCCCCCACCATTCTTCCTATGATACACCGGTTATAAATTTTGTTATCTTACGCTTCATGTCACACGACAAATACATATTAATATCTCTGCGAAGGGTGGTACGCAGCACTAAATCACATCCTCTGGACCGTGCGACAAACACCATGCTTAACTTAAGACCACATCTCAGTCACTGATTCCATCAACAACTTGATACACCTACACAGACATTACTGCATCCTGGTAACAGATGTGATGCCAGACTTCACTTACTGCTGAACAACAAATTCCTATACTATGTTGAATATTGCTGAACTGCCAAATGGTGTATAATTATAACATTAAAGGACACTGAAGTGATTCATCCAGGCTATTCTAGTTAACTGTGTACCTACTAAAAGTACCAATCATCAATGTATTCATTTCTCTCCAATTACTATTTATGTGGCCTACATATATTAACCATTAACCCATCATTGCCACATATAACATGTAAGTACTCTTCTCTGCTCCACATATGTTATAAATATTACCCATCATCATGGTTATTTTCCCCTATTCATAAGCATTCAATCTTATGCATGGCTCCAGTCTTTTCATTAACTATAATTTATGACCTTATACATTGTATAACACACATTTTTGCTAGCTTGGGACATTTACAGAGGGACAGCACAAAATCAATCACTACCTATTTAGCCAGTAACACATTAATGTCCTAGGATAATCATGTAAAATACATTCTCAACAAAATGATCTTGTGCCATCATGGCTGGCATAACAGGACATCAGTCTCTATGATACTTAACCACCATCAATGACCTATTCTACATATTTCACATCACCATTGTCTGATTGCTGACATCTCTATGTGTTACATGTTATTTTCATAAAGCTTTAGGGACACTAAATCCTTCTGTAGAACAGCTCATTTCAATAGCACTTATTCATATTATCTATATTTCTTTGTTCCTACCATCTCACCTAACAGCTTTGTTCACACACATGTTTTCCCCATGCTAATGCTTTTCAAGCTGGTATCGTGGCTTGTGCTGCGATTTAACAAATATTTATTAAATTAAACATTTTAAACTTACGGCTTTCTCCTATAACATAGTTTGTGCACTGACGAACACATGGGAAACCACACATCTCTCGTCTCAAGGCGGGCTGGCCACAAAACTATATACACAGGACCCAAGTGCCTGCCTTCACAAACCAAGCTGGCTGCTGCAATCAAAATGGACTCAGGTCTCTTTGTTTCAGAGTGGCGTTTCCGGCGTTGCCAGATATTTTCGTGAGGCAGACCAAACCAAAGAAAATTGTTGGTTTGGCGCTATCACATACCGTACATGATCCAGATATCTCTCATATACCATACATGATCCAGATATCTCTCATATACCATACATGATCCAGACATCTCACATACACCATACATGATCCAGATATCTCTCATATACCATACATGATCCAGATATCTCTCATATACCATACATGATCCAGATATCTCTCATATACCATACATGATCCAGACATCTCACATACACCATACATGATCCAGATATCTCTCATATACCATACATGGTCCAGATATCTCACATACACCATACATGATCCAGACATCTCACATACACCATACATGATCCAGATATCTCTCATATACCATACATGATCCAGATATCTCTCATATACCATACATGATCCAGATATCTCTCATATACCGTACCTGCTCCAGACATCTCTCATATACCGTACCTGCTCCAGACATCTCTCATATACCATACATAAACGGCAGAAAACAATGGCAAACTACTGAACTTAAATTTGCCATGAGATCACAAACAGCCAAAAATAAATAAATAAATAAATAAATAAGCATCCTGGGACTGACTAAGAACATGTTACTCATTAGTGTGAGTGATTGAGGAGAGGGTGAGAGAGAGAGAGAGAGAGAGAGAGAGAGAGAGAGAGAGAGTGATTGTAAGTGAGAGAGTCAGTGAGGGACAGAAAGATTGAGTGAGAGTGTGAATGTGTGAGTATGTGTCTGTGTACATGCTACTCATCAATTTGAGTAAGTGAGAGAGAGAGAGAGTGAGAGAGTGAGTGTAACTGAGAGAGTGAGTGAGCGAGTAAGAGAGAGAGAGTCAGTGAGTGAGTAAGAGAGTGAGTAAGAGAGTGAATGTGTGGGAATGTCTGTCTATGTGAGTGAGAGAGTAAGAGAGGCTGAGTGTGAGAGTGAGTGAGTATGGGTGAGAGAGAGAGGGGGGAGTAAGAGATAGAGAGAATGAGACAATGAGAGAGTGTGTGGGTGTGCGTGAAATAAATATATATATATACTAGCTGACCCGGCCCGGCTTCGCCCAGTCCCTGGAGGGGATCTATCTATCAGTCTGTCTGTCGGTCTGTCTGTCTGCTTGTTTGTCTGTCTGTCTGTCTGGCTGACATGGCCCGGCTTCACCCAGTCCCTGGTGGGGAGCATCTCATTTAATTCATATAAGTAGTCATATAAGCTCCCGTTCCCGACTATCTGTCTGTCTGTCTGTCTATCTATCTGACCCGGCGTGGATTCGCCCAGCTCCTGGCAGAGAGCGTCTCATTAAATTCACACAGTAACTTAAAAGAATGTCCTTCCACACACCATCCATTATTTTTAATGAAAACTGTTTTTAATCACCTACATGACTGTAGATAACTTCTTTAAGCATAAAAAGATGAGTTACAATGTTATGCATTATGCATTATTTTTTATGAAAACTTTGAAAATGCCTTAAAGATTATATCATTATTTATTATAACTCATATGCCTGAAAATAACTATAGACAAAGAGTGTATAAATCTTTAAAAACGATGAAACAATATGAATATAAAGTGTATAGAAATGTTATTAAAAATTATGCCCCTTGAAATAACTTTTCTAGAGTTAAGTCCCCTTGCTATATAGAAATTATAATGAGAAATGAAATATTAAATTTTAGTAAGTAAGTAGCCGATTTTACACTAAAAAAACTATGACAGAACGTTGCACAGGAATGAAAAGAAAACGTGTAGAAAATTTCATCTCAATCGAATGGACCGTTCGTGAACGCATAAAGAACGGGCGGACATACATACATCGTGTTATATATATATATATATATATATATATATATATATATATATATATATATATATAGAGAGAGAGAGAGAGAGAGAGAGAGAGAGAGAGAGAGAGAGAGAGTTGAGCGCACTAATGTCATGTGACATGCTATTTCATAATTTTCCTATATCCCCATCTTTCATAATAGCATTTTTACTGCCTGCCACTTGAATTTAACATGGCCTATGTGCACTGCTAATTTCACCATAATTATGTCAATTCCAGGAATTACCTTATTTAATTGCATCACTATTGTTTGTTACACAATGTATAACATCTTTTTTTTTTTTCATTTTTCCATCGTTTCCATGTTTTCCCACGTTTTCCTAATTGTGAATGTTTTTGTGGGGATGCTAACGATAATCGTCAGTGTATATGTGTTTAAAGTGTGGGAGTTAGTTCATATTAGTTGAGTGATTACGTGAGGCAGCGTGAATGTGTAAGTATGTGTGTGGGTGGATGGGTGGGTGTGTGTATGTGTGTCTATGTGTGTGTGTTTATATTGTGTTTATGTGTCTATGTGGGTGTATGTCTGTATGTGGGTGTATATGTGTGCGCATATGTATATGCGTGTGCATGTGTGTATGTATGTATGTATGAATGTGTATGTGTATGTATGTGCGTATATGTGTGTATGTGTTACATGCGTGTATGTGTGCCCTATGCGCCGCCTTGGACTCAAGAGGAAAGGCTTACTAATTGTGTATTACTAGTTTTATCTACATGACTTTAACTATCTCAACTGTATATCTTAACATGAAAAGTTACGTTGACTTCCATTTTTCAATAAAACCAACTACTATTTTCAATCGATTACACCATAATTACATCATCAAGTATTCATTCAAGTATACTGGGTAGACCAGTTGATTATACAAGTATTATGCAATAAGTGTCTTCTGTTTCATGAGACTACGCCCTTTTATGGAGACTATCAGCTGAACGATACTGATGTTGACAGCACTGTCTTGTAAAGAATATACGAACAAAACAAACAAACAAAAACAAAAAACGTCAACGTACGCCATACTTGCCTAGGATAGAGGTGTTTCCAAGGCACCAGGGCCAAGTTCTATACTTACCAATACCTACTGACACGTCCTTGTCGCGCGTCCTGGGCAAAAGGTCCCTTCGGGGTCCTGGCTAAAGTCAGTAGGATCGCTGATTCCTCCGACGTCGGAGAGTATCTCCATGCACGGCGAGGAACTACCAGTCTGCACAGCATTAAGCCAGACATGGGACAACGGATACTCACGCAAACATCAGCCCGGTATGACATCACACTGATGTTGGACAACAGGATGTCTCCATCCGACATACAGGACTTCACGCTGGAGTTCACAGCCAGCTAACACAAGCAAACATACTTGCCAACATAGACTCAAACTGCGATATTACATGACTTACCCTAAACTTGCCCATTCAGACTCAGACAACGACATCCCCAACCAATAAACTATATGTTAGACTTAAATCAAATCAAATCAAATCAAATCAACTTTATTAGGGTCACAAATTGGGCGCGCAGGCCCGTCTTACATTCAGCCCTTCCAATCACTCGTCTTTCGTTCATCAAGAGCATTATACATTTACATAGGAAGAAAAATAAACATTGTGAAATGAATATTGTAAACATAAACAAGGCTAATTACCATGTTATGAGGCCCATCTCCCACCTATCTATACATCACCCCACCCACACACACACACCCACCTACCCACACACACGCACACCAAGGGACAAATACACACCCCACGAACCGACCCATCCCCCTCCCACACACACTGCCCTCACCTGATCCCCCAACCAAAACACATTCGCCACTCACAAACATTCCCCCACCAACCCACACATCCCACGCCCATCCACATCCTAACCCACACATCCTCTCCCCACCCACACCTCAAACCACCCATCCCCAAGCCACATCTCCATCGACCACATATTCCCCACCCACGCACACAGTCCCCCACCAACCCACACATCGCATATCCACTCACACATCCCCACCAACTGACATGGCCCTACCCCCCCCCCAAACCCATCTCCCTAACCACCCATACATCGCCAATCCACTCACACACACCCCACCACCCACACATACAACTTCCACCCACCCACACATGCCCTAACCCAATCCCCCACCCGCACATCACATACACCCCCTACCACGCAGTATTCCCAACCCACGGACCACACACACACATATCCCTCACCATCACATCCCCACTTGCACACCACACAAATATCCCCCACCCAGATACCACACAATATTCCCACCAACACCCACACAGATACCCTTACCCATCCACCCCACATACCCCCACTCACACACCACAAAAATCCCCCACCCACACACACATACCTCACCCACACAATATCCCCAACCAACACACCACACACCTCTCCCCACCCACACATGCATTCCCTACCCGTCCACCAACACACACTCATGCATACATCCTCCACTTCGCACCCACACCCCTCCACCCACCCACCCCCAACCAAACATCTCTCGATCACAATACCCCTACCCACACACATCCTCCACCCACTCACACATCCCACCCCGATACATACAACTCCCACACCCACCTACACATCCCTAAGCCACTCACACACCCCCACCCACTCATTCTCCATCCACGAACACATCTCCCACCCACACACCCCACATACTTCCCCCAACCACCACACATCCACTACTCACCCACAAATATACCCCACCCATACACACATTCCCCGCACCCATCACACACATCCCCCACACCACACACTATCCTCCACCCACACACATATCCTCTCCCATACCACCACAAACATACCCTTCACCCACACATTATGCACACATCCCCCACCAACATACAGCACACATCTCAAACCAACACACCATACACTTCTCCCCACCCGCCCTTGCATCCCCAATCCATCCAACACAATCCCCTACCCACACAGCCCCGCCACCCACACATACTTCCTCAAACCATCCACACATCTCCACCCATATAAACACACATTCCCCACATCCGTCCCATACACATATCCTCCACCCATACACAAATCCCCCACACCCATCCCCACACCCATACTTTCGCCCCCACACATCCATCCACACATCCCACCAACACCAGCAAATATCACTACCCACCAAAACCCACACACCCCAACCCATCCAAAAGCATACCCCCACCCACAAATCCCCCACCCACACATATCCCCACCCCACACTCACACACATCCTCCACACACACTCACACCTCCTCACATCTAGACACATACAAAATGCCTCACGTGAGCATTGAAACTAGTATGAACAAACTCCCACACTTTACTCACACACATACACTGACAATTGTCATGAGCAGTCTCATAAAAATATTAAACATGGAGAAAAATGTGTACATAAACAGGGTGTGACGAAAAAATAGTGATGCTCCCACACACAGAGATACACACAGAGAAGGCAGGCACACACACACACACACACACACACACACACACACACACACACATTCACGCTCACTCATTCTGTCTCTCATTCACACTCACTGACTCTCTCACTCAAACTACAGTAATGAACATGAGTTTATATTATGCATGATAAAATCAAATGGTATTTAACTGATAATATGACAGATGAGAATACACAAACATATGTATTCGCGTGTTACATAACATGCGTGTTACATGACATGCATTTGTTCAGCTCTCTCTCTCTCTCTCTCTCTCTCTCTCTCTCTCTCTCTCTCTCTCTCTCTCTCTCTCTGTCTGTATTCTTTCATATACACACACTCACACGCATGCGCGCGCTCACACACACACACACACTAACACATCAACTCTCCCACTGTCTCACTCTCTCACACACAATCCTTCACACACACACACACTCACTCTCTCAATCACACTCTCTCACACATACACATACGCATGAACGCATGCACGCACGCACACACTCACTCACTCACTCTCACACATACACGTACAAATGCCTGCACTGACACATTCCCCCACCATTTCTCGCTCAATTACTCTCTCCACACACACGCATGCACGTGCGCACACACACATTCACTCTCTCAATCACACTCTCTCACACATACACATACACATGCACATGAACGCATGCACGCACGCACACACTCCCTCACTCACTCTCACACATACACGTACAAATGCCTGCACTGACACATTCCCCCACCATTTCTCGCTCAATTACTCTCTCCACACACACGCATGCACGTGCGCACACACACATTCACTCTCTCCCTCTCTCTGACACCCACTTTCTCTCTCTTGCTCTCTCTCTCTCGCTCTCTCTCTCTCTCTCTCTCTCTCTCTCTCTCTCTCTCTCTCTCTCTCGCTCCCACACGCACACACATATATAGTGAACAATTATAGTTAAACAATTATAATGAACAATTACCAGTAAACGAATTATGGTGGCATATAGTCGATATGGATTAAGTATTGAAAGAGTTTTCGGTTAAATGTGTAGGGACTCCTTGGAGTTTTCAGATCTGGAGGCAGATCATTCCATAAGTGAGCACCAGAATAGGCGAAACATGTTTTGTGTAGGTCTAATCTAGGCTTTGAGACATGGAACAAATTTAGGCGCTTGCTGTTCATTGCATTAGATTGAATCAGCGGCAGAAGATACTCTGGGGTATTTTGAGATATAATTTTATTCACTAATTTGGCTTTGTTGAAAAGGAAGCGCTTTTGAAGTGGTAGAAGTCTTAGATGACTGTACAAATTATTACTTTCAACGCGCTTTATGCCAGAAACCAGACGAATAGCGCGGTTTTGTAGAGGCAACCATCCCAAACTGTGGAACAGTAATCGAGATGTGATTGGATATAGCATGTATAGAATATTTTTCGTGTGCTTTCGTCCAGGAAGTGCTGAATTTTAGCAAGTTGGTAAACTTTTTGTGCTATTTTCTTGGTAAGAGCGTGAACATGAGAGCTCCAGTTCAAATGGCTGTCAATTAAAAGACCTAGTGTTTTATGTTCAGTCACATAAACTATAGGTAACGTGGCCATGCGGAGTTCGAGCGGTGATCCAGTTATGGCTAGTGTCTGTAGTTTTTGTCTGGTCGTTATTAGCATAGATTTGGTTTTGTCGATGTTAATTTGCATGCGGTTATCATTGCTCCATCTAGTAAGATTGTCAAGTTCCTTTTGTAAAGAATTCTCTAATTCACTACGGTTTTCTTGACTAGTACATATAGTACAGTCGTCTGCAAATAGATCACAAGTTGTATTGATATATAAAGGAAGACCATTAATATAAACTGCAAAAAGCAGCGGATCTAGTATTGAGCCCTGAGGTACACCAATATTAAGCTGTGTGGGTCTTGATAGACAGTTATTGAAGGACACGACTTGTTGTCTGTCGGATAGAAATGACGTAATTATGTTCACCATGTTGGTGCTTGTCTTCATTTGTTTTAGTTTTCTAATTAAAATATCGTGATCTACCATATCAAAAGCTTTTTTAAAGTCTACAAACACCGCTCCACAAATTCTACCGTTGTTGATGTTAAGTGCCAGTTATCGGTCATTTTTGTTAGAGCAATATGGCAAGAATATTTAGGTCGAAGACTTAATGTATTCAAGCCATTGACCAGAATACATCAGAGTAAGGTTGACTTCCAGTCTACGCAAGACCGACATACACAATCCCTGGTCTCAAACGTAGACATAAAATAACACATTATCCCCACAATACAACATGATCATCCCCAATGACAATCCTTCATCCATCATCACCCCACCAATGGATTGTGTGTGGTATATTCTTCAAATATAGCCATTACTGGAACTAAGCACACATAATCATTGATAGTCCATATCTATTTAGTGATATCTTACTTAAAATTTCATTTAATAAATTATAAACAATATCAGCTTAAATTTAATAACTCAATGTCAGAAGTTCTTAACACTTTATCCATCCATCCATCCAACATGAACCATGCCGATACGTGTGGGCGGTCATGTTTGCCATCTCACTCGATCACCAGAGTCATGAATCAGATCCGTGTTCCTGTCTCGACCATGCCAGATGGCCAAGCCATCCAGGCATTTACTACTCGGTCTTCACTTTGGTCTCTTCCCTTCTATCTTGCCAGTTATCAACATGTTCTTCAATTCATTTCTTCTCATAACATGCCCACAAAAATTTGACTGTCTACGCCTAATGTCTCTAATAAGTTTACGATCTTCATTTCTTTCTTGAAGCACTTGTTCATTGTTGTTTCTTTCTGTCCGTGGTATTATTTGCATTTTCCACAGACACCACATTTCCAAGGCCATCAGATGATTTTTTTTCCAGCTTGTCTGCTCATTGTCCACGCTTCACATCCATACAAAAATACCGGTTCTATATAGCATGTGGTCCCCATATGGCTGCAACATTGTGGTGTGTTTCCTTACATATGCCACTGAAATCTGAGCTGTGTATTTTCTGTGTGTTGTTCCTCACTTGATTTATTCTATAATATATACTAATGATATTTGATTTGTACTAAAATATCCGCTATTGACATCTGATTGCAGGAACTCCATGTAAACGAAAAGATCAAGAAAATGCCAACACATCAATGTAAGATTTCAAATGTGTAGATTTTTATTTGTATCTGTTAAATGTATGAATGTCTACCAGATTTATAAATAGATAGACACATAGAGAGACACACATCACAGAGAGAGAGAGAGAGAGAGAGGGGGGGGGGAGTGACAGCGAGTTTGCGTGTATGTGTACGATATATAGACTGATATACGTACACACAGACATTGGGAGGCAGAGTTTGTGTGTGAGTGTGTGTAAGGTGGATTGAAAGACAGACAGACAGACAAACAGACAGGCAGAGACAGACAGGGAGAGACAGACAGACAGAGAAAGAGAGACAGATAGTGTGTTTGTGTGTAAGATAATTAGACAGACAAAAGCAGAGCGAGAAAGAAAGAGGGAGAAACATTGCGCGTTTGTGTAATAGATAGAAAGACAGGCGCATAGCGAGAAAAAAATAAGGGAGAGAGTTTATGTTGTGAGTTTAAGATAGATATAGTGACAGAGAGAGAGAGAGAGAGAGAGAGAGAGAGAGAGAGAGAGAAAGAGAGAGAGAGAGAGAGAGACAGAGAGAGAGAGAGAGAGAGAGAGAGAGACAGACAGAGAGAGAGACAGACAGACAGACAGACAGATTTATTAACATCGCAATAACGTCTTTTGTCTATTTTCTATTGCAGGCAGTATACGAAATTGACGAACGAGGTACACTTTATTTAGTTTTGTTATTTATAATTGTGTGAAAACTTGCTTCTGTTGTAGATAAATATGTTTCTGGGTGGCATAAATCATTTGTCATTTATGTAAAAGTAAAAATCCCTTTCACACGTTTGATGATGAAGCACCTGCCACAATGATGATGAGCAAAATGGTAATCACGCTTGTCGGCATGACACATGGCGATGATGACCAGACTAGTATGCACGACCCTGGTGATCGCGTGAGTTGGCGAAACATGAACGCCCATGCTTGTAGGCATGCAACATGATGACAATGACCAAACTAGTTGTGTAAGTGTGTCTCGATGGAGAGGATTGGGGGAGGGGGGGACGTTGTCCCTTTATGGCAGAGAGGTCAAGATCGATGTCTTATTTAATGTTAAGTTACTTCAGTTAACATGGGTGGCATTTAAGGATGACATCAATATGATTCAGTTAATATGGATGACATTTAAACGAGACATCAAGGTTATTCAGTTAATATGGATGACATTTAAACGTGACATCGGTGTGGTTCAGTTAACATGGATGACATTTAAGAACGTCATCCCGGTGATTCAGTTAACATGGATGACATTTCAACATGACATCATGGTGATTCAGTTAACATGGATGCCATTTGAACATGGCTTCATGGTGGTTCAGTAAACATGTATGCCATTTCAACATGATATGGTGATTCAATTAAAATGGATGACATTTAAACATGACATCATGATGTTTCAGATAACATGGATGACATTTAAATATTACATCATGGTCTTTCAATTAACATTTATGACATTTCAACACGACATCATGGTGATTCAGTTTACATTAGTCGTGTTTTAAGAGAAGCTCACAGATCTTCAATTAAATGATTAACTGCCACGGGATGATTAATCGTCTTAAACAGCTTACCGTGTCTGCCAGGGACTTATATATCGCCAGTAAAATGTGCTGCTCCAGTTCATATTAATCTCTTATTAACAATAAATTGTGCTGCTCCAGTGAACATTAATCTCTTATTAACAGTAAATTGTGCTGCTCCATTTAATATTAGTCTCTTATCACCATTGATTTTGTGCTGCTCCAGTTAATATTAATTTCTTATCACCAGTAAATTATACTGCTTGTGCTCTTAGTAACAGTAAATCATAATGCGTCAGAAAAATATTAATCTCTTTTCAACGGCAAATTGTGTTGCTTCAAGTATTATTAATGTCTTGATGGCTTTAATTAATACAAATTTCTTATCAACATTATAACACGAGGATACTTTAATAAGTCACAAATGGCTGTAGACAAATAAATAAATATGATAACAAACTTGAAACCAATTTATTTGTATACATACATTATCCATTTATTCCTCAACATAATTTCCACCAACATTGATGCACTTATCCCATCATTTTATCCGTCCTCTCAAACCCGCTGCATAGAAAAGCATGCTCTGTTCTCATTTATCTGCGATCCCACAGAACTGTGGGTCTTTCTTATTGACTCTCCATCGTAACTTTTGTTATTCAGCTATGCACTGCTTTACGGGACAAACATTTGCCATCATAAACACTGAAAACCCACCTTGGCGGACGCGAATGACGCCGAAGTTGAATGTGAAGTGAAAACGTGGTTTAGAACACAGAACACGCAGTTCTATGCAGCCGGTTTGGGATACTGATAAAACGATGGGATAAGTGCATAAATGTTGGTGGAAATTATGTTTAAAATAAAGGGACAATGTGTGTATAAAAATAAACTGATTTCGAGTTGTTATCATGTTTAGTTATATTTCTACAGCCATTTGTGACTTACTTATTAATTTAACCTCGTAGTTCATGAAAATGGAGCAGCCAAGCTAGGCAAGAGCAGTATGGGGCTCTGGTGACCACTCTTTGTCACTGGAGCACCTTCTTTACTATCTTGAGGAGTCTGGATGTCTCAGAATAGACCAACTAACCTAAAAATAAACATAGATACATACTGAGGGATGGAGAAAAAGAGAGAGATGGAGACAGAAAGAAAGAGAGAGTGAGTGAGAAAGAGAGATAAATACGAAGCCTCATTTATTATAAAGCACGGACATGCAAGCAAGATGAGTTTATAGCACATAAGCTGGATACAGCAAACAAATGGCGTTCGACAATAAACACCACGAAAACCACATCAGCGTTCGCCATATACAAGACATTCATGGTAAAGTGAATTCAACATTTAAAATACCATAATGTGTATGCTCCAGATCAGAGTAAAACAATAGACAAAAAGGAGGAGGTCTAATCCCTATGAGAAGAAATAATATGCACATCTGAGAAAGTTACCCATCGATGTAGCGAAATATATGTTCTGCTGTTATATCGAAGCTAGTCTAGACAGAAATAGACTTTTGGAACTAAAACTGTTGGTATGTTAATCCTACGAATCTCACTTGTGTAACCCACTCTATACCATTTGGATGCATTAAGAGTCATTCTCACAGTTGGGGGATTTAAAAGTCACTCTCTTAGTTGGAAGCATTAATGGTCACTCTCACAGTTGAAGGCATTAATAGTCACTCCCGCAGTTGGGGGATATAACCATCTTGATCAAAGCGATGAGGAGGTTGACATTTGTCACAATGATCACTCACTAATCCTTGTCACAACTTCAAGAGATCTACGCCACAATGTGGCACACATCTTCAACTATAGATCTTGTTTGCATCATTGCAGAAACACCAAGACTCATTAAGTAGGAAAGTAGAAGATCAGTGCAGAGTAAGTGACCATCGCTCGATCTTTCTAGAGCGAAACTCTTAAAACAGGGCCATGCCTCATACAGTGGACTTATGAAAACTCCAGTTGTGGTTTGTCTTGGCATCAAGTGGATATGATACTGTCTGACCTCATGGGGCAGAACAAATACATTTGGTTTCAACACATATTTACCGCAAGCTGCAAAAGAGACCATCCAAACATGTAGTGCACCTGTACACCATATTGGTACAACACAATTCAGAAGTGTTAGGAAACTGAATAATACTTGACAGAAGCCATAGCCTTCTTACGAGAGTCACAACACTGTAACTGAGTTTGAGACCAGCACTAAAAGAACAACTTAAATGGCTGGAGAAATACACTGGCAGCACCGAATTTAGGGTCTGGTGAAATCTATAAATATGGGACTATTTCACCAATGTATGAAGTTAGGATGCCAGTTCCTGTATGTTCAGCCTCTTCCTCCTATGACGTTGGGCACAGCCATGCATCTTAATTGTTGATGTGTATGTGTGTGTGCTTGTGTGTGTATATGTGTGTGTATATATATATATATATATATATATATATATATATATATATATATATATATATATACGTGTGTGTGTGTGTTTGTGTGTGTGTTTGTGTGTGCGTGCGTGTTTGTTCTGAAGTAGTCTAGATTATATCATGTTCATACCATTGCCCCCCCCCCAGAGAGCGTGTCATCCGTATAATCATGTGTGTGTATGTGTTTGTGTGTGTGTGTGTGTGTGTGTGTTTGTGTGTGTGTGTGTGTGTGCGCGCGCGCGCGCGTGCTCACTCATGCATGCGCACATGTGTGCATCATTATCACTTAGAATAAATTATCACTAAACATAACCTTCACATGTGTATGCTATATTTTCAAACTAGGATCACGCCATGTTTTAGAAGAGGCACCGGAAGCACAAGCCCCAGAGGACTCACAATACGAGAAAATAACCGACTTCCGGTCTGACATGCCAGACAAGCCTGTTCATTATGCAAATCAAATGTTATTAAATGCACGCGATGGAGACGTGGAGTATGCAAATGCTGTATGTAGTTTCTAAAATGTACTTTCACTTACATACAGTCTGGGTATGTCAAGATTTTCCATTATTAATACACAATATATGTGTCTGAATGTGTGGCTTATCCATTATAAATATATAAATATGTGTCTCTGAATGTGAGTTATCCATTATAAATATATAATGTATGTGTCTAAATGTGTGGGTTATCGATTATATGTCTGAATGTGTGTTATCCATATACATATATAATATATGTGTCTTAATGTGGGTGTCACAAAATAAAACCTTGGGTTTAACCAGTTGATTATTATAGAGGCTTTCTGATTAAACGGACTATCTGCCAGCGACAACTATTTTAACTAACAGTATAAACAAATCGGATGTTAAACCCCAGGACGGTAAATAGTTGCAGCTGCACGGGGTTACATTGAGTGGACAACAGGGGAAGTGAATGAGCGGAATCATACATCGCTTTGACAGATTATAAACAAGTCGGATTGGAAGCGGAAGTACTCAGCTCGGAAGACAACAGTCCGTCTGTCATTAGAGTTTCCAGACATCAAACAGAAATGGCAGCGGTGATTGTCACCAGTCGACAGAAGATTGACGGCTTGTTATTGGCAACTGTTGTTGGGAGTATACAGGAACTCGCTGGCTTGTTTTGGGAATCTAAACAAGTGATGACAACTTTGCCAGTGACTAAGCCAGGGAAAAGAGATTCTTGACAATGGATGATATGCCAAATAACACCTGCAGGACGTCAACCATGTCACGTGACCAATTTTAGGTTTTGCCATAAACCATGATTGGAGATGGGGAGTTGACCAAAACCGTGGATTATGATGGACGTGTTTGTGGGAGAGCTCTACAGTGTTAGATTAATTTAAGATTAAGTATCATGTGTCGTTATGGCAAAGTGTAGTAGTCATCCCGGGAATGAGGCGGTTTTGCATAAGGTAGTCAATATAGTCTATTAGTTCTAATTAATATAGACTGTAGCCTTGTTAAAACTATAGTGTGATGATTAGCACTGTTAGTGGAAAACTAGTTAGAGTAGAATAGTGATATTGGCTCTGCTAGGGTGAATAGAATACTGAGGTTGCACTCTGTTTATTGGTCTTTCCTTATCATAGCCTGATTCGGACGTAGGTGAGAAGCTATAAGGCTCTCTGACAGAGTAGTTAGCTGTAAAATAACAGAGCAGGGTAATAAGCTTACACCCAGCCGTTAGGATCAGTGACTAGTGCTCTCACATGTTGTATTGGTTTTCCCACAGGTTCCCCACCAGTTACTAGGAAACTCAACACTGGTTTTGAAGAAGTGCACTCCAATTGGACGACCACCAGTTGGACTCTAAAATGATTCTTACGGAAAAGGAATAACGTCCGAGAAGAAAGATGGTATATGTTTACGCTGGACTCATACTCAGAAGGGTTCACCATGGCATGGCCCAGAAGAGCCAGCCAATATAACGACTCCTGAGTGGTATGGTTCACATAGGATGGGTGATGATTGTTGATATATCACACATCAGACAAACATTGTTTAAGGAACGAGAACATTAACGGATAAGTCACATCGTGTGCTAGATTCCAGTGTAATATTACATAGGACATATACTTGAACCGATATGAACACTAGTTAGGATCAAGTGTAGAAACATTAACAGTAAAACCTAAATACATTACAAAGGATTTGTGCATTCTTTAGGACCGATAGGAACTTACAAAGTTAGTTGACAATCAGTCCGTAATCAATATGTACTTACAAACAGTATCTATTTCGGATGATCATGAAGATGGATTACCAGGTGGCTACAGATGACAGTCAGTATCCGGCAAGAGGGTTTCGACACCGGGTGAGGTGCACTGGTTATGATTTAATGTGCTGTGGTGTGCCCTTGCAATGAAGAAACTATGCTATTATCTGAAAGTCCGAGCATACACATAGTATAGAACACATCACGCATTTTCTTTTCATACACGTCTCATATACGTTACACTTTTCTTTTAATAAATTAATCTTTATTAATTTTTAGAAGCAAGAGTTGTTGAGTATGTTGCGTTGGGGAAGTATGAGAGGGGGGCATAGTACGACAGTGAGAGAGTGATAGGGAAAGGTGTCTATAGGCTGATCGAGTGTGTTGGACGGAAGCTGGTGGATTCTCCAGGATATTGATAGGGAATAAAATATTATAATGTGGGTGTTGACTCTCTTCACTCCAGGGACGACACTTTAAAGGAGGACACGACATTATTGGGGGCTCGATAACGGGATCTTTGGACAGCGGGATCTCTCGTAAACGGAATCTTTGGACAGCGGGATCTCCCGTAAACGGAATCCTTGGACAGCGAGATCTCCTGCAAGCAGGAATCTTTGGACAGTGGGATCTTCTGACAACGGGGTCTTTTGACACGGGATCCTTAGTTATAAGAGGGAGATATCATATTGGAGAATCCAGCTAGAGTGAATGTGGATAGGGGTTAGGACTAATATCTCACCTGTTCACACTTCACACGTATGCATAGGTCTGTGGTCCTGATTCTACTCTTGTCACTGAGTGAATGTGCTGTGTGTGGTAATATCTAGATTTATATTACTTGTTCATATATCTGTATAGTAATTTGCAGCTATATTGTACTCGACCTGCTAGCTTACCTCTCTGTATAATGGCCACCCCTAAACTAACCACGTTAGAATTAAAGGCAAAGGGGGAAGACATGGGATTGGCGGGTTCTGCTCTAACGGATTACATACAGGAAGTGGATAGAGAGTATCGTCAAGCAGAACGGGAAGATCGAAAGGCCGAGTTGGAATTGAGAAGGATGGAGTTGGAACAAGCAGCTAAGAAATTGGAAGCTGAGCAAGCAGCTAAGAAATTGGAAGCTGAGCAAGCAGCTAAGAAATTTGAAGCTGAGCAAGCAGCTAGGAAACTGGAAGCTGAACAAGAAGCTCAGAAAAGGGAGCACGAGTACCGGATGTGGGAACTCGAGCTCAAGAGTCAATCTAATGGAGAAACTGAGGGAGCAGTTGGAGGTTCCTCCATCCCAGGCTCAACACCAGTAGGTGGACATGGGTACCATGCTATGAAGTTTCCTTTAGCGGTCTACGAGGTTGACAAAGAGAAGATTGACCAGTACCTTCAACGCTTCGAGGCAATGTCTGTTGCTATGGGTCTGGAGCGTAACAAATGGAATCTTAAGCTATCCCAGGGTTTACGCGGGACCGGATACGAGGTTTATTCTCGCCTGCCACCAGGACATTAGAACAATTATGACGCGTTAAAGACGGCTCTGTTGAAACGATTCGAGGTTACGTCACATACCTACCGGAAAAAATTTCGAGCAGCGAAACGAGAACCGGGGGAGTTGTTTGCCGCCTACAGTTTGCGTCTAAAATCTTATCTCCATAAGTGGATGGATTTGGCTGGGTTCGCACATGACTATGAGAGTCTGGAAGAGCTCATGGTGGTCGACCAGCTGAAGAAGCAAATGTCTAAACCTCTCAGGACGTTCCTGGGAGAACAAGGAGAGGAACGTATTGACCTCGTGACTAAATTAGCAGAACGGTTTGTCGAGGTACATGGGGAGGCAGGGGAAAACCTTTCCAACAACTCCAAAAGTCAAGAGAAACATGACAAGAAGAAAGCCAAAAACTCAGGAACCAAAAAGTGGGAACCTTATGTGCAAAAATCAGAGGATAGTTCAGAGAAGAAGAAGGAGGGAAACAAGAGCACTTCAAGCTCTACACCAAAACGACCGTGGTCGGAGAAGTGGTGTTCAATTTGTAAGCCACCCTCTCACAATACGAGGGACTGCAAATCAAAGGCTAAGAACCCTCACTTCGCAGCATGTCAAGTGACTTCCAAGGAGGTTGTCACAGAAAATGCCAAGGTCAACAAGGAAGCTCGCCACCAGGAGAGCTCACTCAAGTCCGGCACTAGAAAATCTAGGACAGGGAAATGGTGCAACCAATGCAAGTCGAATACGCACAATGCTATTGACTGCAGGGGAAAGTCAGGAGACACTCAATTCGCCGTGTGCCCCGGGAAACCTAAGGTGGAGCCCACCGAACAGGTCGAGGCCGAGGAAGAGACTCCAGACCAGGAAAAACCACCTGTAGTGGAATTGGTAGAGGTTAACGGTCGTCAAGTGGAGTGTTTATACGACACAGGACTGGACGGGGAGGCCGTGATTTCTGCGGATCTGGTACATCCAGAACAATTCACAGGTGAAACCATGGAGATACAGCCTGCACAGAAGAGTGCTGTAGTCATGAAGTTGCCCATTGCTAATGTGGAGATTCGGTCAAGGTACGTCACCGGCACCATCAAGGCCGCTGTATTGATCGATCCCATTTTTCCAGTCATCCTAGGTTGCCGGTATGTCTTTCTGGGAATGCCCAGGGAGCCAATCCATATGGGAGCAATGCAGACTCGCTCTCAGGCGAAAACGGTAGAGGCAGACGCAATTGTGACTAACCCAATGCCGGGGGAGCTACAAACTGCCCAGAGTGAGGATGATACTTTACGTCCTTGCTACAGAAAGCTGCAGAAAAGTGCTGATCCACCAGGACGGGGGCAGTACTACATGAAGAATAGGATACTCTACAGGAGAGCAGGAAGGGGAGACAACCTATACGGTCAGTTGGTCGTCCCTAAAGCTCACCGGTCCCAGATTCTTCATATGGGGCATGCCATCTCCTTTAGTGGACACATGGGTATTGCCGCTACCATGCAGCGGATTTCCTGCCATTACTATTGGCCGGGAATGACAGATGATGTGCGTCGGTATGTGAAGTCCTGCCCTGAGTGCCAAAGGGTGGCACCGAAACACTGGACAGCACCGGTGGTGTTGGGTGAGATGCCCATCATGAACTCTCCTTTCGAGAGGGTAGCCATCGATATCGTGGGTCCACTTCCCAGGACTAGGAAGAGGAACATGTATATACTCACAATGGTGGATTGCTGTACAATGTGGGGTGAGGCTATACCATTGACCACGATTTACTCGAAAAGAGTGGCGGACGCACTGATGGAGGCCTTTACCAGATTAGGCTTTCCGGATCAAATTCTGACGGACAATGGATCTCAGTTTTGTGGAAAACTCATGGAGGAGGTATTTAGGGTGTTTCACTCTAACCACATACATACCAGCCCTTACCACCCTCAAGCCAATGGACAAGTAGAGCGCTTCAACGGCACGTTGATGACAATGCTCAGGAAACTAGCGCAGGAAAAACCTGATAGGTGGGATGAATATATCCTAGCAGCACTTTTTGCCTATCGGGAAGTTCCTCATGGCTCAACAGGACTACCACCCGCTACGTTGCTGTTTGGTCGTCCAATCAAAGGACCGTTGGAAGCCATGTTGAGGAGTTGGACTGAAGAGGGGACGTCAGAAGAAGTGCTCTCATCCTATAAATACGTGGAGGAACTGAAAGAAAAACTCCACAAGGGATGGACTCTGGCAAATCAAAACTTGAAAAAGGCCAGGAAAAGACATGCGGCTTACTACAACCGTAGGTCTAAAGAAAGATCTCTAGAGGTGGGAGATAAAGTCTTGTTGCTACTCCCAACGGGAAACAACAAACTGGAGATAGGTTGGCAAGGACCATTTCCCGTGGAAAGGGTGATATCCAGAACCAACTATCAGATCCGGATCCGGGGAAAGTCGAAGATTTTCCATATCAATCTCTTGCGGAAATATGAAGAGAGACCGGGAGACAAGACAGCGCACCTCATGGCAATGGCAGTTGCAGTGGAGACTGAAGTGGGAACCAGCGAGGGCAGGGAATATCCCTTGGTACACCAGGAAACTAAAGGGATGTGCAAGTGAACCCTGATCTGACCTCCCAGGAGAGGGAAAGGATAACCCAGGTTCTCAAGTCTCATAAGGAGATACTGACTGATAAACCAGGACGAACGAGGTTGGTTGAGTTCGAGATGACTTTGACCACACAGGAGCCTGTTCGTCAAAAGGTTTACCCAGTGCCATTCTCTAAGGAAAAGGCCCTGGAGGAGGAAATACAGAAACTGCTGGAGGATGACGTGATTGCACCATCCACATCCCCATACAATGCAGGGGTAGTTTTATTACGGAAACCAAGTGGAGAACACCGGTTGTGTATAGACTACCGACTTCTGAACAGTCACACACAATTTCAGGTGGAACCTTTGCCGAATCCAACTCAGTTATTCGCTAGGCTCCATAAGGCTCGGTACTTTTCAAAGGTGGATCTGAGTCGGAGTTACTATCAGATACCAGTCAAACCAGAGATTCGACCACTGTTGGCTTTCAGTACACCCAGTGGACACTACGAATTCAAGGTCATGCCCTTTGGACTCAGCAATGCACCTAGTGTGTTTACACGCATGATGAGGACTTTACTAGATCCGTTACAGGATCCATCCATCATCTCATTCATGGATGATATTCTGATTTCCAGTGACAGCTTGGATGACCACTTACAATCCTTGGAGAGAGTGTTTAATAGACTCAAGGAAGCAGGGCTTACTGCTCGTCCAACCAAGTGCATGATTGGTTACCAAACTCTGGAATTTCTAGGTCACACCATCACTCCAGGACACATTGTCCCAGAAGAGAAGTACCTGGAGAAAATCAGAAATGCACCAAGGCCAAAAACGAAGAAGGGTGTGCGATCTTTTCTCTCATTGTGTGGGTTCTACCACAAATTTATCCCACATTTCACTGAACTGGGAGCTCCATTGACGGAAACCTTGAAAAAGGGATTCCCGGACCAAATCATTTGGACACCAGAATGTGAGAATGCCTATAGTCAGTTAAAGGAGGCCTTGGTCAGCAAACCTGTATTACAGCTCCCTGACCTTTCCAAACCGTTTGTGTTGAGAACGGATGCGAGTGCGATTGGAATTGGAGCCGCTTTGTTACAAGAAGGAAAAGGCGATGCTTCGGTTTTGAAACCTGTGGCATACGCTAGTAAGAAACTTCTACAGGCGGAGAGGAATTATTCAACCGTCGAGAGAGAGTGCTTGTCTCTCGTATGGGCAGTGCAAAAATTCCAGCCATATTTGTATGGAGTTAAGTTTCGAGTCCAGTCGGATCATCAACCCCTGATGTTCCTGGCTACTTCTCAGAAGCTCAACGCCCGTTTGATGCGGTGGTCGTTGTTATTTCAACCCTATAACTTCACAGTGGAGTACATTCCTGGGAAGGAAAATGTTGGAGCGGATTTCTTGTCAAGACACCCAGCTCCTGAAGAAGAAGAATGAATCATCTGGATTAAACTCACGGTGGAGAAGAGTGAGATGGACTACTCTCTTAAGAGGGGGCCTATGTCACAAAATAAAACCTTGGGTTTAACCAGTTGATTATTATAGAGGCTTTATGATTAAACGGACTATCTGCCAGCGACAACTATTTTAACTAACAGTATAAACAAATCGGATGTTAAACCCCAGGACGGTAAATAGTTGCAGCTGCACGGGGTTACATTGGGTGGACAACAGGGGAAGTGAATGAGCGGAATCATACATCGCTTTGACAGATTATAAACAAGTCGGATTGGAAGCGGAAGTACTCAGCTCGGAAGACAACAGTCCGTCTGTCATTAGAGTTTCCAGACATCAAACAGAAATGGCAGCGGTGATTGTCACCAGTCGACAGAAGATTGACGGCTTGTTATTGGCAACTGTTGTTGGGAGTATACAGGAACTCGCTGGCTTGTTTTGGGAATCTAAACAAGTGATGACAACTTTGACAGTGACTAAGCCAGGGAAAAGAGATTCTTGACAATGGATGATATGCCAAATAACACCTGCAGGACGTCAACCATGTCACGTGACCAATTTTAGGTTTTGCCATAAACCATGATTGGAGATGGGGAGTTGACCAAAACCGTGGATTATGATGGACGTGTTTGTGGGAGAGCTCTACAGTGTTAGATTAATTTAAGATTAACTAGCATGTGTCGTTATGGCAAAGTGTAGTAGTCATCCCGGGAATGAGGCGGTTTTGCATAAGGTAGTCAATATAGTCTATTAGTTCTAATTAATATAGACTGTAGCCTTGTTAAAACTATAGTGTGATGATTAGCACTGTTAGTGGAAAACTAGTTAGAGTAGAATAGTGATATTGGCTCTGCTAGGGTGAATAGAATACTGAGGTTGCACTCTGTTTATTGGTCTTTCCTTATCATAGCCTGATTCGGACTTAGGTGAGAAGCTATAAGGCTTTCTGACAGAGTAGTTAGCTGTAAAATAACAGAGCAGGGTAATAAGCTTACACCCAGCCGGTAGGATCAGTGACTAGTGCTCTCACATGTTGTGTTGGTTTTCCCACAGGTTCCCCACCAGTTACTAGGAAACTCAACACTGGTTTTGAAGAAGTGCACTCTAATTGGACGACCACCAGTTGGACTCTAAAATGATTCTTACGGAAAAAGAATAACGTCCGAGAAGAAAGATGGTATATGTTTACGCTGGACTCATACTCAGAAGGGTTCACCATGGCATGGCCCAGAAGAGCCAGCCAATATAACGACTCCTGAGTGGTATTGGTTCACATAGGATGGGTGATGATTGTTGATATATCACACATCAGACAAACATTGTTTAAGGAACGAGAACATTAACGGATAAGTCACATCGTGTGCTAGATTCCAGTGTAATATTACATAGGACATATACTTGAACCGATATGAACACTAGTTAGGATCAAGTGTAGAAACATTAACAGTAAAACCTAAATACATTACAAAGGATTTGTGCATTCTTTAGGACCGATAGGAACTTACAAAGTTAGTTGACAATCAGTCCGTAATCAATCTGTACTTACAAACAGTATCTATTTCGGATGATCATGAAGATGGATTACCAGGTGGCTACAGATGACAGTCAGTATCCGGCAAGAGGGTTTCGACACCGGGTGAGGTGCACTGGTTATGATTTAATGTGCTGTGGTGTGCCCTTGCAATGAAGAAACTATGCTATTATCTGAAAGTCCGATCAAACACATAGTATAGAACACATCACGCATTTTCTTCGCATACACGTCTCATATACGTTACACTTTTCTTTTAATAAATTAATATGTATTAATTTTTAGAAGCAAGAGTTGTTGAGTATGTTGCGTTGGGGAAGTATGAGAGGGGGGCATAGTACGACAGTGAGAGAGTGATAGGAAAAGGTGTTCATAGGCTGATGGAGTGTGTTGGACGGAAGCTTGTGGATTCTCCAGGATATTGATAGGGAATAAAATATTATAATGTGGGTGTTGACTCTCTTCACTCCAGGGACGACACTTTAAAGGAGGACACGACAGTGGGTTATCCATTATAAGTGTATAATGCATGTGTCTGAATCTGTGTTATCCATTATAAATATAAAATTTATGCGTCTGAATATGTTGGTTATCCATTATACAAAAATAATTTGTCTCAATGTGGGTTACCCATCATAGATTTATAATGCATGTTTCTGAATATGTGTGTTATCCATTATAAATATATAATATATGTGTCTGAATGTGTGGGTTATCTATGACAAATATTCGATAAATATTCCAAAATCAATCATCGATTTGCTGGTAAAAGAAATTTCCATTTAAACACCGTTCATTACTTGCATCATTCAGTAATGGTTTAAATCACTACACATCAACCTACAGTCTTATTTGTTCAATGGTTCACGAATCGCAAACGGATAAACATGGGCACTGATTGTGTCTCTCCGCCAGCTGTGACATTAGTGGTTTGATTCGTTTTCTTTAATCAGAATGTTAAAATGTGGCCTAGATTGATCGACGATTGTGTCGTGCGTACGGTGATAACGTTATCAGTGACAGTTCTGTGAGGGATTGGTTCAGGGATTTCAGAGATGGGCGAAAAAATGTGCATGATGAGGAAGGAAAAGGACGACATTCATGGGTGACAGATGAGCTCATTCAAAAAGTCGACCAAGTTGTAGTGGAAAAGCGCCGTTTCACAATTTCAGGTCGTTCTACAGAATGTCCACCAATTTCTAGGACTAATCTGTTTCTAATTGTCACAGAGAGGTTAGGTTACCACAAATTATGTTCACGGTGGGTACCAAAGCAACTGACTGACGTTCACAAAGCTTAAAGAATGGGCTCAGCTTTGACGTTCCTACAGCGCTACTGGGAAGAGGGTAGTACATTTGTCTACAGAATTTGACTGGGGACGAACATGGGTACACTTCGTGAATACAGAGGTGAAGGAACAGTTAAAACAGTGGATGCAAACTCATTCTACAAATAAGTCCAACAAATTCAGGAACCATTTTCACAACGAAAAATGATGGTTACAGTGCTCTGGGACCGCTAGGGTATTTTGTTGACGGAATTCATGATACTAGAGACCACAATAAAGACATAAGTTTATTGCGAAACAATGAAGAAGCTTCGCCGGTCGATCCAAAACAAAAGTCTCGGCCCTACACTGCTGCTCACACACAGGGTTTATTTGATTAGTTTAAGTGAGAAATTTTCAACCACACCCTTATGGTCCGGACATATCATCTATTCGCCAAGATGAAGGTCTGGCTGGCCATCCAGTGCTTCGACACCACCGAGGAACATGTGGATGGAGTCAATACCTGGCTAAGTACCTGGCGGCGCCATTCCATGACGAGGGGTTACAAACAGTCATGCCATGGTACGAAAAGTGCCTGGATTTAGGTGGTGACTATATGGAAAAGTAATGCAGTGACGTATGTAGCATGTATATGTATTTATATGTTATTTTCAATTGATTAAACTTGTTACCAGCAAATCATAGGTTCGTTTTGGAATAGCCCCCGTATAACGTCTCTGAATGTGTGGGTTATCCATGATAAATATATAATATAGGTGTGTAAGCCTGTCGGTAATCAATTTAAATATACAGTATATGTGTCTGAATGTGTGTTTGTGTTTTAAGCACATAATATTATGTAATGTTTACCATTTCTCACAGAATAATTTACACAGTAACAAGTTTACACACATGTATATGTTATGTATTGCTCTTTTAACCAACTGTCTTTTGCCTTCACACATTTATCTTTTATATATTTATTTATCTTTTCATACTCTTGTTTGTCATGTTTACTATCTTTTCTTTTGTATATCGGCCGTAAAATTTCTTCCGTCATCCTTTTTTCTCTCAGCATTTTGACTTATCTCCGGAAATATTATTTTCTCTGTTTGATTAATGCAGTCCCTTAACATTTTCCATTGCTTATCTTTTTTTTTTGTGTGTGTGTTATATCCCTTACAGGACGTTGCAGCCAACACCAGCATTTTTCAGCTGCTGTTGATGTACTAGGCAAGATCACGTTCAGTAGTTTGCCATTGCTTTCTGAGCGACCGGCTCACATTCCCCATAACTTACCGACGCGGCTAGGACTGCTACCGTTTCTCGCGTGCATCACGTTACTCACGAGAGAATACGGGATTATTGCTTACCTATGCACTGTATTTTAGCTATTGCTTTGTACCTATTTTTCACAGTCACTCTATATAGTTCTTGAATTTCTTTATCTGCTTTCAGAACATCTTTATTAAGTCTCATATTCTAAATCACTTCTTTTCCTCTCTTCAATCTTATTTTCATTTGTCCACATAGTGGTATATGATCACTATTACAATCAGCACCAGGCATTGTATTAACATTATTTAACGCATTTCTTATTCTTGATTAATAAGCATGTAGTCAATTTGGTTAAGTATTTTCTTATCGGTGCTTTTCAATGTGTAAAATCGTTTTTCATGGTGTTTAAACCAGGTGTTTCCAATGATCATATGATTAATATTTGTTCATTCTATTAGTTTCTCTCCTCTTTCATTTCTTGTACCTAAATCATAAGTCCCCACTACATTCTCCATTTTATCTTCCCATCTTCCCTACTTTTGCATTAAAATCTCCTAGTATTATTTTTATTATATGTGATTTAATTTGAGAATCGTCATTTCTACTTCATCGTAAAAGTGTTATATTTCTCCAGCACTACTACTTGTTGTTGGTGCGTATACTTGTCTAATATTTATATCTTTTGGTTTGCCTTTAATATAATTTTGACCATAATAACTCTATATGAAATACACCAGTAACCATTAATTGACATGGCTGTGTTTTTTTTTTTTTTAATGAAATATTAGTCCTAATCCTTTCTCGTGTATATCCCCTCCCTAATAAATTATTGTGTGTTTGTTGGTTATAGTCTTTCTCGATTCCTTCCATTTCATCTTACCTATGCCTAGATTATTCATTTTTATGGTTTCCATTTCTCTTATCAGCCGGTCTCTCTGGCTGTGGGGTTATAACACTTTCTCTCTGTAATCCCGTTTATCACGCAGAGTCTCGCAGCGGAGCGAGAACTGAGGTGGTTCGACCCCCGCTCGTGACTTGCGGATACTGAGCCGGCCGCTCAGAAAGCAATGGCAAACTACTGAGCGTAATCTTGCCAAGAGATCAACAGACAGCTGAAAGATGCTGCTGTTGACAGCTAAGTCCTGTAAAAGGATACGCAAACAACATTTCTCTTATCACATTGTTGAATGTTCTCAACTAATTTAAGGTTCTCACATTCTATGTTCCTATTTTAAATATATTTCTCATTTTAAATTTATTCGTTATGATTTTGCTTTGCCATCTGTAGCTGGATGACGGTCTGGTGTCACCTGTGGCTTATGACTATCCCTACCGGACGAGGATGTCCTAAGCCAGCCATTAACGTAGTTCACTGCCTCTAATATGTGATTAGTCATGAAATCTAGGGAAGACAATGCGGTGGTTTCTCTTTTACTTCCGTATACACATGAGGACTTTGGTAGCCATTTCAGCTGTCAGGGCAAGTGAGTGCTGCAGTGTTGTCCACTTATCCCGGTGGATTCCCGGTCCTAAGGGCTGCGTCATTTGTTTCCCATCCTCTACCACTGGGAGCTGCAATTGGAATTTTCCCTACCTTGAGTTATGATCTATGATGGCCAAAACTCTTCAGTAATTTTAGAGTTCCAGAAGCAGAGTTGATACAAAAAACCAAAGGCCGAAATATGTGGAGAGACATGTACACTTCGTCAGATGGCATGGCACTTGAAGATGGATGATAATACGTTATGCAAATGTGTTTGCTGATGTGTTTAAGTGACTCCAGGAGAATAGGCAGCCTGTTTGATAAAGCAGATTGTCACATTTGTCCGCCTGTAGAGTACTAATTGATCTATGGGAACAAGGCATTTATTCTGACATATAATCACAGGAGATGTATTCAGACATGTAATCACAAGAGATGTAATCTGACATGTAATCAAAGAGATGTATTCTGACATATAATCACAAGAAATGAATTCTGACATGTAATCACAAGAGATGTGTTCTGAAATGTGATCACAAGAAATGTATTAGAGCAAAGAGCCTTGATTTGGAACAAGCTTGACAAAAGAGGCAAAGGGAGACAGAGACATGTGTATGACAACAGCAGGACAACAAATAATAATGTAAAGAACATTAATGTTATTTAAGTATCAGATGGCAGAGAGGAGTGAAGGGTCATCATCATCATCGCTTGCTACAAGCAGGGCATCTGAAGAGTAAGAATATGGATATATTTAATGTCCATGTCTTCTTGCATTTGATATATAATAATTAGATTGCTTCTCTTCTTCTTCTTCTTTCGTTCGCTTGAAATGTGTATATAACCGCAGTGTTGGTTCTTGGGTTCCGGTTTCAAGATGGCGACGGACGGTCGTGTTGTTTTGTGTTCGTTAACTTTTTCGCGTAGGGGATGGATTTATTCATCTCTTGCGTGTAATTGGTGTGCCAGGATGTAAAACCAGGAGTTTCTACTCAAGATCTGCGCGGGTGCTACGGAGTTCGTGCATCGAGCGAAGCCATCCTTGAGTGAATTTTCAGCAGCGTGTGTGGTTTTCTCAGTCTGTGTTTACGTTTTTTTAACATGGCGGAACAACGTGTGTTCTTCGTGCGGTCAGCAGTCAACATACCGAAGCGGAGTGGTAGCCGCGCAGGGAAAAAGAAGCAAGGTAAGCGTGGAGGTTTGAGGCGTTTTAGACTCAAGTGTCACCGTCTGGGACTCAGGAATATCCGTATTCTATATTGGAACTGTGCCAGTGTAAAACAACGGGGCTCTATTTTAGAAACCCTAGTTTACAGGAACGACATTGTAGCACTCCAGGAGACGAGACTGGGCGATCAGCCACTCCAGATTGCCGGCTTCAAATGTTTCTACAACAGACGACATCTGGGAACGGCGATTCTCGTTCGCGACAGCATGGTGGCGTCAGAGCTAGACATGTCCAGTTGGAACAGTGACGATATACAAATACAGGCGTTGAGAGTTCATTCCAGTACACCATTCGTGTTGGTTAATGTTTATGCCCGCAATGCCAGTGTGGACGCCCAGAAGTGGCAGTGCTTAAGTGGCATATTAGGCCACGAGAGAAATGTTATTTTCTGTGGTGACTTCAACGCTAAAGGCAGATCATGGGGAAACACTTCCTCCAATACACAAGGGGAGGAGCTCGAGACTGCACTGGAAACCATCGACCTGGTTTGTATCAACAGTGGCTGTGTCACCAGGACAGCAAGCCGTCCAGGCGATGAGGACAGTGCTATTGATCTGGCGCTAGTTTCACCTTCACTCACTACAGTGTGTAGATGGGGTGTCCTAGGACACCATGGCAGCGACCACCACCCATGCAGCATATTGGTGGAGAAAGGCAGAACCAGGCAGAACAAGCTAAAGGTAAAGACGTTCCAGTATGACAGTACAGGGCAAGATGTGGTGAGTAAAATAAGACGTGACAAGCGCAGAACGTTTCAGGGCAGGAAGAAAAGGAAAAAAAGCTGGGAGCAGCCACCGTGGTGGAGTTTCGAGGTGGAGAAGGCTTGGGTGGATAAGCGTAGTGCTGTAAGGAGATGGCAAAATGCCAAGAAGAACAGAGCTGGTCATCCTAGTCCCTGCTTGCACTTAGAAAGAGAGATGCACACAAAAGTAAGCTATTTCAAAAAACTGGTCACGGTGGTTAAAAGCGAAAAATGGGCAGAGGTGTGTCAAAGAGTAAGCACAGACAAGTCACTGAAATTGTTCTGGCGACTACATAAAAGCATGAGTGGTGTAGTCAAGAATAAGAGCATTTCTGACTTCCAAGGTGCTGACCTCATCTGGCAGAGGACTGACGAGGACAAGGGCAAAGCCCTCTTTGAACGCTACCTTGAGCAGAGCAACCAGACAGACATGGGAGGCCGGAATCTGGCCAAGGAGGTCACCTCAGACAGATGCAAGGCCCAGAACACTTCGGATGAAGACACAGTGACAGTGCAAGAAATCAAGGCTGTGCTTCGACGATCAAAAAACAGTGCTCCAGGTCCTGATGGCATAAGATACGACGACATAAATAGGTGTACCGACAATGAGCTAGAGAAACTAGCAGACATGTACAACAACAGTATAGGGAGTGCTAGCATCAAGGAGGAATGGTTACACAGCTATCTGATTCCCTTGCCGAAGCCTGACAAAGACTACAAGAAAATTCAGGGATATCGAATTATAACCATGCAGAATACAATAGGCAAGCTGCTGGAGAAGGTAATTGCCAGGAAAATATCAAGCCAACTAGAGAGGCAAGGTGTTTTCCCACCTACCCTGGGTGGGTACCGTCCAAAAAGAGAAACCTGGACCAATGCAGCAGTCTTTGCCCATGATGTCTATGAAGGTTTCCACTCAGGCACTGAAACCGTTGCTGCAGCGATTGATCTTGAGGACGCATACAACAGAGTACCACTGGATTTTTTAATGTTTCAGCTTCTTGAACTAAACGTAAGTCCATTCCTCCTTAGTTGGATCGCTGCAGCTCTCTTCCAACGGAAAGTAGTTTTTAGATGTGGCAGTTGGACTTCGGAACCAACAACAATATATCCTGGCCTACCACCGGGATCACCATTATCTCCGGTACTGTTCAACGCCTACACAGTGAGAATCACCAGTGAGCAGATCACTGGACCTGGCAGGACATTGTCATATGCCGATGATGTTTTAGTGTATCGTCAGGGTAAGGATAGAGAGGAGGTTGCTGTGGAGCTACAAACCGAACTCAATCGCATAAGTACTTGGTGTGATGAAGCTGGGGCAATGGTCAACCCAACAAAGGCAACAGTGACTTGGTTCTCGTTGAATAATCATATTGTCAACAATCCAACACCAACTGTAATGCTGTGTTCAGAGACGGTGGAAAGAACGCAGGCAATGAATTACCTGGGGATACGGTTTGATCGAAGCCTTGCTTATAATGTGCACATAGACCAGGTGATAACAAAGGCCAAGCGGGGTTTGGCAGCGATGCGGGTGATGGCGGCAGCAAACTGTGAGCAGCGCCATCTATGTCTTCTGTACGAGGGGCTGGTCATGTCTGTTTTGGAGTATGCAATGGCAATCCTGACTGTCAGCCATAAGCAGATAGAAAGGATGGAAAGGATACAGAATGAAGCTATGCGCATTATTCTTGGATGTACAAGAGATACAGCATGCAGGGCGATGCGCTACCTTCTTGATTTTCCAACCATTGAAGAGAGAATGCAAGTTTGCAGGGCACGCGCCTACCTCAGAATTAACGCAAACACACAACATCCACTGCATAGTGAAATTAGGAAGGTGAAGGGCAGCAGGTTAAAAAGAGGACGGTCGTGGATGGGTCAAGCCGAGGACATTCTTCAACAGGTGTGTTCACTTGAGGACTTAGAACCTGGCGAGGAGTGGGTGCAAGTGCCAACAGACTTCTGCACATCCTTTTCAGTTTGCATCCAACTAGATAGAAAATGCAGACAAGAAAATCCGGCTGCTGTTGAGGCTGAAGTACAAGCGTTGATTTTCGAGAATTCGCTAGACAGTGACGCGGTCATCTACACAGATGGGTTGGTCATCCGACATGTGAGAAGCTCATGGGCCTTTACAGCTCGGGCCGGAGGGAGAATTGTGAAGGAGGACTCTGGTGCTTTCACTGAAACCACAAGTAGCCTGACCATGGAAGTCATGGCAGTAAGTAAAGCAATAACATGGCTCGAGACACAGACATTCACTAGGGCTTGTTTCCTTAGCGACTCAATGAACATGATCAAGAGGATAGAGGAGGGGTCGATCCGAAGAGAATGGTTGCTGCCTCTGAAGCGGTCTCGGCTGGCAAAGATTAGTTTCATCTTCGTGCCAGGGCATGCGGGAGTACAAGGAAATGAGCGGGCTGACAAGCTCGCAGGTGAGGCTACTGTTGAGGGCGGACGCGCCATGGACCAGGCTGACATTCTGAATGCTCTACGAGAAGTGAGACTTTTGCAAGAACCAAGTGATGACTGTGAATCTACAACAATGGCCAGACTGCGAGAGCAGCAAATTAAAAGAGGGGTGGCCAAACAAGAACACTACGCAGGAAGCCAAAGAAGATTGATAAACCAACACAGAACTGGCGTCGTTAGCCGCTACACGCTGCGGGATTTGCTGAGGAGGGGATCCGAGCACTTATGGACTGAATGGTCCGATGTGCAACGAGGATGATCTGTCGACTAACTAACTAACTAACTAACTATACCATTCGTGGTGGTTAATGTTTATGCCCGCAATGCCACTGTGGACGCCCAGAAGTGGCAGTGCTTAAGTGGCATATTAGACCACGAGAGAAATGTTATTTTCTGTGGTGACTTCAACGCTAAAGGCAGATCATGGGGAAACACTTCCTCCAATACACAGGGGGAGGAGCTCGAGACTGCACTGGAAACCATCGACCTGGTTTGTATCAACAGTGGCTGTGTCACCGGGACAGCAAGCCGTCCGGGCGATGACGACAGTGCTATTAATCTGGCGCTAGTTTCACCTTCACTCACTACAGTGTGTAGATGGGGTGTCCTAGGACACCATGGCAGCGACCACCACCCGTGCAGCATACTGGTGGAGAAAGGCAGAACCAGGCAGAACAAGCTAAAGGTAAAGACGTTCCAGTATGACAGTACAGGGCAAGATGTGGTGAGTAAAATAAGACGTGACAAGCGCAGAACGTTTCAGGGCAGGAAAAAAAGCTGGGAGCAGCCACCGTGGTGGAGTTTCGAGGTGGAGAAGGCTTGGGTGGATAAGCGTAGTGCTGTAAGGAGATGGCAAAATGCCAAGAAGAACAGAGCTGGTCATCCTAGTCCCTGCTTGCACTTAGAAAGAGAGATGCACACAAAAGTAAGCTACTTCAAAAAACTGGTCAAGGTTGTTAAAAGCGAAAAATGGGCAGAGGTGTGTCAAAGAGTAAGCACAGACAAGTCACTGAAATTGTTCTGGCGACTACATAAAAGCATGAGTGGTGTAGTCAAGAATAAGAGCAATTCTGACTTCCAAGGTGCTGACCTCATCTGGCAGAGGACTGACGAGGACAAGGGCAAAGCCCTCTTTGAACGCTACCTTGAGAAAAGCAACCAGACAGACATGGGAGGCCGAAATCTGGCCAAGGAGGTCACCTCAGACAGATGCAAGGCCCAGAACACTTCGGATGAAGACACAGTGACAGTGAAAGAAATCAAGGCTGTGCTTCGACGATAAAAAAACAGTGCTCCAGGTCCTGATGGCATAAGATACGACGACATTAATAGGTGTACAGACAATGAGCTAGAGAAACTAGCAGACATGTACAACAACAGTATAGGGAGTGCTAGCGTCAAAGAGGAATGGTTACACAGCTATCTGATTCCCTTGCCGAAGCCTGACAAAGACCACAAAAAAAATTCAGTGATATCGAATTATAACCATGCAGAATACAATAGGCAAGCTGCTGGAGAAGGTAATTGCCAGGAAAATATCAAGCCAACTAGAGAGGCAAGGTGTTTTCCCACCCACCCTGGGTGGGTACTGTCGCATGATTGCGCACTCCGTCTTGTTCACTGCTGCACATCACAATTTCAAAACACACTTCTCACTAAAGGTTTGCACTAGGGAGAATTGGAATGCTGGGAATGTGGCGTCAACAGTATTAATAGCTGTGACACCCAATGATGGACAGATCATGTGGTCTAGGCCCGTTCTGTTCATTGGTTAACCTAGAATAATCGCGTCGCCCGCGAAAGGTTTTGGGTCCAACGACGCTAAATGTCAAGCACTTGCAGAGCGACCGGCAAAGCATCCAGATGTGATTTAGGTCTCTGTATGTCCCTCATCCTGATTCAGAAGGAAAGCTTCAGACGAAATTATGCCTGAGTTTGTTTATTTCTGAGTCAGGTAAGGCTTTAAGTATGAGAGTGTGTGTGTGTAAGTTCCGGCACGAATATATATATTTATTCTTCTATTAGAAGATAGAAACCAACTTTCAACCAGTCCCAAAATGGCTACTCTCTGCCAGCACTGATGTAGATATCAGACGCCCTCTATCTTTCGTTTCCAGAAGAGTTGCTGTACAATCACTATGTCTTAAGCTGTGAAAAGAGGCTCAATTATGCCCAGACTGTTTCCTTTTCTTGAGTCTAAATCCCACTGGCTTGCTGACTGTGTTCAGGGCAGGTTTAGTACAAGATAATCTGTGATCTGTGTGCTGGGTTTCGCCTTAGTTGCAATCCACAGCGAACCGCCAACACACGCGAATGTGAGAAGGAGGAATGAAAGACTCTACCTCTTATCTTATATGTTCGTGGCGTGAAGACAGAATGTGTGTGTAACTGTTTAGCATCCATGACTGGTCCAGCATTTATACTGTTGTGATTTATTCGAACAAGCATTTAGCACTCTGACGAACAACAGTCCAGCTAACAGACCAACACCGGCACTCAAGTGAACGAATAAAAGAAGAATTGTGTTAGTTTGAGAGAATGAGTACAATGTGGTGTCTCATCTTTCTTTCACTCTGTATATATATATGTGTTATTGAATGAGAGGCAGTGTAAATCCTCATAAGGAACATTTCACATAGACCTCCACATTCATACCCATTATATGTTACTTATATTAACTTTAGAGTGAAATATTTAATGTATGTTTCTTTACATTATTACTTTGATGCAACATGTGGAATGTAGTTTATTAAACCATCACCCTGTTTGACCGAGTAAGTAAAGGACATAATATGCTTTCATGCATAAGCACTTCTAAACTGTCAAGGGGAAATATCACCCCAGTGTCAGAAGAAGTAAGTAAAGGAAATGACAGAAGAGGTGAGAGGGTATAAACAGGAAAGTATCCAGGCAGACTAAAACAATGGTGGCAGCACTGATTGGTAACAGGAGTTAATGAGAACAATCATCCTATTCTGTTCCATTACTATGTAGGGATCAGATATGCTGGGTACATCTCATCATTTACTCTCCATCATTCTTTTCTAGCCTTGTCAGTCATTGTGTCTGTGTCCTCTGTGAGAACAACAGCCAACCGGCCCTAGGTACAAGTGCAGTAAAAAGAAAGCTTGCCCAATATAATTGCTGATGTCTAATGCCAGTACAAGGAGAGACACAATGTAGCTCTTAACTTGTAGGTACTTCCTGAATCTGCTACCTTCTGTACCTCATGTCTGTAAACCCTTTTCATTCTTGTCCACTGGAGAATCATCATCCTTTGGCTAGATATAAATGTGTTCACCATGTTTATCCACCTCAGGTGAGGATGGCGGTGTTCGCAGAATGTCATGATCCAGAGTTGCAGATCACTGTCCAATAAGGTACCAGGGGACTGCAAATCATGAGCAGTTCAGTAAGAATTAGGTGCACCAGAGATCTGTTGTCATGAGTTCCCTGATCTAAGAATCTCCATTGCCCAACTGATCTTTGCTTCATGGAGAAGTGACATAATTTGAATTGAAGACTTTTATAAGATCATTAGGATCAATTTTATCATTCACAAGAGACTTGCAAATTTTTAATATCATGGCTGAAGTCTGATAGACAATTTTATAAGGAAGGACTGTTACAATCAGTTATTCATTCATATAATTCAAGAACTTCCAGAAAGGAGAGCATTTTATGAACCTTTCCAGAACTGATTGGGTGTAGACTGTTTAATTCCAAGTTTCACATATAAATTAACTGAAAGTTCACAAACAGAACATGTGTGTAGTGCAGAGACTTTGTTAGGAAATCAGAAGGATGGTCCCGTGATGAAATGCCAGAACTGCCATGAGATCTTTCAGGAGTTCTAATCTCCATTGTGTCTTAGAACATCATTCTGGAAACAAATGGGTTTTGTTCATATGCATCACTGGTTTACTTCCACAGGTTTTTTATTTTGATTAATAAACCAAATTAACTGTTTCTGCATTCTTCTGTCAAGTCCATTGTGGTGTAACAAAACATTTTATTATCTATGTGTTTAGTTAGTGAAACTACTTCACATAAAGGTAGTATCTGGAACTACAGGTGACTGGGTAAACTCTAATAGACAGCTAAATTCTGTCCTATTGTAATCTCCCAGGTTCCAGGTTACTCAGAAAAGGGAACTTTACATTTTATTAATTCCTGTGACCATTTCACCTAAAAGGGAAAATGATCATAGGTGGGAGACTCTGGAGCTAATTAAGTTTCTCTTTTCGGGAAGGAAGATTTTGGAGGGAAGAAATTAATTTTCCTGGGGAAACCCCTAGATTTCCAGAGCTATTATGGGACACTTTGGCTTCCAAAGACCTATCCCCTCCAAATGAAATCAGTCCCATCCTCATAGCAATACTTCATTGTGGGGTAAGTCGAGGTGGGTACTGCTTCCAACTCTCAATATGTCACAGGTACCGTCCAAAAAGAGAAACCTGGACCAATGCAGCAGTCTTTGCCCAGGATGTCTATGAAGGTTTCCACTCAGGCACTGAAACCGTTGCTGCAGCGATTGATCTTGAGGACGCATACAACAGAGTACCACTGGATTTTTTAATGGTTCAGCTTCTCGAACTAAACGTAAGTCCATTCCTCCTTAGTTGGATCGCTGCAGCCCTCTTCCAACGGAAAGTAGTTTTTAGATGTGGCAGTTGGACTTCGGAACCAACAACAATATATCCTGGCCTACCACAGGGATCACCATTATCTCCGGTACTGTTCAACGCCTACACAGTGAGAATCACCAGTGAGCAGATCACTGGACCTGGCAGGACATTGTCATATGCCGATGATGTTTTAGTGTATCGTCAGGGGAAGGATAGAGAGGAGGTTGCTGTGGAACTACAAACCGAACTCAATCGCATAAGTACTTGGTGTGATGAAGCTGGGGCAATGGTCAACCCAACAAAGGCAACAGTGACTTGGTTCTCGTTGAATAATCATATTGTCAACACTCCAACACCAACTGTAATGCTGTGTTCAGAGACGGTGGAAAGAACGCAGGCAATGAATTACCTGGGGATACGGTTTGATCGAAGCCTTGCTTATAATGTGCACATAGACCAGGTGATAACAAAGGCCAAGCGGGGTTTGGCAGCGATGCGGGTGATGGCGGCAGCAAACTGTGAGCAGCGCCATCTATGTTTTCTGTACGAGGAGCTGGTCATGTCTGTTTTGGAGTATGCAATGGCAATCCTGACTCTCAGCCATAAGCAGATAGAAAGGATGGAAAGGATACAGAATGAAGCTATGCGCATTATTCTTGGATGCACAAGAGATACAGCATGCAGGGCGATGCGCTACCTTCTTGGGTTTCCAACCATTGAAGAGAGAATACAAGGTTGCAGGGCACGCGCCTACCTCAGAATTAACGCAAACACACAACATCCACTGCATAGTGAAATTAGGAAGGTGAAGGGCAGCAGGTTAAAAAGAGGACGGTCGTGGATGGGTCAAGCCGAAGACATTCTTCAACAGGTGTGTTCACTTGAGGACTTAGAACCTGGCGAGGAGTGGGTGCAAGTGCCAACAGACTTCTGCACATCCTTTTCAGTTTGCATCCAACTTGACAGAAAATGCAGACAAGAAAATTCGGCTGTTGTTGAGGCTGAAGTACAAGCGTTGATTTTCGAGAATTCGCTAGACGGTGACGCGGTCATCTACACAGATGGGTCGGTCGACCGACATGTGAGAAGCTCATGGGCCTTTACAGCTCGGGCCGGAGGGAGAATTGTGAAGGAGGACTCTGGTGCTTTCACTGAAACCACAAGTAGCCTGACCATGGAAGTCATGGCAGTAAGTAAAGCAATAAAATGGCTCGAGACACAGACATTCACTAGGGCTTGTTTCCTTAGCGACTCAATGAACATGATCAAGAGGATAGAGGAGGGGTCGATCCGAAGAGAATGGTTGCTGCCTCAGGAGCGGTCTCGTCTGGCAAAGATTAGTTTCATCTTCGTGCCAGGGCATGCGGGAGTACAAGGAAATGAGCGGGCTGACAAGCTCGCAGGTGAGGCTACTGTGGAGGGCGGACGCGCCATGGACCAGGCTGACATTTTGAATGCTCTACGAGAAGTAAGACTTTTGCGAGAACCAAGTGATGACTGTGAATCTACAACAATGGCCAGACTGCGAGAGCAGCAAATTAAAAGAGGTGTGGCCAAACAAGAACACTACGCAGGAAGCCAAAGAAGATTGATAAACCAACACAGAACTGGCGTCGTTAGCCGCTACACGCTGCGGGATTTGCTGAGGAGGGGATCCGAGCACTTATGGACTGAATGGTTCGATGTGCAATGAGGATGATCTGTCGACTAACTAACTAACTAACTATACACACACTCTCACACTCATTCACTCTCTCTCTCTCTCTCTCTCTCTCTCTCTCTCTCTCTCTCACACACACACACACACACTCACTCACTCACTCTCTCACTTACTCTACAGTAATTTACATGAATGAGAGAGAGAGAGAGAGAGAGAGAGAGAGAGAGAGAGAGAGAGAGAGAGAGAGAGAGAGAGAGAGCGCTTCTGGTCAAGCGACTGGAGCGGTGGGTTCCGATTCGAGAGACCAGAGTTAGAATCCGTGGTTAGGTCATGGATTTTTTTTCTGTCAAGGGCTGAAATAAAAATCTAACCTGCGCAGTTCTCAACGACCGCATTAGCCAGGAAGCCTTAATACCCCAGACTCAAAACCACCCCCTCTCCCACTCACTTATCCTAGACAGCGAGGGGCTATGGGCTGCAATGACAAAATTACACTGAGTAATAGGTGTCCAGTCTTTCCCTCACCTAGCGGACGATGAGCGCAGGCGTCTAAAGCCTTGCCCCTTTTGCGCTCATGACATTATCAGTGTAAACGTCTAACGAGTAGACCACTGGGCACCTCAGCTCCACTTGTATATAGTAAACACATTACAATATGTGTCAAGAACAAAGACAACACAACAGAGATGTTTATTCTACAAGTAAATGTATATGATTATTTCATAAATAAACACAGGTAGATTTTCAAACTGTTTCTGAGTTCATCTATTGAGGGAGTGTGTCATACCAGGTTATACACGTCCCAGGTAAGTGTGTCCGACTGCGGCAGCTTGTGTGTATGGCTTGCCTCCTCTAGTGTATGGCAGTGAAGCCTGGACAACTTACTCACGCCAAGAGAAACGTTTAAACAGCTTTCATATGCTGTGTCTGCGAAGAATACTTGGTGTAAAGTGGCAAGATAAACTCACAAGTACTGAAGTATTGGAAAGATCAGGTTGTGTGACAGTTTGTTTCATGCTCAGTCTTCGTAGACTCAGATGGATAGGACACGTTAGGAGGATGGATGATGGTAGAATACCAAAGGACATCTTTTTTGGTGAATTACAGACGGATAGGAGATCTAAGGGTCGGCCTCTACTACGATAAAAAGAAGTGTGTAAGCAGAACATGGTTGATACCAGCATGCATAATGCACCTTAGGGGCAAGTCACAGCTGAACGTGTTGCATGGAGGGAAAAGATCATAAATGAAATAAAGACAACGAAGGAAATGATTGCAGGTACGTCACACACTGAGCGTGTGAGATGTCATGTGGTGCGTGATGGTAGAAATGACCATGTGTTCGCATGCATCCATTACGGACGAATATTTACAGAGCGAATTGGTCAGATCAGTCACAGTCGCTACCGCCATTGATTGTAGTTATTATGCCGTTTTGGAGTACAATGTAACAAACTATCATCTGTCAAGGTGGCCAGGTGCCATTGGCATTCTTTAGACCAGCGGCAGGGAACCTGTTCCTTTCAAAGGGTTATTTGGATGTTTATAACATAACTTGCGGGCCATCGAGAATTTTAAACTTGAAATTTAGCCTGCGGTATGTCATAATTGAAGAGATTAGAACGAGAATCCCCATGGCGAAGGTAGCCTTTTGCAAGATGAAAAACATACTGACCAATAAAACTGTCAACTGCTACGAGAAGAAGTGTTGAGGTGCTACATAGAACCTTTACTTTTGTATGGATGTGAAGCATGGACAATGAGCAGTCAAGCTGAAAAACATCTGATGACTGTGGAAATGTGGTTTCTGAGGAGAATGCAAGGAATACCATGGACGGACAGAAAAATCAACGACGTAGTCCTACAAGAAACGAATGAAAATCTTAAACTGATTAGAGAAATTAGACGTAGACAGTCAACATTTTTGAACATGTTAGGAGAAGAAATACATTAGAAAACTTGGTGACCACTGGCAAGATTGAGGGTAAGAGAACAAGGGGAAAACAGTGGCGTAAAATACATTGATGGCTTGACCATGTGGCATAGTCGAGACAAGAACACTCAACTGATCCACGACTCTGGTGATCCAGTGAAATGGCCGCCTGCGCTTACCGGCATGGCACATGATGGATGGATGTATGTCATCATTATCATCGTGAAGATTGATTGATTGATTGATTGACTGATTGATTTAGGAATCGACATCACAGCATTCGGGGCATTCCCATAAGTGCTCCGTCCCCATCCTCAGTAGCCAGCGAAGAGTTCCAACACTAATAGTACCAGTAGCAATCTGATTATATGTCCGTCTCTCCTTTTCTCTGAGCGTTGAGCATCGACCAGATCCCCTCGTCACTCTTCATCGTGAGGATAAGAACAGGCGGTGGTCATGTTTCGCCATCTCACACGGTCACCAAAGTCGTGGTTCAGTTCAGTGTTATAGTCTCGACCTTGCCATCTGGTCAAGCCATCCAGGTATTTACTTGACTGAGTTCCACTTCTTCAATCATCAGAGTCATAGATCATGGCTGTGTTCTGGTCTCCACCATAGCATATGACCAAGTCATCCACACGGTCACCAGATAGATCAGGGCTGTGTTTTTGTCTCAACCATGCCATATGACAAGTCATCTCCGTGCCTTTACCTTGTTTTTCCCCATCAATTTTTTGCGGTGGTTGCTATGTTTTTCAGTTGATGTCTCCGCATTGTGTGCCCAATAAAAAATCTCGACTAGGTCTAATTTGTCGAATCAACTGACAGATTTCATTTGCTTCACGGCGTATTCAATTACAGACGTGTCAAGTCCACAACAAGGAAACAGATGCGTAACTTTTATATATGGTGTTTGTCCATCAAGAATGATGATGACCATTCATTTCATCCAGTAGGGTTGAAAATTCTGAGCCGTGAGTTCTAAGACGGCTGGTAGGGCTTATTTTAGCTCCAAATGTTCTTTGATAATGTGGGCAAAGAATTCTTGACGTTCCAGGAGGTGGATCTCCTGCAGTGGTTTTTTTTTTCTTCTGTCCAGCCTTTTTTCAGCTCTTGTAGTCCGGTTTGATACAAAAGTAGCTATTCCCTTGCATAATGATATACGCCACGAATTTTGGTCATTGGCAGCAGTCTCCCAAGTGTTGTGATGAATTCGAAAAGCTGTTAGTCAGATCTTCAGAATATAAAGGTTAAATATATATTTTCATGTAGAGTATAAATATTAGTCAGATCTTCAGAATATAAAGGTTAAATATATATTTTCATGTAGAGTATAAATATTAGTCAGATCTTCAGAGTATAAAGGTTAAATATATATTTTCATGTCGAGCTTGTCTTTTCATATCGCTCGCTTTGAACACGAGCGTAGTTCATCCAAGCGCTATAACTTCTAGTACACTGGACTGATTTTTTGCTTGGGGCTTAGCTTTCCCTATTACCAGTGTTCTCGCCATCAGGTGAACCCACTCCAAATTCTGAGGTGCTTGTAATTTACGTCCTCAAGTTAAGAACGAGATATCAACATTTCAGTCCAATTGATCGGTGTAGGTGCTGAGCCCGCTACCTCGCCATCAGCAAACAGGTAGTGTAAGAGCCAACGGTCTTATCCATTCGGCCATGCTGACCTACTTTCATATAATTGGACCTCTGTGTATGTGTGTGTGCGTGCGTGCTTGCTTGCGTGCGTGCGTGCGTGCGTGCGTGCGTGTGTGTGTGTGTGTGTGTGTGTGTGTGTATTCGTTTGTTTGCTGGCGAAGGCGGTCAACTAGACTTCGATATTGACACGTGTCATCTTGTTCTATTACAGCTGACCGATTCTTCTTCTCGTTTGTTGATGATTCATTCATTGTATGTATTTCTTGAAGAGTTGTCTCATCGGTGTTCAGGTCCGTCCACGGTATTCCTTGCTTTGTCCTCTCACACTACACTTGAACTGCCACTAGATGTTTCTCGGCTTGTCTGCTTATCGTCCATGCTTGACGTGCATATAACAGTAAAAGTTCCATGTAGCACTTCAACACTCATTTTCTCACTGCAAACATTATTATCATCGTCCACGTTTGCCGTCAGGCGTCATGGCAGGACTTGATGACGTTCCGTGGGCCGAGGGTGGCACTGAATAGTGTCTTTCCGTGTTATTGTACAATGCTGTTGATGTCGTCAGTCCATTCTCTTCACGGGCGTCCTCTTGCTCTTCTATCAGATATTCTTTGACATAGCGCCAGTGCTGGTAGTTGATGGTGTTGTATTCTAGCGAGATGGCCGAACCATTTGATCTTCTGCTGTTTGATATACGTGGAATTTCACAGATTAAACACTGACAGAAAGTTATTATTATACTGTACTGTGAACACTCGGGTTTGTTGGTCCTTACAGATGACAATCTCACAAAATGTGATAGATTATTTTAACAAGATCATTCACTAAAACAGCATAAAATTAAACAATTACCATATACGACAATTTACCATTTATTCATATAGTTACCATTTGCCATTAAATCACCATTTACCATAAAATAATAAAATATAAATCAAGCAATCGTTACTCACTACATAATTAGTATTTGTATAATTTGACAATGAAAAGCTTGTAAAATGTGACAACACTGAAGACCACTGAGACCTGTCACATTGTCACAGTGCTCAAATAACATGGAATAAGTCAACAAGGTAGGTAAATACAAACACGATACACACATAAGGGAATTAACGAGCACACTGAAGACAGTTTTTTCAATATAAAACAATTCTCAGGGTTGTTTCTCTTGATTTCAAACGGTAAACAAATATTTTGCACTTTTCGTTGCATTTGTATACGTTTCATTACTTTTGGATACGTTTCATTACTATTTTAGTTTACCTTCTCTGTAAATGTTGCATGCCCTTTGCAGAACGTCGCCATCAACCCCAGTTTCATTTTCTAAGCATTTGTATGTTCAGTAGCTTGCCATTGCTTTCTGAACGAACAGTCAACGTCCAAGTCCAACTGACCCGTGTGTTGGAAAGCGCACGGAAAGTTTAAGTGCGAGCGTGTTAAACCTCTGGGACACGCTGAGGGCAGCGTCTGTGGCTAAGGGATTGACGGCGAACACGTTTCACAATCCCGCATAGCGGGTTCAGAATCAGCTGCCGACGATTTGGAAACAGTCCGCCTTGGGTTGATTTTTACCAATGGTACGATCGTCAGCAGTCAGCAATAGCAAACTACTGAACGTTAAATGTTGTTAGAAAATCACAAACAGCTCAAAGATGCTGGGGTTGATTAAAATGCAACAAGCTTCTCAGTAAAGAAATTGCGATTTCTATTTTCGTAATTTTCAACGACTAAGGCAGCAGCAATTTTGATACAAGCTACAGTTTTGGTCGCAGAAAATATAAACTTACTTTGTGAAAACCACTAAATATAGGATAAAGGAAAGCTGGGGACGTTGAAGATATAAAATCAACAAATGCTTGCCAAGTAATTGTGTAAACGTTTGTTAACTGGTTTAGGATGCTGGTGTGTCGTCTCCGTCTTGTGCTCGAATTCTCTACTTAGTCTCACTTTAGGTAGGAATCCTGGTATAGAGGTTAAGTAAAGTATCGTTATATAAGCTTTCAAAACTTCGCAATCAGGCAAACAGTATGCACATTCTTTTGCTCCGACGTATAAAATAGCAACTCATTACCGACAAACTACAGCAGTAAAGGCCAACAGCAGTAAAGGCCAACATCTGTGGCTAGGGGCAGTGAGCAGTTTCACATTCCGGCACAGCATGTTTGAAAGCAACCCCAGGTAATGTGGAAGCAGGCGGTTGTTCGGAGAGCAATGGCAAACTACTACACATAAAGTTGACTAGAACATCAACAACAGTCCATGAATGCTGCGGGTGGTTGATGCATCTGTTTCACTAACAATAACAGTGGACGTCACGGTCAACCACAGCATTTTGTGGGGGATGTTTGCGATTTCTTGGCAAGTTTACGTTCAGTAGTTTGCCATTGTTTCTGAATGACCGATACTCCTTACCCTTATTGAAAACCAATGCAAGGCTGTCTGCTGCCAAATAGACCGCAGGTGTGTTTCAAAAGCGGTATGCAGGATTACGAATTGCACCTGTAACCCCTTTGTCCCAGAGCAGGCTGTAAACAGTAAACACTCAATAAACACTTCAGGCAGGATATCAAAGATATCATCATGTAAACAGTAAACACGTTACTAAATAAACAATTGCGGCAGGGTCTCAAAGATATCGCATGTACTATCAAATAGGGCCCATTACCTTGACCTTTGACCCATGACAGAATGTACAATCCGGATGCCAGTTCAGATTGGCCCGTTAAGCACGGCAATCTACTATCCAGACTCCCTGTGGCTCTCTCCGCATAGCGCCATGGTTCCTCTATCAGATTCCTTGCGGAGGCTGTCTCCGTATGGCGCCTGTCTCTTCTATCAAAGCCTCCGTTCCTCTTGGTTGACTTAATTAATAATATATTTTCGCTACTGGACTTGTTCATGACGGGTTGGGACGTGTGGCTCAAGTTTTTCTACAAGATGAGGAAGCCAACCCCAAGCCCAACCCTCCTTGGTCGCCTCTAACGGCATGTATGGCAGGTTACAGTGTGATACATATTCTCCGCTTGCCCTAAAGTTCTCTGTAGCACACGGGCGGTGTCCTCTTTAATCACCTTTAGCCACACACATTGAATGTTGTAGTGTTAATATTCCTTGCTTCCCTTTAGGGTCTCGTTAGCACACGGAATCACCTTCTACTCCTTCCGTTTCTGTTGCCTTCAACTCCCGATGGAGACTATCACCTCAACCAACTGACAGCCAGCTCTTCGAACACAATGATTGCTGGGTTGGCGTGGGAAGCTACAGTCTTCTGCTAGATGGGGTAGTCGGTTTCACACCAACCCTCCTTACTCGGCCCTTACGACATGCATGGTCGGTTACCGTTTGACTGTTTTTGTTTTTGTTTTTTTTGCTTTCGTTATGTCCTTATAATAAATTTGGTTGCATGTCCTGCAGAATGTCGCAATCAACCCTTGTTTCTGATTTACTGGGCAATTTTAAACTTCCGGTTCGCTTATGGCGAGGTAGTCTGTTTAACCCCTACACTGGCATTAAGTCTGTTTAACCCCTATTCTGGCATTAAGTTACACTTAACGTTGACTTCTGGTTCAGAAAGCCATGGCAAACTACTGAGAGTAGAATCGTCTAGAAATTCAACCTAGGGTTGATAGCAACGTGCTGCAAAAGGACGTGTAACATTTAGAGGCAATTTTTACGTTCAGTTATGTGCCATTGTTATCAGAACAACAAACGCTCGTCCCATCGAAATCAACGCAAGGCGGTCTTTCTCCAAATCGTCTCACCTCTGGGGAAAAATGCATTTTCACAAACACAATAATAAGTTGAAGGTTACCTCAGGAGCGGTGGGGCCTCTTGTGTGAGTTGTTGACCAATTTTTGGACCGTCTTCCGGCAGTGCCCGCTGTTGTCGTATTTGTTGGTGTTTGTCTGTGCTTCTCGCTGTTCGTGAGTACACAATTAGGAAGACATGAATATGTGTGTGTTTGGTAAAAAAATTTGTTAAATAAAACACACAGCGGTGAGTTGAAAGTGGAATGTGGTGCACGATCATTCATCTATACCAGTGGTTCTCAACCGGTGGGGAATTCTCCCCCAGGGGATAATTTTAAGGTTTCCAGGGGGGGGGGGGGGGGGGGGAATTAAGATTATTTCAAGATTGCATTAATAAAAGAACCAGATACTTGATATTGTTTTTCCCTATATATTTTATGGTTCTGTACTTCTCGCCCTAATGAAGTTCGTTTTATAACAAGTAGACCCGCAAATCACGTTTTATGTAGATGTATAGACATGTTATAGTATGTGTTATTAAATTTAGCTTCCATTTTTATGTATACTGTGTAAGGGTGGGGGGGGGGGGGGGGGATTTATAGGGAGGAAATTCGAAAGGGGGGAATGACGTTCTGAACATATGGTAAAGGGGGGCATGGGCCAAAAAAGGTTGAGAACCACTGATCTATACTGTAATGAAAACACATGAAATGTATGGGAAATATAAACAAAATAGAATTCAACATGGCCGAGAGATGTAACGCGATCACGCTTAACTTCCTCTCCACTGATGGCTGGGTAGTGGGTTTATTCCACACACAGGTCACTTGAACTTGTTGTCTTCTCGTTCAGAATTCAATAGCAAACTACTGAAAGTATAGTTGTGTGCTTGATCGGGATGTCTTGCAGAGGGTATGCAACATTTTAATCAACAAAAGAAACGGAGCCAAGAAATTAGTTTTATGTGGTCAAAATACTAGACACTAGAGACAGTAGAAGACAGGGAAAGATTATGTGAAAACTTTATACAACTGAGCAAGACATAATAATATTAGGAAAATCAACTTCATGACTAAATTGTTCACTTATCGTCCTTGGCTTAAGGACGTAAATTACGAGTGCTTCGGAGTGGGTTCGCCTGATGGCGAGGGCGCTGGTAACAGGGAAAGCTAATTCACACGCAAGGATCAGTCCAGAGTACTAGAAGTAGTATCACGTGTATGGACTACGTTTGTGTTCAAGAGCAACCGCAAACAAACAAAAACACACACACCAATCCTAATACCAGATGACAGATAGAATTTGAGAGTTGTTAGTCAGCACCGCTCTCTCTCTCTCTCTCTCTCTCTCTCTCTCTCTCTCTCTCTCTCTCTCTCTCTCTCTTTCTCTCGCTTTCTCTCTCTCTCTCTCTACCCTCTCTTTCAGCTCCTCCCTGCTTGGATCTCCCAGCCCTCGCTTTATGCGTACACCATCTCTTTCTCAACTCTTTCGTTCTGCTTCTCTCTCTCTCTCTCTCTCTCTCTCTCTCTCTCTCTCTCTCTCTTTCTCTCGCTTTCTCTCTCTCTCTCTACCCTCTCTTTCAGCTCCTCCCTGCTTGGATCTCCCAGCCCTCGCTTTATGCGTACACCATCTCTTTCTCAACTCCTTCGTTCTGCTTCTCTCTCTCTCTCTCTCTCTCTCTCTCTCTCTCTCTCTCTCTCTCTCTCTCTCTCCCCTCTCTTTCAGCTCCTCCCTGCTTGGATCTCCCAGCCCTCGCTTTATGCGTACACCATCTCTTTCTCAACTCTTTCGTTCTGCTTCTCTCTCTCTCTCTCTCTCTCTCTCTCTCTCTATCTCTCTCAGCCCTCTTTTTCTGCCCCCTCCTCTCTGTCTCTCTCACCCCTCTCTTTCTGGCTTCTTCCCTCTTTCTCCCAACCCTCTCTTACTGCCCCCCTCAATCTCTCTCCAAACCAGTTCCCCCCACCCTCCCCCCTCTCTCTCACTCAACCCGGCTGTGACCTCTCACCTTGCTCCGCCCCTTCCCACTGTGAGACGAGCTGACGTACTTATGCATGTCCATGCTCATGAAGTCGTATTCGTCCATGTTATGATCGATGTAGTAAGTGGACGCCGAGAAAGACATCTGGAAAATAGCCCACATATGTCAGTGTGCGAATAAATCGCTGTCCTCGATTACTTCATCTACATACTAAACATAACGTTTGTTGATCTTACCTTTGTGTGTGTGTGTGGGGGGGGGGGGGGGGGGGTTGATGGCGATGATTGTGGTGTGGTGGGGTGGCAGTTGGGGATAATGATGGCAGTGATGGCAATGATTATTCTGAGTTTGGGACTGCAGTAATGGTGATGGACATGATGATGTTGGTGATGATGATGATGATGATGATAAGTTTGATGATGACGATAATGATGATAATGATAGTGATGATTATGGTGATAATGATCATTTTAATGATGATGATGATGATGTTGATGATGATGATGATGATGATGATGATGATGATGATGATGATGGTGATGGTGATGATGATGATGATGATGATGATGATGATGATGATGATGATGATGATGATGATGATGATGATGATGATGATGATGATGATGATGATGGTGATGGTGATGATGATGATGATGATGATGATGATGATGATGATGATGATGATGATGATGATGATGATGATGATGAATTTCTCAAAACTAACATATTATACTGAAAGTTAACTGCATGTCCTTTTACGGCGCCTCGCAATCAACCACAGTAGTTTCAGGCTGTTTGTGATTTTCTTACCCTTTCCTGCTCTTATCCTGGTGCGAGGAAATACAACCTAAAGACTAAATGCCATGGCAGGGCAAAACAGGCCCTAAGCCTAGGCAGGCAACTGGTCTAAGATAGAAGCTCCGACAGACGGACAGTTACAGCATTGCTTTGCTGATCCGGCAGCTTGTGCAGCTTGTTTTGTTTCAGAAGTATTGATGTTACCTTTCTTCTAAAGTAAACTGACCTGGCAGAGAGAGGGCTCATGCTGCATGGGCAACACGCGGTCTCTAAATTCTGCCCAGGCTTTGTGATATTGAGAGGTAATACTCCATCTGTGGTCTTACCGCCATGGGTTGTAGTTAATGTGCCTTTTTTATGCACAATGTAGCAACAAACTATCGTCTATGAAGAAGGCCAGGTGCCTGTAGGTGATTGTCTTGGCAACTTGACGTTCAGTTGTTTACCATTGCTTTCTGGACGGCTGACACGCACAACATTGTGAAAATCAATTCAAAGCGGACGGCTTCCTCATCGTCTGTGGCTTACCTTGAACCCGCCATGTCTGGATTGCGAAACTAGGTTCACTACGACTGAACTACGTACCCCAGTAAATACTAAACTTAAACTTAAATAATGTCTAGATGGAGTTATACTTCCCGAGATCAATGTGCCAGCTTGGCATGCAATTACTGCACGATGTAACACCTTGACCAGATATTGTGCAACGTACGCTTCCATTCTTGTTTGTGCAAATAATTGTCCACAATACGAGGTCCTCCACGTATCTTGTTGTTTTCCCCCATCCCTCCCCCACTCCTCCCAGTCCCCTGTTGTAGGACAACAACAAGGGACGTGCATCTCTCCAAATATCTCATTATTGACTTCAGTCACATGCCGGCAACACCTGGTCGCTTCACTTCTTCTTCTTTTTCTTCTTCTTTTTCTTCTTCTTCTGCTGCTTCTTCTTCTCTCTCTCTTCTTCTTCTTCTTCTTCTTCTTCTTCTTCTTCTTCTTCTTCTTCTTCTTCTTCTTCTTCTTCTTCTTCTTCTTCTTCTTCTTCTTCTTCTTCTTCTTCTTCTTCTTCTTCTTCTTCTTCTTCTTCTTCTTCTTCTTCTTCTTCTTCTTTTTTTCTTCTTTTCCTTCTTCTTGTTCCTCTTGTACCTTACAGTGTCGAGGCGAAGTATAAACAACGGGAGAGTGCCCGCCTATGGGCTTCATGTATGCAGATTCCTATGGACTCTGCTTATTCCCTCTGTCCATTGATTACGTGGCCAGCCTCTTCTTCTGCTTCCATTTGGTTTGTACTTCATTTTCTTTAAATTAGCTGCATATCCTTTTACAGAACGTCGCAGCCACCCCCAGCAATTTTTTGGGGGATGATTGTGATCTCTTGGCAAGTTTACGTTCAGTAATTTGCCATTGCTTTCTGAACGACCGGCACCTATACCATTTCGTAAAAATCCAACACAAGGCTGTATGTTGCCAACAGCTGTGTTTCGAACGCGGTATGCGGAATTACGAGCTACATCCGTAACTCCCTTCGCCACGCGTTGTGTACAGCTGGAAATCTAGTTACATAGCCAGACCATTTAACTTGTTGCCTTCTGATAAAATCTAGCGTTGCTATAACACTCAGTTTAGTCCTGATGTCTTCATTTCTGATTTTCTGACTTCCTGATACATTGGTTTCGCCGCTATAGTTGTAAAATGTTCAGACAAAACGCAGCGGACAAACGAAGTCAGTGAAGTCAACAACTCTTTTACAAGCCTGAGGCGTATATGGCTTGTGGTGCTAGACCCATATTTGTATGGACCAAACGGCACTCGGTGGCTGATACGGCCGGTATCTCGCCGTCGCCTTCACTTCCCAAGGCAGTTTTTGGTATCCAGTGAAGGCGGGATTGACCTGTGAAGCCAGGTCAATTAAAACAACCGCCATTGTGCGGGTGGAACAGATGACCACCGGTCCGGTAGGCGAGTTCCTAGCCCCTACACTAGCGCCACTCCCCAGGGACCAATCATGCGCTGTGTGTACAAACATTAGATGGGGGTTGCATCTCAGAACACAGCAAATGACAGCGGCGAAGGCAGCAACGTATTTCAAGATAAGTGCAGGGTATTGTTTAAGTTGCATATTGACACCAAACCTATGCTACCAATGTCAAACATCGGTATTAGCCAAATCACTCTTACGCGAACTCAACACCCGCGAGATGAGATGCTTGAGAAGAGCTTCCAACTTAAGTATCCGAGACCAAATAACAAAAATTGCACAGAGTAAATAGTAGTAGATACAACGGTACAACACAGGTGATATAGCAACACGCAGAGTAATTAGTAGTGGTAGACTACGGTACAACACAAGAACACAAGACGAGGGGACATAACAGACGGTGTGGAATAGTCCATGGACAACGTAGATTAGTAAGCAGACAACGTAGACTAGACAGCAGACAACATAGATTAGTAAGCAGACAACGTAGATTAGTCAGCAGACAACGTAGATTAGTAAGTAGACGACGTAGATTAGTAAGCAGACAACGTAGACTAGACAGCAGACAACATATATTAGTAAGCAGACAACGTAGACTAGACAGCAGACAACATAGATTAGTAAGCAGACAACGTAGATTAGTCAGCAGACAACGTAGATTAGTAAGTAGACGACGTAGATTAGTAAGCAGACAACGTAGACTAGACAGCAGACAACATATATTAGTAAGCAGACAACGTAGACTAGACAGCAGACAACATAGATTAGTAAGCAGACAACGTAGACTAGACAGCAGACAACATAGATTAGTAAGCAGACAACATAGATTAGTAAGCAGACGACGTAGATTAGTAAGCAGACAACGTAGACTAGACAGCAGACAACATAGATTAGTAAGCAGACAACATAGACTAGACAGCAGACAACGTAGATTAGTAAGTAGACGACGTAAACTAGACAGCAGACAACATAGATTAGTAAGTAGACGACGTAGATTAGTAAGCAGACAACGTAGATTAGTAAGTAGACGACGTAGATTAGTAAGCAGACAACGTAGATTAGTAAGCAGACGACGTAGATTAGTAAGCAGACGACGTAGACTAGACAGCAGACAACATAGATTAGTAAGCAGACAACGTAGACTAGACAGCAGACAACGTAGATTAGTAAGTAGACGACGTAGATTAGTCAGCAGACAACGTAGATTAGTAAGTAGACGACGTAGATTAGTAAGCAGACAACGTAGATTAGTAAGTAGACGACGTAGATTAGTCAGCAGACAACGTAGATTAGTAAGCAGACAACGTAGACTAGACAGCAGACAACATAGATTAGTAAGCAGATAACGTAGACTAGACAGCAGACAACGTAGATTAGTAAGCAGACAACATAGATTAGTAAGTAGACGACGTAGATTAGTAAGCAGACAACGTAGATTAGACAGCAGACAACGTAGATTAGTAAGCAGACAACAAGGAACAGCATGTAGACAACGTAGAACAACCAACAAGCAGCATATATCAGTAACCAGACGGCGTAGAACAGTAACCAGAAGGCGTAGCACAGTAACCAGAAGGCGTAGAACATGAACCAGATGGCGTAGAACATGAACCAGACGGCGTAGAACATGAACCAGACGGCGTAGAACAGTAACCAGACGGCGTAGAACAGTAACAAGATGGCGTAGAACAGGAACCAGATGACGTAGAACATGAACCAGATGGCGTAGAACATGAACCAGACGGCGTAGAACATGAACCAGATGGCGTAGAACATGAACCAGACGGCGTAGAACATGAACCAGACGGCGTAGAACAGTAACCAGACGGCGTAGAACAGTAACCAGATGGCGTAGAACAGGAACCAGGTGACGTAGAACAGTAACCAGACGGCGTAGAACAGTAACCAGATGGCGTAGACCAGTAACCTGACGGCGTACAACAGTTTCTTGACGGCATCGAAAAGTAACCAGACGGCGTTGTAGTAATGCAGTTAGTAGATGTTTAGATCAGTAATGAGAAGACGTAGAAAAACAAGCAGAAACCCAAAAAAAAAAATTGAACAAGAACAATCAGTTGTTCAGAAAGCAACCACAAATATTTTTTTTTTTTTTGCATATCCTATTTACAGGACATTGCAGTCAACACCAGCATTTTTCAGCTGCCTTTGATGTCTTGGCAAGTTTTACGTTCAGTAGTTTGCTATTGCTTTCTGAACGACCGGCTCACATACCTTTCCGTAAGAAACTAACGCGACGCGATACACTGCCGAATCTCGTGCAGCTGTGTTTAGTACGTGGGTATACGCGATTACGAACAGCATCCTTAACGCCTTCGCCAGGGAGGGCGGCAATGACAAACTACTGGACGTAAAATTGTCTAGTAAATTACAAACCGCTAAAACATACTGGGACTGACTGCGACGTCATGTAAAGGACATGCAACTAACTATTTTCTAGATAACTAATATCAATATCAACCAACATTTCTACCAGTACAGTTTCAAACTAGGAAATAAACGAAACAATTTTAAAAAAAAAAAGAAAACACTGTGGACTTACCTTCGTATAAGAATGACTATTTGTGTAACCAGCAAGAGGTAAGACACGCAGCAACTGTAGATGTCTCTAATGCGACCTTCAGCTATTTATACAGCCTTGATTGTCAGTCAGCCAATAATATTGACTCGTGTTTGTGTAGTCACAGCTCCCAGGTCTGACTTACGACCGTCACCACAGGTGATCTCAAACTGTGGGGATTCGACACTTTTGCCATTTCATGTTTGTAAACAATTCAGTAAGCAACCCCCATCCCCCCTTTGTTGTTCTGTTAATAAGGATTTCGGTGGAAACGTTCGACTGTAGCTGTGTGTTAATTAGCAAACGGACTGACTGACTGACTGACTGACTGACTGACTGGCCGACTAATTGACTGACTGACTGACTGAGTGGCCGACTAATTGACTGACTGACTGACTGACTGACTGACTGACTAACTAACTAACACTGGCTGACTGACTGACTGAATGTCTGACTGACTGATCGGCAAACCAAATAACTGACTGACTGGCTAGTTAGCTAACTAACTATCTAACAAGCTTACTGACTCACTGACTAATGTATAGTCTGACTGACCGACTGAGTGACTGTCCTACTAATTAACTAACTAACTAACTGGCTAATTAACTAGCTAACTAACTAGCTAAATAACTGGCTAGCTAACTAACTAGCATATTAACTAACTAATAAGCTATCAGAAAGCAATGCAAACTATTGAACGTAAAACTTGCCTAGTGCATCAACAGCAGCTGAAAAATGCTGGTGTTGACTGCAACGTAATGTGAGGGATATGAAACATAAAACCTACCTAACTAGTTAACTGATTTATTGATTGATTGATTGATTGATTTAAGAATCAAAATCACAGCATTCGAGGCATTCCCATAAGCGCTCCGTCCCCATCCTCAGCAGCCAGCGAAGAGTTTGTGATTTACAAAACATGGTTACCTTCAGTAGTTTGTGATTTACTAAACATGGTTACCTTCAGTAGTTTGTAATTTACTAAACATGGTTACCTTCAGTAGTTTGTAATTTACCAAGCATGGTTATATACAGTAGTTTGTGATTTACTAACACTGGTTATCTACAGTAGTTTGTGATTTACTAAACCTGGTTATCTACAGTAGTTTGTGATTTACTAAACCTGGTTACATACAGTCGTTTGTGATTTACCAAGCATGGTTATACACAGTAGTTTGTGATTTACCAAGCATGGTTATATACAGTAGTTTGTGATTTACCAAGCATGGTTATATACAGTAGTTTGTGATTTACCAAGCATGGTTGTATACAGTAGTTTGTGATTTACTAACCCTGGTTATCTACAGTAGTTTGTGATTTACTAAACCTGGTTATCTAAAGTAGTTTGTGATTTACTAAACCTGGTTATCTACAGTAGTTTGTGATTTACTAAACATGGTTATCTACACTAGTTTGTTATTTTCTAAACATGGTTATCTACAGTAGTTTGTGATTTACTAATATAATTATCTACAGTAGTTTGTGATTTACTAAACCTTGTTATCTACAGTAGTTTGTGATTTACTAAACATGGTTATCTACAGTAGTTTGTGATTTACTGAACATGGTTATCTACAGTAGTTTGTGATTTACTAAACATGGTTATCTACAGTAGTTTGTGATTTACTAAACATGATTTTCTACAGTAGTTTGTGACTTACTAAACCTGGTTATCTACAGTAGTTTGTGATTTACTGAACATCGTTATCTACAGTAGTTTGTGATTTACTAAACATGGTTATCTACAACAGTTTGTGATTTACTGAACATGGTTATCTACAGTCGTTTGTGATTTACTGAACATGGTTATCTACAGTATTTTGTGATTTACTGAACATGGTTATCTACAGTAGTTTGTTATTTTCTAAACATGGTTATCTACAGTAGTTTGTGATTTACTGAACATGGTTATCTACAGTAGTTTGTGATTTACTGAACATGGTTATCTACAGTAGTTTGTGATTTACTGAACATGGTTATCTACAGTAGTTTGTGATTTACTGAACATGGTTATCTACAGTAGTTTGTTATTTTCTAAACATGGTTATCTACAGTAGTTTATGATTTACTAATAAAATTATCTACATTAGTTTGTGATTTACTGAACATGGTTATCTACAGTAGTTTGTAATTTACTGAACATGGTTATCTACAGTAGTTTGTGATTTACTGAACATCGTTATCTACAGTAATTTGTGATTTACTAAACATGGTTATCTACAGTAGTTTGTGATTTACTAAACATGGTTATCTAAAGTAGTTTGTGATTTACTAAACATGGTTATCTACAGTATTTTGTCATTTACTAAACATGGTTATCTACAACAGTTTGTGATTTACTGAACATGGTTATCTACAGTAGTTTGTGATTTACTGAACATGGTTATCTACAGCAGTTTGTGATTTACTAAACCTGGTTATCTACAGTAGTTTGTGATTTACTGAACATGGTTATCTACAGTAGTTTGTGATTTACTGAACATGGTTATCTACAGTAGTTTGTTATTTTCTAAACATGGTTATCTACAGTAGTTTATGATTTACTAATAAAATTATCTACATTAGTTTGTGATTTACTGAACATGGTTATCTACAGTAGTTTGTAATTTACTGAACATGGTTATCTACAGTAGTTTGTGATTTACTGAACATCGTTATCTACAGTAATTTGTGATTTACTAACCATGGTTATCTACAGTAGTTTGTGATTTACTAAACATGGTTATCTAAAGTAGTTTGTGATTTAGTAAACATGGTTATCTACAGTATTTTGTCATTTACTAAACATAGTTATCTACAACAGTTTGTGATTTACTGAACATGGTTATCTACAGTAGTTTGTGATTTACTGAACATGGTTATCTACAGCAGTGTGTGATTTACTAAACCTGGTTATCTACAGTAGTTTGTTATTTACTAAACATGGTTATCTACAGTTGTTTGTGATTTATTAAACCTGGTTATCTACAGTAGTTTGTGATTTATTAAACCTTGTTATCTACAGTAGTTTGTGATTTACTGAACATGGTTATCTACAGTAGTTTGTGATTTACTGAACATGGTTATCTACAGTAGTTTGTGTTTTCTTCGCTGGATGGAGAATACGACAGCGAAGAGTGACGAGGGGATCTGGCCGAAGCTCAACGCACAGAGGAAAGGCGAGACGGACTTATAATCAGAGTGCTACTGGCACTATTAGTGTTGGAACTCTTCGCTGGTTGCTGAGGATGGGGACGGAGCACTTATGGGAATGCTCCGAATGCTATGATGTCGATTCCTAAATCAATCAATCAATCAATCAATCAATCTTAACATTTTCCGCTGTGTCCACTTCCTCTCGTGAGCTTCGAGGTGTCTGTTGCACTTTCTTTAGCTGCTTCACTGCAGCTCTCTTTGCTTTCCAAGCATGGTCTACTTCTGGGGTCCACCATGGGGGTCTGCAAAAAAGGAGTTCTAACAGTCCTGTTGCATGCCCCTTGTCTGAGGCGTCCAAGAAGGCAATCGGTCCACTCATACCGGAAGGTCTTGCGCGCTCTCCCAGCTTTAACTTTCCTGGGTTTAGAGATCAGGACTGAGCATGGCATGTGATCACTCCCATGGTCATTCAAAACAGTCCACTTTACATCAAGGACTGATGACTGGGAGAAAAGTGCCAAGTCAATAGCTGTGTCTGCATCGCCAGGCCTCATTGCCATTCAAGTCGGCCAACCATCATTTATGCAGACCACATCGGAGTCCACCAAGGCATCCGCAAGTGCAATTCCCTATCAGTTTTCTTTACTACTGTCCCAATCTCTGTTCCTTGCATTGAAGTCTCCACATATGAGTAGCCTATCACCTGGTAATTCCTCCAGTTCCTTAAGCCAGTCCCAGTGTTCCTCTCTGACAAAACAGTCCACTGTGGCATATACATTTATGATGTTCCAACTTAAGCCACCAATCTACATTTGTATACCCTGGTATACCCTAGTATAACTAACTAGTTAATTAACTAACTAGCTATAGTCAATAGTTATTATGAATAAGATACTTTTGTCAGCAAGCTGTAGCGTCCTGTATTTATGTCCACTTTCCCTAACCACTATTCTCCATTGTCGTGTGTCGTGTCTTGCTGGCTTCCACGATGCATGTCTTCAATAACCACCAGAAGTCAATATTTATGAATTTGGTGGTATTTCATATAAGCATCAAAACTGTTGTGACTCAAGAAATGCTCTTTGTGACTGTGCGGTACTTCGAAGCCACGTTTAAGAACCGCTGGTTTTTAGATGACCTCTGTGTACTACGTTTTGGGTTATGTATGCCGCGGTGACTTGAGGGAATACCGCCACATGGCGGGCCAGCTGTGGTATAGCCCATGAGTAATGTCGATGTTATCTCTGGCTAGAGTACACAACCTGCAGGGCAGACGGTGTGAGTTGCCCGCGGTTCGATACATGCAGCAGATGATAACAGATTACAAATAAAATTTGTCAGAACTGAGGTTATTATGGTTTTTGGTGTGGATTAGTTTAGTTTAGTTTTAGTCGTTGGATCAACATCACGGCACACGGTTTAACCCATAAATGCTCCGTTTTCCTCCTAACTCAAACCTGAGTCTGGAGAAACTCAGCTCAATGCATGAACTCCGTTGCATCGGCGAGGATCCTGAAATACTTTGGGTAGATTTTTAACTCGAAATTTTGCCCGGGCAGCGCCGTTAGGCTACTCTTTTTCGATTTCCAACTGCCAAGGGATTTTTTACGTGCGCAACAATACACACGGGCGTCCGATCTCACTACCCAGAGATCAGAGGGAATTTTATTACTGGAAGTCCACGTGGATTTTTTAAAATAAATCCGGGGCCTGAACCCAGGACCTCCAGCACTCGAGGCGGACACCATACCTCGAGACCACTCAGCCCCCCCCCCCCCCCCTGTCACGGGACCACTGGAGTTATGGATAGAGTGGTGTGGATATATGTAGGGAAGGTGAGATGGTGAGATGGTATCCACTGTATGGTGACCTTACGCTGACTGCTAAGTTCAGAAAGTAGTTTCCTTGGTACTGGCAATTTCCCAGACAGGAGCGCCTCGAGTACTGATTTTGCATCTGTCAATAGCACGACAGATTGTGTACCATTGCTGATATTTAGTAATTTCTCTGTTGCTATCTTGATTGCCTCAATTTCAGCATCACAGTTATGGCAGTACTTTATTGTCGGTACTCTGGCTGTGTCCCTAGTATTATTTGGGTATTCTATGTACACTCCCGCTCCTCCATTTCGAACAGGTCCTGTGGGTATTCTTCATCAAGGAAGCTGAGAGTGGCAGTACACGAGACAGAAGGTTGTGGACAGACATGATCACCAACGACACACGGGCATGGACTATAAGAAGATTGGCAGTACACGAGACAGAAGGTTGTGGACAGACATAATCACCAACGCCACACGGCATGGACTATAAGAAGATTGACAGTACACGAGACAGAAGGCTGTGGACAGATCCCCTCCACAGTCGTCTTCATAACATCGGAGGACCGAGTGATCCCTCAGTACATTAGATGGGACAAGAAAGATCAAGTTCCAGAGCACTACATACCGAGAGTGCTGCAGTGTTCTAAGCACCAGACGTTTTGGCACACCCGTTCCACCTGCAAGAGTGAGGTGGAAGTATGTAGATATTGCTCTGGACCCCATCCATACAGTCAATGCCAACATGCAAAGAACGACAAGGACTTCAGGAGGCCTAACACCAACAGGAAATATGCCAACTGCCTCGGCAATCATGGCGCCAGATACCTCGTCTGCCCCTGCCACCAAGACAGCAAAGAAGCCGTGAAAATCGCCATCAAGTCTAACCTACCATATAAGGAGGCCAGGAGGCATTTCAAGGCGACAAACCGACTCACCAAAAATGACAAAGCACAACTGGAAGGCCAAATGAAGGACCTGAGATCACAGTTCAAAAGCATGGAGCAAGAAAAAAACAAGACGCAAGAAACACAGATAACAGCCGTTCAGCGCATCCTGGACGAACTGAAGCTAGTCCAGTAGAAGATAGAGCAGGATGTCGTTCGAGTGGCTGCTATAAATGCTGAAACTGACGAAACTCTATCGAAAATTCAAGAAGAAAGAGAAAAGAAAGAAGAAACGCTCAAACAGATTCAAGAAGAAAGACAACAACTAGAACTACTCAAGTCAGAGAGAGAAACATCCGAACTAGAAAATGCAAAGACCCAGACAGAAGAAGAAGCATCAGAAGAAAAATATGACTGGATGAAAACGGCTACCTAGACCAAGAACAATTTTGTAGGGCGATCAAGAATCGTTTCCTTTCTCCACCAAGATCAACTATCGAGACGAAACACGAAGTCAAAGACGAATGAGAAGAGTTGATGACAACCCAAGGCGGGGAAATAGGTAGAACAATAGGAGAGACAACTACCGGTGATCATCCCTGAAGGAAACAGCACCATATGACGGGATGGGAACACAATTATTCCAGGCCTCAACAATTGCACAACTCTGCCCAGACATAAAAAACCTCAGCAAGAAAGTAACGAACACAATCAACCAACCAGTAACCAGGAACAAGCAGCCCAATCTACGGAAGACTTAATACAAGCTACACAATAAAGGACCCAAATACAACCAAACAGATATAGTCGAAGGTTGAACGGGGTCATTCGTCTCAGCTGAATACGATTCGGAATCGAAACAGCTGGCTGATGACAGACATGATCACCAACGCCACACGGCATGGACTATAAGAAGATTGGCAGTACACGAGACAGAAGGTTGTGGACAGACGTGATCACCAACGCCACACGGCATGGACTATAAGAAGATTGGCAGTACACGAGACAGAAGGATGTGGGTAGACATGATCACCAACGCCACACGGCATGGACTATAAGAAGATTGGCAGTACACGAGACAGGAGGTTGTGGACAGACATGATCACCAACGCCACACGGCATGGACTATAAGAAGATTGGCAGTACACGAGACAGGAGGTTGTGGACAGACATGATCACCAACGCCACACGGCATGGACTATAAGAAGATTGGCGGTACACGAGACAGGAGGTTGTGGACAGACATGATCACCAACGCCACACGACATGGACTATAAGAAGATTGGCGGTACACGAGACAGGAGGCTGTGAACAGGCATGATCACCAACGCCACACGGCATGGACTATAAGACGATTGGCAGTACACGAGACAGAAGGCTGTGGACAGTCATGATCACCAACGCCGCACGGCATGGACTATAAGAAGAAGGTAACAAAATAAACCCTCACTGCGATGTATAGTTGAAGCAGAGGAATTGTATTTTCTAATTAATTTGTATTTTTTAATGCTTTAGTCTATTTATAGATCTTTTGTAACAAGTAGAAAGGGTAAACAATCTCTTAAATCTGCCATAAACATGCCCTGGAGTATGTTTTGGGAGAGAACAATGGCTTCAGAATCAATAACACTTAAGCAAACTTAACACAGTGTGTCTAGATTGAACGATTCGGAAATCCCCACTTTGCAACAATAAGTTCTGTAATCACGATGTACTTTTAACTCTTCGAATAGCACAAGCCACTTCATGCCGCAAATAGTTGAAGTCAAGATTACAAGTCCCTTTTAGAAAACGCCCACGCCTTTCGTCTTTAATAATCACACAGTTTAACTCCTTCAGTTTGATTTTAATTGTTTCTTATAATTATTATACTGTTCCAGAGTCCGTTCTACTTCTTCTTCTTCTTCTTCTTCTTCTTCTTCTTCTTCTTCTTCTTCTTCTTCTTCTTCTTCTTCTTCTTCTCCTTCTTCTTCTTCTTCTTCTTCTTCTTCTTCTTCTTCTCTATCTCCTCAGTGAAGTGTTGGGGGAAGAGTAATGCTCTTTTATGAAGTCTTTCTAATGCTCTTTGGTAGAGTTGCAAGTTGGTATTTATTTCTCTAAAGTTGTTCTGAATAACATCACTCCATATTTTACGTGGTCTCTCCCTTGCCCAGTATCCATTATATTTCCACAATGTGGCTCTTTGAGGCAGATGGTACCAGGGAATTCTTGTGGGGTGACCAAACCATTTACGAGTAGTATATTGCTCTTTAATGAGCTGCATGACTGGTTTCAGACCTAGTCCTCTTCTAATTCCCTCATTCCTAATCCTATCTCTCACGGTTACTCCGGCAACTCTTCTAAGGCATCCCATATCTGTGGTTATCATTTTGAGCTCATTACTTGCAGTAAACATAGTTCTGATGAGATTTGCTTTAGTACTTCTAGGTAACTTTCTATGCGACGGAAGTGGTGCTAATTTTCCCAGTAAATGATTTGCCTTTGCAAAACATGTATTGATTTCTCTATCCATTCCCTTACATGAAATGAACACTGACCCTAGATATTTCATTTCGCTGGTTTGTTCCCAGTTCTTTATTTTTATTGACAGGGTTTCTGCCTGTCTGCCTGTCACCATTGTCTCTGCCTTTTAAACGCTTATTTCCATGTTATATTTCTCACACTTGGAACTGACTTGATTTAGATAGTTCTGAAGGCTCACTTCGACTTATGCCATTAACACTTGGTTGTCCGCAAATAATAAATGTGAAATGTTATTTTCTTCTTCGTTCTCTGCTTCTCGGAAGGTATTTTGTTAATGTGTGTTGCATGTTATAGTTTAGTTTAGTTTAGTTTAGTTTAGTCGACGGATCAACATCATGGCATACGCGTGTAACCCATAAGTGCTCAATTCTACTCCCAACTCAAGCCTGAGTCCGGAGAATCTCAGCTCAGTGCACAAACTCCGTAGCACCGGCGAGGATCCTGAAATACTTTGGGTCGATTTTTAACTCGAAATTATGCCCGGACAGCGTCATTAGGCTACTCGTTTTCGATTTCCAACTGCGAGGGGGCGTCCGATCTCACTACCCCAAGACCGGGGGACATTTTGTTACTAGAAGTCCACGTGAAATAAATCCCGGCCCTCACCGGGGCTTGAACCTGGGACCTCCAGCACTCGAGGTGGACACCATACCTCGAGACCACTCCCCCCCCCCCGCCATGAACCATGTTGTATGTTATATAAAGTGGCATGGGTTTGTGTGTGTGTGTGTGTGTGTGCGTGTGTGTGTTTAAGAGAGAGAGAGAGAGAGAGAGAGAGAGAGAGAGAGAGAGAGAGAGAGAGAGAGAGAGAGAGAGAGAGATTTACTTCAAAAGGTTTTGACGTATCTGTCTTTACTTTTACGCAACTTTGGCTTGGCGTATGTAAACTTTTCCAAATATTAGTTAGATATTCGCTAATTCCGTATTGTCTATGGCAATCCCATAACATATTCCTGTCAACTTTGTCAAAAGCTTTTTCCTGGTCTATGAATGCGACTTTACATGTCCTATGACGGTCAACTGCGTTTTCTGTCAGTTGTCTGTGTGAATATTTTGTCTGCGTAGCTTCTGTTTGGTCTATTGTCCGTCTGGGCTTCCGCTAATTGTTCTTCGACTAATGGTTCTAATTTTCTTTCTATGGTTCTGGCAAACATTTTCCCTGTGTGACTTGGTAGTGGGGTTCCTCTATAATTTGTACAATCTTTCTTATTGCCTTTATTTATCCAAACTAGTACGGTTATTGCTGTTTGTCAACCATCTGGCGTTTCTTTCAGGCCATTGTGTCCCTATTTCTCCAGCTGATTCTCCGGCTTCTGTGGGTAAATTGTCAGTTCCTGTGGCTTGTTTAATCACTTGTTTAACCTCTGCCAGTAATATTTCTGATTCCAGCACTTCAATCGCTGCTGCTGTGTTATTTATAATGTTACGAGGGGAAGTCAATAAGTAAGTCACAAATGGCTGCAGAAAAATAACTAAATAAGCTAACAGTTTGAAACAAGTTTATTTTTTTACATACATTGTCCCTTTATTCCTAAACATAATTTCCATTAACATTGATGCACTTATCCAATCGTTTTATCAGTCCTCCCAAACCGGTTGCATAGAACTGCGTGCTGTTTTCTAAACCACATTTTCACTTCACATTCAACTTCGGCGTCATTCGCGAAATGTCTCCCGCCAAGGTGGGTTTTCAGTGTTCCAAAAAGGTGGTCATCGCTTGGGACTAAGTCGGGGCTGTAAGGTGGATGGTCCAGAACTTCCCACCTTAGTTGGTTAATTTTCTCCTGGGTTAATCGAGCCGTAGCCGTATGAGGTCTGGCATTGTAATGAAGAAGCAACACTCCTCTAGTCAGCAGTCTTAGACGTTTTCTTCGAATTTCATCATGATGCATCGATAGAACTTCACAGTGCGATTCAGAATTCACATTGCCACCTTTCTTCTTGAAATTGGTAAAAGCACTCCTTGACAATCCCAGAACACTGTCAGCATAACCGTCCCTGCTGATGGCGTAACCTTGAATTTTTGGACACATGGCGAAGAAGGATGTTTCCATGCATTGAAGCACACTTTGATTCGGGCTGACAGTGATGCACCCATGATTCGTCCCCAGTAGCAATACTGTTCAGCATGTCCTCTCCTTCATCTTCATATCGACAGAGATGATGCAAGGACAGGCCGATTCGGTTCATTTTGTGTTCCTCCTTCAATTGTCTGGGTACCCATCTTGAGCACACTTTCTTAAATTTCAGTCGATCATGCATTATGCTGTATGCTGAACCATGTGAGCACCCTATTGCAGATGCTACAGAGTCTATCGTTACTCGCCTGTCACCACTAATCATCTCCTCCACCCGCTGCAAGGATGCTTCTGTTGCAATCTCAACAGGACGATCAGATCGGATTTCATCAACAATTTTAGAGCGTCCTTGAGAAACTTTTTCTACCCTTCTATGCACCGTTTTACGGGACAAACATTTGTCAGCATAAACAGGAAGCATTTCCTTATGAATGTCCTTTGCAGGCAGTCCTTTTGCCCAGAAAAATCGCAAAACAGCGAGTTGCGCTTTGGTTATAAACTCAGTAAGTACAGTCGCCATTTTGTTTATGCGCTGCGCATGCACATGAGACACCTAGCGCCACCTCACGAAAAGGAATATAAAGTTCGATGTTGCTGTCACCTAATGTCACCTGTAAAAAACACCAACTACATTTACCTATCATCCCACAGAACTGTGTGACTTACTTATTGACTCGCCATCGTATTTACAGTTTTGTCTGTTTTATTGAAATTAGGCAGTCCTTTAAAATAATTATCTATCGAAGACCATTTTGGAACTTTGTGTAGGTTGTCGGTTTTTTTTTTTTTTTTTTTTTTTTTTTTTTTTTCATTATTTAGTATTTCTGTTAAGTAATATTCCCCAATGTCTTGTCTAATTGCTCTTTCTTTGGGACGCAGAGGTGTTTCCAAGGCACCAGGGCCGGGTTATATACTGGCCAAGACCTATTGACGCGTCCTCGCCGAGCGTCCTGGGCAACAGGTCCCTTCGGGGTCCTGGCTGAAGTCAATAGGATCGCCGATTCCTCCGAAGTCGGAGAGTGTCTGCCTGTACGGCGAGGAACCACCAGTCTGTACACCAATAAGCCAGACATGGGACAACGGATACTCACGCAAACCTCAGGTTCTGTATGACATCACACTGATGTTGGACAACAGGATGCCTTCATCCGACATACAGGACTTTGCGTTGGAGCTCAAGCCAATGAACACAAGCAAGCAAGCAAGCAAGCAAGCAAGCTCTTTCTTTATTGTAGTAGGTTCTTACTGCTGCCTTTTCTCCAAACTTTTACCATGAATCTTTCTTAGCTGGTTTTTTTTCCCCTCTGTTTATCAGTATTTTGAATAATTTTCTTCTGCTCTCTTTTTTAACAAAATAATTATAAGCTTTATTTTTTCTTATTCCAAATGTCTTTTATGTCATTATTCCACCATGCTGGTATTTTACAACCAACTTTTCCTTTCGTCTTTGCTCCAAATAATTCTTGGGCTATCTTCATGAGTTACTTTGAATTTAATTAATTCTTCGTTGACTGCAAGTGTCTTTTGAGGAAGTTTTTCATAACTGTATTGTAAATTTTTTGGTAGCCCTTTTTTTTTCATTTTCTTCTTAATCTTGTTCTTTTCATTTCATTACTTCAGTGTTCCATTTCTTCTTTTTTATTTGTGACTTCATGTTGGCTGTTCTGTCTGTTATCACCATGTCATGAAATGTGTCTTATATTTCTTGTGGCTGTGGCGTTATAGAAGTCTTTTGTCCTTGTCAAGATATAATCAATTATACTCTTTACTTCCGGGTCTTTTCATTTACCACGTAGGTGAACACCTGGGAGGTTGACTTCTGGATCTTTCCATGTATATCACGTGAACACCCGAGAGGCTCTATGTTTGAAGAAAATACTTAATTAGTTAATTAGTCAGTCAGTCAGTCAGTCAGTCGGTCGGTCGGTCGGTTGGTCGGTCGGCCGGTCGGTCAGTCGGTCGGTCGGTTGGTCGGTCAGTCAGTCAGCCAGTCAGTCAGTCAGATAGTTAGTTAGTTAGTTAGTTAGTTAGTTAGTTAGTTATTTAGTTAGTTAGTTAGTTAGTTGGTTGGTTGGTTGGTTGGTTGGTTAGTTAGTTAGGTGGTTGGTTGGCTGGCTGGCTGGTTGGTTGGTTGGTTGGTTGATTGGTTGGTTGGTTAGTCTGTCACGGTTCCAACTTCACGGCAAAGGGTTGCGTCATCATGCTCCATTCCTGTGCCAGTGAATATCACACAAAATGCTTCTCACTAACCCATGTGAAAAGTGGAACAGACAGGAGTCTCGACAAACCAACAGCCCTCACAGGTATACTTTGCATACTGCCGCTGTCAGATTGCCAACACAAAAGTCCGCTCGAAAAATACAGTTCACCGTCGATGGAAGCAGCAGTCACTAGAAAACCAGCAGCCACACATTACTGCATAAGGCAAACCCAGTTAGTTCAGCGACCGACAGGCTGCCATTTTCTGAACATGCAGTTCACGTCACAAACAGCAGCAAACGGATGTAAAAGCACTCCACGTGAAATCCACAGCTCATAGTGTTGCTCCAAGCACTCAACTCAGTAGCAGGGCGACGGAACCATGCACTACCTGTCCAACACGAGGAAAATGCGTAAGAAAGCATTGGTAATCACAAGATCTTGCTGTGCACATATTTCTAGTTGTCTTTCACCATTTGCATTTCTCTCACTGTTTGTATCACCACACTTGCCTGTGTATCTGGCGCATGACCTTCTGCTATTTCCTACTTTGCCATTGAAGTCCCCCATTACATCAAGTTTATCCTCTGGGCTTTTTTGACTAGTTTCCTCTTGCAACTCATCAAAGTATTGTTCTAGTTCTTCTTTGCTATAATTTTCATGGCAGGGTGGATGTATGTGCATATCAGGTCTTAGTCAGACATGGTTGAGCTACCGAATAACAGTAGACTGTACTACCTGCTTTCTGTTAGCTCCGAATGTTGGGCGGCGCTCACTAAACCCAACACCCCACATTGTGTCAGCGGCTTCGGGCGGAGGATCACAATTGGGATGGTACAAGCCTTTACACTTGTTTTTTTGTTGTTGTTTTTTTGCGTATCCTTTACAGGACTTAGCTGTCAACAGCAGCATCTTTCAGCTGTCTGTTGATCTCTTGGCAAGATTACGCTCAGTAGTTTGCCATTGCTTTCTGAGCGGCAGGCTCTGTTATCCCGCAAGTCACCAGCGGGGGTCGAACCGCTGCCAGCTCTCGCCCGCTTACGAGACTCTGCGTGATAAACGGGATTACGGAGAAAGTGTTGTCACCCCTCGGCCAGAGAGACCGGCAGCCTTTACCCTAGTGCGAGGAAATGCAACCTACAGATTAAATATCGTGGCAGGGCACACCACGCCCGAAGCCTTGATCGGCAACTGTTCTGAGATCGAAGCTCTGACAGGCGGACAGTTAGAGTATTGTCTTGCTAAGGCCATCTGGCTGGTGCAGTCGCCGCAAACTGTGCAGGCTAGGGTTTTCTTTTTGCTCCCGACCGAGAAAAAAAAAATGCATCACTTTATCGAGGATTCGAACCCAGGTATGCCGAATGGGAGCCCGAAGTTATAGTCACTCGACCAGGCGGTCCTCAGGCTGAGAACTTAGTCCACAATTATTTGGCCGTGGCAAGCAGCGATAAATTACCACATTACACTCCCACAAAACTGAACACGAGAGTTAAGCGAGATACGATCGACAATAAAGACATTACAGATGTTACAAATTGTTGAATATTTTGGCTCCACATTATGCACAGCAGGAGAACAACGTCTAGGAGTCATGACCTAGAAGGGCCCGCCTCTTGAGAGTGTCAGGAAGGTAAATGGGTAGAAGCTTTCGACGATGGGGAGACTGCTTCTGATGATGAGAAGCCGCCTGTCGTGGTGGTTCAGCGGTGGAGTTGTTGCAACTGATAGCGCTATTGGGCGGGAGTGGACTGGTCACAGCAATGCACAGGTTAAGCAATGTGCAACGTATGGCACAACAAATGAGCAATCTGGACATTTTAAGGGAGGCAAAGTCGCAAAGAAAGCTTATCACAAACAGCAAAAAGAGGCAGTCATCTTTTTTTGGCCACGTTATGAGAAGACAAAAAACTGGAGCATGTCGTGACAACCGGAATTATTTGTGGAAAGAGAGATAGCAGGAGACAGTGTGAGAAAACTATCGACAGTCTTGGCACGGAGGGAAGTCCACACGCGAATTGATCCATGCCGTTGGAGATCGCAATTTGTGGAGGGGCATGATCCTTCACGCCTGTCCTCAAGGCATTTGATGATGATGATGGTATAACACAAGTAAACAAGTGACAGTCACATGTGTCAGAGCTCCGACTTGCCTGTGGCCACATCTGGGTGTGAGTCATGAATTATTTCGCGATCACTTAAGCAGATAATTGGGTCTTTTGAATTTAAATGCGACAAAAAAAGTTCTTAGAATATCCTGGACCAAGAGAAAAAGAAAAACAATGATATTTTACAAGATCTGAACATGGGAGAAACCTGGTTCATGGATAGCAAAATGTCTCCGACACTGAAATGTTATTTGTCCGTCAAGATTGATGATGACCGTTCATTTCATCCTGTGGGGTTGAAAGTATGGAGCCCTGAGTTCTAAGATGGCTGATAAGGCCTATTTTGGCTAGAAATGTTCTTTGACAATGTGGACAAAGAATACTTGACGTTTCTGGAGGAGGATTTCCTGCAGTGGTTTTTCTGTCCAGCCTTTTCTTCACAGCTCTTGCAGTCCTGGTTGCCTCACACGTGACTGCACCCTTGCGTAATGATGCACGCCACGAATTTCGGTTTCTAGACGGAAGAGGACTGGTCACAGCAATACACTGAAATACTGCGGCAATATTAAACGTCTCTGACCAATAATCAGATGTTAATTGCTACGAGATAAAGAGTGTTGAAATGTAACATAAAACCTGTATTATTTTCAATCTTATGTTACCAATTTCAGAAAGCAATGGCAAACTACTGAAAGTAAACTTGCCAAAAGATCACAAACAGCTAAAAAATAAAGTCTGGGTTTGACTGTGACGTCCAGTAAAGGATATGCAACCAACACCAATGTTACCAAGATCAAACTTGGACATTATCCACATCACACTTACGCAAAATCAACACTTGCAAGATGAGATGCTTGAGGAGAGCTGCCAACTTAACTATCCAAAACTGAGTAAGATAGTTCAGACAGTAGGATCAACACCTTGTGTCACATTTATTGAAAGACAGAAGATCGAATAGTTTGGCCAGCTCGTTAGAATGCAACACCATCAACTGTTTTTTTTTTTTTTGGTTCGCATTTCCTTTACAGGAAATCGCTGTCAACATCAGCATCTTTTAGCTGATTGTTGATTTCTTGGCAAGATTACGCTCAGTAGTTTACACCAACAACTACTAGCTACATTAAAGAAGATCTGCTACGAGAGCAACAGGACACCCGAGAAGAAAGTGTATTGACGACATCAAAGACATTGTACAATCACACGGAATGACACTATCCAGTGACGACATCAAAGACATTGTACAATCACACGGAATGACACTATCCAGTGACGACATCAAAGACATTGTACAATCACACGGAATGACACTATCCAGTGACGACATCAAAGACATTGTACAATCACACGGAATGACACTATCCAGTGACGACATCAAAGACATTGTACAATCACACGGAATGACACTATCCAGTGACGACATCAAAGACATTGTACAATCACACGGAATGACACTATCCAGTGATGACATCAAAGACATTGTACAATCACACGGAATGACACTATCCAGTGATGACATCAAAGACATTGTACAATCACACGGAATGACACTATCCAGTGACGACATCAAAGACATTGTACAATCACACGGAATGACACTATCCAGTGACGACATCAAAGACATTGTACAATCACACGGAATGACACTATCCAGTGACGACATCAAAGACATTGTACAATCACACGGAATGACACTATCCAGTGCCGACATCAAAGACATTGTACAATCACACGGAATGACACTATCCAGTGACGACATCAAAGACATTGTACAATCACACGGAATGACACTATCCAGTGACGACATCAAAGACATTGTACAATCACACGGAATGACACTATCCAGTGACGACATCAAAGACATTGTACAATCACGCGGAATGACACTATCCAGTGCCGCACATCGGGCGCTGGAGAGCCAATTATTCCTCCTCACGACGCTTGAGGGCAAATGTGGAAAATGATGATGATGACGACTTTTGTATGTTTGTGAAAAGTGGACAATGAGCAGACAAGCTGACAAACATCTAATGGGAGTGAAGATGTGGTTTCTGAGGACAGAATACCATGGACAGACAGAAAAACCAATAAGCAAGTTCTACAAGAAACAAATGAAAACAGTAAACTCATTAGAGAAATTAGACCTAGACAGACAAGATTTTGTGGGCATGTTATGAGAACAAATAAATTGGACAATTGTGTGATAATGCTAGGACTGAGGGGAAAAGAAGAAGGGGATTCAATTTCACCGCCTTGATGCCAATCACACTGAAGACCACCTGTACGAGAGGCGAAGATCTAGTTGCTATGCAAATATGGGTCCCCAGGCATGGGATGCAGGTAGGTAATTCATGGTTAGGTAAGCTATTTGTTACGCTCCAATTCCGTGGTTTGTCACCTGAATTATTTACGATCTTACCTGGCCAAGGTGAGTCACGGATGGCGACATCTGTCTTATGCCACAGCTCAGGGCTTGATGAGCAATATGGGGTTCCCATAGTTGCACAATCTGTGGGCAGCTTATCGGGCTCTCTCTCTCTCTCTCTCTCTCTCTCTCTCTCTCTCTCTCTCTCTCTCTCTCTCTCTCTCTCTCTCTCTCTTTGACCCTTTGAAAATAAAGTTCGTTCGTTCGTTCGCTCTCTCTCTCTCTCTCTCTCTCTCTCTCTCTCTCTCTCTCTCTCTCTCTCTCTCTCGCTGTGTGTGTCTGTGTGTGTGTGTGTGTGTGTGTGTGTGTGTGTGTGTGTGTGTGTGTTTCACTTTCTGTCAGTCCTACTTTCTGTTTCTCCATCTCTAACACTTAAATTCGCTTTCTCTCCTTCTCCATCTCCCCTCTCCCCCTCCCTCTCTCTCTCTCTCTCTCTCTCCCCTCCCTCTCTCTCCCTCTCTCTCTCCCTCTCCCTCTCCCTCTCTCTCTGCCTCTCTCTCTGCCTCTCTATCTCTCTGTCTCTACCTCTCTCTCCCTCTCCTTCTCTCTCTCTGCCTCTCTCTCTGTCTCTCTCTCCCTCTCTCTCTCTGTCTTTCTCTCCCTCTCCCTCTCTCTCTGTCTCTACCTCTCTCTCCGTCTCTCTCTGTCTCTACCTCTCCCTCTCTCTCTGCCTCTCCCTCTCTCTCCTTCTCTCTATGCCTCTCTCTATCTCTCTCTGTCTCTACCTCTCTCCCTCTCCCTCTCTCTGCCTCTATCTCTGTCTCTACCTCTTCCTCTCTCTCTCTCTGCCTCTCTCTCTGTCTCTCTCTCCCTCTCTCTCTGTCTCTCTCTCTCCCTCTCCGTCTCCCTCTCTATCTCTGTCTCTACCTCTCTCTCTCCGTCTCTCTCTCTGCCTCTCTCTCTCTGTCTCTACCTCTCCCTCTCTCTCTGCCTCTCCCTCTCTCTCTGCCTCTCCCTCTCTCTCTCTCTCTCTGTCTCTACCTCGTTCCCTGTCTCTTCCTTACCCCCCTCTCTGTCTCTGTTTCTCTGTCTCTTTCCCTCCATATCGCTGTATCAGTCCATCTCTCTCTCTCTCTTCTGTGTCTCTTTCCCTCCATCCCGTTGTATCAGTCCATCTCTCTCCCTTCTCTGTCTCTTTCCCTCCATCTTTCTGTATCAGTCCATTTCTCTCCCTTCTCTGTCTCATTCCCTCCATCTCGCTGTGTCATTTCATCTCTTTCCCTTCTCTGTCTCCTTTCCCCCATCTCGCTGTATCAATCCATCTCACTCCCTCTCTCTCTTTACTTCTCCCTCCCCCTTGTCTCGTGTCGTTCTGACCCCCCCCCCCCCCCTCCCCCGACACTCACCAGCTGGTACAGTAGTGTGGTCACGTGTTCTGGTCGTCATCGCGTCACATGATCTGGTCCCCCTGCTCGACCCAGTCCAAGCTGGCTGTCAGAACATATCTTGGGAATTAAAGGCGGCCGCAGTGGTATCCACAGCCTAGAGGGCGACAGGTCAATCCAGTCTTCCAATATAGTCTTCTTCTTCTTCTTCTTCTTCTTCTTCTTCTTCTGCGTTCATCCGGAGTTGTTGTTTTTTTTTTTTTTCGGACGTAATTGCGTTGTGCCTGTTTACAGCAAAGCTGCGTTCTTGCGCCGTTAGGCCGACACATCCGGCTTCTGCGGACATTTGTTGACCGGATTAACCTTCCCAGTGAGATAATACAGTCGGTTGCATATCCTTTGCAGGACGTCGCAGTCCACCCCAGCATATTGTTTTTGGCTATTTCTGATCTCTTGGCAAGTTTACGTTCAGTAGTTTTCCATTGCTTTCTGAACGACAGGCACCCATAAAAAATAAAATGTTTGCATATCCTTTACAGGACATCGCTGTCAACATCAGCATCTTTCAGCTGATTGGTGATTTCTTTGGCAAGATTACGCTCAGTAGTTTGCCATTGCTTTATGAGCGGCCGGCTCACATACCCCTTAAGTTACCGACGCGATTCGAACCACGTCTGATTCTCACCGTTGTCACGTTACTTACGAGAGTATATGAGATTACGGAGAATAGTTGCTAACCTCTAGGCCAGGAAGCCGGCACAGGCACCCATACCATTTTATAAAATAAAAACCAGCGCAAGGCGATCTGCTGCCAAATCGCACACAGATGTGTTTTGAACGCGGTATGCGGGATTATGAAATGCGTCGGTAACACCTTCGCCACGGAGCCTGCGTACAGATAATAGCACATACCAAATAAGCTTGAGTTGTGTTGTGTTGAGTTGAGTTGAGTTGAGTTGAGTATAGCTGCGTTCAATTTAGGTGCGTTGTGTTATTTTGAGTTAGGTTGAGTTGGCTTCTGTTGAGTCAACAACCGATATCACAGCATTTGGAACATTCTTATATGCTTTCATCTTTCATATTCAACAACCAGCGGAGAGTCCCAATACTAATGGTCTCTACTTTACTTACTTCATCTTCTTCTTGCCTTCCCCCACTTATCTCAGTGAAGTGTTGGGGGAGATGTAAAGATCATTTATACACTCTTTCTAATGCTCTTTGTAAGTTGGTATTCATTTCTCCTAGGTTGTTCTTGATACCATCACTCTATTTTTTACGTTACATTGCATCTCCTGGTTTCATCTTTTGGCATCTCCAAGTAGACAGCTAAATCTTCTTCAGCTTGTCAGGCAAGTCGTATAGCCATTTCTTACTGCATATTTCACCTCACGAATCTTTACTTACATACCTACCTACATGAAATACTTACCTACCTATATGAAATACTTAAATACATATATGAAATACATATATGAAATACTTACCTACATACATGAAATACTTACCTACATACATGAAATACTAACCTACCTACATGAAATAAATGTCTACCTACATGAAATACTTACCTACATGAACTACTTACCTACCTACATGAAATACTTAGCTACCTACATTAAATAATTACCTACATGAAATACTTACCTACATGAAATACTTACCTACCTACATGAAATACTTATCTACCTACATGAAATACTTACCTACCTACATGAAATACTTACCTTCATGAAATACTTACCTACCTACATGAAATACTTAGCTACCCACATGAAATACTTACCTACATGAAATACTTACCTACCTACATGAAATACTTAGCTACCTACATGAAATACTTACCTACATGAAATACTTAGCTACCTACATGAAATACTTACCTACATGAAATACTTAGCTACCTACATGAAATAATTACCTAAATAAAATACTTACCCACCTACATGTAATACTTGGCAAGGCTTGGCTTGCATGCATCCCTTATAATTGCTTCCGATTCAGTATCCTTATCACGTTGTGGAAACTATTTTTGCTCATTCCTGTTATTTATTGTATTTATTCCCATACCTTCTAGGGTCATATAGTGCTTACACAAGGGAAATCGTGCCACTTTCAGCGACACAGAATTGGCTGTTTCTGTGTCACGCTTCAGTTGAGCTATATCTGTACATTCCAAGTTAAGTTGTATTCACTTTAATTCGAAGTAATATCCGATATACCTGAAAACGGATCTCTCAAATGTTGTAGGCGTCAGTGAATAATTAACTAATGAATTTGGGCTAGTTAAATTATAATTAATGTTGAGACCGGCGGAGCACTTAAGACAGTAGGCTTGTCCGCCTGGAAAATGTTAAGAAAGGTGTCATTTGTTATCTCAGTTTGTGTTCCCCTTGTTGGATGTCACGTGTACCGACGATAGCTCAGTCGGTGTTTTAGTTAAAGGATCCTGGTACTGCGCAAGAATGGTTTCTGGTGTGGCAGGAGGATTCCAGGACATAACGTATTGTGTCATTTATTACAGAGAACTACGTCGTTCTCTTATTATTGTTATTATTTTCCTGCACCTCCTCCTCCACCCCCTTCTTCTCCTTCTTCTTCTTCTTCTTCTTCTTCTTCTTCTTCTTCTTCTTCTACTTCTTCTTCTTCTTCTTCTTCTTCTTCTTCTTCTTCTCCTCCTCCTCTTCCTCCTCCTCCTCCTCCTCCTCCTTCTTCTTCTTCTTCTTCTTCTTCTTCTTCTTCTTCTTCTTCTTCTTCTTCTTCTTCTTCTTCTCCTCCTCCTCTTCCTCCTCCTCCTCCTCCTCCTCCTCCTTCTTCTTCTTCTTCTTCTTCTTCTTCTTCTTCTTCTTCTTCTTCTTCTTCTTCTTCTTCTTCTTCTTCTCTATCTCCTCAGTGAAGTGTTGGGGGAAGAGTAATGCTCTTTTATGAAGTCTTTCTAATGCTCTTTGGAAGAGTTGCAAGTTGGTATTTATTTCTCTAAAGTTGTTCTGAATAACATCACTCCATCTTTTACGTGGTCTCTCCCTTGCCCAGTATCCATTATATTTTCACAATGTGGCTTTTTGTGGCAGATGGTACCAGGGAATTCTTGTGAGATGGCCAAACCATTTACGAGTAGTATATTGTTCTTTAAGGAGCTGCATGACTGGTTTCAGACCTCTGCTAATTCCCTCATTCCTAATCCTATCTCTCACGGTTACTCCGGCATCTCTTTTAGTGCATCTCATCTCTGTGGTTATCATTTTGCGCTCATTACTTGCAGTAAACATAGTTCTGATGAGATTTGCTTTAGTACTTCTAGGTATCTTTCTATGCGACAGAAGTGGTACTAGTTTTCCCAGTAAATGATTTGCCTTTGCAAAACATGTATTGATTTCTCTATCCATTCCCCTACATGAAATGAACACTGACCCTAGCTATTTCATTTCGCTGGGTTTGTTCCCAGTTCTTTATTTTTATTGACAGGGTTTCTACCTGTCTGCCTGTCACCATTGTCTCTGCCTCTTAAACGCTTATTTCCATGTTATATTTCTCACACTTGGAACTGACTTGATTTAGATAGTTCTGAAGGCTCACTTCCCCTTATGCCATTAATGCTTGGTTGTCCGCAAATAATAATTGTGAAATGTTATTTTCTTCTTCGTTCTCTGCCTCTCGGGAGGTATTGTTAATGTGTGTTGCATGTTATAGTTTAGTTTAGTTTAGTTTAGTTTAGTCGACGGATCAACATCATGGCATACGCGTGTAACCCATAGGTGCTCCATTCTACTCCCAACTCAAGCCTGAGTCCGGAGAATCTCAGCTCAGTGCACGAACTCTGTAGCACCGGCGAGGATCCTGAAATACTTTGGGTAGATTTTTAACTCGAAATTTTGCCGAGGCAGCGTCATTAGGCTACTCGTTTTCGATTTCCATCTGCAAGGGGGCGTCCGATCTCACTACCCAGAGACCGGGGGACATTTTGTTACTAGAAGTCCACGTGAAAAAATCCCGGCCCTCACAGGGGCTTGAACCCGGGACCTCCAGCACTCGAGGTGGACACCATACCTCGAGACCACTCACTCCCCCCCCCCTGCCATGAACCATGTTTTATGTTATATAAAGTGGCATGGGTGTGTGTTTGTTTGAGAGAGAGCGAGAGAGAGAGAGAGAGAGAGAGAGAGAGAGAGAGAGAGAGAGAGAGAGAGAGAGAGAGAGAGAGAGAGAGAGAGAGAGAGAGAGAGAGAGAGAGAGAGAGATTTACTTCAAAAGGTTTTGACGTATCTGTCTTTACTTTTACGCAACTTTGGCTTGGCGTATGTAAACTTTTCCAAACATTAATTAGATGTTTGCTAATTCCGTATTGTCTATGGCAATCCCATAACATATTCCTGTCAACTTTGTCAAAAGCTTTTTCCTGGTCTATGAATGCGACTTTACATGTCCTATGACGGTCAACTGCGTTTTCTGTCAGTTGTCTGTGTGAATATTTTGTCTGCGTAGCTTCTGTTTGGTCTATTGTCCGTCTGGGCTTCCGCTAATTGTTCTTCGACTAATGGTTCTAATTTTCTTTCTATGGTTCTGGCAAACATTTTCCCTGTGTGACTTGGTAGTGGGGTTCCTCTATAATTTGTACAATCTTTCTTATTGCCTTTATTTATCCAAACTAGTACGGTTATTGCTGTTTGTCAACCATCTGGCGTTTCTTTCGGGCCATTGTGTCCCTATTTCTCCAGCTGATTCTCCGGCTTCTGTGGGTAAATTGTCAGTTCCTGTGGCTTTGTGCTTTGGTGCCATTTTAATCACTTGTTTAACCTCTGCCAGTAATATTTCTGATTCCAGCACTTCAATCACTGCTGCTGTGTTATTTATAATGTTACGAGGGGAAGTCAATAAGTAAGTCACAAATGGCTGCAGAAAAATAACTAAATAAGCTAACAGTTTGAAAAACGTTTATTTTTGTACATACATTGTCCCTTTATTCCTAAACATAATTTCCACCAACATTGATGCACTTATCCAATCGTTTTATCAGTCCTCCCAAACCGGCTGCATAGAACTGCGTGCTGTTTTCTAAACCACATTTTCACTTCACATTCAACTTCGGCGTCATTCGCGAAATGTCTCCCGCCAAGGTGGGTTTTCAGTGTTCCAAAAAGGTGGTCATCGCTTGGGACTAAGTCGGGGCTGTAAGGTGGATGGTCCAGAACTTCCCACCTTAGTTGGTTAATTTTCTCCTGGGTTAATCGAGCCGTATGAGGTCTGGCATTGTAATGAAGAAGCAACACTCCTCTAGTCAGCAGTCCTGGACGTTTTCTTCGAATTGCATCATGATGCATCGATAGAACATCACAGTACGATTCAGAATTCACATTGCCACCTTTCTTCTTGAAATTGGTAAAAGCACTCCTTGACAATCCCAGAACACTGTCAGCATAACCGTCCCTGCTGATGGCGTAACCTTGAATTTTTGGACACAAGGCGAAGAAGGATGTTTCCGTGCATTGAAGCACGCTTTGATTCGGGCTGGTAGTGATGCACCCATGATTCGTCCCCAGTAACAATCCTGTTCAGCATGTCCTCTCCTTCATCTTCATATCGACAGAGATAATGCAAGAACAGGCCGATTCGGTTCATTTTGTGTTCCTCCTTCAATTGTCTGGGTACCCACCTTGAGCACACTTTCTTAAATTTCAATCGATCATGCATTATGCTGTATGCTGAACCATGTGAGCACCCTACTACAGATGCTACAGAGTCTATCGTTACTCGCCTGTCACCTCTAATCATCTCCTCCACCCGCTGCAAGGATGCTTCTGTTGCTATCTCAACAGGACGACAAGATCGGATTTCATCAACAATTTTAGAGCGTCCTTGAGAAACTTTTTCTACCCTGCTATGCACCGTTTTACGGGACAAACATTTGTCAGCATAAACAGGAAGCATTTCCTTATGAATGTCCTTTGCAGGCAGTCCTTTTGCCCAGAAAAATCGCAAAACAGCGAGTTGCTCTTTGGTTATAAACTCAGTAAGTACAGTCGCCATTTTGTTTATGCGCTGCGCATGCACATGAGACACCCAGCGCCACCTGACGAAAAGGAATATAAAGTTCGATGTTGCTGTCACCTAATGACACCTGTAAAAAACACCAACTACATTTACTTATCATCCCACAGAACTGTGTGACTTACTTATTGACTCGCCCTCGTATTTACAGTTTTGTCTGTTTTATTGAAATTAGGCATTCTTTAAAATAATTATCTATCGAAGATCATTTTGGAACTTTGTGTAGGTTGTCGGTTGTTTTTTTTTTTTTTTTCATTATTTAGTATTTCTGTTAAGTAATATTCCCCAATGTCTTGTCTAATTGCTCTTTCTTTATTGTAGTAGGTTCTTACTGCTGCCTTTTCTCCAAACTTTTACCATGAATCTTTCTTAGCTGGGTTTTTTTTCCCCCTCTGTTTATCAGTATTTTGAACAATTTTCTTCTGCTCTCTTTTTTAACAAAATAATTATAAGCTTTATTTTTCTTATTCCAAATGTCTTTTATGTCATTATTCCACCATGCTGGTATTTTACAACCCACTTTTCCTTTCGTCTTTGCTCCAAATAATTCTTGGGCTATCTTCATGAGTTACTTTGAATTTAATTAATTCTTCGTTGACTGCAAGTGTCTTTTGAGGAAGTTTTTCATAACTGTATTGTAAATTTTTTGGTAGCCTTTATTTTTTTTTTCATTTTCTTCTTAATCTTGTTCTTTTCATTTCATTACTTCAGTGTTCCATTTCTCCTTTTTTCTTTGTGACTTCATGTTGGCTGTTCTGTCTGTTATCACCATGTCATGAAATGTGTCTTATATTTCTTGTGGCTGTAGCCTACGTGACGTTATAGAAGTCTTTTGTCCTTGTCAAGATATAATCAATTATACTCTTTACTTCCGGGTCTTTTCATTTACCACGTAGATGAACACCTGGGAGGTTGACTTCTGGATCTTTCCATGTATATCACGTGAACACCCAAGAGGCTCTATGTTTGAAGAAAATACTTAATTAGTTAATTAGTCAGTCAGTCAGTCAGTCAGTCAGTCGGTCGGTCGGTCGGTTGGTCGGTCGGCCGGTCGGTCGGTCGGTCGGTCGGTTGGTCGGTCAGTCAGTCAGCCAGTCAGTCAGTCAGATAGTTAGTTAGTTAGTTAGTTAGTTAGTTAGTTAGTTAGTTAGTTAGTTAGTTAGTTAGTTAGTTAGTTAGCTAGCTAGTTAGTTGGTTGGTTGGTTGGTTGGTTGGTTGGTTGGTTGGTTGGTTGGTTGGTTGGTTAGTTAGTTAGGTGGTTGGTTGGCTGGCTGGCTGGTTGGTTGGTTGGTTGGTTGGTTGGTTGGTTGGTTGATTGGTTGGTTGGTTAGTCTGTCGCGGTTCCAACTTCACGGCAAAGGGTTGCGTCATCATGCTCCATTCCTGTGCCAGTGAATATCACACAAAATGCTTCTCACTAACCCATGTGAAAAGTGGAACAGACAGGAGTCTCGACAAACCAACAGCCCTCACAGGTATACTTTGCATACTGCCGCTGTCAGATTGCCAACACAAAAGTCCGCTCGAAAAATACAGTTCACCGTCGATGGAAGCAGCAGTCACTAGAAAACCAGCAGCCACACATTACTGCATAAGGCAAGCCCAGTTAGTTCAGCGACCGACAGGCTGCCATTTTCTGAACATGCAGTTCACGTCACAAACAGCAGCAAACGGATGTAAAAGCACTCCACGTGAAATCCACAGCTCATAGTGTTGCTCCAAGCACTCAACTCAGTAGCAGGGCGACGGAACCATGCACTACCAGTCCAACACGAAGAAAATGCGTAAGAAAGCATTGGTAATCACAAGATCTCACTGTGCACATATTTCTAGTTGTCTTTCACCATTTGCATTTCTCTCACTGTTTGTATCACCACACTTGCCTGTGTATCTGGCGCATGACCTTCTGCTATTTCCTACTTTGCCATTGAAGTCCCCCATTACATCAAGTTTATCCTCTGGGCTTTTTTGACTAGTTTCCTCTTGCAACTCATCAAAGTATTGTTCTAGTTCTTCTTTGCTATAATTTTCATGGCAGGGTGGATGTATGTGCATATCAGGTCTTAGTCAGACATGGTTGAGCTACCGAATAACAGTAGACTGTACTACCTGCTTTCTGTTAGCTCCGAATGTTGGGCGGCGCTCACTAAACCCAACACCCCACATTGTGTCAGCGGCTTCGGGCGGAGGATCACAATTGGGATGGTACAAGCCTTTACACTTGTTTTTTTGTTGTTGTTTTTTTGCGTATCCTTTACAGGACTTAGCTGTCAACAGCAGCATCTTTCAGCTGTCTGTTGATCTCTTGGCAAGATTACGCTCAGTAGTTTGCCATTGCTTCCTGAGCGGCAGGCTCTGTTATCCCGCAAGTCACCAGCGCGGGTCGAACCGCTGCCAGCTCTCGCCCGCTTACGAGACTCTGCGTGATAAACGGGATTACGGAGAAAGTGTTGTAACCCCTCGGCCAGAGAGACCGGCAGCCTTTACCCTAGTGCGAGGAAATGCAACCTACAGATTAAATATCGTGGCAGGGCACACCACGCCCGAAGCCTTGATCGGCAACTGTTCTGAGATCGAATCTCCGACAGGCGGACAGTTAGAGTATTGTCTTGCTAAGGCCATCTGGCTGGTGCAGTCGCCGCAAACTGTGCAGGCTAGGGTTTTCTTTTTGCTCCCGACCGAGAAAAAAAAATGCATCACTTTATCGAGGATTCGAACCCAGGTATGCCGAATGGGAGCCCGACGTTATAGTCACTCGACCAGGCGGTCCTCAGGCTGAGAACTTAGTCCACAATTATTTGGCCGTGGAAAGCAGCGATAAATTACCACATTACACTCCCACAAAACTGAACACGAGAGTTAAGCGAGATACGATCGACAATAAAGACATTACAGATGTTACAAATTGTTGAATATTTTGGCTCCACATTATGCACAGCAGGAGAACAACGTCTAGGAGTCATGACCTAGAAGGGCCCGCCTCTTGAGAGTGTCAGGAAGGTAAATGGGTAGAAGCTTTCGACGATGGGGAGACTGCTTCTGATGATGAGAAGCCGCCTGTCGTGGTGGTTCAGCAGTGGAGTTGTTGCCACTGATAGCGCTATTGGGCGGGAGTGGACTGGTCACAGCAATGCACAGGTTAAGCAATGTGCAACGTATGGCACAACAAATGAGCAATCTGGACATTTTAAGGGAGGCAAAGTCGCAAAGAAAGCTTATCACAAACAGCAAAAAGAGGCAGTCATCTTTTTTGGCCACGTTATGAGAAGACAAAAAACTGGAGCATGTCGTGACAACCGGAATTATTTGTGGAAAGAGAGATAGCAGGAGACAGTGTGAGAAAACTATCGACAGTCTTGGCACGGAGGGAAGTCCACACGCGAATTGATCCATGCCGTTGGAGATCGCAATTTGTGGAGGGGCATGATCCTTCACGCCTGTCCTCAAGGCATTTGATGATGATGATGGTATAACACAAGTAAACAAGTGACAGTCACATGTGTCAGAGCTCCGACTTGCCTGTGGCCACATCTGGGTGTGAGTCATGAATTATTTCGCGATCACTTAAGCAGATAATTGGGTCTTTTGAATTTAAATGCGACAAAAAAAGTTCTTAGAATATCCTGGACCAAGAGAAAAAGAAAAACAATGATATTTTACAAGATCTGAACATGGGAGAAACCTGGTTCATGGATAGCAAAATGTCTCCGACACTGAAATGTTATTTGTCCGTCAAGATTGATGATGACCGTTCATTTCATCCTGTGGGGTTGAAAGTATGGAGCCCTGAGTTCTAAGATGGCTGATAAGGTCTATTTTGGCTAGAAATGTTCTTTGACAATGTGGACAAAGAATACTTGACGTTTCTGGAGGAGGATTTCCTGCAGTGGTTTTTCTGTCCTGCCTTTTCTTCACAGCTCTTGCAGTCCTGGTTGCCTCACACGTGACTGCACCCTTGCGTAATGATGCACGCCACGAATTTCCGTTTCTAGACGGAAGAGGACTGGTCACAGCAATACACTGAAATACTGCGGCAATATTAAACGTCTCTGACCAATAATCAGATGTTAATTGCTACGAGATAAAGAGTGTTGAAATGTAACATAAAACCTGTATTATTTTCAATCTTATGTTACCAATTTCAGAAAGCAATGGCAAACTACTGAAAGTAAACTTGCCAAAAGATCACAAACAGCTAAAAAATAAAGTCTGGGTTTGACTGTGACGTCCAGTAAAGGATATGCAACCAACACCAATGTTACCAAGATCAAACTTGGACATTATCCACATCACACTTACGCAAAATCAACACTTGCAAGATGAGATGCTTGAGGAGAGCTGCCAACTTAACTATCCAAAACTGAGTAAGATAGTTCAGACAGTAGGATCAACACCTTGTGTCACATTTATTGAAAGACAGAAGATCGAATAGTTTGGCCAGCTCGTTAGAATGCAACACCATCAACTGTTTTTTTTTTTTTTGGTTCGCATTTCCTTTACAGGAAATCGCTGTCAACATCAGCATCTTTTAGATGATTGTTGATTTCTTGGCAAGATTACGCTCAGTAGTTTACACCAACAACTACTAGCTACATTAAAGAAGATCTGCTACGAGAGCAAGAGGATGCCCGAGAAGAAAGTGGATTGACGACATCAAAGACATTGTACAATCACACGGAATGACACTATCCAGTGACGACATCAAAGACATTGTACAATCACACGGAATGACACTATCCAGTGACGACATCAAAGACATTGTACAATCACACGGAATGACACTATCCAGTGACGACATCAAAGACATTGTACAATCACACGGAATGACACTATCCAGTGACGACATCAAAGACATTGTACAATCACACGGAATGACACTATCCAGTGACGACATCAAAGACATTGTACAATCACACGGAATGACACTATCCAGTGACGACATCAAAAACATTGTACAATCACACGGAATGACACTATCCAGTGACGACATCAAAGACATTGTACAATCACACGGAATGACACTATCCAGTGACGACATCAAAGACATTGTACAATCACACGGAATGACACTATCCAGTGACGACATCAAAGACATTGTACAATCACACGGAATGACACTATCCAGTGACGACATCAAAGACATTGTACAATCACACGGAATGACACTATCCAGTGACGACATCAAAGACATTGTACAATCACACGGAATGACACTATCCAGTGACGACATCAAAGACATTGTACAATCACACGGAATGACACTATCCAGTGACGACATCAAAGACATTGTACAATCACACGGAATGACACTATCCAGTGACGACATCAAAGACATTGTACAATCACACGGAATGACACTATCCAGTGACGACATCAAAGACATTGTACAATCACACGGAATGACACTATCCAGTGACGACATCAAAGACATTGTACAATCACACGGAATGACACTATCCAGTGCCACCCATCGGGCGCTGGAGAGCAAATTATTCCTCCTCACGACGCGTGAGGGCAAATGTGGAAAATGATGATGATGACGACTTTTGTATGTTTGTGAAAAGTGGACAATGAGCAGACAAGCTGACAAACATCTAATGGGAGTGAAGATGTGGTTTCTGAGGACAGAATACCATGGACAGACAGAAAAACCAATAAGCAAGTTCTACAAGAAACAAATGAAAACAGTAAACTGATTAGAGAAATTAGACCTAGACAGACAAGATGTTGTGGGCATGTTATGAGAACAAATAAATTGGAGAATTGTGTGATAATGCTAGGACTGAGGGGAAAAGAAGAAGGGGATTCAATTTCACCGCCTTGATGCCAATCACACTGAAGACCACCTGTACGAGAGGCGAAGATCTAGTTGCTATGCAAATATGGGTCCCCAGGCATGGGATGCAGGTAGGTAATTCATGGATAGGTAAGCTATTTGTTACGCTCCAATTCCCTGGTTTGTCACCTGAATTATCTACGATCTTACCTGGCCCAGGTGAGTCACGGATGGCGACATCTGTCTTATGCCACAGCTCAGGGCTTGATGAGCAATATGGGGTTCCCATAGTTGCACAATCTGTGGGCAGCTTATCAGGCTCTCTCTCTCTCTCTCTCTCTCTCTCTCTCTCTCTCTCTCTCTCTCTCTCTCGCTCTCTCTCTCTCTTTGACCCTTTGAAAATAAAGTTCGTTCGTTCGTTCTCTCTCTCTCTCTCTCTCTCTCTCTCTCTCTCTCTCTCTCTCTCTCTCTCTCTCTCTCTCTCTCGCTGTGTGTGTGTTGTAGTAGTGTCAAATGAAGTAACAAGACTTGATCTGTACTAAAACTTTATACTTTATTCTCAAGATGACAAGCCGTGTCTTCTCAGCTGGACTATCGGATGTTGACTACCCTTCACAACAACAATACGTCACGATTGAGCATCTCTCTCCGCTTTCACTCATAATGCTCAATCGTGCTGTATCTCTAATTCCCCACTAGATCCTAATTATAACCCAAACTACACATACTGTTACACCTCCCCATGTTTATTAAAGAATTTTCCTTATAAAGGAAAAATCTTTACTCCTAATCCCCTTACTCTATTCCCTCTTTTTCCTCTAATCTTCCATAGTTCTTCTAATCCTCCCCAAACCAACTCCAATTTAATTAAACATTCTATTTCTTTAACTCTTTCCCCAGCTATATAATCAACCCACTTCTTCTTCCATTTTACCTCTATACCTCGTACCATGTACTGTAACCCTTTTTAAACTTACCATTTCTACTCTTCTTTCATTTCCCCAAACTATATAGCAATCCACTATATATTCCTTGGCTCCTCAAGTTCCTATATAAAATATGCATATTATAAACAAAATGGCTCGTAAAATCGTATTTGTACAACTGGCATTAGGAAATCACTCGCATTTCTCAATACAAGACAACCCGAACAACGAGAACAACGTATTTAGAAGAAGTAAAGAAGGGGTGCACCCAGTAAAAGGAATAAATAGTCAAGATAAGCACAAAGAAACGCATATTCCACACAACCACATTTACCTCCTTTGCCAATAAAAAAATTTGTACAATCAAATTTTTTCTTATAAATACGTCATACAAAAATAGATCTTTGTTTTCTATAAACCAAGTTGATATAATGTTTTACAAGCTTTATATATACAACCCTATATGAAATAGAACTTTTTACGTAAGTTTCAAGCCTTATATCTTCAACATTTAAAATTTCCAACCACAATCTTGTCCAAATTGCGTTATCTCACCTTTTAGCATGAGATCCTGTTCAATTTTTTATGAACACCTTTAATATAATTAAAGCTGGTTTTTCACAGCACCTATTTCTTGCCCCCTTCATGTCCCATGATCTGCCCTTTATCCCCCTATGTATTTCTTCTATATGCTGCTATTCACAGTTTTTCCCTTAAACTTCTATCTAGTTATACTCTACCTATATATTCGAAGCTTTTCAAGCAACCTAACCTTCCCAACAGCCTATGTCTCCATACCCTCCCTCAATAATTTTATAATTCCTTTCTGAACGAAAGCCCCCTGTATTTGAAAAGTTAACTAATATTCTAACCAAACTTAAAACCAATTCATTAACCACATCACTTAATCTATCAATCCAACTGTTTACGCAAAACTAAATCAAAACAAGGCGTCACAATTATCCAATTAAAACACCTTTTCAAAATCAATATGGCATGCATTTTATCAACCCAAAAGCAAATATTATATCATTATTAGACACTTTTACGGTCCAATAGTGTTTTACTCAAAGCACTATAAACTCAACGATCCTAACTTACTTAAACTAACTTTTTATAAAACCAAACCAAGCATGAAATAAAACATAATACATATACATATAGCATTGAAACATAGTCTCAATAAAATAATCAATTAACAACCATCATTGCCCAGTTACACGAAAATAAAACCCCAAGTGAATAAACAAAGATTTTCCAAGTAAACTTTCTTAAAATTATTACGTATAGTGGCCCCAACAACCATACTAATAATGTACCAGATCTCTATTTATTCAGGCCCTTCCATTTATATATTTCCTAACTCCATTCTCATTTTCCTACCTCATCATAGCCAATTGCTAACCAGAGACATACTTCCCAGTATATCAATAATACCAAAAACTCCCCACCAAATTCTCTATAAAACTTCCTACAACTCTCTGTAAGCGAACCGCTTTTAAATTTAAATTGTTCATTAAAATTATGATTGACAAAACCGAAGATATTTCCCTTATCCCCTATTTCACATTCTCACAGAAAAGATATGTTAGATTGAGTTAGTGCGCACTTAGGAAAATAAGAAAAAGAAAGGAAAAAGTAAGAAGTAACCACACTTCTCTTTCCATACATACTTTATGAATAAAGTTTCAAAATTTATCTTCAGTTTCCGTCAATAATAATTGTTATTATCAAAAAAAATATTGATTCAACACTACTAGCTTTTCTTTTTTTTTTTTTCATTCCTCTCGTCAATTACAAGTTTACCATTCCAAGTAAACCCATCAATTCAATGCTACATATGTGTATCTGTTACTTACAGACCAATATCCAAATCTTATAAGCATATCTGCCGATATCAATGATAACAAACAGTACAAACATTAATTCCTCCTTTTTCTAGCCTAACTCCAAACACATCATACTACCCGGAAAATCCTCTTAATTAATCACTGTAAACTACAGTACAAGTCCTCTTATCTATACTAATGTAGTATTCACCATCCACTCACCTATTTACTTGTGGCCCTACCTGCCAATTATTTCCCTTCAATTTGTCCAAGCTACTAAAAAAATCAACCATCAATTCCACCCCATAGAGAAATAACCAAATATATACATATACTTCATTCAAAACTACCTCCATATTGATTATAAAAATACCAAGAGTCATCTTCTTCATTTACAATTCTAACACTTATAAATTGCTATCTGCAATATTCTCTACTTATCTACTTCCTACGGTTCCACTTCTTCAATATCTCCAAATTTCTTTGAACCAATGCTAATTCTACATCAATGTCTTCTTCTTCGTACAATCCATTTGTTTCCTCCATACTACTACTACTTGACTCTGACTTTTCATCCATTTCTTCTTCTTCGTCTGTATGTCTCTCTTTAGCTGCCGCTAATCTCTTTTGTTCAATATCCCATCTAATTTGTCGATCACTATTCCTCAAGGATCTTTCTAGTAACGGCATATCCTCCCCGCTCGTTGAATAATCCCTAATTCTCCTCTGTCTTTTCACTTCTCTATCTCTTTGTCTATCCATTCTCCTTTTCGTTGCCTGTCTAGTGTTCCTAAACGGAGCACTTATTTCCTCTTCCATACTATCATAATGAGTCTCATTCAACTTTTCTTCTTCTATTGTTTTCGGTATCGTCTGTTCTTGAGTATCATCAAAGCCTGGAGTTGCTAATAAGCGATTTTGTGCTGGATCTCTTCTAACTCCTGGGGTTACTGTAGCACCTCTAACGAGTTGTTCATCTAAAAACCTTGTGTCTGAATAATAATTATTATTATTATTATACTCTATCTCTTCTTCATCTCTCCTTAAGTGTTCCACGTGTGCCCTTGCTACATGTCCCGTGACCTGGTTCTTAATTTTATACGATACTTTACCTAGTTTTTCCAAAATATAATACCCTGGAATCCAACGATTATCAAACTTAGAGTTTCTCCTATGCTTCTTGTAATAGACCCTATCACCAACCTTAAATTCCTGCAAGTTTGTATTTATATTCTTGTACTTTTTCTGCCTTTCCCTAGCTTTAATTATATTATTCCTTAGTCCTACGTGTGCTTTATGCATTTCCTGTATTATAACCTCTTGAAAGTCTTCACCCATATATTTCCGTCTAGGTTTTAATAAATTGTCTATAGGTAGTATCGGTTCTCTCCCGTATATTAAATAATATGGTGAAAAACCCGTGCTTTCATTTTGATTAGTACGAATGGCGTTAAGGGCAGGTCCTAAAAACAAATCCCAATCTCTTTCATGTTCATCTACAATCTTTGATATAATGCTATATAACGTCTGATGTTGACGCTCGTTTCTAGCATTGGAAGTAGGTCTATAATATGATGTCTTTATATGTTTTATATTTAAATCATTTAACAACTTTTCAAATTTCTTATTTATAAATTCTTTACCATTGTCTGTAAGTATACTTTGTGGACAACTAAATCTTGGGACAAACTCTTGTAAAAAAATATTGACTACTGTATCTGCACTCTTATCCGGAATTGCATAAACCTCCGGCCAAAGACTGTAAACATCTACTATATGAATTAAATACACGTTTCCTGACAATGTTCTGGGGTGTGGACCCGATATATCTAAACTAATCTTTTGCATTGGGAACTGAGGAATGTCAGTATCCTGCAAGGGACACTTTATTGTTTTCATGTTCCTCAATCTGCACTTCTCACAGGTATCCACATATTTATATGCAGATTTAAATAAATTTGGCCAGTAATATTTACTTGTAAGCGCCTTCACCAATTTGTCTCTACCTAAATGTCCATTTTCATCATGATATGCCTTTAAAAGTTCATTTTCTAAATGTTTTGGAATGTATTTCCTCAGTTGTTCGTTCCTTTCAGACATGTAGTATAAATGTCCATCCTCTTGTAAAACCAAATAATTCCTTTTATATTTGTTATCTTCTGTTTCTCTTAATTTTTCTTTTATTTGTAACACTTTTGGGTCTAGGTCCTGCTCCTCTTTCATGTTAAATTTTTCTAAGTGTAGATCATCTTCCCTATGTTCAGACTCTTGTTCCGATGGTAGACTACCAAATTCTTCTCTATTTATTATAGCAGAATCTAAAATATTTACTTGCCAATTTCGATCGTCAATCTCTGGTTCTCCTTCATCTTCTGTGTCACCTGACGACTGTGGATAGGGAATCCTAGACAGTAAATCAGCGCATGTGTTAATCTTACCTGGAATGTACTCAATTTTCGTATTATATCCCTGTAAGTTCAATGCCCAGGTTTGTATTTTCCTGTTCTGCACTGGGGCTTCTAAAAAAGACTTTAAAGGCATATGGTCAGTTCTAATAACAAAATTTGCGTTATGTAAGTAGTAATTTAGTTTTTGAAGAGCGTAATGTATTGCGTAAGCCTCCTTCTCAATAGTCGTCCACTTTCTTTGTGATCTGCTAAGTTTATGCGACAAGAAGTATATAGGCCTTTCATTTTTAACCCCTGGTATTCCAGACTCTTTCCCTTCATATGGTTGCACCAAACACGCTCCTACTGCATTGTCTGAAGCATCTGTGTACAGTATCAACTGTTTGTTTAAGTCTGGATGCGTCAACAGTGGTACCAGTGTTAAACTGTTTTTTAAATACTCGAACGCTTTTTGACACTCATCATCCCACTTAAACCTAGCGTACTTGCCTGTTAAGTTTGTAATAGGTTCAGCTATTTTTGAAAACGCTGGGACAAACCGCCTATAATACGCGCATGTTCCTATAAAGGCGCGTACCTCCTTAACGTTAGTTGGAGCAGGTAACTCTTTAATAACCTTTATTTTGTCCTGGTCTGGTTTTATACCTTCTCTATTTATAATATACCCCAAATATTTTGTTTCTGTCTTTAAAAATTGACATTTACTGAGCTTTAACTTCACATCATGTTTTCTTAACCTGTCAAACACTAACTTTATATGTTTCAAATGATCCTCCACATTTCCAGAAGTAAAGATCAGAATATCATCAATATAAGCAAGAGCGAACCTTTGCATACCTTCTAAAACTTCATTTATTAAGAGCATGTAGTGAGATGGCGCAGTTTTGACTCCAAAAGGCATACGTAAAAATTCATAAGAACCCATATGAGTACAGAAAGCACTTTTTCTCTGCGCGTCTGCCGACATCGGAATGCACCAAAATCCTGCTCTTGCGTCTAACGTCGTAAAAAATGTAGCGCCATTTAGCAACCCCAAAATATCATCTATCACTGGTAGTGGATATGCAACATTTTTAGTAATTTTGTTCAACGCCCGATAGTCGCAACAGAATCGACTCGAACCATCAGGTTTGGCCACAATTACCACCGGAGATGACCACTCTGATTTTGATCTTTTGATTATCCCTGCTTTCAACATTTCTTCTATTGCCTTTTCTACAATTTCTCTATTTCTTAAGGGAGTTCTATATGGTTTTAAACTAATCGGCGGATGGTCTCCCGTATCTATCTCCATTGTTACCGTTTTTGTCTTACCCAACTCTAAATCACTAATTGCAAACACATCCTGATTCTCCTTTATAAACTGTTCCAATACTTCTTTATTTTCTGGTGAAGTCTTTAACTGTGCCAACAATTCCTGTTCTCTTGTCTGTTTATCTAGTGAATGTATTTGTGCTGTATTTCTTTTGAATGGATGGATCAATTCATTCATTCGTGTGTTTCCTCTACTTCCGCGTCCGCGTCTGTTATTACTTCTTTCACTAGAAGACTGTGAATAATTAGTTCCCGGCATTTCTACTCTATCCGTTGCCAATATTTCACTAACGTTCTGTTCAATTTTTGCTACTACACACCCTCTGTATAATTTAATTTCTCTACCTGTGTTGTTAATTACCATAACTGGAAAGGTTAAGTGTTTATCTAACGCTATTATTCCATCCGGAACTTCCAAACCAGGCTCATCAATTATTTCCTCTTGTAATTCAGTGATTCTGACTGTGTTTCCTTCTACATAATATGGGTTTTTCTTCAGCTTCACTTGTATCAAATTAACCGACTGTGGTTTTAACGTCGTTGTCATTTTAACTCTAACTAGTGCTGATATATGCATGTCTTCTTGCATATCTATATAGACGTCCCTGAATTTTAATTTGTGTAAATCATAGAAAAGTCTTACTCCATTTTTTATTAAAAAATCTCTTCCTATTAACATGTTTCTATTTAAACCCTTCACTACATGAAAAAGGTGTCTTATGTTGATCCCTCCTAACTTAAAATTTATCATTGTTTGTCCAACTACTTGTAAATTTTGTCCCGTAACAGAGTGTAAATTATTATGACTCTTAAATACTCTACAATTTCTTACTATTTTGTATAGAAAACTTTCTTTTACTACACTAACCTGAGCTCCCGAATCAATTAACGTACGAACTCTATACTTTCCTATTTCTAATATACAAGAACTATAATCTGTTTTATCTTCTATAAATTTCTTGACTTCATCTAGTTGAAAATATTCTCTGTTCGACCTATTATACCTGTTGTTAACATATTCTCTAACCCTTGGGACCTTATTATTTACCCTCCTATCATAGGTCCTGTCTAATAGGTAGGGCGCCGATTTTCCTGTGTTCTTGTACCTGTAAAATTCCTGTGTCCATCTACGACATTCCTACTCACCCTATTATTGTCATGTCTACCCTGTGTATTCGACTGGACATGCCTGTTATTACAAAACCGAAAAACATGTCCCCGTTGACCACAATTCCAACAGACAATATTTGTACTATTTGTGTTACCTACTGTTTCTCTTGTAGGGTATCTCATATTTCTTCTTTCCTCATTATCATACCTATTTCTACCTTGTAACGTCT
>OY992891.1:6309630-6339630 GCA_963921405.1 Cepaea hortensis | reverse complement strand
TACTTACCTACATTAAATACTTACCTACCTACATGAAATACTTAGCTACCTACATGATATAGTTACCTACCTACATGAAATTCTTACTTACCTACATAAAATACTTACCCACCTACATGTAATACTTGGCAACGCTTGGCTTGCATGCATCCCTTATAATTGCTTCCGATGCAATATCCTTATCACGTTGTGGAAACTATTTTTGCTCATTCCTATTATTTTATTGTATTTATTCCCATACCTTCTAGGGTCATTTAGTGCTTACACAAGGAAATCGTGCCACTTTCAGCGACACAGAATTGGCTGTTTCTGTGTCACGCTTCAGTTGAGCTATATCTGTACATTCCAAGTTAAGTTGTATTCACTTTAATTCGAAGTAATATCCGATATACCTGAAAACGGATCTCTCAAATGTTGTGGGCGTCAGTGAATAATTAACTGATGAAGGTGGGCTGGTTAAATTGTAATTAATGTTGAGACCTTAAGACTGTAGGCTTATCCGCCTGGAAAATGTTAAGAAAGGTGTCATTTGTTATCTCAGTGATGTGTGTGGAGAAATAGTTTGTGTTCCCCTTGTTGGGTGTCACGTGTACCGACAGCTCAGTGGGTGATTTAGTTAAGGGGTGCTGGTAATGTGCAAGAATGGTTTCTGTTGTGGCGGGAGGATTCCAGGACATAAAGTATTGTGTCATTTATTACAGAGAACTACGTCGTTCTCTTATTATTATTATTTTCCTGCACCTCCTCCTCCACCCCCTTCTTCTTTTTCGTCTTCTTCTTCTTCTTCTTCTTCTTCTTCTTCTTCTTCTTCTTCTTCTTCTTCTTCTTCTTCTTCTTCTTCTTATTATTATTATTATTATTATTATTATTATTATTATTATTATTATTATTATTATTATCATCATCATCATCATCATCATCATTCGGTGTCTTCTTCTTCGTCCACCTTCAGAAGTAACACGAATATATCCAAAGAAAGCAACAGTCAACTGAAGCTTGTTGATATCTCCATAGACCATGTCCTCACGTGGAGGGTACAATAATTGTGTTCTGCACATGTTGGACATACATACAACACACATCTAGCTATCTTTCTACCAATCCCACAGTCACATTCATCGGCATCTATCTTTATTTCAACAAACAAATGGTATTTCAGCTTGTTATATCCTGTGCGAAGTCTGAAGATTGCAACTTGTTCTTTTCGGTGGAGTTGGTAATATGCATCATCTTTCTGGTGGCTTGGATGCTCAGATTCCCACATGGTTCAATAAATGCCTCTCTTAACCTCATCATAGGCTACGCGTATACAAGGTTTAGGTGTTCTCCCGAATTACTTTGTCAATCTGTCGGCCTCTTCATTTTCGGGATGTTCCAATGTGAAGGAATCCCTTGTATTACAATCCTTTTGGATTTCTGACATACTTCATGGAGTGCCGCTCTTAAGTCTGAAGTCGATCCTCTCGACCTTTAATGCAGTAATGTGTGGCTGCTGGTTTTCTAGTGACTGCCGCGTCCATCGACGATGAACTGTGTTTTCCCTGGAGGACTTTTGTGTTGACATTTTGACGGCAGCATTATGCATACTGTACCCATGCGGGCTGTTGGTTTTTCGAGACTCCTGTCTGTTCCACTTTTCACATTGGACAGTGATGAGCATTTCGTGTGATATACACTGGCACAGGAACGGAGCACAACGAGGATGACCCGTTGCCTTGAAGTTGGAACCGCGATTAACTAACTAGTCTGAAGTATATTGACCATAATAGAAGTCATAGTTGCATGGAGAGAACAATGATGGAAGCTATGGTTCTTGGAGAAAGAGGCTCTCATCATATGGAAGTGACAGGTTAGGATCCCGGCGTCTCCAAGCCTTTCAATGTTTCTGGTGTCTAGGTATAGTATATACAACCAGTTTTGTTGCAACGTAAATGAACAAGTTAAGAAGAACTTGGAAGCAAGTGGTTCTTGAGACAATTGTTGCGAATTCTTTGGACTGCCAGAGAAACTAAAGACGATTGCCTCAAAGAGGCTAATGAACTAGATTATTATATACAACAATACGAAAGAGACAGACAGTTTTCTTTGGTCATGTGATGATAAAAGAGGCATTGGAGAACATCGTGATAACTGGAAATTTCAACGGGGAAAGAGGCAGAGGCCGAGCAAGAGAAATTATGCATATTGACTAAGGGGCGTCACTAGGGGGGTGCGGGGGTGCGGGCCGCACCGGGTGACACCATCAATGGGTGACACCAAAATAAAAAAATTGCAAATTTGACAAAGCAGACATAGCAAAATAACAAAAATTTAACTTTGTCCGAGTTTGTCGAAGTTTTTTATTTATGTTTTACCTGAAGTATCGAAGTTATATTGTTCAATTTGTTTTCTTTCTTATGTCCTTATTAACTTTTTGACTTATTTTACAAACATTACTATATGCGATTATATATGGTACAGGAACACTCGGAAGAAGACCATGGTGAAAGTCTAGAGGGGTGACACCAAGAGTTTACCGCACTGGGTGACACCAACCCCATTGACGCCACTGTATTGACTGACACGGTGGCATGAAGGAATATCATCAACAGAGTTGATCCAGAACACCAAAGACTGAGATCTGTGGAGGGACATGAACTCCTACGTCAGCCGGCAGGGCACTTGATGATAATAGCCTTTCCTATGAATTATGTCCTCCTTATAGCACAAGAGAGCACTAGCTGTTACAAGCTTCCAGTGCGCTGATGGTGGGATAGCTGGGAGACTGCAGCCAGAGACCGAAATTCGTGGCGTGCATCATTACGCAAGGGTGCAGTCACTTGTGAAGCAACCAGGACTGCAAGAGCTGTGAAGAAAATACAGAACAGAAAAACCACTGCAGGAAATCCTCCTCCAGAAACGCCAAGCATTCTTTGTCCAAGAACATTTCGAGACAAAATAGACCTTATCAGCCATCTTAGAACTCACGGCCCATACTTTCAACCCCACTGGATGAAATGAATCGTCATCATCATTCTTGATGGACAAACAACAACAACAACAACAGCTGGAAATGCTCCCTACACCGGAAATCAGCGTGGCTGAATGGGTGAGAGCATTTTCTTAAATTCCCGGTGTGCTGATACCGAGGTAGTGGGTTCAACTCCTACACCGGTCCGTTGGACTAACATGTTGACTTCTCGTCCTTGACTTATGGGAGTAATTCACAAGTACCTCAGAAGTCGGAGTGTATTTGCCTGACGGCGATGGACACTGTTAATAGGAAAAGCTAATCCACACGCAAACAACCGTCCAGTTCACTAGAAGTTGTACCACGTGTGTGGACTATGCTTGAGGTCAAAGCAAGCGAATTAAAAATAAAACCTAAGATTGACGGCAACGTCCTGCAAAGACTATGCACTTGTAGAGTCAATTCGCGAGATCACAACCAAGCAAACACCACATCCGGGAGATGACACAGACAGGAGTCGGTAAACTATCTGTACACTAAAGTCCAACCAGTTTAAATTTACAATGGAGGAATTAACGAATGAAAGTTCCCGTAATTAAGGAATATCCGTGTGTATAGAATTATTAATATCTTTTAACACAAAAAAAAACGGCAAGATCCCGAAATTAAATGTCAGCCAGTTTTAAAATAACTTGTTAATGTAATCCCAGAATACACCTCTAACCTTGTCACGCAGCCATTTGTTTTGACGTCATTTCCGGGAGTCCGTCAGGAAGGTTTGGGTCACGCCAGGTGCTGTGGACAGGTATAAAACCGACACCTGTGTCCTCGAAAGCAACAACAGGTTAGCAGACGACAGAAGGGGATCCAGACTGTGGGATGTTGGACAAGTAATAAGATAAATCAAAGAGTTGTTAGGAAACGTAGCAAGAAGGCAAAATAGCATATTCAACAATTGTACCTATTTTGGTAAGGATGGTATAACGTAGTGCCTATATAGGGTGAATTTTTAATGACTGTGGGGTTTTTTGAAAATATTGCCGTTCCAAGTTTTGCATTTATCTATTATGTTGTGTGAACTCCGCAGAGGGTGAATACAAAACTTGGAACGGCAATATTTTCAAACACACCACAGTCATTAAAATATACCCTAAACATGTTTGTATTTGTTTTATTTTTCCATGTATGTCTATGCGTCTGTCTGTCTGTCTGTCTGTCTGTCTGTCTGTCTGTCTGTCTGTCTGTCTTTCTGTCTGTCTGTCTGTCTGTCTGTCTTTCAGTCGGTTTGTCTATATGTATGTCTGTCTGCCTCCTTGTCAATCTGCCTGTCTTCTATGTGTATGTCTAACTTCTGATTATCGGTCTGTCTGTATTTCTGCCTCTGTCTGTCTTTTGACTCTCAGTCTGGTGGTATGTCTGCCTGCCTGTATGCCCGCCTGTCTTTTAACTGTCTGTCAGTCGGTCTGTCTTTTGACTGTCCGTCTGCATGTATTTCTGTCTGTATATCAGTCCAGTGTTCGGTAAAGAAGTGTGGTACAGTAATGAAATGACCCTGACATTGTTGTGTGAGAATTGTTTCGTTATGTGGTTTTCTAACATTGCATACTTCTATTATTATTATTATTATTATTATTATTATTATTATTATTATTATTATTAAAGTGCGTTTAATGTTTTGTTTTTTTTATTTTCTTCTCCAACTTGAATCCTTCCTTTATTCGTGTTTTTATCCTCGTGGTTACTTTGAATCCTTCGCCTTGTTTGAGATATTCCAATTCATATTGCGTTTGTTCTTGTTGTTTGTTGACTCTGATATTCTCTTCACCAAACCTGACACCCCACATTGTGCCAACGGCTTCGGGCGGAGGAGTAAAACTGGGAAGGTACAAATCTTATCCTGGTGCGAGCAAATGCGCCCTAAGACTAAATGCCATGCCAGGGCAGATCAGACTCTAAGCCTCTGTCGGCAACAGGTCTAGGATCGAAGCTTCGACAGGCGGACAGTTAGAGTATTGCTTTGCTTATCCGGCAACTTCTGCAGCTTGTCTTGTTCCAGACTTATTAGTGTTACCTTTCCTCTGGGGTAAACTACGCAGGCCGAAAGAATGATCATGATGCATGGGCAACATATGGTCTTTACAATTCAACCCAGGCTTTGTGCTATGGCGAGGTTACTATGCCTTTTAAAGCATAAAGTAGGTCAGCATAGCCGAATTGATGAGAACATTTGTTCTTAAACACCCGGTGTGCTGATGCTGAGGTAAGGGGTTCAACCCCTACACCGGACAGTTGGACTATAATGTTGACGTATCGTCCTTGACTTGGGGACGTAAATTACAAGTACCTCTGAAGACGGAGTGGGTTCGCCTGATGGCAAGGGACACTGTTAATAGGGAAAGCTAATCGACATGCAGCCGGCTTCGTGGCTTAGAGGTTATGACTTTTCTCCGTAATCTCGTATACTCTCGTCGGCAACGTGATGGCGGTTCAAATCAGTAGGGGTTCGAATCGCAATGGCAAACTACTGAGCGTAATCTTGCCAAGAGATCAACATATAGCTGAAAGATGCTGGTGTTGACAGCTAAGTCCTGTAAAGGATATGCTTAAAAAAAAAAAAAAAAAAAAAAAAGAATCGACATGCAAATTGAGTCCAGCACTACTATAAGTAGTGTGTATGGATTACGCTTGAGTTCAAAACGAGCGAGCACCCTAAAAAAATAACGAAAAAAAGCACAATGAAACCAAATATCGTCTGTCAATTGGGTGTGGTACCAAGTTTGTCAGCGAAGAGGAAGTGAACAGAAGAAGAAGAAGATTGAATGCTGTGAGAAGTAGGCGAGGAAACAGGAGAAAGCTCCCCGAGGCGAAGTTGTTACGTCTGCCTGCCTCTCGCTCCGAAGCTTGTGGGTTCGATTCCGGCCGACGTCGTTCTGTTCACGGTGCCATTTTCGCGTAGATGGTCGGGAGGTCGTCGCTGGAGCTACGGAGTTCTCGCTTTGAGCCTGAGGGAAGAGACAAGGCCATATGGGATAACACCCGGTGCTATGAAGTCGATATTCTTACCTGTTTAACCCTTTTTGTTTTCTAAACAATCATCCATCATGTGCCATGCTGATGAGTGTAGGCCATCTCACTCGATCACCAGAGTCGTGGATCTGCTTCGTGTTCTTGTCCCGACCATGCCTTCTAACAAATCCATCCAGATATTTACTTCTCTGCCTTCTCGTTGTTCTTTTCCCCTCAATCTTGCCAGTTTTCACAAAGTTTACGATATTCATTTGCTCTTGTAGGACTTTCTCATTGGTTTTTCTGTCTGCCCATGGTATTCTTTGCATTTTCCTCGGTAACCACATTTCCACTGCTTTTAGATGATTTTCAGCGTGTTTGTTCTTGTCTGCGATTCACATCTGTACAAAAGGATATACGTAGCAGTTCAACACTCTTTTTCTCGTTGCAACTGACATCTTACACACATTGGGTGTCCAACAACGGAATAAGCTGTGAAGGCACCAAGCATGCTAGGGTTACAATCTTCTCTTTTTGCGTGTTTCAGGTTAGAAGCACTCGCAGCAACTGAACGAAAAATGGCAGCTCTGATGATCTTACTCGGTAAGTTTTCTTTCATGGCCTTTGTTAGGAGTAGCCATTGATATAACGTAACCATTCTTGTATGTACCTATTGTTGTATGCAGCATTGTTATATGAAGCAAATGTTATATGTAACCATTGTTGTATGGAGCCATTGTTGTATGGAGCCATTGTTGTATGCAGCATTGTTGTGTGTATCTATTGTGTGTATCTATTGTTGTGTGTATCTATCGTTGTTTATAGCACTATTGTATGCAGCCATATCTTATGTAACCATTTTTATATAGCCATTATTGTATGTTGTCATTGTTGTATGTAGTCATTGTTATATGAAGTCGTTGTTGTATGTAGCCATTGTTGTATGTAGTCATTGTTTTATGTAGCCGCTGTTGCATGTAGCCGCTATTGTATGTAACCATTCTTTATATAGCCATTGTTGTTTGTAGCCATTGTTGCATGTAGCCATTGTTATATGTAACTAATCTTGTATATAGCCATTGTTGTATATAATCATTGTTGTATGTAGCCATTGTTGTACGTAGTTATTGTTTTATGTAGCCGATGTTGTATGTAGCCGCTATTATATGTAACCATTTTTCATATAGCCATTGTTGTTCGTAGCCATTGTTGCATGTAGCCATTGTTGTATGTAACTATTCTTCTATATAGCCATTGTTGTATATAATCGTTGTTGTGTGTAGCCATTGATGTATTTAGTCGTTGTTGTATGTCCTGGAAAATCCCCACGGAGAGTTGCTCCAAGCTCTTGACCAATGTTAGGCTGATCCAGGTGCCTCCCAATGGAGAGTTGCTCCAAGATCTTGACCAGTGTTAGGCTGATCCAGGTGCCTCCCAATGGAGAGTTGCTCCAAGATCTTGACCAATGTTAGGCTGATCCAGGTCCTCCCAATGGAGAGTTGCTCCAAGATCTTGATCAGTGTTAGGCTGATCCAGGTGCCTCCCAATGGAGAGTTGCTCTAAGATCTTGACCAATGTTAGGTCTGATCCTGGGATCTCTGTGACCTATGGAATGGGTTGAGTATTCTATTCATAATTAATTGTTTGTATTTTCCTTCTCTTTTCACAGTTTCAATGGTGACTTTGGCCTGCTCCGCCATCATCCCATCTCCGCCGTCCACGCCTGGTCCAGTCTATGTCCCTGCTAACAGATTGCCAGCATACGCTACATCCGCCGGAAGTGCCCAATCTGGCGCCGCGACAATCCTAGCAATTCCACTCAGCGTGGTGGCAACCAGCGACGACGACCTCAAGTCTCCTGTGGAAGTTGTGAAGGATGTTGTTGAAAAAGTGGTGGATGTTGTTGCTGATGTAAGAGACAAGGTTGCTGATGTTGTTGATCACGTGAAAGATAAGATAGCTGATATTGTTGACGCAAAGGCTGGTGGTAGTTCGCACAGTGGTGCTCGTATTGTCTCTAAGACTAAAGATAACAGTAACGAGACAACTGATGATAGCGATGAAATGGATGCATTTGATGATAACAGCGAGGAACTTAAATCTCAAAGTGGGAACAGCACAGAGAAAACTAGTACATCCAGGGAGGATGTGTCCAAAGATAACGATAAAAAAAGTAATGATAACGATGATTCTAAAGAAAAGTCAAATACTGGAAAGTCGTCAACTGAAGTCCGTAGAGGCAGCTTGAATAGCGGAGAAAAGCAGAAAGATGACAGCAAAGAAGAAAATGTTGATAAAGATGGTATTAAAAATAAGGTAAATGATACACAGGATAGCCACGAGCGACAGGGGCAGAGTAAGAAAGACAACGAAGATAGCAAGGAGCGACAGGGAGAAAGTAACAAAGACAACGATGATAGCAAGGAGCGACAGGGAGAAAGTAACAAAGACAACGATGATAGCAAGGAACGACAGGGAGAAAGTAACAAAGACAACGATGATAGCAAGGAACGACAGGGAGAAAGTAACAAAGACAACGAAGATAGCAAGGAGCGACAGGCGGGAAGTAAGAAAGACAACGAAGATAGCAATGAGCGGCAGGGGCAGAGAAAGAAAGACAGCGAAGATAGCAATGAGCGACAGGGGCAGAGTAAGAAAGACAACGAAGGTGGAGACTCGGGAGAGAAGGCAGACGGAAAGAGTATGTGGTCGTGGCTGAAAACTCTTACTGGAGACGTCGAGAACGAGTCTGGGGATGACGATACCAAAGTACGCCATTACTTGACGCAAATTTCAAAGGTCAGGGGTTATTTGGATGCAATGGATTCCAGTATCGCCCTGTCGATGGCCAAGCAGTCGGGTAAGATTAGTTTAGTAATTCACAATCCATAGACACATAGTCTTAATACTGCGGATATTTAAACATAGAAGCTTTTAAGCGACTTGGTTATAATAATAAAGTGTTATAATATGGGAACGACCCGTTGCCGTGAAGTTGGAACCACGACTAACTGACCAACTGACTAACTAACTAAAGCGACTTGGTTTGTTTTTTTTTTGTTTTTTTTTTTCAAAAACAAAGAAGATACAAACAATATGTTGTACTGTGTACATGAGGCAGATAGACATACGAGACACACACACAAGCCAATAGTAAGTAACCACATAAATCAGCTGACAGAAATTCAGAACGACGGAGAAAACGAGTCAGCAAAATACAAACATACAGTTACATTGGTCCACCCAAAGAAGAGATTATACCACGGAAAATAGAAAAGTAGCAATTAAACAAACTCGTGTGGTAGGCAAAAGGACAGACATTTAGAGACGTTAATCGGACAAATAGACAGACTCGTCGAAAGAAAGACAGACCATTAGACAAGCGAAACGGACAAAAAAGATAGACAGTCAGAAAGGCAGACAGAAAGGCAGACAATTAGACACGTGAAACGAACAAATAAACATGCAGATAGACAAAATGGCAGACAAATTAAAGACATGAAACGGACGGAGAGACTGACAGACAGAAAAGCGCACAATTACAGACGTGAGACTGATGAAGAGACAGACGAACATTAAGGCTGACAGATAAACGAACAGATAATAAGATAGATAGATAAACGGACAGACAATAAGTGCAGACAAATAAACAGAGAGACAGTAAAACAGACAGACAGAAAGCAGACAAACTCATAAATCAGTGTGTATAATAATAGTCATCTAATAACCCCGACAGCTACGGCCGAATAAAAACCGCATGATTAAAACAACTTGCTGGGACTTCCCTGTCCTGTCACTTTATGTTCTATAAGGACATATATTCTCGCTCCATGTTTCCACCCCTGACCCCAAAAAGAGCCCATACGTTACAAACATGCCAACTAAGTTATTGCCCTTGTTGCAAACATTTAGCTAAGTTAGTGCCCTTGTTCCAGCGGTGTCTGAGTTGAATATGAATGATGTTCTTGTTTGCATTTGTTCGCTTCGTGTCTAATCTCTGTCTCGTTTTGTTGCCCCTTTCTGTCAGTGTTGTTATGTCGTGGACTTGGTAGACCTGGCCATTTTAACTAACAGGTTGCGTTCTCATCATCAAGTGCCGTGCCGGCTGGCGTTGGCGTTCATGGCTCTCCACAGATCTCGGTCTTTGGTGTTCTGGATCAGTTCTAAGGAAGTAAAATGTGAGAACATGAACTGGGTCGCTTGTGTTACCACTGAGATTTCATTGTGGAGATAAGAAAGTAAGTGAGTACTTGGTTATGGATCCTCTGGGTCTTTTTGCTTGACTAAGATTAGCGAACCTCAATCAATCAGTCAGGTGCCGTCTCCACAATGAAGGTTGGCTGCAATGGATCTCCAACGTTGTCTGTCTCCTGCTCTGACTGAACATTCTGTGAGATTTCTGTTCGTCCATCTCTGGAAGTTATCTTCCCAGTTGTATCGCTGTGTACCTCTTGCTCGCTTGCCTTCAACCTTAGACTCCAGTGTGGTTTTTATCAGTGTTTTGTCTTTTAACTTGGCCGAAATATAGGGAACTTCTGGTATCACCAAACATTGCAACTGATTGTTTCACGTGTTTTAAGATATGCATGAAGAAGAGAATATGTCAAATATGATCATAGACGTCATATGATCCAGTCATAACAATATGCCTCAATCTGTGGAGTAGAAGCCTGTCCTACTACTAAGCGCGTCCACCTGGTGGCAGATGGTGGAGTAGCCTCTAAATATTTTGTCTAGCGGTTTTCTGTGAACATGTTGAATAAACAGCCGTGGACCAACACTTGCGGTGGTCATTGAGAGTGACCAATAGTTACTGCTATAGTCTAACGCTGTTTTGGAGAAGCTGGAATGTACCAATGAAGTTGTCATTACAACAGGTGTTGGAAACGCCCACCACGGGGTTCAAGACTTGACTGTACACGTCTCTTCATATTGTCAAATACCTTCTGCAATGTGTCTGTTGTTATTTTCGTATCGACCGCCATTTCGAAACACTTGTTCAACAAACAAAAAAATCATTTCTTCCGTTGATAACACCATTCTGTTTCAAGTGCAAAGAATTACTCCAGCAGACGACAGTCATTCGCAGCACATTGCTTCACGATGGACTGTGGAGCACATTTTTGATGACGTCATTATTTTATTTTAAAAATGTCTTCTACATACAAAGTGTAGTGAGACTTTACAAACACCCGGTATATGTTAAAATCAAACTCGCCGCTCATCATCATCATCTAGGCCCTGTGTAGAATTATGTCACGGAAGTCTTTCCAAATGTCTCCCCACCATAATCTACCACATGCCCCTCCTCTTTTGTTGCCCTGTGTACATTATCTATCGCACATTGGATCCATTTATGTTGTGAGTTTTATCTTCTCAACCTCCCGGGTACACATCCTTCTACAATTATCTTATCTATGTATTTATGTATTTTTTGTTTGTTTACATTTACTAAATATTTCATCGTCATCGTGTGCTATGCCGATAAGTATGGGTGGTCATGTTTCGCCATCTCACTCGATCACCAGAGTCGTGGATCAGCTCTGTGTTCTTGTCTCGACCATATCACGTGGCCAAGCCATCCAGATATTTATATCTCTGACCTCTCCTTGTTCTTTTCCTCGCAATCGTGCCATCTATCACCAAGTTCTCGTCAGTATCCGCACAAATGAGTCCACACTTCACTGATGATGTCAGCCCTGTCCATGCTGCTTCCACTCAACTGTGAATCTTGATAATCAAAGCAAGCTACAAGTGACAATAAAGAGGATATTTAAAATATATAACCATGACGAAACGAAACATAACGTTCAGTGCTAGGAACTGTCAGGCCTAAAACTGGCTTCTTGGCCGTTACAAATTTAATGAAACATTTATGTAGGGTGCTCTTATACTGTGTGTGTCAGTTTGTGGTCGGTCATGTCTTGTTGTTATCTGTTCCAGGCACATGTCCCGTGTACCCCATCCAGGTCGGCAATAACCGAGTGACCATCACCACGGAGAACGGATGCAAAATGTAGGTTAACTTGTGTGATTTCCTTGTCAAGCTCGTTCTATCTTTTCCCTCTCTGCCATTCTTTATCTCTACTTTGTTTTCTCTCTCTCTCTCTCTCTCTCTCTCTCTCTCTCTACTTTGTTTTCTCTCTCTCTCTCTCTCTCTCTCTCTCTCTCTCTCTCTCTCTCTCTCTCTCTAAGTCCATCTCTTTCTCTCGCCCTTCTCTCTATTATATATATATATATGTGTGTGTGTGTGTGTGTGTGTGTGTGTGTGTGTGTGTGTGTGTGTGTGTGTGTGTGTGTGTGTGTGTGTGTCCGTATGAATCGCCATGTCAACAGAAGTAGGCGATCACATTTCTTTATTTCTCGAGACCTCCATCAGAATAAATCAATTGGTTTGCGTATATTCTTTCCCATGTCACAACAACATCCAGCATAAACCTATTCTCATTGTCTCCCCGATGTCTTTTCTCATAAATCCTCCCACTTGTTACGATATGTTTCTCTACTGTGTGTCCGGTTCAAACCCCCCTAGATGCCAAACTCTGTGGAAGAAGCCTGCAGGATCGGCAGAAGCTTATGCAGTTACCCAGGAAACAAAATTGCAGTTACAGGCTGAATCACAGCCAGCGAACGGAAGTTGCCATTGTGTTTGGGTGTTTCTGTTGTCAGGGAGTCTAGGTAACGCAGTAGATAGCAAGTGGCGAAGTGGTCAAGCCGTTTGACTCGTCCTTCGATTCACAAGTGAAATTGTTTCGGAGACTCCTGTACGTCGTCGCTAGAGCTACGGAGTTCGTGCTTTGTGCGACGTTTTCAGCGCTGCGGAAAGAGACTGCGCCATATGGGATAAAACCTGGTGCAATGAATTCGATCCTGTCGACTTTTAAGCGACTTTTTATGTGTTTGAATACCCTAGAAGTTACTTCTAATTGACTTGGACTGCTAGATCGACCCATCCTTAAATGGGGACTAGGAAATATCATGGAAAGTAAAAGTGACGGAAGCGAAATTACCGCATCACCCATCGAATCTACCAAATCATTATGCTGCCTGATTCAAATGTTTGTGCCATTTTAGGGGGGTGACGGGGTGGGGTGGGGGATATCCCGAAGCAGAAAGCTGCTATCTGTCTGTGATATCTCAGTGATCGGCTAAATGGTTAGACCCCCCTCCCCCGTTAGCGGGTGACGAACGTTAACACACACACACACGCACGCACACACACACACACACACACACACACACACACACGCCCTCGGAACACTGATACATCACCACTTGAATATCGTCTTGAGATGTAGAACATCGATTGATTGTGTCTACGGGAGTAAGATACCTGTGGACCTGCGACGAATGTAACGGGTGTAATATTTCGTGTAGTTTCCGACCTATGTGCAACCCTTTAGCAGCTGCTCTTGTGACTGAATGACAATCTATAGTGACTGAATGACAATCTATAGTGACTGAATGACAATCTATAGTGACTGAATGACAATCTATTCGGTCTTGATTCGGCTCATCGGCTACTGTCGCGTGTTTCACTCACCAAAACTCGCGGTGCGTCTAACTTCTGTTCGCAGATTTCCCGATGGATTGATTTTCTTAGTCTTATCGTCTGTTTTAGCTTAGCTAGAGTCTGTTTCAGCTAAACTGTTATATAACTGTCTTAAATTTTTATTTTTTCTCATTAAACTCTGATGAACTCTATCTGGATCCTGACAATTATGATGTTCCATTGTTCTTGATTGTTCCAGCATTATCAAGCTGAAAGGGCTCACGGTTGACAAGATTGAGGACGGGCATGAAGAGAAGAGGAGAGAGTGAGTACACACATGTTTAAATAAGGGGAGGGGGGGGGGTAATGTTGATGTGTCTTAATGTGGTGTGGATATATGTTAATGTAGTGTTGGTGTATCTTAATGTGGTGTTGATATGTCTTAATGTGGTATGGATATACCTTAATGTGGTGTGGATGTATTTTAATGTTGTGTGGATATACCTTAATGTGGTGTGTATATACCTTAATGTGGTGTGGATATATTTTAATGTGGTGTGGATATACCTTAATGTAGTGTTGATATACCTTAATGTGGTGTGGATATACCTTAATTTGGTGTGGATATATTTTAATGTGGTATGGATATACCTTAATATGGTGTGGATATATTTTAATGTGATGTGGATATATCTTAATGTGGTGTGGATATATTTTAATGTAGTGTGGATATATTTTAATGTGGTGTGGATATACCTTAATGTGGTGTGGATATATTTTAATGTGGTGTGGATATACCTTAATGTGGTGTGTATATATATTTTAATGTGGTGTGGATATACCTTAATTTGGTGTGGATATACCTTAATGTGGTGTGGATATACCTTAATGTGGTGTGGTTATATCTTAATGTGTTGTGGATATATCTTAATGTGGTGTGGGTGTATCTTAATGTCGTGTTGATATATCTTAATGTGGTGTGGGTGTATCTTAATGTGGTGTGGGTGTATCTTAATGTGGTGTTGATATATCTTAATGTCGTGTTGATATACCTTAATTTGGTGTGGGTGTATCTTAATGTGGTGTTGGTATATCTCAATGTGGTGTGGGTGTATCTTAATGTGGTGTTGGTATATCTTAATGTGGTGTGGGTGTATCTTAATGTGGTGTTGATGTATCTTAATGTGGTGTGAGTGTATCTTAATGTGGTGTTGATATATCTTAATGTGATATTGATATATCTTAATGTGTTGTTTATATATCTTAATGTGGTGTGGGTGTATTTTAATGTGGTGATGATACATCTTACAGACGTGCTACCGATCGATTGAAAGAAAGAAAGAAAGAAAGAAAGAAAGAAAGAAAGAAAGAAAGAAAGAAAGAAAGAAAGAAAGAAAGAAAACCAGACAGACAGACAGATAGACAGACAGACAGACAGACAGACAGACAGACAGACAGACAGACAGACAGACAGACAGACAGACAGACAGACAGACAAATCTAACACTATCATCATTTGTCCACAGACACAAAAGATCCGTCCTGGTGTCCTACTCAGACAACTGATGACGTCATGTCAGTGACCGCGGGACGGGAGACTGACGCCGAGGCATGTCTACTTCTCAAGTCCATCATTTGAGGATCAGACACAGCGCGGTCTAGACACAGACAACATTCATAGACATAGACGACATTCATAGACACAGACAACATTCATAGACATAGACAACATTCATAGACATTAACAAACAGTTTTTTCATAGCACAGACCATCTAGCTTGTACTTCACAAACACACTGTATAAAAGATAATACGTGGACATAACATAAGTGTTCATCGTTGTCAACTGTAGCAGGCCGACAAGGACAGGAACCGAGCATGACTATATGAGTATCCAGTCACATTACACACACATATACGAGCATGATCGTGTGTACCAGCAGGACGTTGCAAACAAATCCATCATTTATTGGTAGTGTGTGATTTACTAGGCAATGTTAGTTCAGTAGTTTGCAGTGTTTTCTGAACGGCCGACGCCTAATGCAATCGAAAACAACGCACAGCGGTCTGCTTTCAAATCGCTCGCAGCTGGCTTCCAACCCTCGACTCGGTGTCGGGGAATTATGAAACTGCGTGCTCGTGATCTCTACCCTCTTTAGGCAACAGTCATGTTTAAATGAATATCCGGAATTGTGGCTGACTAGGTCACATGAGTATTAATCTCAGCCAAGCGATGGACCCTCTTCTGGGGTTGGATGGGGTATGGGTAATGGTGGAATGGTATTGGATTCCTAGAATAAATATATGACGAAAATATCAAGCGAGTGAAAAGTCTCCTTTGGTCACGTGATGATAAAAAGAGGCATTTGAGAACATCGTGACAACCAGAAAGGTCGCAGGTAAAAGAGGTAAGGGCAGACAGAGAGAGAAGTGATGCTGGAGGAATTCGAGACGATGACTTGGAGAAATATGAACAAACTCGATCTAATATAGTGAGGTCCGTGATCTGTGATATGCATGAACGTCAACACTAGCTGTCGGGGCACATGATGATGGTGATGATCTAGCGATAATAACGAGTATATATAGAGATATAATGGTAAAGAAAGACAAGAAGATCTCTAGTAAGGGCAGAATAACATTTATTAAAATAACACAGAATGCATGAGAATCTAATTTGATTTGCTTATCCACATCATAACATTCCGGGAAAACTCCTAGATGCGCAATCTCTCGCAGCTAATACAAAATAAAAATTGTAGATGCGAATTGTTCCACTGACCAACTGGTTATAAACAAGCAGCTTCATCCTCTCGTGCGCCTGGCTTTTCAGACCCATATTTAAATCGTAATTCGGCCATCGCGTAAAGAGTTGCTTCATCGTTGACCGTACTCAGACGTCACGCCATAGAATGTATAAGAGCTATATCAAGCATTCTTTTTGGAGCCAAAGTAGGCCTTATCAGCCATCTTAGAACTCACGGCTCCATACCTTCAACCCCACTGGATGAAGTCAATGGTCATCATCATTCTTGATGGACAAACAACAACAAAAGCTATAATTAAATCAATTGAGTTGGGTTAAAAACCGACATCACAGCACTTCGGACATTCCCATCAGTGCTCCGTCCCATCTTCAACAACCAGTGACGACGTTATCATTTAACACGCAACAATTGCTGGTACCATGAGCCAATCGGTGACTCTGGAATAAATTATCAGAAAAACAAAAGAATGCAGAGATAACGACATTTCTAACTTGTTCTTGTAATTTAACCTCATCCCTCCCGACTAGCCACACATTTGTTTAAATTTTGCCATTGCTATTTTCTATGAAAATATGTTTTCCAATCTTTCTGTTTCAAGCTTCCACTGTGTGAAAAATCTGGCCAGTTAACGTACCACCATGTTGATAAACAATAAACTTGTGATATAATAACTTTCAAATGTGTTCTCCGTTGGTTTATATCATCGCTAACGATCACTTTAATTGCACACGCATATCTCAATTTCTCCAGACAAAAAGTGTTGAAAGAGTGTTGAAGTGATACATAGAAAGTGGAAATAGTGTTGAAGTGATACATATAAATTTGAAAGAGTGTTGAAGTGATACATAGAAATTTGAAAGAGTTGAAGTGATACATAGAAAGTTGAAAGAGTGTTGAAATGATACATAGACAGTTTGACAGAGTGTTGAAGTGATACATAGAAAGTTGAAAGAGTGTTGAAGTGATACATAGAAAGTTGAAAGAGTGTTGAAGTGATACATAGAAAGTTGAAAGAGTGTTGAAGTGATACATAGAAAGTTGAAAGAGCGTTGAAATGATACATAGACAGTTGACAGAGTGTTGAAGTGATGCATAGAAAGTTGAAAGAGTGTTGAAGTGATACATAGAAAGTTGAAAGAGTGTTGAAGCGATACATAGAAAGTTGAAAGAGTGTTGAAGTGATACATAGAAAGTTGAAAGAGTGTTAAAGTGATACATAGGCAGTTGAAAGAGTGTTGAAGTGATACCTTGAAAGTTGAAAGAGTGTTGAAGTGATACATAGAAAGTTGAAAGAGTGTTGAAAAAGTTTATTGAAGTGAGACACAGAACGTATACTTTTTTATGGATGTGAAACGTGTGAAATAAGCAGATAAGCTGAAAAATATCATGACAGCGGAAATGTGGTTTCTGATGACAATTCAAAACAATACCATGGACACAGAAAATCCAGTGAGCAAGTCCTACAAGAAGCAGATGACAAGCGTAAACTGATTGGAGAAATTAAACATAGACAGTGGGATTTTCTTGAACACATTATGAAAATAAATAGAGAACTTGGTGACAACTGGCAAGATTGAGGAAAAAGAACAAAGGGAAGGCAGAGAAGTGAATAAATGGATATCTTGGTCACGTGTATGGTTGAGACAAGAACACAGAACTGACCGTATACATTTATCACAAACTCCGTTGTATGGACTAGTATCCACATCTGTGTATTCTGAAATCACACATGACATAACTTGTAACCTGTGGCTGTGAAAGACTATAGGAAATTATCAGATTATTAATCTTAAGGCAGGCAACAAAGCAGCCGAACAAGACCATTGGCAAATAAATGAAAATCAAACTGTTGAGAACACGCAACTTTCAGGTGGCGATAAGCGGATGTGAGCCTTGGACAATTTCGCAATCACTAAACGAGAAAATTTCAACTTTTGAAATTAATTGCAATACACATATTCTTAGAACATCGTGGATCAAGGGGAAGAAATATGCAGACACTCAACAAGATCTGAACATGGACGAAAACAGACTGATTGGCAGCTTCATGTCCTGGACACTGAAATACTGTGACCGTATCAAACATCACAGTAGGTGGGATAAAGAGCAGTGATGGGGGCGTGGTTACTGGAAGGAGTGGCAGGGGTGGACCAGCAGGAAGATGGACACGTGACCTTGAGGACACCTGGGGCGTGAATATGCACGCGTTAGAGGAACTAACAGATGATCGAGAATAATTTTGGTGGAATGTGACGACTGCGACCTTTACCAACGGCCTGCTACATGTTGATGATGATATTGTTGATGATGCTTGCTTGCTTGCTTGTGTTCGTTGGCTTGAGCTCCAACGCGAAGTCCTGTATGTCGGATGAAGACATCCTGTTGTCCAACATCAGTGTGATGTCGTGCAGGACCTGAGGTTTGCGTGAGTATCCGTTGTCCCATGTCTGGCTTATTGGTGTGCAGACTGGTGGTTCCTCGCCGTACAGGCAGACACTCTCCGACTTCGGAGGAATCGGCGATCCTACTGACTTTATCCAGGACCCCGAAGGGACCTATTGCCCAGCACGCTCGACAAGGACGCGTCAATAGGTCTTGGCCAGTATATAACCCGGCCCTGGTGCCTTGGAAACACCCCTGCGTCCCATTGTTGATGATGATATTGTTGATGATGATATGGTTGATGATGATGATGTTGATGTTGTTGTTGACGATGATGATGACGATGATGATGATGATGATGATGATGATGATGATGATGATGATGATGATGATGATTTGAGAACGGTATTATCGATTTCTCTCTGACTATTGTTTCCTTTAACCTGTTGCATCTTGGTAATGTCACGAGGCAGGTGACGAGGATTTGACGCTTGAGCTCTTCGCCTGCTAACTGAGGGAAAGATTTGGTCACCTCCGTGCTTTCAGACCTACACAATGTAATGGTGCTATTACATCACTGAACCATAGTTCTGGACATACTGTGACACCTGGAAGACAGTAAAACCACCGTGTGAACGTGTGTGTGAGTAATGTATGCCCTGTCTGATCACGCACTCTCGTGTTGCCCCAGTACGGACTAAGGTCAGTTGAATCAAGAACCGACCTGGCCGAACTCCGGGTATTCCCGTACACGCTCCGTCACTTTTTTTTTTTCCCCCGTTCGCTCGCTTTGATTTCAAGCTTTGTCTATACACACGCTACTGCTTCTTTCTAGTGCACTGGACTGACTTTTACGTGTGGATTAGCTTTCCCTATTACCAGTGTCCCTCGCCATCAGGTGAACCCACCCCGACTTCTGAGATACGTGTAATTTACGTCCCCAAGCCAAGGACGAATAGTCAACATTTGAATGCAGCTGAGCGGTGTAGGGGTTGAACCCCATATCTCGGCATCAGCACACCGGATGTTTAAGAACGGGCGCTCTTGTCGATTCCGCTTTGCTGAGCTTCGCGCTCAGTCCTCATCTTCAGTAACCAGTGAAGAGCCCCAATACTAATAGTATTAGTGACACTCTGATTGTGTACATCTGGCCTTTCTTCTGAGAACTGAGTGTCGGTCAGATCATTTGGTTATTCCCTGCCGCACGATTCTCTCCGGGCGATGATGATCTACCTCATGATATGCACACGATCCCAGTGGGACATACTCATTCGCCGCAGTTGTAGAATTCTGGTGTGTTTGATCCTTGCTCGCAGACGTGGGATTAACAGTTAGCATTATATCACTAAAGGATATTTGGAGCTGTGATATTTTCACCTGAAAACCGAGGTAGGTATCACATGTTGTGATTACTGAGGCGACATCTGAAAGTTAAATACGTTACTATGGTCAAGTCTAGAGTCATCCATACGACTTCGAAAAGCTTTTTTTTATTTTTTTCGGGTGTTAAAAAAAAGGCGCTTAAAAGTCGACAGGGTCGACTTCATCGCACCGGGTTTTATCCCATATGGCTCGGTCTCTTTCCGCAGCGCGGAAAGCGTCGCACAAAGCACGAACTCCGTACACCGAAAGGTGCGGCCCGGAATCGAACCCACAACCTCCGGAGCACGAGTCAAACGGCTTGACCACTTCGCCACAGAGACTTTGGGTGTGCTTTCTCTAACCTTTGACTATTCACAGTCAGCCTTCAAGGCAGCAAGTTTGTGTCTCTCTTCGTCTGGTCCCTATTCCTTGACCTGTCCGACAGTGTTGTCCCTACCAGTTGATGTCCTGCTGTTGGCATGGCTCTTGGAGTCATTGGAACACGCTAGCACTCTACCACTATACAGTCCAGACATAACGCAGGGGAGACAATGATGAATATAACTGGATCTTAGTGATCAATATATCTTAGGTTGTTTCCCTTTTACGAGATTATGACAATCCGAGTTATGTGTATTTCACAATTATAGACACTTCGCCATAAAAGCGGTATGGCAAACGAAGAAGAAGAAGAAGAAGAAGAAGAAGAAGAAGAAGAAGAAGAAGAAGAAGAAGAAGAAGAAGAAGAACAACAACAACAACAACAACAACAACAACAATAATAACAACAATAACAACAACGACAACAACAACAACAGTAACAACAACTAAAAAGTCGCTTAAAAGTCGACAGGGTCGACTTCATTGCACCGGGTTTTATCCTGTTTGGCTCGGTCTCTTTCCGCAGCACGGAAAGCGTCGTACAAAGCACGAACTCCGTAGCTCCAGCGACGACCCACAGGATTCTCCGAAATATTTGACTTGTGAACAGAAGGAGGCAGCCCTGAATCGATCCCACAACCTTCGGAGCCCTAGTCAAACGGCGTGACCACTTCGCCACGGAGACTCCCTACAACAACAGCTACTACTACTACTACTACTACTACTACTACTACTACTACTTACTACTACTACTACTACTACTACTACTACTACTACTACTACTACTACAATAATAACATCACTATGTCTAAGGCTGTTTTCTCATGACATGATCGTAAACTGACCAGCGTTGGCTTGTACCTTGTATTGCAAGATTGTTAGTTTACAAACACATCACATGCTGCCGACCCCCGTCTACATTTGCCGTGAAATACAATGTTTCCTCTCATGGTGTAGAGGGATTGGGTACTACTGGGGTTTTATATTTTGTGTTTTTGTAAAATTGTAGAGAGAGACAGACAGACAAGCCGAGAGAGAGAGAGAGAGAGAGAGAGAGAGAGAGAGAGAGAGAGAGAGAGAGAGAGAGAGAGAGAGAGAGAGACAGACAGACAGACAGACAGACAGACAGACAGAGGGGGCAGAGAGATGCTGAAGGAGGTAGCGGTGAGACAGAGAGACTGTTTTTCCCCTGGATTGATAACGATATATTGCAGATAACATTCTTCATCTTGTGACCATGCTACCCTTTATTGAACTATTCCATATTGATCTCATCATGTTCCTCTTGTACCTTGCGGTGTCGAGGTGAAGTATAAACATCGTGAGAGTGCCCGATTATGGGCTTCATGTATCGATATTCCCATGGACTCTGTTATTCCCTTCATCCAACGTTTACGTGGTCGGCCTCTTTCTTTGCTTCCCTCTGGTCTGTACATCATTGCTTGTTGTGGTATACTGTTAGTTGGTAACCTACTTCCATGGCCAATCCATTTGACTTGTGGTATACTGTTAGTTGGTAACCTACTTCCATGGCCAATCCATTTGACTTGCTGAATTCTAATAAAATTTAGTGCAGCTATAACCCCAACTTTAGTCCTGATTTCTTCATTTCTGATCTTATCTCTTCTTAATACATTGAGTATTCTTCTCAGGAATCTCATTTCTGTTGTTGTCATTTTTATTTTCTCTTTTTCTGCAATTGTCCAGTTTTGGCATTGGTAGCACAGAGTTGGTAGGAAGATTGTATTGTAAAGTGCTTTCTTAGTAGTTACTGATACATGTTTGTTCTTTAGTATTGGTGCCATTAGTCCAATGATTTGGTTTGCCTCATTGCATCTATTTTCGATAGAATCAGTGTTCTGATTTGCCATTTGATGATATTATACTGCCTAGGTGCTTGAAACTCTTCTTTCAAGGGATATTCATTTAGGTGAATCGTTGTTGCTTTTTCTTCTTTACAGTCATTACCTGTTTTACTTGTGCTAATTCTAATGTTATGTTCCCAACAAATTTCATTTTGATTATTCATGTGGTCATGTGGTATTTTATATTTAATTTCCTAAATACATCTTCCATCTGCTATTATTAAAGTACCAAAAGTACTTAAACACATTGTGGCAGTCACAATTAACATTGGTATCTTAAGTTCACAAATTAAAATCGTCATGATCACACATTGATTTTATATTTAATTTATTTCCAGCAGTTGGTTCAACATATTGGAAGCACGGAAGCGCGGTTCAAATAACAAGTTAATATACAAAACAAAGTATTCAATACATAAATTTAAACACAGAATAAAACATTGCATGATTTCTTGCCTGGCATTTTTCGCTGCATTTTTTGCCGAGCAGCAACCACACAGTCAAAAAGACATCCGCATTTCATATAATGTATACAGCGAACAATAATCCATTGCTTAAATATATCGAGGCATTATACATTAATGGATTCCAGCCATTGCTATGTAAAGAGAAGGACTTCCTGCTACGTGTTAGACTTCCGTGTATATTATTACGCTCTACACATGTCAGGGACGATGTACATCATATTTCAGTTAAGTATCATTCAACTTTCACATAACTAACCAAATATAAACCTCTGCAGTATGCACCTAATGAGATGCAGCAAAGTATGCCAGGCAATAAATCGTGCAATATTTAGTTTATGGTGTCTGTGTTTAAGTCAATGAACATTTACAAATCATAATTCCCACTTTCAGGTACAGCTATCATCATCATGTGCCTTGCCATTTGTTCGTCTTTACATTTATTGATTCGTTCACTAATTTATTAGTTTGCTCATTGATTCGTTCATGTGTTCATTCATTCTCTGATTCTGCCATTCATTTGTTCATTCATTCACTAATTCTGCCATACATTATGTCCTTACTCTTATACAAGTGGGCACTGAGGTTGTGTTTTTGAAATAACTATACATATTTACAAGCGTATATAAACACACACACACACACACACACACACTTTCTCTCTCCCTCTCTCTGTCAGTCCAGCTCTCTCTGTCTGTCTCTCCCTCTCTCTCACTTTGTCTGTCTCTCTCTCTTCTCTCTTCCTCTCTCTCTCTGCTTTTTTCCTCCCTTCCTCTCTCTCTCTCTCTCTCTCTCTCTCTCTCTCTCTCTCTCTCTCTCTCTCTCTCTCTCTCTCTCTCTCCCATCTAATGCTCACCAAAAGACTAGTCAGATGCCTCAAGAGGAATCGAACAGCAAGCTCACACTGTAACGGGTAAGTTTTCTATAACACTAGGCCACATGTTGACTATCTGCAGCACTGGCACATTTCCTGTCCATTCTTGTTACAACAAACATGTCTCAGCTGATTCTAACATGTCTGAATACATACATATTAAACATGGTGTGCAAGTAATAACAATCATATTATCGCTGTACACAGTCAATATAAATATATTCATGTGTAATTATATCACATGCCACTTGACATGGCACAAACTATCAGATAGTAGTTTCATAGCAGCAATTGCCACCTCCACTTTTATTCTCTCACTGTCTGATATATACAGCGAGCCATGATTGAGCAGATATGGCTGTTATATCTGTCTTCCACCACCCAATGGTAATATGTTTACATTGTGAAGGCTGAGTTGGGGTGGAATAGAGACAGAGAGAGATAGAGAGGGGGGAAGAGAGAGAGAGAGAGAGACTGAATTGTTTAACTTGACTTAGCCTAAAAATAGGTACCAAGAATTATTGTGAGGAGCAAAGGCGGTCAGGTTCACCATATCCCCCACCCAGGGTTGACTGGTCTCTGCACATTCGGGTCTGGCAGCATAAACCCAACACACTTTAAGACATGAAAATGGGGTCTTTACTTTATGTATACGAAACAGGTCAAGGACACTTGTATATGTCATAGGCTGCCTGGGATATATGGTGCTCTACCCAAATCTGCATGGGCCAGTCAGCTCTCTGTGGGTGTGGTGTCCAACATCACACCGGCCGTCTTAGCTTCCCGAGACGTTTCCTGGGAGCTGGTGTCAATATTAAGAATCTGACTTGATGTAGATTTGAACCCATGGCTACTGGGCCATGGGGCAAGTGTCTAGTCACTACACCAACATATATAACATTAGTCCAAGAGATGTGAACATCCAAATAATCCATAAACGGCACTATGTCTTGCCCTCTACTATTCTTGATCAATTGCTGATAACATTTCCATTGTCTTACACCATCAAATATCAATTCCATTGTCTTAAACTATCAAACATCAATTCCAATGTCTTAGACCATTAAAGATCAATTCCAGTGTCTTAGACCATCAAAGATCAATTCCACTGTCTTAGACCATCAAAGATCAATTCCACTGTCTTAGACCATCAAAGATCAATTCCACTGTCTTAGACCATCAAAGATCAATTCCAGTGCCTTAGACCATCAACCATCAATTCTAATGTCTTAAACTAGCAAACATCAATTCTAATGTCTTAGACCATCAAATATCAATTCCAGTGTCTTAGACCATCAAAGATCAATTCCAATGTCTTAAGCCATCAAACATCATTTCCATTATCTTAAACCATCAAACATTATTTCCATTGTCTTAGACCATCAAACATCATTTCCACTGTCTTAAACCATCAAACATCATTTCCAGTATCTTAAGCCATCAAACATCATTTCCATTGTCTTAAACTATCAAACATCAATTCGAATGTCTTAGACCACCAAACATCAATTCCAAAGTCTTAGACCATCAAATATCAATTCCAATGTCTTAGACCATCAAAGACAAATTCCAGTGTCTTAGACTTAGACCATCATTATTTTCTCTTTCTGTCCCTTCTACTGTTGATCTTCCAAGTCATCACGATGTTCTCCATCCATCCATCATGTGCCATGCCAGTAAGCGTGGGCGGTCATGATTCGCCAATTCACTCGATCACCAGCGTCGTGGATCAGTTCTTGTCTCGACTATATCACATGGCCAAGCCATCCAGGTATTTACTTCTCTGCCTCCCCCTTGCTCTTATCCCCTCGATCTTGCCAGTTGTCACAAGTTCTCCAATTTATTTCTTCTTATAACATGTCCAAAAAATTTGACTGTCTACGTCTAATTTCTCTAATCAATTTATGATTTTCTTTTGTTTCTGGTAGGACTTGGTCATTGGTTTTTCTGTCTGTCCATGGTATTCTTTGCATTTTCCTCAGAAACCACATTTCCGCTGCTATCAGATGTTTTTCAGCTTGACTCCAACATTTCTCTTCTAATTATATGATGATGTTGTATGGATATCAATTGTTGATTTCAGCAGTAGTACAACAACCGTATGATTTACATCCAGAAACTGGATTGACTAGAAAACTGAACACACTTTTTACATCCATTGAGTCATATAATCTCCAACATCATCTCTGCCATTATCATCATCATCGTTATCATCATTATGATCAAAATCATCGCAAACCATGATCATTACCATTATTATCAACATAATCATTGACATTACCATACATCACATCATAATCAGAATCATCACGGACATCATCAACATTATACCCATCATCATTTAAATAATAAAATCAACATTTGCATCATAATCATTCCATAATAAACAACATGATCATTCCTGGGCATTTCCCAAGGAAGTAAACCCTATAACAGCAGCTCTCAGTTGGTGTATATACTAAGTTATCATTACATCACTCCAACTCTATTGGTTTCCTCCTACTTCAAGCTGGTATCCTCACTATTCACAACCTGACCACAAGAAGGTGGACACAGGTCATCTAGAAGACATGAGGGTTCCAGTTCAAGATATGTTACTTCTACCCACCTGGAAAGCAAATCATACTAACACCCTACACTACCAACATACAGGTGTAAAACTGAGGACATACGACAAATCAGCAGACAGACTCATGTGTGCCTTAAAATACCAGTATCACAGATTAGAAATTAATTAGATAAAATAGAACACCAACAATTATTCAATGTTGAAGAAGGGAAAGTAGAACAAACAGATCTATCCAACAGTAACTCACTGTTGATGAAGGTTACCATCATCATCTACGACAACCCATGATTGTCTCCTCTGTCATCATCATGTATGATATTTAATGATTTACTCCTTCATCATCATCACCCATGACATTCCATGATTATCTCCAGGGCCGAGCCATGCTATGATATGGAGAAGTGACCACATCAGGCGGCACAGTAAGGGCGCAGCAAAAGCAGCGAAGGAGGGGCGGCATTACGAAGATTTGCATCATTAAGGGGCGGTATTTTAAAGACTTGCATCATATCGATACAATCTACCGCACAACACTGATTGTCTCCCTTACTATCATCGTCATCATCATCTATGACATCCCATGATTGTCTCCTCTGACATCATCATCATCTATATATCATTCAACTCTTTGGTCAATGTGGGTAGATCTGTTTCATTTCCCTTTGGTCCTATGAACTGTTAATACTCTTCTGCATCACCAGTTACATTCCAATGCACTTATGTAGGTAATTACTGCATTTAATAAAATAACACAAGTTCAATATATTAACATTACTTAATTAATATATTAATATATTAATATATTAATAACTGTGCATGATACAATGAATCAGGATGACAACAAGGCAATGGTAAAAGGTAATATCAACAACGGAGGTGGATTTGTTAGCTGGATCTCTGCTCTGGGCACCTGGGTCTGTAGAATGTCTGCTTTCGTTTAAGGAATCCAGCGGAGTTCTTAAGTGGACACACTGGGAGACGTTGACTTCTGACGACAGAAACACGGGCGTCACACAGATAATATACTCAGTTCCAGGCCGCAGCCCTCTCACCTCAACCTGGGCGATGTAAGGTCGCAGGGTGGGGTCATAGGGCGGGACCTCACAAGCCAAGTGATTAACACAGTTGACTGACAGCGTCCAATACAGTTGCGTGCCTTCCTTGTATGGCCATGTGATCTGGACGGACGTAGATGTGGAACTTAACACTGTACTGTTGGATTCTATAAATATCCTATCACTGACATCCTCATAGGAAAAACCCACAAGTTTCTGCAAAGGATTGCAGACAATCAACAATCTCCGAAGAGCTCGAGGACCGGAAATTATTTCAGAACTTAACACGGTAAATAAATTCATAGATAAGTTTAACTCTTGTAATTCCTCCAAGTCTTTGAACACACCAGAATTAATATCAGAAATACCATTGGCTGCCAGATTAAGTGTCCTTAACCTTCGCATTCCACGAAACATGCCTGGATGTAAGTAGGACAACTGGTTTAACTGGAGATCAAGTTCTATAATGTTATCCCTAATACTGTCAAAAGCACCTGTAGAGATGTCTTGAATCCTATTATGCCGTAAATGTAAATGTGATATTCTCCGTGCGTCTTCCAAAATATCTTTATTCACTTCAGAAATGTCATTATTCTCAAGATTTAAAGACTCTAAATATAGGCCATTGAAAGCGTGGCCTCCTATCCGACGAACTCGATTTCCACTCAAATTAATCTGTTTCAGGTTGGCATTATGCGGAAACACGTGCGACGGTATATATTCTATATAATTGTTTGCTAACGAAACTAGATTGAGAGAAAGATAAAAATCATTTCCATGAATAAACACAAGGTCAGAAATATTATTCTTATCCAGTATTAATTCCTGTAGGTTTGTCAATCCGTTGAAAGCATCCACAGAAAACTGCGATAAACTATTATTCTTAAGAGATAATTTTACAACAGATCGCAACCCACTGAATGCAAACCCAACAACAGAAGTTAATAAATTGTAACTTAAATTCAGTGATCGTAAATTTACTAATCCTGAAAATTGCTTTGGTAGCAAGGCTTTGATATTATTACTTTGAAGTTGTAGTTTTTCCAAAGATGTTGTATTCCTAAATACTCCTTCAGGAAGAGACTCAATGAAATTCCTCTCCATATTTAAATCTTTAAGTTGCGACAGCTCATTAAAACACCCAGATTTGAGAACAGCAAGTTTGTTGTCATTTAACGATAATTCTCTCAGCTTGGGAAGTCCCTGAAAAGCATTGTTAGAAACCTCCGTGATGCTATTGGCTGATAAATATAGATATTCTAAATTTACAAGCGAAGCGAAGGTGTTTTCCTGTATCCGAGTTATGTTATTGGAGCTGAGGTCCAATAAAACTGCAGAAGGGGAAACTCTGGAAATGACGTCAGCTAACTGGAGGTCTGTGATCCTCGTAGCTTGACAATACACGTAGTACTGTGACGAGCACTGGCAGACAGATGGACAAGGTACTCTATGCTGGGATGTGACAGTGCCATACATGATCAGAAGCACCAATGGGACGGCCAGATTCATTTTCCATCATTTCTGAAACAGAGTAAAATGCACAGTTGGTCATCATCATCATAATCATCATCATCATCATCATCATCATTATCATCATCTTCCAACCTCTGAAGTCGGAGTGGGCTCGCCTGAATGGCGAGGAACACCTTTAAAAGGGAAAGCATGCCCACACGCAAAACTCATTCCTTTACTATTTTAAACAGTGTGTAAGGACTATGCTCGAGTTTAAGCAAGCGAACAAAAAGAAGAAGATCATCTTCCAGTTTTGCCGCCAAGTGTCTTTGTGGGCACAGTTATTTTTTTTTTTAAAGTTGCATACCCCTTACAGGATGTTGCTTAAAAGTCGCTTAAAAGTCGACAGGGTCAACTTCATTGCACAGAGTGTTTATCCCATTTGGCTCAGTCCCTTTCCGCAGCGCAGAAAGCGTCGCACAAAGCACGAACTCCGTAGCTTCAGCGACGAACCTCAGGAGCCTCCGAAAAAAGGCGCTCGTGAACTGAAGGACGTGGCTCGGAATCGAACCCACAACCTTCGGAGCCCAAGGCAGACAGCTTGACCACTTCATCACAGAGACTCCATCAGACAGGACGTTGCAATCAACACCAGTATTTTTTTGATTTTTATCGAGAACCAAAGGACGTGGCCCCGAATTGAACTCAAACCTTCAGAGCCCAAGGCAGACAGCTTGACCACTATGCTATGGAAACTCCATCAGACAGGACGTTGCAATCAACACCAGTATTTTTCAGCTGCTGTTGATGTTCTTGGTAAGATTACGCTCAGTAGTTTGCCAATGCTTTCTGAGTGACCGGCTCATATACCCCGTAAGTAACCAACGCAACGCAATCTGCTGCCAAATCTCGTGCAGTTGTGTTCTTCACGTACATATACGGAATTACGGAGAAAGTCGTTAAACTCTTCGCCAGGGAGACCGGCTACAGTTAGTTACTGAAGGAAAACAAACTATTTGATGACATTAATACTACATATGTATGGATGTGTGATTGTGTGTGCCTTCTGTCTGTCTGCCTCTCTATAACTGTGTGTCTGTGTGTGTCTATGATTATGTGCATTATGTGATTTCTGTCTGTCAAAATGTGTCTATGTGTGTGTGTGTGTGTGTGTCTGTCTGTCTGACTATTGTGTCTGTGTGTAATTGTGTGTTTCTATTTGTTTGTCTGTCTGTCTATCTGTCCGACTGTGTGTGTGTCTGTGTGTGTGTGTGTGTGCATATGTGTGCTTGTATGTGTGTGAGAAAGAGAGGAACGAGAGAGAGAGAGAGAGAGAGAGAGGGGGGGGGGAGAGGTCTTGTGTATGCAGTCTCTATTTCT
>OY992891.1:6207130-6304630 GCA_963921405.1 Cepaea hortensis | reverse complement strand
CACCACCTGCGAGTGAGAAGCCTGAGGAGAGCTGCCAACTTAACTACTCGAGACCGAGTAAGAAATGATCTTATCAGACAGACAGTAGGATCAACACCTTGTGCCACATTTATTGAAAGACAGAAGATCAAGTGGTTTGGCCATCTCGCTAGAATACAACACCGTCAACTACCATCACTGGCCCTACATCAAAGAAGATGATACAAGAACAAGAGAACGCCCGAGAAAAAACAAATAGATTGATGACATCAAAGACATTGTACAATCACACAGAATGACACTATCCAGTGCCACCCATCGGGTGCAGGAACGTCAACTATTCCTCCCCAGGACGCTTGACAGCAAAAGTGGAAAATAATGGTGATTATGCATCAATTATGCATGTGATAGAATAATTCGAAGAATACGGCGGATCAATCAGAAGAAAACTACCGACATCCTACAGTATCTGACGGCTGCAGACATCTAGCTCTTAAACCCAAGCATGTCTCCGACATTGAAATACTGTGGACATATTAAAGGTAATCAGACTCCTACTGGTACCTTTAGCCATCTCCGTGGCCAAGGAGTTACGGGCGCAGTTCGTAATCCCGCATACCCGCGTTCAAAACGCAGCTGCGGGCGATTTGGCAGCAGACTGTGTTGAGTTCGGTTTTTTACGAAATTGTATGGATGACGATCTTTCAGAAAGCAACAACAAACTACTGAACTTAAACTTGCCAACAGCAAACATCTTTGTGTTGACTGCGGCGTTATGTAAAGGATATGAACCTAACTTTTTACTGGTACCATTAGTATTGGCACTCTTCGCCGGTTGTTGCAGATGAGAACGGAATACTATGGGAATGTCCCGAGAGCTGCGATGTCGGTTCTTGGCTCAACTCCACACGTGAAGCACTGCTTGCACACACAAATGGGTCAGTCTCACGCCTTGTAGCATGTAATTTGAACAGCCAGAGTTATAACCAGGATTAGACCATACTTACACATAATGCGTTGTTTAGTATACACGGAGTACAGCATACGTGAGGCATTGCTTGGGACACAAAGACGAACTAAAACTGAAAGTATTCTCCTTATGTAGAAGGAGCGGATACGCCTATGGAGCCAGCTAATTTTGGTAATGTGGAAGGAGCTTATCCGCCTCTGAGCTCGCTAGGTACAGAAAGAGCCAAGCGCCACAACTGAGAAATGCAATCATGTGTGAAAGACGAGACAGCGACGAGGGCATGAATATGGAGAGTGAAGTAGATTCTGTCAGGAAGTGTATGTACTCAAGAGTGGCTGTAAAAGTGGCAGTATGTGATAACGTTGGACAGGTGAGCGGCCACGGTGGAGGAGGGACGATAAAAGGACGGGCCTCGACCGGTGGAAAGTTTCGTTTGTTTTTTCACAAAATGGACCTGGACCTGGGGAGAGAGGACGCGTCGTCATTCGAAACTGCGAGCCCTAACACGACAAGCCACCTGAACAAGTCAAGAAGCCTGATACCCGGAGGGGGGGGGGATGGCACGTGGCAAGAACACCAAAAGACACGCGGTATCCAAGATGAGCAGCGTGGGAGCCGACAAGAGGAAGAACGTGGAGAGCCTGCATGCGAGCTGTAACAAAGAACCTGAAACTACAAGTATTACTGAAGCCACCACGAGGGAGACCGCCGACAGCCCACCCCGACAAGAGCCAAACCTACTGAGAAGCAGAGAGAGGAGAAAGACAACAGAGTCGGAAACACCGACTCACCGACAATCAAGTGGGTTGTCAAGCGTATCCAAGTGGAGCTATCAGACAAAGAAATCCTGAAGCAGCTACGAGAAGAGAATCTCAACATCAGATTCTTGAAGGCAGAGCTGCTCCTCAACTACACCAAGATTCCCACAACTTTGGTGGTGGTGACAACAGAGGGCAGCGAGATGTCGAACCAGAAGAATTCAGTCTGCAGATGACATCCACATAGTGAGCTTTCGATTCTGACTTTCCATGTAATGGATTTGCTATCCAAGCAATATTCCATTTCATGGCACTAGGACACTTATTCCACCTTTGATGACGCCCACACAGTGAGCTTTCGATTCAGACTTTCCACTTAATGGATTTGCTAGCCAAGCGATATTCCATTTCATGCCTCTGGGACGCTTTTGCTATCGACAAACCTGTGGTATTAAGTGTGATAATCTCAGACCCGGTCTTATTTTCGGGGAAACACGGTAAGACGACCCACGAGATACTGACTCATGCATGCCATGTCAGTCTTCGCGTGATGTCACCAAAACCCTAATACACAAAATAACAAGAAAGATGCCTCCATTATCATTGCCTTGCAATGTGAAGCCGGCACAACCGAAGAAGCATATTTCAAATACCCCGATAAGACAAACGGAACATTGGAAATGTCCGTAAACGCACCACAAGAATTTCAAAGGGCAACAAAAATATTCTAACAACAGATCGAGCACAAATGAGTTGAAGAATAACATAACAAATACCACGATAAGACACACAGAACATTGAAAATGTCCCTAAACAGGTCAAAGAATCTTAAATGAGAATAGCATGTTCCTAAAACCGCCCACGCTTTCCGGCATGGCACATGATTGATTGATTGAAAACAGAACAAGGCACAAAGAAAAAGTTGTCCGAGGTGTGGAGAATAAAGTCCACATTCTTTGGTGATGTTTTGTGTGTGTGTGGGGGGGGGGGGGGGGGGGGGTGTGTGTAAATTCCCGGTACAGACTGGTACACGAAAGAGCGTGCTGAAATGTTATATAGAACCTGTTGTGTTGTATGGCAGTTAGTCATGGAATGTTAATGAACTAACACATTAGGAAAAGCTTGGTGGCAACGGAGATGTGGTTCCTGAGACGAATGTTGCGAATTCCTTGGACTGCCAGAGTTACTAACAACGACTGCCTGAAAGAGGCTAAAGAAACTAGAACATTATATACAGCAATAAGACAGAGACAAACAGCTTTCTTTGGTCATGTGATGAGAAGAGAGGCATTGGAGAACATTGTGACAATTGGAAAGTTCAGGGGGAAAAGAAGCAGTGACAAACACAGAGACATGATGCTGGGTGTACTTAGACGGTGGCATGAAGGAATATAATGATCAGTAGATTCACAACACCAAGGACCGATTTCTGTGGAGAGATATGAACGTCCACGCCAGCTGGCAAGGCACTTGATGATAGTGATAAGATTGATGCAAGCAAGGTGGAACATATGATGACATTTGATAGGCTGCTGTCGCTGAATAGATGGATATTGGTAACTGAATTAAGTGAAGTGTTACGTGATGTAGGTCACATGGAGAAACAATGACCGGGCACTTGGTGGGTTTACACTCGAAGATGGAAGTAGTGGAGCAGGAGGGTGAGGGTGATGGTTATGACGGTTGGTTTCTTGTTATGGGTGTGCGATGTGGTAGATCATTCACGTTCTGTAGGCCTGCATGAATGAACGAACCAACTTTATTTTCAAAGGGTTAAGGATTGGGCACGCAGACCCGTCTGACATTCTGCTCTCTCTCTCTCTCTCTCTCTCTCTCTCTCTCTCTCTCTCTCTCTCTCTCTCTCTCTCTCTCTCTATCTATCTATCTATCTATCTCTCTATCTCTCTATCTCTCTCTCATACATTATTTTATTCATACATCACTTATGAACCATCATTAGAGAAGGCTCATTCAATGGCCAAGTCAACATCCAAGATCTACAACACGTAGCAGCGAACCGCCAAGCATGGAGAGACAGGACTTCTGCCCTATGTGCCGCCTTAGGCTCAAGAGGAAAGACTAACTAACTAACTTTTAACTAACTAACTAACTAACTTTTAACTAACTAACTAACTAACTAACTAACTAACTAACTAACTAACTAACTTTTAACTAACTAACTTTTAACTAACTAACTTTTAACTAACTAACTTTTAACTAACTAACTTTTAACTAACTAACTTTTAACTAACTAACTTTTAACTAACTAACTTTTAACTAACTAACTTTTAACTAACTAACTTTTAACTAACTAACTTTTAACTAACTAACTTTTAACTAACTAACTTTTAACTAACTAACTTTTAACTAACTAACTAACTAACAAACTAACTAACTAACAACTAACTAACTAACTAACTAACAACTAACTAACAACTAACTAACAACTAACTAACAAACTAACAAACTAACAAACTAACAAACTAACAAACTAACTAACTAACAAACAAACTAACTAACAAACTAACAAACTGACTAACTAACAAACTAACAAACTAACAAACTAACAAACTAACAAACTGACAAACTGACAAACTGACAAACTGACAAACTGACTAACTGACTAACTGACTAACTGACTAACTGACTAACTGCCGACCGACCGACCGACCGACCGACCGACCGACCGACCGACCGACCGACCGACCGACCGACCGACCGACCGACCGACCGACCGACCGACCGACCGACCGACCGACCGACCGACCGACCGACCGACCGACCGACCGACCGACCGACCGACCGACCGACCGACCGACCGACCGACCGACCGACCGACCGACCGACCGACCGACCGACCGACCGACCGACTAACTGACTGAATGACTGAATGACTGACTGACTGACTGACTGACTGACTAACTTATGAAGCTAATGTTAGAGGATAACAGAAGCAATATGCATTTTTTTTTAAAGTTGCATGTCCCTTACAGGATGTTGCAGTCAACACCAGGATTTTTCAGCTGCTGTTGATGTTCTTGGCAAGATTACGCTCAGTAGTTTGCCATTGCTTTTAGAGCGACCTGCTCACATACCCCGTAAGTAACCAACGCGACGCGATCCGCTGCCGAATCTCGCTCAGCTGTAACCCTCACGTGGATATACGGGATTACGGAGAAAGTCGTAAACTTCTTCGCCAGGGAGCCAGCAATATGCATTATGGGTTCATGAAAAATATGCAATAATCAATAATACACGACTCACTAAAACTAATTATAGATTTGGCAATTATAATTACCTAAGGTGGATGCAGGGAGGGCTATGTGACCAATCTGTCTCTCACTTTCGCAGGCGACGAAACCAAGCGTCGAAGCCACACCTAACTGTGCCGTGACGTTGTCAACGCACTGTATTAACTTGGCTAAGGCACACAGAGAATCACAGACAATACATGTTTGTATAAGAATATACGCTCACCCACAAAGTACGTCCAACTATAACACTGGCTGGGGGTGTCTCGGCCGGACGATAAGACCTCAACTGCCTTAATGTCCACAGAACCAGACCCTTGGTCCGGCCAGAAGAGAAGACAAGGTCACACGAAAGCCAGCTGTCCGTTTACCTGATTGGGTCAAGAATTACTTCCGGGTCACCAGCGCCACAAGTCAAAGTTGAGGGTAGGGCACGAGACGTGTGGTTTCATTGTTCCCTTTGTCGGAACTACCCGTCTTTGTTATCGCCCCGACAACAGTGAGGCGTTCTAATCTTTGTTTCCTTCCTTCCGTCTTTATCGTTGTCTGTTGCGTCCTCTCTTATCTATTTAGTTCCCCTTCTATGAACGCTGATAAATACCCAAAGAAAGAGATTAGGATATTCCAAATGTGAATCGGTACGAGCATGAAAGTTTATTGTTACGGTTAACTCTTAATTCTTCTACAGCCGTTAGTTATTAGCTTCAGTGACGTTCCATACTTTGACAAACTACATACAACACATCACAGTTTTTGTTATCTTTCCATATATTAGACAGACAAGACATCGCGATTTTTGTTCTTTCCATATTATTGGACATACAACACATCACGGTTTTTGTTCTTTCCATATTATTGGACATACAACACATCACGGTTTTTGTTATTGTTACGGACGAGCGGGCGGGCGGCCGGCCGGACGCGGACGGACGGACGGACGCGGGCGGGTGGCCGTCGGACAGACGGACAGACGGACAGACAGACAGACGGACACAGACAGACAGATACATAGATAGATAGAATTACCTCTTTAATTCCAGTAGTTTTGTAACCCATTCACTAAACACCTAAGGTAAGACACCGGATCTCAAACAACGGACGCACTATTCCAACATAGCCATGTTAAATTCGGAATATCTGAACAGTTTCAAGTGCTAACATCACCCAATCTGAACTGTGGACGGACAAAGCCAACTGGATAAAGTCAACATTTGCCGCTAAATTTATGCAAAAGTTACCATGTCCGGATTATTAGCTTGTCAAACAAGAATGTCTTTACAAAGTCTTATAAGACACTTTACAAATCTGTCCCCGTTTGTCTGTGTGAAGTAACTAATAGCCTCAATGCTGCAGTTTTCACAGGCCGATTGAAAAGACTGGTTACTTTTCACATGGTTTCAAGCCAGACTTGACTTCCCGTGGTTTCAAGATATATTTAATTGTTGCTTGACCTTTGCAGGGCGTTGTCGTCAACCCCAACCGGAGATATATTTTTTTTTTTTGGGGGGGGGGGGGGGGGCGTTAGTTCGCTTTGAACTCAAGCGTAGTCCATAGACGTGATACTATTTCAAGGACACTGAACTGATTTTTGCGTGTGTATTACTTTTCCTTATTATCAGTGCCCCTCGCTATCAAGTGAACCCACTCCAACTTCAGAGGTACCTGTAATTCAAGTAAAGGACGAGAAGACACAATGATTATTCTGTTACAAACTGCTTATTCTACGGTTACAAACTGCTTATTCTACTGTTACAAACTGCTTATTCTACTATTACTAACGGGTTACTCTGCCGTTACAAACTGCTTATCCTGTTACAAAATGGTTACTGTGCCGTTACAAACTGGCTATTCCACGTTACACACAAGTTACTCCTATACCCGTTACAAACTGGCTATTCCACGTTACACACAAGTTACTCCTATACCCGTTACAAACTGGCTATTCCACGTTACACACAAGTTACTCCTATACCCGTTACAAACTGGCTATTCCACGTTACACACAAGTTACTCCTATACCCGTTACAAACTGGTCTCGCTGTCTTCATCTATCTCTGCTTCCAATGATAGGTCCAGTTTTCACAGCGTGTTCCGGTGTTTGTACGCTCATAATGTGGCCAGAGAGACAACTGCGAAGATTTGTGGAGAGAGAGATAACGGTCGACAGCGAGAGATGATTCTATACACCCTTCTGTCATGGCACGGAGGGTGTCAGATACGGAAATTATGCATGATGTTGGAGATCACATAATGTTGAGAAGCATGATCGCTAGAGCCGATCGACAGGGCACATGATAATGACGATGTCTTGTCATGTAAAGACCGGGCTTGTGCGGCCTATAGACCGCGGGCACGTCAATCTTCACAAACTGGCGGTGGTGAGGCAGTCTAGTTATAGCATGAAATATCATCATCATTAACTTCCACTTTTGCCGTCAAGCGTCGTGAGGAGGGATAGTTGATGTTCTAGCGCCCAATGGGTGGCATTGGATAGTGTCATTCGTTGTGATTTTACAATCCCTTTGATGTCGTCAGTCCATTTTCTTCTCGGGCGCCCTCTCGTGTCTGATCTACTTTGATGTAGTACCATTGCTGGTAGTTGATGGGTTGATTTCTGACGAGATGGCCGAACCATTTGATCTTCTGCCTTTCAATATATGTGGCTCAAGGTGTTGATCCCACTGTCTGATAACATCCTTTCTTACGTGGTCTAGGAAACTTAAGTTGGCAGCTCTTCTCAAGCATCTCATCTCACAAATGTTGGTTTTGCGTCAGTGTGATTTGAATAATGTCCAAGTTTGACACTGAAACATCAACACGAATAAAACAAAACACAAATAACGACGTGTCAGAGAAATTAGAATGACAGCAACGATAAGAAAGGCAAACCAAACGACCATTGGCAGAGACCAACCCCATTATGGCCGTCTCCTAGCAACGCATATCACCACGACTGACAATGGCAGGCTGACGAGTTGTCAAGGCTCATCGCTTTTGTGGCTACGGCCAGTTTTATCAGATTGCTTTGACAAGTATCAATAGTGGTGTATTATAGTATAGGGGAGTATGTACTTGTCGGCCCTGTGAGCCTTGTAGGAGATGGGAGATTGGAGATCTGTTAAAGGGATCGGAGTGTCCGAGATGGGAGATTGGAGATCGGTGTGTAGGAGATAGGAGGTCAGGGGATCAGATCAGTCTGTAGAAGGTGGAACTTTGAAGATTTGGCCCACAGACGAGTCTGTAAAAGATTGGAGATTGTTGTCCTATTGGACAGAAAAGTATGTAAAAGATGGGAGATTGACGATCTATTCTACGGGTCAGTATGTAAAAGATGGGAAGTTGACGATCTGTTCAAGATTGAAGGTGTGTTCAACAGATTTCCATAAAAGATGGGTTATGGAATGTCTATTCAACAGTTCTCCACAAAAGATGGGACATGGAATGTCTATTCAACAGTTCTCCACAAATGATGGGATAGTGAAGGTCTTTTCAAATGATCGTCTGTAGGAGGTGCGAGAACTATTCGCCTGATCACCAGTTTTCACCTATCCACGTTTCACCCACACGCGATCCACACAGATCACCCTGACCCCTCATATAATATTTCTAACGACCACAGTCCTTCTACTCGTCTCTATAAGTACGTGTTTGTAATCAATTAACTCCCCTAGTTCCAACCATTGTTATATTAGATAGCTAGTCGTGTGTGAATTGTAACTGATCGTGTCCACTACAGTCATTACTTTAACCCATCGCTTCCTGATTATTTTATTCTTCTTCTTCTTCTTCTGCGTTCATCCGGATTTTTTTTTCGGATGTGACTGCGTTGTGCCTATTTACAGCAGAGCTGCGTTCTTGCGCCGTTAGGCCGACACATCCGACTTCTGCAGGCATTTGTTGACCGGGTTAACCTTCCCGGGGCTGATTATTTTGACTTTTATCTATTTCAAAAAAGTTAAGACTTTAACTCATACAAGATGTAATGCTTTACTGCAACAATTGGCTGAAATTAAGAGTTGAGACAAAGAATTCTTCTTCTTCTTCTTCTTCTTCTTCTTCTTCTTCTTCTTCTTCTTCTTCTTCTTCTTCTGCTTCTATTTCTTCCTCTTTTGTTTCCTTGACATGTGACTATATCTGCAATGTTGCATAAATTACTTTTTCTTTTTTTTTTTCTTCTTTTTTTTTTTTGTTGCTAGTTAATTCAGTGGTCCATAGAGTTTATCTTCCACCTTTGTTTCACTAGGCCAGAAGGTTTGCCTAGGTATGTCATATTTTGGGCAGTCTTGGAGAATGTGATCTGCTGTCTGCGACGCTGATCTTAAATTGTGTATGCATGTGTTTGCGTAATCTATTGTGTCCTGTTCTGAGACACAGAATAATGATTTGTTTTAGGCTGTCCATAAAGTGGTAATCGTCTTGAGCTGGAGTTTATTGCTTTCTGATTGATTTGATCATTCTTTTCTTTTCCTGGCATTTAATGAAAACCGTAAACTGTTGCTATCTTGATTGCTCAGATTTCTGCATCATAGTTATGACAGTACTTTTCTGTTGGTACTCTGGCCGTGTCCCAAGTATTATTTGGGCATTCTATGTACACTCCCACTCCTCCATTACAAACAGTATTTTGTGTGACTCTTCATCCAGGAAACAGAGTGGCTGTAGATCCAACTGACTCCTATGTATGCAATCATAGTGTCTCGGTCCTCATTAAATGACATAGGACCTGCATGACTGAAACCAAACTGTAACCATGGTTCATTGAGTTTCGGGGCGCTACAAAAACATTTACATTCTGAGTTTCCCAAAAAATTGGAGGATACCTGCGAGATGGAGGTCGCGTCACACTTCAAACAACTCTGGCCTAGAGAGTTCCCCTATAAGTATCGTTCCATTGGGGATTCTGTGTATGTTCAGACGGGGGTAGGATGACCTCGGGTGGGGTAGGATGACCTCGGGTAGGGTTGCCAGACGTCCGGCAAAGAGAGGACATGTCCTCCTTTTTAGCCTAATGTCCTCCGTCCGGCAGGCAAAGCTAAAAACCTTTAAAATGTCCGGCTTTTCTTATATTTTATGTTTTTTTTTTTTTTTTTTTTTGTATTGCTACTACAGCTTGCAATGTAAATACACGCTACTGTGTGTTTAATTTTCCTATTTATACTAAATATGAGACACCAATTATTTGTATAATTTGTTCTCCTTGTGTTTTCCTTGAGTGTTTTCCTTGATTAATGCTCGATGGACAAAGGAAAGGAACAGACTCTTACTCGACTCTGTAAAGGGCATCATTCTCACAAAGTACAATTTAAAGAATCTTACCTGTGAACAGTTTTATGCATATATGATTGCTAATGAGGATCTTCTACGAAAAGTTGGCTCCTCCGAGAAATATGTTGCGTAATTAATAAAGATTATAAGGTAATAATTTACAATCGGCTGTTTAAATAATCTTTTTTTTTTTTTTTTAGCATTTTGAAAAAGGCGTCCATTGAATTTATATTTATTTTTCAACATGATTGTTTCTTGGTCGATTCACAAACAGTAAGATACACTTATCGGTAGTTATTGTAATAAAATTGTACTGATTGTGGGTTTAATCTGGAACAATTGAAATGAAACATTCAATATTCAATATGTCCTCCTTTGTGTCTTATTATGTCCTCGTTTTGGTGCCCACGTATCTAGCAACCCTAACCTTGGGTGAAGAGGCAGGGAGGGTTCAAAACGGAATTCCCGTTTAGATGAAATAATGAACATAAGGTAAGGCGTTGACGTAGTGGATGGGATCAGAGCGCTCGTACTTAAACTTCCGATGCGCTGATGAGGTAGGGCGTTCAACTCTTACACCGGCATTACTTGGGACTGTGATGTTGTTTCCCCGAGAAGAGAGTGGGATCAACATGCACATCTTTAAACTGATTATCTGTTGGGATTATTGACTGACTTTTCGTCTACACTCCTCTCTTCTGTCTTCCCTTCCATATATCTCTTTCTTTCACTCTCTCTCTATTATTCTCTCAACACATACTTCGACAACAGTTCTTTTCCACATTAAATAAAAGATTTAATTTAAAACTATGTCTGGTGTATGGGTGGATATTGTCTGTGTAGTTGCTAGTGTATTCTATTGTTGGTGACAGAATGAACTCAGAATGTCTATCAGCGGTATCTTCTCGCCAGTCATTCTTCACGATTACAGGACATCACATCAAACAGGACAGAGCTCACCCGGGATGATCCGTAGGCTTGAGTCTGATGGTAAATCCGTTAGTGAAATGAAAACAAACTGTTCACCACTGAGTCCCCGTATTGCTATAAAAGTCCCGTAAGTTTATGACTGTGCCCAAATCGGTTTCATGATATTAAGTATCCATCATCGAGAAAAAACACCACATTGTCAATGTTCTTCCTATTATCTATTATGATTATCACTATTGTCTTTGTCTATTCCTTCTACTCTATGTATGCAAGTCGTATGTAGGTTGAAGTCTCTGCTTGCCCCACCTTAACATCTCTTTCTGTTCAGGAGCCCCAGTGGTATATGAGTGTTAGCATACAGTCTTCTGTATTTTACTGGATGTTAGTATTTGTTCATCTGAACAAACTGTTTAGGTTCTTTCTGGATCTAAGTATGTACTTTATTGGTTCAAGTAGAGTATTTTTTCCTTTCTTCTCTAATGTCCCTAGAAACTGGGAACCTTATACACATCTATGTTCCTTTATAGAATTAATGTAGATCCACGAATCGAAATTAATCCGCAGCCAAGCACTTTATCCCATTATAAGGGAGGATATTTCTTTTCATTACAGGACACATAATTCTATCTTCTCGTCCAGTTGGGAATACACACACTAAACTGACAAAGAAAGTGGCTACTCTTTATAGCTCAGTCTATGTCGCATAATCCTTGACATTGCTGGACAAAGCAAATTCAGACTTCATTATCCCTTGTCAGTGGAAAATTTCTGATCTCGAACTTTTCCGTGGTTTAATACAACCAAACCGCATTCTGCTGTCCAGTCTTAGTCGCAAACCTACCTCCAGAACGCAATAGGCTGGTCCATGATACTGTCTGTCTTTGTAGCAAACCAATTTTTCCACTCTACATGTCACCTGTGTTGTAGTCGACTCTCCCGTCTTGACCTACATACACATGCGCTGGTCAATCCGTTGTTTATATCCTTCTGTTTCATTAACCCTTCTCCCACCTGGGTCCGCTGTATACAGTCGTCGATCTGGGAATCACTAACATTCAGCATTTCACGACATAGGCCCCCTCTTAAGAGATTAGACCGCGTCGAATCTTTCTCACTGTAGGTTTGATTCCCATGATCCACAACCCTAGGCTTCTTCCTCTGGATCTGGATGTCTGGATAAGAAATCTGCTCCTACATTCTCCTTTCCCGGGATGTATTCCACTGTGAAGTGGTATGGTTGCAGCAACAATGACCATCTCATCAGTCTGGCGTTTAACTTCTGTGATGTAGCTAGGAACATCAAGGGTTGATGATCTGACTGGACCGTAAACTGTACTCCGTACAAGTATGGTTGAAATTTTTGTACAGCCCATACGAGTGACAAGCACTCTCTTTCAACCGTTGAATAATTTTTCTCTGCCGGTAGAAGTTTCTTACTGGCATACGCTACCGGTTTCAAAATTGAAGCATCGTCTATTCCTTCTTGTAATAAGGCTGCTCCAATACCGATCCCACTCGCATCTGTTCTTAGCACAAATGGCTTTGTGAGGTCTGGAAGTTGTAGAACTGGCTTGTTCACCAACGCTTCCTTTAATTGACTGTAGGCCTCCTCACATTCTGGCGTCCATATAACTGCATCTGGAAGTCCTTTTTTTAAGGTCTCTGTTAATGGATTTCCCAGTTCGGTAAAATGAGGAATGAACTTTTGATAAAATCCACACAATGATAGGAAGGATCTTATATCTTTCTTTGTTTTAGGCCTCGAAGCTCGTCTGACTTTTTCCAGGTTCTTCGCCTCCGGGACAATTTTCCCGGGAGTGATGGTATGACCTAGAAATTCCAGAGTTTGGTAACCAATCATGCACTTGGTTGGTCGCGCCGTCAGCCCGGCTTCCCGGAGCCGATCGAAAACTCTCTCTAAGGATCCCAAATGGTCATCGAATCTGTCACTGGCAATCAGTATATCATCCATGAATGAGATAATGGCTGTGTCACGTAGAGGATCCAACAACGCTCTCATCATGCGAGTAAACACACTAGGTGCATTACTGAGTCCAAAAGGCATGACATTGAACTCATAGTGTCCAGTAGGTGTGCTGAAAGCTAGTAGATGTCGAACTTCTGGTTTGACCGGGATCTGATAATAACCCCTACTCAGATCTACTTTAGAGAAATACTTGGCCTTATGGAGCCTTGCGAACAACTGGGTTGGATTCGGCAACGGTTCCACTTGGAACTGGGTATGACTATTTAAAAGTCTATAGTCAATGCACAGCCGGTGTTCTCCACTCGGTTTTCGTAACAACACCACTCCAGCATTATAGGGGGATGTGGATGGTGCAATCACCTCATCCTCCAACAGTTTCTGTATCTCCTCCTCCAAAGCCTTCTCTTTAGCAAATGGTACTGGGTAGATTTTTTGGCGAACCGGATCCTGCGTAGTTAAGGTCATCTCGAACTCAACCAGCTCCGTCCGTCCTGGTTTATCCGTCAGGATCTGCTTATGGGATTTGAGAACCTGGCCAATTTTTTTCCTCTCTTGAAGAGTCAGATCAGGGTTCACCTGTACTTCCCGATAAGTTTCCTGGTTTATTAGAGGATACTCCCTCCCCTCATCTGGTCCGGTTTCAGTTTCCACTGCTACCGCCATTGCCATGAGATGGGCTGCTCCTTCCCGGGTTCTTTCTGCATATTTTCTCAAGAGATTAATATGAAAAATCTTCGATTTTCCCCGGATCCGTATTTGATAGTTGGTTCTGGATACCATCCTTTCCACGGGAAATGGTCCTTGCCAGCCTATCTCCAGTTTGTTGTTTCCCGTTGGGAGTAACAACAAGACTTTGTCTCCCACCTCAAGAGCTCTGTCTCTAGACCTACGGTTATAGTATTCCGCATGTCTCTTTCTGGCCTTTCTCAAGTTTCGAGTGGCCAGAGCCCAGCCCGTGTGAAGTTTTTCCTTCAGTTCCTCCACGTATTTGTACGAGGAGATCACCTCTTCTGAGGTTTCTTCTTCCGTCCAACTCCTCAATAACGCTTCCAATGGTCCCTTGATTGGTCGACCAAACAGCAGAGTTGCTGGCGGTACTCCTGTTGAGCCATGTGGCACTTCCCTATAAGCAAAAAGGGCTGCCGGGATGTATTCATCCCACCTATCCGGTTTTTCCTGGGCCAATTTCCTGAGCATTGTCATCAACGTGCCGTTGAAACGCTCTACTTGTCCATTAGCTTGAGGGTGGTAAGGACTGGTATGTATATGGTTGGAGTGGAACACCCCAAATACCTCCTCCATGAGTTTCCCACAAAACTGTGACCCATTATCCGTCAGAATCTGATTAGGGAAGCCTAATCTGGTAAAAACCTCCATCAAGGCATCAGCCACTCTTTTCGAGTCAATGGTTGACAATGGTATGGCTTCACTCCACATTGAACAGCAATCCACCATAGTGAGGATATACATGTTCCTCTTCTTAGTCCTAGGAAGAGGCCCCACGATGTCGATAGCTACCCTCTCGAAAGGAGAGTTCATAACGGGCATTTCACCTAACACCACCGGCGCTGTCCAGTGTTTTGGGGCCACCCGCTGACACTCTGGGCATGACTTTACATACCGACTCACATCTCCCGTCAATCCTGGCCAATAATAATGACAGGAAATCCGCTGCATGGTGGCGGCGATACCCATGTGTCCACTGAACGAAATGGTATGCCCCATCTGAAGAATTTAGGCACGGTAGGCCTTCGGGACTACCAATTGACCGTGTAGGTTGTCTCCCCTTCCGGCTCGCCGGTATAGTAGCCGATTCTTCATGTAGTACTGTCCGCGTTTGGGTGGAACAGCACTCTTCTGCAACTTCTTGTAGCACGGACGTAAACTATCATCCTCACTCTGGGCCGTTCGTAACTCCCCTGGCATTGGGTTTGAAATCCTTTCCTCTGCCTGATCCGTTTCCTTCTGAGAGCGTGTCTGCATAGCTCCCATGTGAATTGGTTCCTTAGGCATTCCCAGAAAGACATACCGGCAACCGAGGATGACTGGAAATATGGGATCACTCAATACGGCGGCCTTGATTGTGCCCGTGACGTATCTTGACCGAATCTCCACTTGAGCAATGGGTAACTTCATGGCTACAGCACTCTTAGTCGCAGGCTGTATCTCCATGGTCTCCCCTGTGAGTTGTTCGGGGGATACTAGATCCGCCGAAATCACCGCTTCCCCATCCAGTCCCGTATCGTATAAACATTGGACTGCTTGTCCATTCACCTCAATCAATTCCACCACCGAGGGTCTCCCTTGGTCCGGAATGTCCTCCCCCTCCTCGACTTTTCCCTGGGATTCCTCGAGGGGTTCATCGAGGTGTGTTTCGAAGGGACCATCATTTGCCTTGCCTCGGCATTCTGCAGTCGTATGGGTTTTCGACCTGCAGTGTGTGCACCATGTTCCCTTCCTATGTTTCCTTGTGTCCTTTTTGTTCCTTTCTCCTTCATCGACCTTAGCCTTGTCTGTGATCACCTTCTTATGATTCACTTGGCATGCCGCGAAGTAAGGATTTTTCGGTTTCGATCTGCAGTCTTTTGTGTTGTGAGATGCCGCCTTGCAAATCGAGCACCACTTCTCGGACCACGGTCGTTTCGCTGGAGAATTCGAGGTGTTCTTGGTTCCTTCCTTCACCTTCTCGGAACTCTCCGTTGACGTCTTTTTATAAGGTTCCCCTTTAGTTTCTTTTCCGTTCGTCGATTTCCTTCGGTCTTGTTTTTCCTGCCCTTTGCTTTGTGTACTTAGTTCTGCCGCCTCCCCATGTACCTCTACGAATCGCTCCGCCAGCTTATTCACAACATCAATCCGTTCCGCCCCTTGTTCTCCCAAGAAGGTTCTGAGAGGTTTCGACATTTGCTTTCGCATCTGGTCGACCACCATCATCTCTTCGAGACTCTCATAATCCCTCTTGAATTCTGCCAAGTCCATCCATTTCTGGAGATAGGATTTCAGCCTTAGACTGTATGCGGCGAATAGCTCTCCCGGCTCTCGTCTAGACGATCTAAACTTTTTCCGATATGTTTGTGCTGTGACTTCATAATGTTTCATCAAAGCTGCTTTCAATTCCTCGTACTGATTTTCCTGTCCTGGTGGTAGGCGTGTGTAGACCTCGTACCCTGAACCACGTAACGCCTGGGATACTTTAAGAGCCCATCTGGATCTTTCCAGTCCCATAGCGATTGCCATAGCCTCGAACCGATCCAAAAACTGGAATATCTTTTCTTTACTTTCATCATAGACTGCTAAAGGAAACTTCATGGCATGGTAACCCTGTCCAATCATGTGGGTTGCCCCAGGTGAAGATGAACTTCCTTCTGCTGCATCTATTTCACCCTTAGTTTGTGTCTTGAGTTCTAACTCTTTCAAGCGGTATTCATGTTCCATTTCTTGTCTCCTGGCAGTCTGTTCCATTTCCAGTTTCTTGGTCTCCTGTTCCAGTTCCAGTCGCTTGGTCTCCTGTTCCAGTTCCATTCGTTTGGTCTCCACCTCTATTCTTCTCACTTCCAACTCGGCTTTCCGGTCTTCTCTTTCCCCTTTACGAATCTCTCTCTCTCTTTCTTGTATGTAATCAGTTAGCTCGGTACCAGCTAACCCAATTTCCTCCCCGTTGGCTCTCAGTTCTGCTGTAGTTACTTTAGGAGCTGCCATAGTTACCGCAGATAAGTCAGCACGTTGAGTAAAGATCCCTCAAGGCAGAAAAGAAGTACTCACTATACAATTATATTCCACCTAGAACCGATATCATTATCTATATCTATTAATTATTATAAATCTCCAACACCACACAGTACATCACAACCACTCTCTCATCCACAAGAGGAGATATAGGATAAAGACTTATGTAGACGTGTGACCGTGTAACTAGGTATGTAATGTCTTACCACCTATCCACCTTCACTCTGTCTGGAACTTTCTCACTGCAAAGTCACCAGCATTAATGAAATGTTTCTACCATAAATGTAATGGCACCATATATCCAATGGACGTCCTTCCATTAAAAGTCATCAATGTATACTTCTTTTTATTCCAATCAGTATGTCCCAACATGCATGTACTCCGCTATGCCTGTGCCAATATGCAGGTCATATGGGTATAATGTATGTACGTATCCCGCTCGCTCCACCAATTATGTGATGTTGTTTCCCCGAGAAGAGAGTGGGATCAACATGCACATCTTTAAACTGATTATCTGTTGGGATTATTGACTGACTTTTCGTCTACACTCCTCTCTTCTGTCTTCCCTTCCATATATCTCTTTCTTTCACTCTCTCTCTATTATTCTCTCAACACATACTTCGACAACAGTTCTTTTCCACATTAAATAAAAGATTTAATTTAAAACTATGTCTGGTGTATGGGTGGATATTGTCTGTGTAGTTGCTAGTGTATTCTATTGTTGGTGACAGAATGAACTCAGAATGTCTATCAGCGGTATCTTCTCGCCAGTCATTCTTCACGATTACAGGACATCACATCAAACAGGACAGAGCTCACCCGGGATGATCCGTAGGCTTGAGTCTGATGGTAAATCCGTTAGTGAAATGAAAACAAACTGTTCACCACTGAGTCCCCGTATTGCTATAAAAGTCCCGTAAGTTTATGACTGTGCCCAAATCGGTTTCATGATATTAAGTATCCATCATCGAGAAAAAACACCACATTGTCAATGTTCTTCCTATTATCTATTATGATTATCACTATTGTCTTTGTCTATTCCTTCTACTCTATGTATGCAAGTCGTATGTAGGTTGAAGTCTCTGCTTGCCCCACCTTAACATCTCTTTCTGTTCAGGAGCCCCAGTGGTATATGAGTGTTAGCATACAGTCTTCTGTATTTTACTGGATGTTAGTATTTGTTCATCTGAACAAACTGTTTAGGTTCTTTCTGGATCTAAGTATGTACTTTATTGGTTCAAGTAGAGTATTTTTTCCTTTCTTCTCTAATGTCCCTAGAAACTGGGAACCTTATACACATCTATGTTCCTTTATAGAATTAATGTAGATCCACGAATCGAAATTAATCCGCAGCCAAGCACTTTATCCCATTATAAGGGAGGATATTTCTTTTCATTACAGGACACATAATTCTATCTTCTCGTCCAGTTGGGAATACACACACTAAACTGACAAAGAAAGTGGCTACTCTTTATAGCTCAGTCTATGTCGCATAATCCTTGACATTGCTGGACAAAGCAAATTCAGAATTCATTATCCCTTGTCAGTGGAAAATTTCTGATCTCGAACTTTTCCGTGGTTTAATACAACCAAACCGCATTCTGCTGTCCAGTCTTAGTCGCAAACCTACCTCCAGAACGCAATAGGCTGGTCCATGATACTGTCTGTCTTTGTAGCAAACCAATTTTTCCACTCTACATGTCACCTGTGTTGTAGTCGACTCTCCCGTCTTGACCTACATACACATGCGCTGGTCAATCCGTTGTTTATATCCTTCTGTTTCATTAACCCTTCTCCCACCTGGGTCCGCTGTATACAGTCGTCGATCTGGGAATCACTAACATTCAGCATTTCACGACAGGGACTTAAACGTTGACTTCTCATTCAGATAGTAAAGGCAAACTAATGAATGTACAATTTCCTAGAAATCAAGCTGGGGTTGATTTCCATGTGTCTGTCTGATCTCATCCACCACGTCAACGCCTTACCTTATGTTCATTATTTCATCTAAACAGGAATTCCGTTTTGAATCCTCCCTGCCTCTTCACCCAAGGTCATCATACCCCCGTCTGAACGTAAACAGAATCCCCAAATGGACCAATAATTATAGGGGAACTCTCTAGGCCAGACCTGTCAGGCCCTGCAAAGCAACATTTTAAACATATGGTGGAAGATAACTGGTCACTACAACTAAGATGACCTACTTGCACTTTTCACAAGGATGAAGCCTTTAGGAATTATAACTGTTGTAAGATTGTTAAAGTGCACTGGGTTCCTCATGTCTGTGGTCTTTTATCTTGACGACTAGACGTCCTCCGGTCCACCACTCATGAATCCGGTAGTGAGGTGGGAGTGGAGGGGGGAGGCGTGACATAATCGGGCTTTTCTACAATACGGTACCGCTGAATTTGAACCTCACTGATGATTTTTAAAATATGGTACCACTGAATTTGAACCTCACTGATGATTTTTAAAATACGCAACGTATAGAATAAAAGGTAAATGGAAAAATATAACGATGATTAATGTACATGCACCTACTGAAGAGAAAGAAGATGACGTTAAAGAAGATTTTTATAATGATTTGGAACATGTCATAGAAGAAACCCCCAAACAGGACATCCTGATTGTGCTGGGAGACTTCAATGCAAAAATAGGTAGAGAGCAAACTCATAAAAAAAGTGGCCTACATACAACTTCAAATGATAATGGATGGAGAGTCATCAACCTGGCAGAAGCCTAAGGACTGCAGATTAGCAGTACCAGACTACAAAGAAAGGATATACACAAACAAACTTGGAAATCATGTGACAAGAGAACCTATAATCAAATAGATCACATTTTAATTAACAACAGAAATGCATCAAACATACAGCAAGACAGAAGTTATAGAGGAGCTGAGTGCCACAGTGACCACTTCCTCGTTGGAGCAAAATTTAAAATAAAACTTAAGCGAGCTTTCTATACTAAATTACAAAGATTACACCCAACATATAACAGAGAAAAACTACAATAAATTACAGTCAAAGAGAAATTTACAGATGAAATAAAATGTAAACTTGAAACTCTGCAAAACCCGTTGGAGGAAAGCGTTGACCAAACTTGGTTGAACATCAAGAATACAATTCAATCTACCGCAGAAGAATGTCTCGGTGTGTTAACCACGCATAGAAAGAACAGAGGTTCAATAAAAAATGTGAAGAAGCAGTCATTAGGAAAAAGAATGCCAGGCATTTATGGTTAAATGACATCAACAACATCCAAAAGGAAGAGCAATATAGAAATGAATGTAAAGAGGCTACAAAATTAGTTCGACAGCAGAAGCGAGAATATGTGAGTAATATAATCAAAGATATGGAAACTAATCACCAGAAAAATGAATCCACAAAGTTTTTTAAAGAACTGAAGTCAATTAAACGAGGGCACCAACACAACACATATGGTATAAAAGACAAAAATGGGAATGATAAATACCAATGAGGAAATGTGTAACACATGGAAAGAATATTTTGTTGAATTACTAAATTGTGAAGCTCCAAGTAACACTTTCCCACAGGAAGAGGTTCTAACGTGTGAACCACAAATTGAAGAACCTGTTTTTGAAGAGATCCTATATGTAATCACACGACTTAAAAACAATAAGGCAACAGGGGCTGATGGAATTGCTGCTGAATTTATAAAGGCAGGTGGCCATGCATTACATCTAAAGCTATCAATCAATCAATCAATCAATCATATGCCATGCCGGAAAGCGTCGGCGGTCATGACTCGCCATTTCACTCAATCACCAGTGTCGTGGATCAGCTCAGTGTTCCTGTCTCGTCCATGCCATGTGGCCAAGCCATCCAGGTATTTTCCTCTGGGTCTGCCTCTTGGTCTGTTCCCTTCGATCTTGCCAGTTGTCACCAAGTTCTCCAATCCATTTCTTCTCATAACATGTCCAAAACATTTTGACTGTCTACGTCTAATTTCTCTAATCAGTTTACGATGTTCATTTGTCTCCTGTAGTACTTGGTCATTGGTTTTTCTGTCTGTCCATGGTATTCTTTGCATTTTCCTCAGAAACCACATTTCTGCAGCCATCAGATGCTTTTCAGCTTGACTGCTCATTGTCCAAGTTTCACATCCATACAAAAGAACAGGCTCTATGTATCCCCTCAACACTCTTTTTCTCGTTTCAATTGACATCTTTTTATTGGTCAGAATGTTTTTCATCTTGCTAAAGGCTACTTTCGCCATGACGATTCTTGTTCTAATCTCTTCAATGCATCTCCCATCAGATGTTATGACTGTTCCAAGATAATTGTACCGATTCACTTGTTGAAGAATATTTCCATTTACTTGTATATTACATTGTGGCACTTCTTCCTTCCTAGTGACGACCATAACCTGAGTCTTTTTACAATTTAATTCTAACCCCAGCTGCTCACTGTGTACAACAACCGCATCTACTAACTGTTGCAGGTCCTGCGCATTGTCTGCAATCAATACTGCATCATCTGCATATCTAATGTTATTGATGTTTCGTCCTCCAATGCTGATTCCATTTATATCCTCTACATTTCTGAAAATATTTTTACTGTATAGGGAAAAAAGATCTGGAGACATCACACATCCCTGCCTAACACCTCTCTTAATTGGCTGATACTGTCCCACTTCATTATCAATCCTTATTGCAGCTTGGCTTGTTGTTTCCAATATAAGCTATACGAACTAATAATAAAAATCTGGAGGACAGAAGAATTACGCCATGACTGGAAAGAGTCATTATTCATACCTATCTTTAAGAAAGGAGACAAGTTCCAATGTGAAAATTATAGAGGAATATCACTACCGTCAACAAGCTATAAGATACTATCCGCAGTATTACTAAATAGACTAAGGGAGGCTCTATTCACTATTCGCAATTCCATTGCAAATAGAAAAGAATTATATTCGCAATTCCATTGCGAATAGAGATAAATTATATTCGCAATAGAATTGCAGGAAGTAACAAACATGTCACAGCGTCTGCTCACTAGTCAATTTTAGTTTGGGCCATTAAGAAGTCTAAGACGGTGATTAAATTAAATAGGAATGTTCACTGTTGCGAGTTTAATTCTGCTGAATTCTCCGTATTTTTTTATGAATCACTCTTCTTCTTACTTCTGTCCATTCTATTGGCATCCCGTTTTATTTTTACATTACGTTAGTCCTGTTTAAATATCAAGAATAATTTTCAGAACAGGTATCCCCAATACAAATAACGATCCCTACAAATAATTGTGTCCCCAGGCGAGTTCAAGAATTGTTAACTTTCGTTTCTGTACACTTACTGTTACCAGGCACCCATGTTTGTTTACGTTACCGTCCTACTATTTGTGTCCTGATAATATCGCAGCAGTGATGATTCTCTTAATTTGACACTTAAATTTATACGTTGTGAAGAGAAACCAGAGTTTTTACGAACGAGGAGATGTTAACTCCACACTTTATCCCCCAACCTGGAGGACCAGGTTCATTTACAATTATAAAATACTTTAAATGATTTGAGCTGTTTTCTTAAAACAACAAAACTTTCAAACAGCATACAGAAATAATAAATTTCTGTAAATATATGCTAATTGAAAATCTTAGATTAGTTATATGTACTTAAATAAATGGAATATAAATTTGAGATATCATAGAAATATTTTTAATTACAATTATTTCCCTTACTTAACACACTATTCTTATGTCCCTTGATAATTTATTCTTTAAATGCAGAAAAGCCCCACTTACACTCTGTGGGTGGCGCGCGTATAGAATATGCTAGCTCCATAATTATATCTTGCCGGTCTCTCTGGCCGAGGGGTTACAACACTTTCTCCGTAATCCCGTTTATCACGCAGAGTCTCGTAGCGGGCGAGAGCTGGAAGCGGTTCGACCCCTGCTGGTGACTTGAGGGATAACCGAGCCGGCCGCTCAGAAATCAATGGCAAACTACTGAGCGTAACCTTGCCAAGAAATCAACAGACAGCTGAAAGATGCTGCTCTTGACAGCGATGTCCTGTAAAGGATATGCGACAAAAAAAATAACAATGATATCTTAATTACCTTTATTATATAAGCCAATGGTAGATGCTTAGTGGCATGGTTTGTGAGATTAATTGTACGAAAATCTTCGCATTCAATTTGCTCCTCGTCTTTTGGGTAAAGAAATAAGGGAGACTTTATAAGCAAAGGTTTGCTAGTAATGTACGGAATGATTTAGTTGAGAATCTAGGCTCCACTGGAAGATGAAAAGAAGGGGAAGAATATTATTTGTAGTTTTTACTTTGTTTTATATTGTCCATTAACTCTAAGATTACACCTGTCATCTATTTCTTGTTCGCCTTCTTTTCAGTAATATACTTTGCTTATTTGATAGATGTCGTTCTTTTGAATGTCCCTATGTTCGCCGATGCTTTGCGTCTATTTCTCCATCTATCCACACAACTGGAGAGAGGAAGGTGGTGAAGGAAGATAATAATGACAGGATTTGCGATTTTTCGGGTGTCCATCGACAAGGGTATATGAACTCACCGATAAGGGTATATGAACTCAATTTAAAAAAAAAAAAAAAAAACAAACAAACAAACAGACGCGGATACTAATCACTACAGTACCGAGGACACACTGATATTTCTACAAACATTAATAATGTAGTCAAATGTAGGTCACGTGACCAGCCGTTTGCGAATAGGTCACGTGACCAGCCGTTTGCGTAAAAATGTCCAACACAGTTTTATTTAAATCCCCTACGCCCCTTATCCACAACCCCGCCCCCCTCCATCTCCGCTATCTTATAGTCAACTTCATAGCCAGTTGTAAGTCCTTCGCAGGACGTGGGAGTCACCACCAACATTATCTCTGCTTTCTGTGACTTCTTGGTTGGTTTGCATGGGGTCGTTTCTCATTGCGTTCTGAACTACCGTCACTTGTGCTACCTTTTGATAGCAAACGATTGCTGGCCTGTACATATATTGCCCACAGCAGCGTTTCTCATTGCGTTCTGAACTACCGTCACTTGTGCTACCTTTTGATAGCAAACGATTGCTGGCCTGCACATATATTGCCCACAGCAGCGTTTCTCATTGCGTTCTGAACTACCGTCACTTGTGCTACCTTTTGATAGCAAACGCTTGCTGGCCTGCACATATATTGCCCACAGCAGCGTTTCTCATTGCGTTCTGAACTACCGTCACGTGTGCTACCTTTTGATAGCAAACGATTGCTGGCCTGCACATATATTGCCCACAGCAGCGTTTCTCATTGCGTTCTGAACTACCGTCACTTGTGCTACCTTTTGATAGCAAACGATTGCTGGCCTGCACATATATTGCCCACAGCAGCGTTTCTCATTGCGTTCTGAACTACCGTCACTTGTGCTACCTTTTGATAGCAAACGCTTGCTGGCCTGCACATATATTGCCCACAGCAGCGTTTCTCATTGCGTTCTGAACTAAAGTCACGTGTGCTACCTTTTGATAGCAAACGCTTGCTGGCCTGCACATATATTGCCCACAGCAGCGTTTCTCATTGCGTTCTGAACTAAAGTCACGTGTGCTACCTTTTGATAGCAAACGATTGCTGGCCTGCACATATATTGCCCACAGCAGCGTTTCGAACTTGGCGGAATTGCGTACTGCATCCGTTACATCGCCTCAGAGGGACACATCCATATTTTTCCATTCGCTCTCCTGGGCGCACCCCGATCCCCCTAACGCGGGTTCCCTCACCGGTTGAATTAACCAATCACCGAGTTTCTGGTTGTACTGACCTTTAGGCAGTTGACCCCTTTAACACAACATCCGTTCCTTTCCAGCCATGGATAGCCGTCTAAAGCTTGGACACAGATGAGTTGATATTTAGACATTCATGTAGTGTCGATCGTGTATTAGTTTAATCGATTTTTGTTTGTTTGTTCTGTGCTGACGAAGGCTTTGGCCGCAACGTTCATTGTTTTTTGTAGTTGTCTTTGGTAAAGCTCTCAACCTACTTCTCGTTTTTCAGTGATTCATTCGTACATTACTAGAAAACGTTTGCTTATAATCACTTCGTTTTAAAAAGCCTTATGATAGTGTCCATAGGAATAGTCTATGGAATGCTATGCAGGAATTTGGAATACCAAGGAAGTTAATCAACATGACCAGACTATGGATGGAAGATACTTATAATATAGTAATATATAAAGGCAGGAAATCAGACCCTTTCCAAATAACATCTGGCTTGAAACAGGGTGATGCACTATCGCCGCTACTCTTCAATCTGGCTCTAGAGAAAGTTGTAAGGAAGGTAAAGGAAGAATGTGATATTGGAGGAACATCCAAGCTGCTTGGTTATGCAGATGATAAAGATATTATAGGAGAAAATGAACAACAGACATTGGAAATATTGACTCACTTAAAGGAAAAGCCCAGCAGATGGGGCTGGTTATCAACCAAGATAAGACAGAATATATGGTAATTTCAAGAGAAGGAATGGCTAAAAACTCTGGCCACATACAAATAGATAATATGACCATTAAAAGAACGGAAACATACAAATACCTGGGTACAATCTTCAACTGCTCCAACATCATAAGGGAAGAAATACAACCTAGAATCAATTCTAGAAATAAGATATACTATGCACTACAACATCTACTAATATCAAATGCGCTATCTCGTAACACCAAAATCGCAATATACAAAACACTGATCAGACCAGTTGTGCTGTATGGCTCTGAAATCTGAAGTATAACGAAAGGAGACGAAGCCTTGTTACAAACCTTTGAGAACAAAATTTTAAGACGCATCTTTGGACCCATTAGGGATACACAAAATGGAGAGTGAAAAAGAAGAAGTAACAAAGACATTTATGATTTGTTTAAGTCCCTGATAATCACTGGTATCATGAAGGCTAATAGACTATAATTGCTGGGGCATATAGAAAGGATGGAAGATAATAGGGAAACAAAACTCGCTTACACTCAGGAAATAAATGACCGTAGACCCCGAGGTAGACCAAGAAGACGGTGGAGAGATAATATATATATACATACCTACAAGCACTTGGAATCAACGACTGGCAAGAGAATGTCAACCAGAGATACGAATGGAGACGAATTGTACCTGCAGCAAAAACCTCAATGGCTCGGAACGCTGAAGAAGAAGAAGAACGTATGAACCCCTTTGAGGTCGTAAGAATGTTCAATCGTGAAGATCACATCTACGACACCATAATTTAATTAGGTGAAATGAACAGTTCTCTTTCTCCTTACCATCAAACTATAAGAAAGATCCAGAAACAATCATATTTGTAATCAGCGCAGCAGAAGAATGGGAGGAGGAAGAAGGAAAGGAGGAAGGCGAAAGAAAAATGGAAGGAGGAAGAAAAAGGGAAGGAGGAAGAAGGAGAGGGATAACAATAAAGGAAGAAGGAAGAAGAAGAGAAGTAGGAGGAAGAAGAGAAGGAGGAAGAAAAAGAGGAGAGGGAAGAAGAAGGGGAGGAGGAAGAACAAAGGAAGGAGGAGGAAGAATAGAAGAAGGAAGACGGGGATGAGGAAGAAGATGGGGAGGGGGGGGAAGAAGTAGAGATTGTGGTGATGGAGGAGGAAGAGGGAGAACAAGGGGGCGAAGAAAGTAACTGGCATTGCTTGACAGACTTAACAAATGAACCGAATTCACAAAATAGTTTGAAATTAAACACACATCTATTAAAACACACCTCGGTTACAATTAAAGCATTAAAATTAAACCCAGGATAAGTGAACCATACAAGAACCACACAAGGATCAGTTCTTCTCTGTTAACACAAATCACCTTGATTGTACCAGAGTTCATAGTGTGACTTGAACGAACTGCTAACGAACGTGTCTTGTTTCGCACCATACACTGAACAAGCCAATTAGGTGCGGGCGACTGTGGTCATTGTTCTGTGTACAAGTTGTTGTTGATTGGTCAAGTAAAACTGGCCTGTGCATTAACCAGGCCGGTGCACAAAAGAAGGAATCGTAGCCCTGTAAACTACTATGCGTGGTGTTAGAGGCGATTAAGGCAACATCGTCCTGTGGAACACTTTGGGTGTAATATACAACCATTCATGAGTAGATCTACACAAGGTTTGGTGTGAGTTGGTCGAGGGCCTCCATTTGGAGAAGAGAAGGAGGAGGGAGAAGGAATGAGAAAACGGAGGAGGGGGTAGGGAGGAGGTGAGAACAAGAAGAAGAAGAAGAAGAAGAACTGGAGGAGGGGGAGGAGGCGGAGAAGGATGGGGAAAAACGAGGAGGAGGATGAGAAGGAGAAGAAGAAGAAGAAGACAAAAACAACAACAATAACAACAACAACAACAACAACAAATGGAGGAGGGGAATGAGGGGAAAAAAAGAGGAGGAGAGGCGAAGAAGAAGAAGAAGAAGAAGAAGAAGAAGAAGAAGAAGAAGAAGAAGAAGAAGAAGAAGAAGAAGAAGAAGAAGAAAAGAAGAAGAACTGGAGGAGGGGGAGGAGGCGGAGGAGGATGGGGAAAAACGAGGAGGAGGAGGATGAGAAGAAGAAGAAGAAGAAGAAGAAGAAGAAGAAGAAGAAGAAGAAGAAGAAGAAGAAGAAGAAGAAGAAGAAGAAGAAGAAGAAGAAGAAGAAGAAGAAGAAGACAAAAACAACAACAATAACAACAACAACAACAACAACAAGTGGAGGAGGAGAATGGGGAAAAAAGAAGAGGAGGAGAGGCGAAGAAGAAGAAGAAGAAGAAGAAGAAGAAGAAGAAGAAGAAGAAGAAGAAGAAGAAGAAGAAGAAGAAGAAGAAGAAGAAGAAGAAGAAGAAAGGCGGTGAAGAGAAGAAGAAAGAAGAAGAAGAGGAAGAAGACGAATTAGTAACAACAACATGAACTTACCACAGATGAATTACCAATGTTCTGTATTCGCTTCCGCACACTAAAATCTGTTCACGGACAAACACGCTGTAATTGTAATCCCCGTCACGAATAAAAGAAATCACTTGCCACTAATTAAACAGGCAACATCCACCAAACCCACAGCTAAACTAGAGAAACCACGACCCCGAGTGTGGCCTCTTCTTATACACAGACACGTACATAAGGCTTTGGGTGCCCCAAACCAACGTGACCAATCATAAGTTGCGTTACCACCCCGCCTAGCTTATCACCGCGAGGTATGATATGTGTCAGTTGTAGTGATTGGTTACACGTGTAGCAACCTCACCGCCGGGTAATTCAAGTTTCGTCTGTACAGTGGATCATCATCATCATGTGACATGTCGTTTAGAGAACGCCGCTTTTGTCACTGGCTGTGGAAAAGAGTTTCGATCCGATGACCGTTCATCTGCCTCATGCATCTTTATGCAGTTTTCGTGCTAGTCCTTCCATCACTGTACTTCCCAAGCCACTGAACGGTTAACATGGTCAAAGTGCTTCAGTGTCCCAGATATATAGTTGTGTGTGACCCATTTTCTTCAATATTCAGATCTTGTAGAATTTCTGTATTTTTTTTTTTTTTTTTTTTGGGGGGGGGGGGGGGGGGGGGTCAATGATATTCTACGAGTTAGAAAGATAAGGTTATAATCATACAGGTGAATATCTTCATATGCACCCAGAACAGGAAACAGATGAGTAATATTTATATATTTGTATTGTAATGTCGAGTTTTTCCTGTAATTATATCGGCATGTCTTTGTTGTTTGTGTGTTCACGACTGCTTTGACTGCAACATCCACTGTGTTACTTACATACTTCTAGATAAGCTTACCCGCTACTGGTGTTGTGGGGATTCATCCGGGATATTCTAAGAACTTTCTTGTAACAGCGTAAATTCAAGGACACCTGTTCTCTTTTTTTCAAACATCATTTTATTGTTCGTTCCTTCGCTTTGAACTTAAGCGTAGTTCATGCACGTACTACTACTGTAAGGACTGATCTATGCGTCTCAGTTAGATTTCCCTATTACCAGTGTCCCTCGCCACAGGGTTAACCCACTCCGACTTCAGGGGAACTTGTAATTTACGTCTCCAAGTCAAGGACGGGAAGTCAACATTTAAGTCCAATTGACCGGTGTGGGGGTTGAACCCGCTACCCCGTCATCAGATCACCAGAAGTTTAGAAGCGAGCGGTTTTATCCATTCGGCCACGCTGACCTCATCCCTTCCGTTTAAGTAAAGTAAAATAAGGAATCCTTTCGTTAGGCTAATGGACTTTGTGATGAGAATGGCATGCGGTCCAACCAAGCTATGAAGTCAGTACTCGACGTCCAATATGGGAGGGAAAGACGTCACATATTCCTCTGCACTCCGGCCGACAGGAGGGGATATCCCTCACCTGTCACATAGCCACAGCAGGCTACTGCCAGGGGACTTGTTTATTTGTTGTTGTTGTTGTTGTTATTTCAATGGGCCTGTTTTACGCATTGAAGCCTTCAGCTATCTGGTGTTAGGACCATATTTGCATAGGCCAAACGGTACTCCTGGAGTACAACGAAAGGAGACGAAGCCTTGTTACAAACCTTTGAGAACAAAGTTTTATGACGCATCTTTGGACCCATTAGGGAAACAAAGTGGAGAGTGGAAAAGAAGAAGTAACAAAGACATTTATGATCTGTTTAAGTCCCCGCTAATCACTGGTATCATGAAGGCTAATAGACTACAATGGCTGGGGCATATAGAAAGAATGGAAGATAATAGGGAAACAAAACTCGCTTACACTCAGGAAATAACTGACCGTAGACCCCGAGGTAGACCAAGAAGGCGGTGGAGAGATAATACATATACAGACCTACAAGCACTTGGAATCAACGACTGGCAAGAGAAGGTCCACCAGAGAGACGAATGGAGACGGATTGTATCTGCAGCAAAGAACCTCAATGGCTCGGAACGCTGAAGAAGAAGAAGAAGAAACGGCACCCCGCATGTGATGCTATAAATATCCGGTGTGCAGCCTTTATTTCCCAGGACATGTCACTGTAGCCTGGGACAACATGCACGCCCATGTATATTTATTTTAATCCGTGACGGATTAAAAGATGGGGAACCGATGGGGATTCAAACATGTGCCCGACGCGACCGAGGCCAAGCGCGCTAGACATTATAATACCGCGGCACCCCTTCTCTGTAGTACGTCACATGGCTCGCTGGACCTGAAAAACAAACACCAGAAGATAAGTCCGGACAGCGTGAAACCAGGAGTGCCCACTTGTAGCGCGTCCTACTCAAACACATCCGACACACCTTGTCTGGAGGGATGGACCCCAATCCTCTATCATAATATAATTGTCTGCATCTGTTGACCACTACTGACCAGGGATGGGCCTAGTCTTCAAGAATGTTTCTGATAGAGAACGAACGAATGCATTTTGTTTCAAAGTGGTACAATTTGGCTACGCAAGCCTGTCTTACATTCGGCCCGTCCAGTCACGCATCTTCCGTACATTAATTATATCAAACCAAGGTTTCCCTTAGTGAATTTGAATAAGGAAGACATAAACCATAGATTGTACGATTTATTGCCTGGTATATTTCGCAGCATCTGGCTGTATATTTCAGCTTGAACAATGTATATAGTTATTTTACGCTATGTTATGTGACTTCTGCAGTATGTACCTGACGAGATGCAGCGAAGTGTCTTCTTCTTCAGCGTTCCGAGCCATTGAGGTTCTTTGCTGCAAATACAATCCGTCTCCATTCGTCTCTCTGGTGGACCTTCTCTTGCCAGTCGTTGATTCCAAGTGCTTGTAGGTCTGTACATGTATTATCTCTCCACCGTCTTCTTGGTCTACCTCGGGGTGCAGCGAAGTATGCCAGGCAATAAATCGTACATCAATTATATATCATGAATGTTATATTTACATTTTTTTTTAAACAACAACAACAACAAAGACGCTTACATTGTAAAATGAATGCTGTAAGCATACATGACGCATAAATAATTCATCTTTCAACGCTTTGAGACAGACAGTCAACACAGCAACACGTCGGCTGGCAGACACAATCAGCGGCCAATCTGTTGGTTTCCCTCTCCCACGTGACCCTTATCAATACATATGCCTTTGATGTATCTTCCTTATTCTTTGTTTCACACAGACTCACTCGTAATCTGATTACACTGTCGGTAGTGGCGCCGGACAGTCACACGTGTTTAACCACCAGTTGTTCGCACTCTTGACTGACAGAAGATATTGGTTCTTCTTCTTCTTCTTCTTCTTCTTCTTCCTCTTCTTCTTCTTCTTCTTCTTCTTCTTCTTCTTCTTCCTCTTCTACTACTACTACTATTACTACTACTACTACTACTACTACTACTACTACTACTACTACTACTACTACTGCTACTACTACTACTACTACTACTACTACTACTACTACTACTACTATCCCACTTCTAACACCACGGGCTCCGAAGGTTGTGGGTTCGATTCCGGGCCGCGTCCTTCGGTTCACGAGTTAAATTTTTCGGAGACTCCTGTGGGTCGTCGCTAGAGCTACGGTGTTCGTGCTTTGTGCGACGCTTTCCGCGCTGCGGAAAGAGGCCGAGCCATATGGGATAAAACCCGGTGCAATGAAGTCGACCCTGTCGACTTTTAAGCGACTTTTAAGCGACTACTACTACTACTACTACTACTACTACTACTACTACTACTACTGCTGCTGCTGCTGCCTACTACTACTACTACTACTTCTACTACTACTTCTACTACTACTACTACTGCTACTACTACTACTACTGCTACTACTACTACTACTACTACTACTTCTACTACTACTTCTACTACTACTACTACTACTACTACTACTACTACTACTACTACTACTACTACTACTACTACTACTACTACTACTACTACTACTTCTACTACTACTTCTACTACTACTACTACTGCTACTACTACTACTACTGCTACTACTACTACTACTACTACTACTTCTACTACTACTTCTACTACTACTACTACTACTACTACTTCTACTACTACTACTACTACTACTACTACTACTACTACTACTACTACTACTACTACTACTACTACTACTACTGCTGCTGCTGCTGCCTACTACTACTACTTCTACTACTACTACTACTACTACTACCACAGGAGTGTCCACTTGTAGCGCGTCCTACTCAAAGACATCCGACACACCTTGTCTGGAGGGATGGACCCCAATCCTCTATCTTAATATAATTGTCTGCATCTGTTGACCACTACTGACCAGGGATGGGCCTAGTGTTCAAGAATGTTTCTGATAGAGAACGAACGAATGCATTTTGTTTCAAAGAGGTACAATTTGGCTACATTACTACTACTGTCTTATAAGACATATCTTAGAAGACTTCTAAACATCCACTGGACAGACTTCAGAACCAATTCGCAAATAAGACAAGAGACTAAGCAAGATACACCATCCAATTTCATAAGAAGATGCCGTTGGAACTACATCGGCCATGTACTCAGAATGGACAAGACAAGACTCCCCTACCAAGCCCTCATATGGTCAACGTTAGGGAAAAGAAAACGGGGAAGACCAAGAGAGACCCTGCGTAGAACCATCATTAGAGAAGGCTCATTCAATGGCCAAGTAAATATCCAAGATCTACAACAGGTAGCAGCGAACCGCCAAGCATGGAGAGCCATGATTTCTGCCTTATGTGCCGACTTAGGCTCAAGAGGAAAGACTAACTAACTACTACTACTACTACTACTACTACTACTACTACTACTACTAGTTACAGAGACGCTCCTCCTGACCCGCTAATGTACTACTATTCCACGGGAACCGTGATGTAGAACTCGTCTCCCCCTCTCCAAACTCAGAAACCAGCGGGCCTGGCAAGATCGGCACTAGATGTTCACATCTCCGGGGCAACATATTAAAACTAGGTCAAGATTTAACAGCACATCACACACGACCAGGCTGTGTTAGGCCTAGGTTGGTCATTTCTCCTCCTCTGGTGTTAAGCATTCCATTGTCAACAATTTTCAATCCAGTGTCCAGAGCCAGTCGTTAATTAAAACAGATAATTAGCATCCGATTACCTCCCCTGAGTATATACCTGGGCGTCCGGTTATCTCCTCCTGAGTGTCATCTCGGCCCTTCCTTTGTCAGGGACTGAAGGAGCCCTTAAGAAGGAGAATAAAAGACAACTAGAGGATTGTCTGAAGGATAGCCTTGAGTGGCTACGGACTTAGCTTCAAGCTATTGCCAGTGTTGTCAACGGGCTGGCTGGACGGATCTGTTAGCAGCCTAGCTGGATAGCATATAGTAGCCGGAACTAGTGCTTCAGCAAGTATTTCGCTATCTGTTGGTCAGATGTCCATTTCCGGAGGTGATGCTTTACGTCTTTTTTGCTCGTTAGATCCTTCTTCTTCTTCTTCTGCGTTCATCCAGAGTTTTTTTTTTCCGGATGTGATTGCATTGTGCCTGTTTACAGCAAAGCTGCGTTCTTGCGCCGTTAAGCCGACACATCCGACTTCTGCGGGCATTTGTACCATCACGGGGGCTCGTTAGATCCTGTAAGTTGTTGCTTATTCCTTCGTGTTGTAACAGTCAGGTCACGTTCAACGTGGGTGTGCTGGGTTGTACTTTAATTTATCGAGCCAAAAATATTTGTAATTTTAACTACTTCACTCCCAGATACTCATAACTAACTCTTTCACTCCCATATACCCGTAACTAACTCCTTTACTCCCTTATATTTATAACTAACTCCTTCACTCTCATACAATTATAACTAACTCCTTCACTCCCATATAGTGTTAGCTAACCCCTTCACTCCTACATAGCCATAACTAACCCATTCACTCCCATATAGCCATAACTAATTCCTTCACTCCCATATAGTTTAACTAACTCCTTCACTCCCAGAGAGCTATAACTTTAACCTCTTCACTCTCAGATACTTACAACTTTAACCCCCACACTCTCAGATACAACTTTAACCCCTTCATTCTCAGATACTGACAACTTTAACCCCTTCACTTTTAGATAGTGAAAACTTTAACCCCTTCACTCTCAGATACTAACAACTTTAACCCCTTCACTCTCAAATACTTACAACTTTAATCCCTAAATTCACAGATAGTTATAACTGTTACCCCTGACGAGATACATCGAAATATGCCAGGCAATAAATTGTGCAGTATATTGACTGTGTCTTCATTAATCACACCCACAACAGAAAAGCGCTATCTTGTCAATGGTTTTTGTTTTCAGTTTAAGAATTCCTGGAGTGGGTCAGCGTGGCCGAGTGGTGTTTTTGAGCTCGCGCTTGAAAGTTGCTGTGCGATTATGGCGAGGTAGGGGGTTCATTCCACCCGCCAGCCAGTTTGACCTAAACACTGACTTCTCGTTCAGAAAGCAATGGCAAACTACTGAAAGTAAAATTGTCTACAAAGGCAGCCTGGGGTATATCACAACGTCCTGCAAAGAACAAAATATAGTAAGGTTCTTCTTCTTCTGCGTTCATCCGGAGTGTTGTTGTTGTTTGTTTTTTTTTCTAGACGTAATTGCGGTGTTAGGTTATGCGCCCTAAGACCAACACATCCGACTTAAGCGGGCGTTTTTTGAAGGGTTGGCCTTCCCGGGGAAAGGTTCTATTCCCTTTCAGCCAAAGAACTTCTTCAGTACTCGTTAAATCTTCCGTCATCATGATCTCTCATTTATAATTAATATCCGCCTTTTTTTGTCTTCCATTTCTTTTCTCCCGTCGCCTTTATTTTGCATTTATTATCTCCCGTCTTATTTATCTCTCATTTATATCTCGACAGCTTTATATCCTAACTTTATCCCGTCAGTATCACATTTTATTTCACCAGCGCGACCACCAGGAATCCGGCGCACTCTTTGATGTGCTGTGTTCCGTCTGCCGCCCCAGCAGGAAAATAACTTCAATCAACAAAAATTTCGAGGCAAACCAAGCGCAACGGTGCGTGACAACAACAGTACAATTCCCAATTGTGTGATATTAACCAACAAACTACCCAGTAACTTTTCAATGTGAGTAATCGCATTTACTCCGCCAAAGACCAACCCCATGTTATTTCAAAGTCGACTTTCTAACGCCGGGGATTCCTCCAACTCCCGACACGCAGTCTCTAACCACAGGGGCGTTATGGGAAATCATAGAGCGATAATTCCGGTACATTCGGGACTAATTCTTTGATATGTAGGTGTAAATCGTGGCTGTCTGTCGAGTTATCTGTTCGGCAACCAGCGGCAGGTCTTTGATCTCCCAGGTGATGTTTACCTGGAGTCTGTACGTCTGGGGTAATTCACCTCCGTCTATTAGATACCATTGTGCACCTCCTTTCACGGGTAGTCTATACCTAACTGCACTGTTGATCAGTTCTTCTCGAGGTGTAAGGGAAAACGCCGGGGGATGTCTAGTCAGGTGTGACTTGTACCATCAGCATGAGAACTCTTCACTGGCTACTGAAGGATGCGATTGAGCCCGTGTGGGAATGTCCCGTGAGCAATGTTGTTAGTTCTTGAGTTCATATTTCATATTCATTCGACATTTCTTGCCGCGAAGTCATACAACCTACGCTGGTATAGAAGAGGTTAGTTGCATATCGTTTACAGGGCGTCGCAGTCAACCCCAGCACTTTTTGACTGTTTGCAATTTCTTGGCAAGTTTACGTTCAGTAGTTTGCCATTGATTTCTGAACGGCCGGCACTCATACCATTGTATAAAACCAAGCGCAAGGTGGTTATGTCCAAATCGCCCGCAGCTGTGTTTCAAACGCGATGTGCGGGATTACTAATTGTGTAAATCGTTACACCTTCGCCACAGAGCAGGAGACATAAAGTAAACAAAGAAAGAATGAGAAAGAATTCTGTATTAGTTTTTTTGTTTTTTTTTTAATGTTAGTTTCATATCCTTTACATGACGTAGCAATCAGCCCCAGCTTTTTTGGCTGTTCGTGATTCCTGGGTAAGTTTACGTTCAGTAGTTTGCCATTGCTTTAGAGAACATGGTAAAACAGTGGTTTCCTCATCATCATCATTATCACTATCATCATCATTATCATTATCATCATCAATATGCGCCCTGCCAACTGGCGTAGGCGTTCATGACTCTCCATAGATCTCAGCCCTTGATGTTCTTTATCAACTCTACTGATGATATTCCTCCATGCCACCATCTCAGTCTATCCAAAATCATTTCTCTTGGTTTCTCCCTGTCTCTTCTCTTAGTGATCTTTCCAGTTCTTCTTCTTCTTCTTTCGTTCGCTTGAAATATGTCTATAACTGCAATGTTGTATCTTGTATGAATCTAACAGTCTTTTTCAGTTCCCACAGCGGTCCATAGAGTTTATCTTCCACTGTTGTCTCTCTTGGCCAGAAGGTTTGCCTAGATATGTTATATTTTGGGCAGTCTTGGAGTATGTGCTCTGCTGTCTGCGGCGCCAATCCACATGTGCACATGGCTGTTTCACCAATCTTGAATTTTGTATACATTTGGTTGCGTAATCTATTGTGCCCTGTTGTGAGGCGCAGAATAATGACCTGTTCTGGTCTGTCCATAATGTGGTAGTCATCTTGAGCAGGTTTTGGTGGCTTTCTGACTAATTTGATCATTCTTTTCTTTTGGTGGTATGTAACGGGCACATCAGGCTGTTCTTCTTTGGCTCCTTCCTTGGCCAATTGATCAGCTCTGTCGTTTCCGGGTACTCCACAGTGGGATGGTATCCACTGTATGGTGACCTTATGCTGACTGCTAAGTTCAGAAAGTAGTGTCCTTAGTACTGGCAATTTTCCAGACAGGAGCGCCTCGAGTACTGATTTTGCATCTGTCAATAGCACCACAGGTTGTGTACCATTGCTGGTATTTAGTAATTTCTCTGTTGCTATCTTGACTGCCTCAATTTCAGCATCGTAGTTATGGCAGTACTTTCCTGTCGGTACTCTGGCTGTGTCCCTAGTATTATTTGGGTATTCTATGTACACTCCCGCTCCGCCATTTCGAACAGCATTTTGTGCTGACCCATCTGTGTAGACTCGTCATCAAGGAAGCTAAGAGTGGCTGTTCTGCGGTGTAAACTGTTCTGTTCTTCCTTGTCAAATATTCCTCTCACTTTTGTCTGGATTTGTAATGATAGTCTATGTTCATCTTATCTTTCCAGTTATCACGATGTTCTCCCAATGTCTCTCTTCTCTTCACACAAAAAAAGCTGTTTGTCTATTTCTTATTGTTTTTTTTTTTTCTTTCTTTGCCCTCACTCGCTTTGAACTCAAGCTTATTCCATACACACGACTTCTAGTAGTGCTGGACTGAATTTTTTATTGTGGATTAGCTTTCCCTATTAACAGTGTCCCTCGACATCAGACGAACCCACTCCATCTTCTGAGGTACTTGTAATTTACGTTCCCAAGTCAAGGACGAGAGGTGAACATTTTAGTCTTACTGTCCGGTGTAGGGGTTATTGTTGTATAAAATGTTCTAGTTTCATTAGCATCTTCCAGGCAATCGTTGTCAGTTACTCTGGCAGTCCTGAGTGTTGGCTCAGGAACCACATCTCCGTTGTTTCCAACACTCTTTTACGTTGTTCATTTCTATAAGTTCCATGATTCACTCTACCATACAGCAAAATAGTTTGTATACATTTCAGTACTCTCTCTCTCTCTCTCTCTCTCTCTCTCTCTCTCTCTCTCTCTCTCTCTCTCTCTCTCTCTCTCTCTCTCTCTCTCCCCCTCCTCTCTTGCTGACATATTGCATGAGACACTCAATTTCCGAAATGCGCTTTTGTTTGCCCTATTTTCTCCTACCCTCTGGCATGCATCTTCCATCTGATGTTTTAATTGCTCCTGGGTCTTTAAACTCCCCACCGTGGATACGCTTCCCCCCCCCCCTTCTTATCACACTCAAACTTCCATTGCGCTGATGGCGAGGCAGTGAGTCCAGTCCACACACCGGTCAGCTGCACTTCAACACTGACTTCTCGTTCGGAAACCAATGGGTGTTACGGACGCAGTTCGTAATCCCGCATACCCGCGTTCGAAACACAGCTGCGCGGGATTTGGCAACAGACCACGTTGCGTTGGTTTTTTTTTTTTTTTACGAAATGGTATGTGCGCCGGTCGTTCAGAAATCAATGGCAAACTATTAAACGTAAACTTACCAAGAGATCACAACAGCAAAACATGCTTGTGTTAACTGCAACGTCCTATAATGGATATGCAACCAACTAACTAGTTTGCCATTGCTTTCTGAATGAGAAGTCAACTGTTGTGTGATGTGAACCCGCCAGCCTGTCGTCAACGCACGGAAAGTTTATGCGTGAGGGCGATAACCCTTTCGGCCACGCCGACCTCTGAGACATAGAATATACTGTGTTCGTGCAGCAATTAGTCGTGGTAGGTGGACATTAACGTACGTGACCTGAAATAAAAATACTAATGCGCTGGCATGAAATTATCTGCGCTAGAGGCCTGCGGGCGTTAATTATCCAGACAGCGATCTGTTTCATCTTAACCCCATCTATGACTTTGATGTTCGTCTCGGCTAGACAGACCAGGGGGACAGCTAGACAGATTATGAGTACAGCCAGACAGACAGAGACAAACAGAGGCACACAGATAGCGAGAGGGACAGACAGACGACAGCGATATATATATATAGGAGAGAGAGAGAGAGAGAGAGAGAGAGAGAGAGAGAGAGAGAGAGAGAGAGAGAGAGAGAGAGAAAAAGAGACGGAAGGCAGAAAGAAAGATAAATAGAAAGAGAGGGATAGGGAAGAAGAACAGGCAGACATAGACAGACACACAGAGCTAAAAAACAGACGGAAAGAGTAAGAGAGAGAGAGAGAGAGAGAGAGAGAGAGAGAGAGAGAGAGAGAGAGAGAGAGAGAGAGAGAGAGAGAGAGAGAACCATACAAAAAGAGACTTTGACAATCATATACAGACAGAAACAGCTGGAGATAGAAAGAGTGAGATAGGGAGGGAGGGGTAGAGTACTATAAACCTAGTCAAACGACTGAGAGCCCGACAACTTTCTCTAGGACACCACAAAGGAACGAAATAATAAAAGAAAACAGACCGGCGAAACCCCTTTGATATCTACGCATCAACAACAGACAAGTGTGTTTGTGTTTATAGTTGCCCCGTGTTACCAATCTAACAGCTAACTCAAGATAGACAGTACACAACAAACTACAGACAACAGACAGACATTATAGAGATGCGGTGATCAAAGCGCCCCGCCGAGATGTGAAAACTGACCTGGCATACACACACCAACAACAATAGACAACAGGTTGTTGGGGGTTGCGCTGTTGTCGGGCTGGCGTCGGTGGTTGTCGCTGTGTGACAGTGGCAATCTAACCAGGACATCCTCACAGCGCCAGTCCCGGCATTTCATTAGTGGGGTACGATGTGGGTGTGCGTGTAAGTTTGTGTGAGTGTGTGTAAATGTGTGTTTGAGAGAAAGCGATATCTCCGATGAATTTGGAGAGGACAGACAGACAGACAGACAGACAGACAGACAGACAGACAGACAGACGGACAGACAGACGGACAGACAGACGGACAGACAGACAGACAAATAGAGTGAGAGACAGACAGACAGACAGACAGACAGACAGACAGACAGACATAGATGGATGGATGGATGGATGGATGGATGGATGGATGGATGGATGGATGGATGTATGGATGGATGGATGGATGGATATGGAGAAACACGGAGAACATCAAACATGATTATGTGGTATAATAAAACGTCCTTACCCTTTCCTATTTATGGACTCCCTTAAAAATAAACAAACCCTTACAATTACTGTTTAAGTAACTTACTTAATGTAGGAGAAAATAAAACAGCGATAGACTGACCGTGGCACAGCTAAATTTATTTTGGCTTGTTTTCTCTCCCTTATCTGGCCAATCCTGGCGAGGGGGAAAACAAAGACTGAAGCGGCCATTTCTAGTCAAGACACCACGCAAGAAAGTCGACCTTTCCCTTCGGGGAGAAGGTATTTTGCCTTAAAAACATGATTCTCTTCAAGCTATTGGTATGTTATCTACATTATTAAGATATATTTATGTATTACATTGACCAGTATGTTTAATTAAGAATTAGTTACAATTCTCTTAAACCAGGCTGGATGATGTTTACTAAGGAAACACAGGTGGGCGCCACGCTGTAATTTTTCCTATGTCTTCAAATCCCTATGTTAATATCTTTTATAGGCATTATGAACTTATATCTAACTAAATAGTGTTTATAACCTATGAATAGTATGTGTACTGTAGTACATAGAGTATCAACTCTCATGTCAGAAACTCTTTTCAATTTAGGAAAGACTCCTGATTCATACTTCAGAGAAGAAAACTCGTTTCTGCCAATTTCATAGTCCTATGAAAAATAACTTCTATGCAATGGAACTATATATCCCTATCAATGCTTAGAAATCTGCAAATAATTTATGTACTGTAGAGATTGGACTTTAAAGAAACATTTTCTCAATGTAGGAGCAGACTCTTGATTTCATACTGCACAAGTAGAGAACTGGTGTCTGCCACCTTCAAATATCCTATGTAGTGTGAATGCACTGGTAAGGATGTCTCTGAACTTGTTTTATCCATGCGGGGACATACAAATGATTACGCATATTCCTGACTCTTACTTAGTCAGGGGATAAAATATTTTGCCACATTATAATCTGTAACTTGGAAATATAGTGCTAAATTTTAGTACCATTCTTTTGTTAACAGATTAGTAACCACTCCATATGAGGGTGAACATATAATCATTTCATAAAATAGTGTTAGGGACAGGCCATGTTTGAATATAAATTCATGAACAATTAAACGCGTGATGTAAATGTATGTTCGGATAGGATTCACTCCGCATCGCCTCACCGTAGTAGAAACAGAAGCGAAGATTGATGTGAATAAATTGCTTGCAATATTCAGAAGACTGGACCATGCGGCATAAGTTATTCTTATAAATACCCTCCGAATAATAGCAGTCATTGGCAAAACATATCACAGCGATTACTATCCTCATGTGCTGTACGCAGTGGGGGAAAACAATGGATGTTTTAGTTCATGAAGATAATTCAAAAACCTAGGCTCCCTGCATCATCATTATGATTATTATGTATGATTATCATGTACTTAATATCAGAGAAATGTACATGTATGTTTTTTTCTGGTATGAGAATTTTCTTGTTCTGATTGTTACTTTTTACTGTGGGAATATACATTTTAATGTTGCACCTTGGGATATGAGGATGTTGATAGAAGAATTCATGTGTATGTCAGTACTTAAAAAGCCAATGGTGAATAGTCTTGACCTAGTGATGATTATAGTGCCGAAATGAAGACGCGGCATTAGAAACCACAGGGATTCTGTATAGGCTATTCTCTTCAAGTAATGAGAGAGACAATATCAACATGTTGGATGGACAGAATGACTTCACCCATCCAATAGTCCCAGTAACAACAGAACAAAATATAAGTGAGAAAATACTTTACTCACTATGAAGAGTCAGAATGGCTCTACTCAGCAATGAGGGACAGTGGAACATGGACACCCACTCCTTTCCCCTTCTCCCCTTGTTGTTTTGTATTTGTGTTTGTAATTGTGTTGTAAACCTTTTACCATAACACAGTAGGTTAATGCTCGTGTTGTATTCTTATCACCCCTTTTCCATAGAAGAGAAGCGAGTGGTGGTTTTTGGTGGAACTGCATTCCATAACTATCATCAGGATCCTGGGATAAAAGCCTGGTGAAGGTGAGTCAGGACTAAATGGCTTAACCATGTTCTGGATCTATAAATACCTCGTTTACTGCTGCACTCATAAGCTGCAAAGGCAGCAAAAGAGATACATACGAAGACAACTGACGGTGTGTTTGAGGAAGTCCTTTTGAGTAGGAATATCCAGGATGGACTTCAAGATCTAATAATCTACAAAGATGAAGATCATCAGAGTACTGACAACAGTGTATCGTTTGCGTTACTTCTGAGAAGTATCACCTATGGCCTCATCATTTAACCAAGTCAGTGAAACTGGGACAATCCTTCTTCAAGTCACTAAAACTAACAACAGTGAGTAACCTTCAACTGTTGGTTGGATTACCAAGTTAATATCCACAATGGATAAGTCTTCGAAGGAACATCTCACAGCTGCAACAGTCAAAAATAAGGTTCCAGCCATGCAACACCAAAGTCTAGAATACTAGACACCAACTCAACCAAATGGGAAGAGACACTGAAACAACATTATAGCCAATACAAACAAATGTACCAACTTCAGAACATCTGAACCATAACTACACCAGATTACCTCAAGGTCCAAAACCTGAACACCATTAAAAGAACCATATGAAAGCAGCTAGATGAGTAAATGCCTTTACGCCTGCAACCAAAGGAATCACCTGATGGCTTGCAAACCTGGATATGTGGTGGAGTAATATTCTTCAGTTACATGCCTGCAGCAGAATCTTCAGATGAAACCAAATGAATGATTCACCACTGTATGTTCTACACAGAAATGGAATGAATGAGAACTCTATGCTGGTCCCATGTCAGCCTAACTGCCCATCATCAAGTGTGGGATGGCCTATCAACATGAACCGGGTGTGTGACAAAGCCTTTTGAACTAAATTGGGAAACGGTTAACATAAACCGAGCTGTTGGACAGTCGTCATCTTTTCATCGATAAGATGATATAGGGAAGAACCTTCTGCAGAGCTTAAGTTGCATCTCCTGAAAGTATGACAGACCTAGGCATCAATTTCAATTGGAACACAACCCAAATGGCAACCGAGTATTCTTAAATTCAGTCTCATGGAGAGAATATGTGCTTATGTATAATTCTATTCTTGGATTATGGATTAGAAACATTCGCCAGCCAACTTCGGTGGACATACTGTGAGTAGAAAATGACTGTGAGTATAATTCTGCACGGATAATTATGGACATTAACTGCTTTGCACTGGAGAAGAATGCCCATCCGCAACGCCTAAATGAACACTATAATTAATTAATTTAATTATTAGTATCAACTGTTTTCATGAGTGTGGTTTTCTTCAATGACAGGAAAAGGGTAAAGATTGTTTTACATGGTAATGGTGTACACCTAAAGGGTTATGTTATGACATATATGTATAATAGTTTGACACCCACTCATTATTTTTAAATATGAGAATTGTACATGGTGTCAGAAATAAATGTATGTATGTTGGGTTTCTGCACCTAGACCAATGTGATTTTATCTAGGTACAATGAGTCAAGTTAGCAGAACCAATTTGTGGTTGTTGTGTTGTTTGTAATAACCTTGTTTTTTTCTGGGGTCACTGGGTACTATGTTGTAATACTGCATATCATTCCCATGCCTGTCTGAAAATGCATAGTGTTTATTACACATCTATATATGTAATTGCAGATCTTGAGTTAATACCTGAACTGTTTGTCCAAAAGTGTTGTGTACATCAAGTAAATGTGGTGTCCAATAAGTGGTTGTTTATATATTGTGAGCAATCAATATCCTTCTAGCATCTATAGTTAATTTAAAGGGTGATGAAGTGGGAAGGGAAACCTACACACAGATGCCATTGTTTCAAGGATGGAACTCTTTCCTCCTGGGATTTGTGGTAAATATCCCTGATCACCCTGCATTCTTACCAGTGACAGAGAATCAATAATACCCCCTAGACATTTTAACGAATTATTCTCAGGAATTAAAATCCACACCCCACATGTGGGGTCCCGCCCGGTACGGACTTCACCTAGTAGTGGAGTAGTCCGTGAATTTAAAACTCATGGTAAACATCACAATTGGTGTATTATTGTGGGTACATGAATTCAGGGAAAACCTCTCGCAGGTAAACCAAGTCACTTCAGAATGTTATAGTGTTAGTAACAGACCTAATCACTCATTAGTATGAGCTGAGTCAAGTGTTATATGAACCCATAATGGCTCAGATAAATATAGGTTTTTTTTTTTGGTACAAAACTGTTCACAGGTAATATCTTGATTCTGGCAGATGCATCAGGTAGTTGGTTGTTGGGTATGAGATTTTTTTTTTAAAAAACTCATATTTTATATCTTATTGATGGGAAACTAAGTCCAGTAATGAACCTCCAGTAGTAAGGTCTCTGGGATGGTAAACTCACATAAGATAAGTAATTCAGTGAATGTTTAGAATTCATAGTCATTCCCATTTGATGTTTGAGGTATGGTTCTGCTACTCTGATATTCTCTTTAAATGGTTTAAAAGTGGTGTACTCATGAACACACTACTATATTATGTATCCATAAGGTTTATGTTCCTACATATGAATCATGTGTTAATTAATTATTTTGTCATTGATTATCATTGTATTTTCATGCTTGATCTGCTTGTATAATCCATGTAATGTTGAAAAGTTACCAAGGCAGCAGACAGTGATAGACAATTTTATAGATAATTAGGACAGTAAGTTAAAAATCCAATAAATTTTTTTTTAAGGGAAAAATTTAATCAACAAATGATGATTCAGTAGGAAAGTAAATAATACCTGGGAGATGAATTAAACCAGGGGAAAATAGCAGTAACTAAAGTAAATGAACTAATGGTAAGGCCAAAACCACCACTTGCAAAAATGTAGACATAGTTAATGGAAGGGAAGGAATATTGTAAGAATTTGCAGTATTTAGGGGCACCCTAATTTAATCCTTTTTTTCATATGACATAACATGTTCTACAACACCGGTAGTAAAGTAAAGTGAATAAATGATGGATACTTAGGAAGAAAAGCCATACCGACACTTATTCTACTCCACCGGTGATATGAGTAGTTATTAATAACTAACTCAGATGGCCCATATGTTAATGAGGGTCAAAACCAAAATATTCACCTGGTGATGTAAGTGAAACTGATCAACTCACTTACTGACCCAACAGAATATAAGGTATTTTTTTAAATTATCCACCCCGATTCCATTATTAATGGTAGAGGAAACAGACCGTATAGGTATGTAAAAGGTATAATTAAAGAATTAACTATATAAATTGGAATTTCAAATGAACTTCAGGAGATACCGGAAAAAATCTGTGCTAGTCTCTAGTAAGAGACTAAACATTTCAGAAAATTGGCTCCTTAGCTTTGAAATTTACAGTTTAATCTCATTAAGTGAAATGTTCACTATGAGTAGTCCTCATCAAAAAGAGGAGTGAAACAGCTTTTAGTTAGCGATTAGCTTATGTAAAGTTATTTCAATAATTGTCTAACTAACATTAATATTCTCATAAGGGAAGAATTAAGAAGGGCAAAAATAAGTGGTACAATAGAGGCGTGCGACTCAATTGTATTTTCTTTAAAACTAACCGAGTAACTAAATTCTAGATAATGCTCGAAGTCTACTAATAGGTAGATGAATCAGAAATCAATCGCAAGGCGAAACAGATTTCTACATCTCAGTTCTGACAAGGATTATATGCCAGCATTAAATATGTGAAAGCAGATCCAGATAACAGAGATTAGCTTAAATAACTGATACGAATCAGTAAAAAGCAACAATTAAATAAACAACTCTTAAAATAGATGCTGTTTATAGATAGGACGAACCCTTTGACGTAAAGACAGAGGAAACGCCTAAAACTTATACAGTGAACCCATGCTAGAAAAATGGAATATAGCTGTGTAAAAACCAAGCAAATTGGAGCATATAGCTGAAGAATTGCTTGATATGTACTAGATTAGGAATTTCAATCAGGAATCCAGCTAGTAAATTATATAACAGTTCAAAGATAGACCTTAGTCAATCTAAATAAATCCAGAGTTTCCACGTATTAAACGGATGAAAACAAAACTGGAGAGAAACATTAAGAGTACCTTACCTGTTATCTTGAGGACACAACTCAGGAGACGCCAGTATGAGAGGGATATACAGATGTAATAGTAATTTTACAAAAACTAGTAACCCACATCCATAACTGGAAAGTGAACCAGCAACTTGATTGTCTGGAAGACTATCAAAGGAATCACAAAAAAGGGGCTTTTAACTTCTCACTGAACTGATTATATATGGTAGGAGACAATACGTCTGAACCTACATAACAATGTATGTTGCTAAGTTGAAAATAGTCTAAAACCTGGAGGGAGGCAGACGACGATCAATGTACGCCAAGCGATGCAAAATTGCTCGTAATTCAACACCAAAGCAACAAATACAGAGTGAAACTCAAACACATCAGTTAGAATTACTAATAAGGATTCTAGCGTAAAATAGATCTAGGTTAGAAGGAAAAGGAGAGAAAGTAAGCTAAGAATTACTTCATTTCTGATAGATTCAGGTTCGCCGGGGAATAGTCGGTTCAGAACGGAAATCTAGAAAAGTTGGACCTTGTTTACATGTTAGACGAGATTCTCCGGGAAAACCCACAAGAGAAAGGGACACCACTCTAATCAGTAGTTATCAAAACTGATCGGAAAATCCCATAACTCGACTTATAACCCAAACACATGATGTGTTGGATGAAAATGTATTTCAACAGGAACCATCTTTAGCTTCCTTTAAATATCAGATCTATAGTTAAAACAAACGTCTAACTTACAGGGAGACGGGCGAGTTTAATATGCTATCAGTAGACGCAGAATTAACCGTCGGTTTTAACATAATCTCAAGATTGATAATCTAATGAGAGAGAAATCAAGCTTAATGATGATATCTCAATTGCTTCAAAAAGTGGGTTTGATGCAGACAAACCAGTACTGGAAAGTAACAAATTATCAGATAAACACTCATATTTCAAACAATAGCTGACAACAGTGGAGAGGGTGCTACACTCTTTCACTAAAAGAGAAATAATCCTTTAAGGTTATGCCAGTTGTCGTGACTAAAAGAAAATGGACGTGGCTCTGATTATATAACATAGGGAAGTAATGCAAGAAATTAATAAGGAATGGATACTAGGGGAGTCAATGTAAAGACGGAAATTGTAGAGTACTACTCGACCATTTAATTTCTGAAAGAAATAAATATCTTAAATTGGGGAGGCGTGTGGTATAATAAAACGTCCTTACCCTTTCCTATTTATGGACTCCCTTAAAAATAAACAAACCCTTACAATTACTGTTTAAGTAACTTACTTAATGTAGGAGAAAATAAAACAGCGATAGACTGACCGTGGCACAGCTAAATTTATTTTGGCTTGTTTTCTCTCCCTTATCTGGCCAATCCTGGCGAGGGGGAAAACAAAGACTGAAGCGGCCATTTCTAGTCAAGACACCACGCAAGAAAGTCGACCTTTCCCTTCGGGGAGAAGGTATTTTGCCTTAAAAACATGATTCTCTTCAAGCTATTGGTATGTTATCTACATTATTAAGATATATTTATGTATTACATTGACCAGTATGTTTAATTAAGAATTAGTTACAATTCTCTTAAACCAGGCTGGATGATGTTTACTAAGGAAACACAGGTGGGCGCCACGCTGTAATTTTTCCTATGTCTTCAAATCCCTATGTTAATATCTTTTATAGGCATTATGAACTTATATCTAACTAAATAGTGTTTATAACCTATGAATAGTATGTGTACTGTAGTACATAGAGTATCAACTCTCATGTCAGAAACTCTTTTCAATTTAGGAAAGACTCCTGATTCATACTTCAGAGAAGAAAACTCGTTTCTGCCAATTTCATAGTCCTATGAAAAATAACTTCTATGCAATGGAACTATATATCCCTATCAATGCTTAGAAATCTGCAAATAATTTATGTACTGTAGAGATTGGACTTTAAAGAAACATTTTCTCAATGTAGGAGCAGACTCTTGATTTCATACTGCACAAGTAGAGAACTGGTGTCTGCCACCTTCAAATATCCTATGTAGTGTGAATGCACTGGTAAGGATGTCTCTGAACTTGTTTTATCCATGCGGGGACATACAAATGATTACGCATATTCCTGACTCTTACTTAGTCAGGGGATAAAATATTTTGCCACATTATAATCTGTAACTTGGAAATATAGTGCTAAATTTTAGTACCATTCTTTTGTTAACAGATTAGTAACCACTCCATATGAGGGTGAACATATAATCATTTCATAAAATAGTGTTAGGGACAGGCCATGTTTGAATATAAATTCATGAACAATTAAACGCGTGATGTAAATGTATGTTCGGATAGGATTCACTCCGCATCGCCTCACCGTAGTAGAAACAGAAGCGAAGATTGATGTGAATAAATTGCTTGCAATATTCAGAAGACTGGACCATGCGGCATAAGTTATTCTTATAAATACCCTCCGAATAATAGCAGTCATTGGCAAAACATATCACAGCGATTACTATCCTCATGTGCTGTACGCAGTGGGGGAAAACAATGGATGTTTTAGTTCATGAAGATAATTCAAAAACCTAGGCTCCCTGCATCATCATTATGATTATTATGTATGATTATCATGTACTTAATATCAGAGAAATGTACATGTATGTTTTTTTCTGGTATGAGAATTTTCTTGTTCTGATTGTTACTTTTTACTGTGGGAATATACATTTTAATGTTGCACCTTGGGATATGAGGATGTTGATAGAAGAATTCATGTGTATGTCAGTACTTAAAAAGCCAATGGTGAATAGTCTTGACCTAGTGATGATTATAGTGCCGAAATGAAGACGCGGCATTAGAAACCACAGGGATTCTGTATAGGCTATTCTCTTCAAGTAATGAGAGAGACAATATCAACATGTTGGATGGACAGAATGACTTCACCCATCCAATAGTCCCAGTAACAACAGAACAAAATATAAGTGAGAAAATACTTTACTCACTATGAAGAGTCAGAATGGCTCTACTCAGCAATGAGGGACAGTGGAACATGGACACCCACTCCTTTCCCCTTCTCCCCTTGTTGTTTTGTATTTGTGTTTGTAATTGTGTTGTAAACCTTTTACCATAACACAGTAGGTTAATGCTCGTGTTGTATTCTTGTCACCCCTTTTCCATAGAAGAGAAGCGAGTGGTGGTTTTTGGTGGAACTGCATTCCATAACTATCATCAGGATCCTGGGATAAAAGCCTGGTGAAGGTGAGTCAGGACTAAATGGCTTAACCATGTTCTGGATCTATAAATACCTCGTTTACTGCTGCACTCATAAGCTGCAAAGGCAGCAAAAGAGATACATACGAAGACAACTGACGGTGTGTTTGAGGAAGTCCTTTTGAGTAGGAATATCCAGGATGGACTTCAAGATCTAATAATCTACAAAGATGAAGATCATCAGAGTACTGACAACAGTGTATCGTTTGCGTTACTTCTGAGAAGTATCACCTATGGCCTCATCATTTAACCAAGTCAGTGAAACTGGGACAATCCTTCTTCAAGTCACTAAAACTAACAACAGTGAGTAACCTTCAACTGTTGGTTGGATTACCAAGTTAATATCCACAATGGATAAGTCTTCGAAGGAACATCTCACAGCTGCAACAGTCAAAAATAAGGTTCCAGCCATGCAACACCAAAGTCTAGAATACTAGACACCAACTCAACCAAATGGGAAGAGACACTGAAACAACATTATAGCCAATACAAACAAATGTACCAACTTCAGAACATCTGAACCATAACTACACCAGATTACCTCAAGGTCCAAAACCTGAACACCATTAAAAGAACCATATGAAAGCAGCTAGATGAGTAAATGCCTTTACGCCTGCAACCAAAGGAATCACCTGATGGCTTGCAAACCTGGATATGTGGTGGAGTAATATTCTTCAGTTACATGCCTGCAGCAGAATCTTCAGATGAAACCAAATGAATGATTCACCACTGTATGTTCTACACAGAAATGGAATGAATGAGAACTCTATGCTGGTCCCATGTCAGCCTAACTGCCCATCATCAAGTGTGGGATGGCCTATCAACATGAACCGGGTGTGTGACAAAGCCTTTTGAACTAAATTGGGAAACGGTTAACATAAACCGAGCTGTTGGACAGTCGTCATCTTTTCATCGATAAGATGATATAGGGAAGAACCTTCTGCAGAGCTTAAGTTGCATCTCCTGAAAGTATGACAGACCTAGGCATCAATTTCAATTGGAACACAACCCAAATGGCAACCGAGTATTCTTAAATTCAGTCTCATGGAGAGAATATGTGCTTATGTATAATTCTATTCTTGGATTATGGATTAGAAACATTCGCCAGCCAACTTCGGTGGACATACTGTGAGTAGAAAATGACTGTGAGTATAATTCTGCACGGATAATTATGGACATTAACTGCTTTGCACTGGAGAAGAATGCCCATCCGCAACGCCTAAATGAACACTATAATTAATTAATTTAATTATTAGTATCAACTGTTTTCATGAGTGTGGTTTTCTTCAATGACAGGAAAAGGGTAAAGATTGTTTTACATGGTAATGGTGTACACCTAAAGGGTTATGTTATGACATATATGTATAATAGTTTGACACCCACTCATTATTTTTAAATATGAGAATTGTACATGGTGTCAGAAATAAATGTATGTATGTTGGGTTTCTGCACCTAGACCAATGTGATTTTATCTAGGTACAATGAGTCAAGTTAGCAGAACCAATTTGTGGTTGTTGTGTTGTTTGTAATAACCTTGTTTTTTTCTGGGGTCACTGGGTACTATGTTGTAATACTGCATATCATTCCCATGCCTGTCTGAAAATGCATAGTGTTTATTACACATCTATATATGTAATTGCAGATCTTGAGTTAATACCTGAACTGTTTGTCCAAAAGTGTTGTGTACATCAAGTAAATGTGGTGTCCAATAAGTGGTTGTTTATATATTGTGAGCAATCAATATCCTTCTAGCATCTATAGTTAATTTAAAGGGTGATGAAGTGGGAAGGGAAACCTACACACAGATGCCATTGTTTCAAGGATGGAACTCTTTCCTCCTGGGATTTGTGGTAAATATCCCTGATCACCCTGCATTCTTACCAGTGACAGAGAATCAATAATACCCCCTAGACATTTTAACGAATTATTCTCAGGAATTAAAATCCACACCCCACATGTGGGGTCCCGCCCGGTACGGACTTCACCTAGTAGTGGAGTAGTCCGTGAATTTAAAACTCATGGTAAACATCACAATTGGTGTATTATTGTGGGTACATGAATTCAGGGAAAACCTCTCGCAGGTAAACCAAGTCACTTCAGAATGTTATAGTGTTAGTAACAGACCTAATCACTCATTAGTATGAGCTGAGTCAAGTGTTATATGAACCCATAATGGCTCAGATAAATATAGGTTTTTTTTTTTGGTACAAAACTGTTCACAGGTAATATCTTGATTCTGGCAGATGCATCAGGTAGTTGGTTGTTGGGTATGAGATTTTTTTTTAAAAAAACTCATATTTTATATCTTATTGATGGGAAACTAAGTCCAGTAATGAACCTCCAGTAGTAAGGTCTCTGGGATGGTAAACTCACATAAGATAAGTAATTCAGTGAATGTTTAGAATTCATAGTCATTCCCATTTGATGTTTGAGGTATGGTTCTGCTACTCTGATATTCTCTTTAAATGGTTTAAAAGTGGTGTACTCATGAACACACTACTATATTATGTATCCATAAGGTTTATGTTCCTACATATGAATCATGTGTTAATTAATTATTTTGTCATTGATTATCATTGTATTTTCATGCTTGATCTGCTTGTATAATTCATGTAATGTTGAAAAGTTACCAAGGCAGCAGACAGTGATAGACAATTTTATAGATAATTAGGACAGTAAGTTAAAAATCCAATAAATTTTTTTTTAAGGGAAAAATTTAATCAACAAATGATGATTCAGTAGGAAAGTAAATAATACCTGGGAGATGAATTAAACCAGGGGAAAATAGCAGTAACTAAAGTAAATGAACTAATGGTAAGGCCAAAACCACCACTTGCAAAAATGTAGACATAGTTAATGGAAGGGAAGGAATATTGTAAGAATTTGCAGTATTTAGGGGCACCCTAATTTAATCCTTTTTTTCATATGACATAACATGTTCTACAACACCGGTAGTAAAGTAAAGTGAATAAATGATGGATACTTAGGAAGAAAAGCCATACCGACACTTATTCTACTCCACCGGTGATATGAGTAGTTATTAATAACTAACTCAGATGGCCCATATGTTAATGAGGGTCAAAACCAAAATATTCACCTGGTGATGTAAGTGAAACTGATCAACTCACTTACTGACCCAACAGAATATAAGGTATTTTTTTAAATTATCCACCCCGATTCCATTATTAATGGTAGAGGAAACAGACCGTATAGGTATGTAAAAGGTATAATTAAAGAATTAACTATATAAATTGGAATTTCAAATGAACTTCAGGAGATACCGGAAAAAATCTGTGCTAGTCTCTAGTAAGAGACTAAACATTTCAGAAAATTGGCTCCTTAGCTTTGAAATTTACAGTTTAATCTCATTAAGTGAAATGTTCACTATGAGTAGTCCTCATCAAAAAGAGGAGTGAAACAGCTTTTAGTTAGCGATTAGCTTATGTAAAGTTATTTCAATAATTGTCTAACTAACATTAATATTCTCATAAGGGAAGAATTAAGAAGGGCAAAAATAAGTGGTACAATAGAGGCGTGCGACTCAATTGTATTTTCTTTAAAACTAACCGAGTAACTAAATTCTAGATAATGCTCGAAGTCTACTAATAGGTAGATGAATCAGAAATCAATCGCAAGGCGAAACAGATTTCTACATCTCAGTTCTGACAAGGATTATATGCCAGCATTAAATATGTGAAAGCAGATCCAGATAACAGAGATTAGCTTAAATAACTGATACGAATCAGTAAAAAGCAACAATTAAATAAACAACTCTTAAAATAGATGCTGTTTATAGATAGGACGAACCCTTTGACGTAAAGACAGAGGAAACGCCTAAAACTTATACAGTGAACCCATGCTAGAAAAATGGAATATAGCTGTGTAAAAACCAAGCAAATTGGAGCATATAGCTGAAGAATTGCTTGATATGTACTAGATTAGGAATTTCAATCAGGAATCCAGCTAGTAAATTATATAACAGTTCAAAGATAGACCTTAGTCAATCTAAATAAATCCAGAGTTTCCACGTATTAAACGGATGAAAACAAAACTGGAGAGAAACATTAAGAGTACCTTACCTGTTATCTTGAGGACACAACTCAGGAGACGCCAGTATGAGAGGGATATACAGATGTAATAGTAATTTTACAAAAACTAGTAACCCACATCCATAACTGGAAAGTGAACCAGCAACTTGATTGTCTGGAAGACTATCAAAGGAATCACAAAAAAGGGGCTTTTAACTTCTCACTGAACTGATTATATATGGTAGGAGACAATACGTCTGAACCTACATAACAATGTATGTTGCTAAGTTGAAAATAGTCTAAAACCTGGAGGGAGGCAGACGACGATCAATGTACGCCAAGCGATGCAAAATTGCTCGTAATTCAACACCAAAGCAACAAATACAGAGTGAAACTCAAACACATCAGTTAGAATTACTAATAAGGATTCTAGCGTAAAATAGATCTAGGTTAGAAGGAAAAGGAGAGAAAGTAAGCTAAGAATTACTTCATTTCTGATAGATTCAGGTTCGCCGGGGAATAGTCGGTTCAGAACGGAAATCTAGAAAAGTTGGACCTTGTTTACATGTTAGACGAGATTCTCCGGGAAAACCCACAAGAGAAAGGGACACCACTCTAATCAGTAGTTATCAAAACTGATCGGAAAATCCCATAACTCGACTTATAACCCAAACACATGATGTGTTGGATGAAAATGTATTTCAACAGGAACCATCTTTAGCTTCCTTTAAATATCAGATCTATAGTTAAAACAAACGTCTAACTTACAGGGAGACGGGCGAGTTTAATATGCTATCAGTAGACGCAGAATTAACCGTCGGTTTTAACATAATCTCAAGATTGATAATCTAATGAGAGAGAAATCAAGCTTAATGATGATATCTCAATTGCTTCAAAAAGTGGGTTTGATGCAGACAAACCAGTACTGGAAAGTAACAAATTATCAGATAAACACTCATATTTCAAACAATAGCTGACAACAGTGGAGAGGGTGCTACACTCTTTCACTAAAAGAGAAATAATCCTTTAAGGTTATGCCAGTTGTCGTGACTAAAAGAAAATGGACGTGGCTCTGATTATATAACATAGGGAAGTAATGCAAGAAATTAATAAGGAATGGATACTAGGGGAGTCAATGTAAAGACGGAAATTGTAGAGTACTACTCGACCATTTAATTTCTGAAAGAAATAAATATCTTAAATTGGGGAGGCGTGTGGTATAATAAAACGTCCTTACCCTTTCCTATTTATGGACTCCCTTAAAAATAAACAAACCCTTACAATTACTGTTTAAGTAACTTACTTAATGTAGGAGAAAATAAAACAGCGATAGACTGACCGTGGCACAGCTAAATTTATTTTGGCTTGTTTTCTCTCCCTTATCTGGCCAATCCTGGCGAGGGGGAAAACAAAGACTGAAGCGGCCATTTCTAGTCAAGACACCACGCAAGAAAGTCGACCTTTCCCTTCGGGGAGAAGGTATTTTGCCTTAAAAACATGATTCTCTTCAAGCTATTGGTATGTTATCTACATTATTAAGATATATTTATGTATTACATTGACCAGTATGTTTAATTAAGAATTAGTTACAATTCTCTTAAACCAGGCTGGATGATGTTTACTAAGGAAACACAGGTGGGCGCCACGCTGTAATTTTTCCTATGTCTTCAAATCCCTATGTTAATATCTTTTATAGGCATTATGAACTTATATCTAACTAAATAGTGTTTATAACCTATGAATAGTATGTGTACTGTAGTACATAGAGTATCAACTCTCATGTCAGAAACTCTTTTCAATTTAGGAAAGACTCCTGATTCATACTTCAGAGAAGAAAACTCGTTTCTGCCAATTTCATAGTCCTATGAAAAATAACTTCTATGCAATGGAACTATATATCCCTATCAATGCTTAGAAATCTGCAAATAATTTATGTACTGTAGAGATTGGACTTTAAAGAAACATTTTCTCAATGTAGGAGCAGACTCTTGATTTCATACTGCACAAGTAGAGAACTGGTGTCTGCCACCTTCAAATATCCTATGTAGTGTAAATGCACTGGTAAGGATGTCTCTGAACTTGTTTTATCCATGCGGGGACATACAAATGATTACGCATATTCCTGACTCTTACTTAGTCAGGGGATAAAATATTTTGCCACATTATAATCTGTAACTTGGAAATATAGTGCTAAATTTTAGTACCATTCTTTTGTTAACAGATTAGTAACCACTCCATATGAGGGTGAACATATAATTATTTCATAAAATAGTGTTAGGGACAGGCCATGTTTGAATATAAATTCATGAACAATTAAACGCGTGATGTAAATGTATGTTCGGATAGGATTCACTCCGCATCGCCTCACCGTAGTAGAAACAGAAGCGAAGATTGATGTGAATAAATTGCTTGCAATATTCAGAAGACTGGACCATGCGGCATAAGTTATTCTTATAAATACCCTCCGAATAATAGCAGTCATTGGCAAAACATATCACAGCGATTACTATCCTCATGTGCTGTACGCAGTGGGGGAAAACAATGGATGTTTTAGTTCATGAAGATAATTCAAAAACCTAGGCTCCCTGCATCATCATTATGATTATTATGTATGATTATCATGTACTTAATATCAGAGAAATGTACATGTATGTTTTTTTCTGGTATGAGAATTTTCTTGTTCTGATTGTTACTTTTTACTGTGGGAATATACATTTTAATGTTGCACCTTGGGATATGAGGATGTTGATAGAAGAATTCATGTGTATGTCAGTACTTAAAAAGCCAATGGTGAATAGTCTTGACCTAGTGATGATTATAGTGCCGAAATGAAGACGCGGCATTAGAAACCACAGGGATTCTGTATAGGCTATTCTCTTCAAGTAATGAGAGAGACAATATCAACATGTTGGATGGACAGAATGACTTCACCCATCCAATAGTCCCAGTAACAACAGAACAAAATATAAGTGAGAAAATACTTTACTCACTATGAAGAGTCAGAATGGCTCTACTCAGCAATGAGGGACAGTGGAACATGGACACCCACTCCTTTCCCCTTCTCCCCTTGTTGTTTTGTATTTGTGTTTGTAATTGTGTTGTAAACCTTTTACCATAACACAGTAGGTTAATGCTCGTGTTGTATTCTTGTCACCCCTTTTCCATAGAAGAGAAGCGAGTGGTGGTTTTTGGTGGAACTGCATTCCATAACTATCATCAGGATCCTGGGATAAAAGCCTGGTGAAGGTGAGTCAGGACTAAATGGCTTAACCATGTTCTGGATCTATAAATACCTCGTTTACTGCTGCACTCATAAGCTGCAAAGGCAGCAAAAGAGATACATACGAAGACAACTGACGGTGTGTTTGAGGAAGTCCTTTTGAGTAGGAATATCCAGGATGGACAAAGATGAAGATCATCAGAGTACTGACAACAGTGTATCGTTTGCGTTACTTCTGAGAAGTATCACCTATGGCCTCATCATTTAACCAAGTCAGTGAAACTGGGACAATCCTTCTTCAAGTCACTAAAACTAACAACAGTGAGTAACCTTCAACTGTTGGTTGGATTACCAAGTTAATATCCACAATGGATAAGTCTTCGAAGGAACATCTCACAGCTGCAACAGTCAAAAATAAGGTTCCAGCCATGCAACACCAAAGTCTAGAATACTAGACACCAACTCAACCAAATGGGAAGAGACACTGAAACAACATTATAGCCAATACAAACAAATGTACCAACTTCAGAACATCTGAACCATAACTACACCAGATTACCTCAAGGTCCAAAACCTGAACACCATCAAAAGAACCATATGAAAGCAGCTAGATGAGTAAATGCCTTTACGCCTGCAACCAAAGGAATCACCTGATGGCTTGCAAACCTGGATATGTGGTGGAGTAATATTCTTCAGTTACATGCCTGCAGCAGAATCTTCAGATGAAACCAAATGAATGATTCACCACTGTATGTTCTACACAGAAATGGAATGAATGAGAACTCTATGCTGGTCCCATGTCAGCCTAACTGCCCATCATCAAGTGTGGGATGGCCTATCAACATGAACCGGGTGTGTGACAAAGCCTTTTGAACTAAATTGGGAAACGGTTAACATAAACCGAGCTGTTGGACAGTCGTCATCTTTTCATCGATAAGATGATATAGGGAAGAACCTTCTGCAGAGCTTAAGTTGCATCTCCTGAAAGTATGACAGACCTAGGCATCAATTTCAATTGGAACACAACCCAAATGGCAACCGAGTATTCTTAAATTCAGTCTCATGGAGAGAATATGTGCTTATGTATAATTCTATTCTTGGATTATGGATTAGAAACATTCGCCAGCCAACTTCGGTGGACATACTGTGAGTAGAAAATGACTGTGAGTATAATTCTGCACGGATAATTATGGACATTAACTGCTTTGCACTGGAGAAGAATGCCCATCCGCAACGCCTAAATGAACACTATAATTAATTAATTTAATTATTAGTATCAACTGTTTTCATGAGTGTGGTTTTCTTCAATGACAGGAAAAGGGTAAAGATTGTTTTACATGGTAATGGTGTACACCTAAAGGGTTATGTTATGACATATATGTATAATAGTTTGACACCCACTCATTATTTTTAAATATGAGAATTGTACATGGTGTCAGAAATAAATGTATGTATGTTGGGTTTCTGCACCTAGACCAATGTGATTTTATCTAGGTACAATGAGTCAAGTTAGCAGAACCAATTTGTGGTTGTTGTGTTGTTTGTAATAACCTTGTTTTTTTCTGGGGTCACTGGGTACTATGTTGTAATACTGCATATCATTCCCATGCCTGTCTGAAAATGCATAGTGTTTATTACACATCTATATATGTAATTGCAGATCTTGAGTTAATACCTGAACTGTTTGTCCAAAAGTGTTGTGTACATCAAGTAAATGTGGTGTCCAATAAGTGGTTGTTTATATATTGTGAGCAATCAATATCCTTCTAGCATCTATAGTTAATTTAAAGGGTGATGAAGTGGGAAGGGAAACCTACACACAGATGCCATTGTTTCAAGGATGGAACTCTTTCCTCCTGGGATTTGTGGTAAATATCCCTGATCACCCTGCATTCTTACCAGTGACAGAGAATCAATAATACCCCCTAGACATTTTAACGAATTATTCTCAGGAATTAAAATCCACACCCCACAGATTACAAATAAACAAGGGGAGCTGAGTGGTCTCCAGGCATGTTGTCCGCCTCGAGTGCTGGAGGTCCCGGGTTCAAGCCCCGGCGAGGACCGGGATTTTTTCACGTGGACTTCTAGTAACAAATTTCCCCTGGTCTCTGGGTAGTGAGATCGGACGTCCGTGTGTATTGTTGCGCACGTAAAAATTCCCTGGCAGTTGGAAATCGAAAAAGAGTGGCCTAACGGCGCTGCTCGGGCAAAATTTCGAATTAAAAATCTACCCAAAATATTTCAGGATCCTCGCCGGTGCTACGGAGTTTGTGTTTTGAGCTGAGTTTCTCCGGACTCAGGTTTGAGTTAGAGTAGAACGGAGCACTTATGGTTTACACCCGTGTGCCGTGATGGTGATCCGTCGACTAAACTAAACTAAACTAAACTAAATAACTACAAACATTCACGAATTGCTGGCTACAAAAAAATCGAAGGAATACATTGCTATGACAGAATCACCAATACATACCATGGAGAAAACTAGACAAATACCAGTGAACCAATGTGGAGCCCATGGAGAAAACTAGACAAATACCAGTGAACCAATGTGGAGCCCATGGAGAAAACTAGACAAATACCAGTGAACCAATGTGGAGCCCATGGAGAAAACTAGACAAATACCAGTGAACCAATGTGGAGCCCATGGAGAAAACTAGACAAATACCAGTGAACCAATGTGGAGCCCATGGAGAAAACTAGACAAATACCAGTGAACCAATGTGGAGCCCATGGAGAAAACTAGACAAATACCAGTGAACCAATGTGGAGCCCATGGAGAAAACTAGACACATACCAGCGAACCAATGTGGAGTCCATGGAGAAAACTAGACAAATACCAGTGAACCAATGTGGAGCCCATGGAGAAAACTAGACAAATACCAGTGAACCAATGTGGAGCCCATGGAGAAAACTAGACACATACCAGCGAAGCAATGTGGAGCCGATGGAGAAAACTAGACACATACCAGCGAAGCAATGTGGAGCCCATGGAGAAAACTAGACACATACCAGCGAACCAATGTGGAGCCGATGGAGAAAACTAGACACATACCAGCGAAGCAATGTGGAGCCGATGGAGAAAACTAGACAAATACCAGCGAACCAATGTGGAGCCCATGGAGAAAACTAGACAAATACCAGCGAACACAAGCAAGCAAGCAAAGGGACAATGTGTGTATAAAAATAAACTCGTTTCAAGTTGTTATCATATTTAGTTATTTTTCTACAGCCATTTGTGAGTTACTTATTGATTTCCCCTGGTATAACTAGAAAAGCCTGAGTCTGGAACCCACAGTGGGACAGACATAGAGTAAGACTTAGACTCACGGAGAAGAGAAGTAAAGACAGAAATGAACAATATGGGCAGAGCTGCATGTGATAGCTAAAGTTAAAGATAGGGGGAGTGGGGGGGGGGGGGGGCTAGAGTGGGTTTGTTGATGGTCTTGTCCCAAGGAAGACAGAGGGAACCAGAATGAGATGAAGAAGAAACTTTTAGCGGGGAAAAAAGTACTTTAGAAGTCGACAGGGTCGACTTCATTGCACCGGGTTTTTATCCCATATGGTTCAGTCTCTTTCCGCAGCGAGGAAAATGTCGCACAAAACACAAACTCTGTAGCTCCAGCGACGAGTCTCCTGAAAAAAATGCACCCGTGAACCGAAGGACGCGACCCGGAATCGAACCCATAACCTTCGGAGCCCGAGTCAGACGGCTTGACCAACGTTTTAGCGATTACAAAACGCCTGCGTGTAAATAATTCGTGTAACTTTAATTGTAAATAAAAGTTTAATCACGGAAAGAAAAAAATAAAATCAGTTTACTTTCCCATGCCGTGACTTGTACAGTTTAAATCCGAATAACTTCACACCTTTATGGCGATATCTGTTGAGGGATTACCCTAACTTTTTAGCTTCGGCAATGAAAGGAGCTACCGGCCCCAAACCTCCATTGAACGTCACGCCACTGCGCTGTACAGGGAGCCTTTCCCGCGTTCTTATCAGATCCGATGTAATCCTCACTTGAGTCGCCATGTTTGATTTCACCGGTTCACTTCTACCAGGGATGTGTTCCTTTGTTTTGTAAATCCCCGGCGGTGGGACTGGCTTGATGCAGGGGGAACAATATGTTGAGTCTCTCAGTGGAGATCTCGCAGATCTCACAATGAATGTCACTTGTGGGACAGTTAAAGAAAATGAAAGGTTTCCTCAAGTACAATAGCACCCAGGAATGTTGTCCGTAACAACAGTACACAGTAATGTTTACTGTAACAATGGTACACACCAATGTTAACTGTGACAATAGTATACACCGACGTTTAAGTAACAACAGTACACATGAATGTTTACCGTAACAAATAGTAAGCACCGATGTTTATCGTAACAATAGTACACTGGAATGTTTACCATAACAATGGTACAGGCAAATATTTATCGTAACAATAGAACACATGAATGTTTACAGTAATAATAGTACACGTGAATGTTTACCGTAACAATTGTGAACAGTAATGTTTACGGTAATAATGGTACATACCAATGTTAACGGTATCAATAGTACACACCGACGTTTAAGTAACAACAGTTGAGACGGTCTCTCTGGCCGAGGGGTTACACCACTTTCTCCGTAATCCCGTTTATCACGCAGAGTCTCGTAGCGGGCGAGAGCTAGGAGCGGTTCGTCCCCCGCTGGTGACTTGCGGGATAACTGATCCGGCCGCTCAGAAAGCGTAATCTTGCCAAGAAATCAACAGACAGCTGAAAGATGCTGCTGTTGACAGCGATGTCATGTAAAAGGATATGCGAATTTAAAAAGAACACGGGAATTGTTAACCGTACAATAGTACGCCGTCGTCATTTGGAGGTGACGGGTTCGAATCCCTGGTCGGTAACAATAGCTTTCAATTTGTATGTTGTCTAGTGTGTCCTCTAGTCTCTACTTCCTCCTTCTAATATTCCACGAGGGCCTAAACAATACGCGTTTATTTATTTACATACTGATGTGTGGATAATTTAGTGATGGTGACATGTGATAATTCACACCGTTCGCATTTTGACGCATGCACTTAATGTTCCCGCGAATCCAGGACAAATTCCCCGGAGGCCTTGGAGATATGGTTTTGTAGAAGAATGTTAAAAATTAATCGGTCAGCCAAAAATGAGCAATCTGGACATTTTGAAAGAAGCTATGTCGCAAAGACAAAAAAATTAAGTTGCATGTCCTTCACAGGACGTAGCAGTCAACCCCAGCATTTTTCGCTGTTCGTGATTCCTGGGCAAATTTTACGTTCAGTAGTTTGCCATTGCTTTCTGAACGACTGGCTCCTCCTATACCTTTTTCGAAAAAATCAGCACCGCTGTGTTTCGAACCCGGGTATACGGGCTCACAAACCGCGTTCGCAAGCCCTAAGCCACAGAGATCGCAAAGACAACCTATCACAAATGTCAGAAAGATGCGGTCATCATTTTTTTTTTGCCACATTATGAGAGGACAAACGCTGGAATATTTTGTGACAATCAGAAAGATGTGTGGAAAGAGAGATAGAGGAAGTCAGCGTGAGAAAATTCTTGACAATCTTGTGTCATGGAACGAAGGTTGTGGGTTCGATTCCGGGCCGCGTCCTTCGGTTCACGAGTGAAAATTTTCGGAGACTCCTGTGGGTCGTCGCTAGAGCTTAGGAGTTCGTGCTTTGTGCGACGCTTTCCAATCTGCGGAAAGAGACCGAGCCATATGGGATAAAATCCGGTGCAATGAAGTCGACCTGTGGACTTTAAAGCGACTTTTAAACGGAAGGGTGTCAACACACGAATTGATCCATGTCTTTGGAGATCGTAATCTGTGGAGGGGTTTGATCGACCACGCCAGCCGGCAAGGAATTGGATGATAACTTAAATTTCAATACAATCCTAAATTTTTTCAATTAAGAATCAAACGTAAGCTTCTTTCTGTCAAAGAATAAGTTTTGTGATCTTTGTCGAGAAGAACCTGTGGTGATCTTTTTAAAGAGCACATTTTGTGATCTCTTGAAATTGGAAATCTCCGATGACATCTTAAAGTGATGTCTGACCTAGACCTCCTGAGTTCAAAGGTTACCATGCCAACTTAGAAGTCATATTGGCATCATGTGACCTGGAAATAAGTTGCTTTGTGCTCTAACTGGAAGAGAGTGTGTGTTTGAACCCCTTTCGTGAGCCACTGTTTGCTTGGAGATGGTTCTACCCGTGGTAACGTCAATAGGAGTGGCAGATGGGCGTGTCCCTAATCCACCCAGGGGTCACAAATATGGAGATTTTGTTTTCGTGGTTGGTTGCACAAATGTAATCAACCGAAAAACAAGTTCGAATTGGAGAGAGCGAGAGAGAGAGAGCGAGAGAGAGAGGGGGAGCGAGAGAGGGTGTGACTCAGGGAGTGGGACTGGAAGTTCATAAGAGAGGGGGGGGGGGGGTCTGTACTGTATTTTGTTGCCACAATTCAACATTTGATATAAGTGCACCCTCCTAACATACCGCTTGGAGACACGCCACTGAGCTCTCACACAACATGTTGCTATAACAACCCTTCGTCCCAACCACTCCTACCCCAGGCTTTCCCCCATCTCCGAACTACGGAGCCTCCTCAGCAAACACGCCCCTGCATACATGTAAACATTAACCCCAGTCAATGTAAGTCTATGCAAATCGCTTAGATACACTTTTGCATTTGAAAACTACGACAAGCCTTTCGGGCTATTTATCTTATTTTCATTGTATACTACGATAAACCGTCAGCGCTGTTTATCTGATTTTCGGTGTATGCATGCAAAGATCGAAAGATACTAACACATAACTAAACCAGTATAAGACGCTTGGAAAACTTGAAATCATCAAATGATTGATATGCCGCAAGATGGTATCTGTCGTGTACCATAAACGTCCTTCCGCTGTTTTGTATTTCACAAGCTGGAATGTGAAAAGAAATATTTCTACTTCTGCGTTCATCCGGAGAGTTTTTTCGGACGAGGTGATTGCGTTGTGCCTGTTTACGGCAGAGCTGCGTTTTTGCACCGTTAGGCCGACACACCCGACTTCTGCGGGCATTTGTTGACCGGGTTAACGTCCCCGGGAAAAGAAATACTATATTGTGCAATTACTAAAGACTCGAATAAATGAACAAAAATGCATTCATTCATTCACTCATTCATTAATTCACGCACGTATTAATTCATTCATGCCCTCACTCACCTATATATTCATTCATTCAATCATTCACTTACTTGTTCATGCATTCACTTATTAATTCATTCATCCACTCACTTGTTAATTAATTAATTAATTAATTAATTAACTTATAAACATTCACTAATTTACTCACTCATTCATGCACTCACTAACTTATTAATATAGTTATTCAATATTGAAAAGAACGGTGTCCATCACTTCGATTAACAAGGGTGAAATACCTACTGGTGTGAAAGCGTGAATATAATTAGTGGAACTGCGGTAAAGCTGTGGAATTGTAAACAATGTAAAATAACATAAACTAAACACTAGCTTTCATCAGCAAACAAATACATACACAAAACACAACGTATTATCACGGGAAGACACTATGTATATGTTGCCTTTTGTGTATGTATTATTTGCTGTTGAAGGCTAGTCGCCGCAACGTCCTATGTTTTCCGTAATTGTGTTCTGTAAAGCTGTATCGTGTTCTGTAAAGCCGTTCTCCCTGGCCTAGAGGTTAACGTCTTTCTCCGTAATCCCGTATATTCTCGTGAGTGACGTAACCTGCGCGAGAATTGGTAGCGGTTCTCGCCGCGTTGGTAACTTACGGGGTATATGAGCCGGTCGCCCAGAAAGCTATGGCAAACTCCTGAGCGTGATCTTGCCTAGTACATCAACGGCAGCTGAAAAGTGCTGGTGTTGACTGCAACGTCCAGGGTGGGATATGAAAAAAAAAAGCAGCATATGTTGAGTTATTTTTATAATTTTTTATAATTTTTACTGGCATGAAACCACGTCCCCACATCCCCACCTTTGTAAAAACCTTTCTTTGTTACGAAACAAATACATGAGCCTCGATATCGGACTGACTTATCTGGACAACGACCTTGGAACGTTAAAGGGCTTTTGAGATTTGGAACATGGAATGTACGGACACTATATCGAGCTGGAGCGGCCGAAGAACTAACCCGGGAGCTGATTGAATATCAAATGGATATAACAGCAATTCAAGAAATAAGGTGGCCAGGAGAGGGTACTTTAGAGCAAAATGGAATGATTATAATATATGGAGGAAACACCCAAAATAAACATGAATTAGGAACAGGATTTGTCATCAAAAAAGAGTTATGGGGGAACGTTTTAAACTTTAAAGCTTTTAATGACAGGATTAGTAAATTACGAATAAAAGGTAAATGGAAAAATATAACGATGATTAATGTACATGCACCTACTGAAGAAAAAGAAGATGATATTAAAGAAGACTTTTATAATGATCTGGAAGATGTCATAGAAGAAACCCCCAAACAGGACATCCTGATTGTGCTAGGAGACTTCAATGCAAAAATAGGTAGAGAGCAAACTAATAAAAAAGTGGCCGGTATGGAAAGCCTACATACAACTTCAAATGATAATGGATGGAGAGTCATCAACCTGGCAGAAGCCAAAGGACTGCAGATTAGCAGTACCAGACTACAAAGAAAGGATATACACAAACAAACTTGGAAATCATGTGACAAGAGAACCTATAATCAAATAGATCACATTTTAATTAACAACAGAAATGCATCAAACATACAGCAAGTCAGAAGTTATAGAGGAGCTGAGTGCCACAGTGACCACTTCCTCGTTGGAGCAAAATTTAAAATAAAACTTAAGAGAGCTTTCTATACTAAATTACAAAGATTAAACCCAACCTATAACAGAGAAAAACTGCAAGACATTACAGTCAAAGAGAAATTTACAGATGAAATAAAATGTAAACTTGAAACTCTGCAAAACCCTTTGGAGGAAAGCATTGACCAAACTTGGTTGAACATCAAGAATACAATTCAGTCTACCGCAGAAGAATGTCTCGGTGTGTTAACCACGCATAGAAAGAACAGATGGTTCAATCAAAAATGTGAAGAAGCAGTCATTAGGAAGAAGAATGCCAGACATGTATGGTTAAATGACATCAATAACATCCAAAAGGAAGAGCATTATAGAAATGAATGTAAAGAGGCTACAAAAATAGTCAGACAGCAGAAGCGAGAATATATGAATAATATAATCAAAGATATGGAAACTAATCACCAGAAAAATGAATCCAGAAAATTTTTTAAAGAACTGAAGTCAATGAAACGAGGGCACCAACAAAACACATATGGTTTAAAAGACAAAAATGGGAATATGATAAATACCAATGAGGAAATGTGCAACACATGGAAAGAATATTTTATTGAATTACTAAATTGTGAAGCTCCAAGTAACATTTTCTCACAGGAAGAGGTTCTAACATGCGAACCACAAATTGAAGAACCTACATTTGAAGAAATCCTATATGTAATCACACGACTTAAAAACAATAAGGCAACTGGGACTGATGGAATTGCTGCTGAATTTATAAAGGCAGGTGGCCATGCATTACATCAAAAGCTATACGAACTAATAATAAAAATCTGGAGGACAGAAGAATTACCCCATGACTGGAAAGAGTCATTATTGATACCTATCTTTAAGAAAGGAGACAAGTTCCAATGTGGAAATTATAGAGGAATATCACTACTGTCCACAAGCTATAAGATACTATCTGCAGTATTACTAAATAGACTAAAACCATATTCAGAAGACATATTAGGTGACTACCAGGCGGGGTTTAGACAAAACAGATCAACAATAGATCAGATATTTATCTTACGACAAATAGCCGAGAAACATTGGGAATATAAAAGAGATCTCCATAACATTTTTGTGGATTTTAAAAAGGCTTATGATAGTGTCCATAGGAATAGTCTATGGAATGCTATGCAGGAATTTGGAATACCAAGGAAGTTAATCAACATGACCAGACTATGCATGGAAGATACTTATAATATAGTAACATATAAAGGCAGGAAATCAGACCCCTTCCAAATAACATCTGGCTTGAAACAGGGTGATGCACTATCGCCGCTACTCTTCAATCTGGCTCTAGAGAAAGTTGTAAGGAAGGTAAAGGAGGAATGTGATATTGGAGGAACATCCAAGCTGCTTGGTTATGCAGATGATATAGATATTATAGGGCAAAGTGAACAAAAGACATTGGAAATATTGACTCACTTAAAGGGAAAAGCCCAACAGATGGGGCTGGTTATCAACCAAGATAAGACAGAATATATGGTAATTTCAAGAGACGGAATGGCTAGAAACTCTGGCCACTTACAAATAGATAATATGACCATTAAAAGAACGGAAACATACAAATACCTGGGTACGATCTTCAACTGCTCCAACATCATAAGGGAAGAAATACAAACTAGAATCAACTCTGGAAATAAGATATACTATGCACTACAACATCTACTAAAATCAAAGGCGCTATCTCGTAACACCAAAATCACAATATACAAAACACTGATCAGACCAGTTGTGCTGTATGGCTCTGAAACCTGGAGTACAACGAAAGGAGACGAAGCCTTGTTACAAACCTTTGAGAACAAAATTTTAAGACGCATCTTTGGACCCATTAGGGATACACAAAGTGGAGAGTGGAAAAGAAGAAGTAACAAAGACATTTATGATATGTTTAAGTCCCCACTAATCACTGGTATCATGAAGGCTAATAGACTACAATGGCTGGGGCATATAGAAAGAATGGAAGATAATAGGGAAACAAAACTCGCTTACACTCAGGAAATAAATGACCGTAGACCCCGAGGTAGACCAAGAAGGCGGTGGAGAGATAATACATGTACAGACCTGCAAGCACTTGGAATCAACGACTGGCAAGAGAAGGTCCACCAGAGAGACGAATGGAGACGGATTGTATTTGCAGCAAAGAACCTCAATGGCTCGGAACGCTGAAGAAGAAGATGAAACCACGTCATCAATGGACCTCCGTCTTTCAAATCCGAAAAAGGCGGACAACCTGGTCCAGAAGTCGAACAACAATAATACACAAATTGATTTGTTTGGCTGTTTCGGAATTTGAAGTTTAAAGATTGAGCACAACCCACTACTGGCAACGCATATCGTCTTCCAGTATAAACCCAAGGCCAATAATACACAAACCAACGGTCGGGCTGTCCCAACTTATTGGCGTAATCTTGCATGAATAATAAATGTGTGATCCCAAGATCAACAGAAGATCTCGCTTCTCACTGCCACATAAATCACAGTAATTGAGCAATTGTGTTGAAGTGGCTCCTCTTCCCTCCCCCCACTTGCCGCCCCAGCCTTTTATACTCTGACGCCATTTTCTTTTCGTCACCTGAAATCTGAGACCAACAAAAGGTAGCTGAGGTAATCCACTGGCGTTCCTGGCCACAAACGCTGTGAATCACTACCAATTATTCATCGTATCTGGGTCAAATAACATTGAGAGGTAAATGTAATCCTAGGGTAGACTCCAGTGGAGGTGTTAAGAGATGAGATTTCATTATTATCAGGTCGCTGTTGGCTGAGATGAGCAGATCAGCTCATTTGTTTTTCTTCTTCCCCTCAAAGGCAGCTTCCGTTGCCCAGTTTAAGGACTAGCCCAACCCCAGAGAGAGAGAGAGAGAGAGAGAGAGAGAGAGAGAGAGAGAGAGAGAGAGAGAGAGAGAGAGAGAGAGAGAGATGTTCTAACACTTTGCGGGATCAACCAGTGAATAAATCAACAAGATACGGAAACTGGATGTTGGTAGCTTTACAAAATTCAAAACAATGTTTTCCCCTAGTGAATTTGAATAACGAAGACACGAACAATAGATTGCACGATTTATTGCCTGGCATATTTCGCTGCATCTCGTCAGGTACATACTGCAGAATTCACACAACATAAACTGAAATAACTAGATCACTCCTTCAAGATGAAATATACACATGTTCGCACAGTAATGTTGATTGTCTACCACGGTAATTTTAAACTGACTAACATGTCTTTCTGCTCGTCTTTCGGCTTATGTAGGTTAATCATTATGGCTTCTGCAAATTTTAACAAGCGACTACTTTTATGTTGAACAACACCCGGAAGGCACTGTCTCTTTTAATCACATGGCCGCTGTCCAGCACATGCCTCGCGATCGATGAAGCGGGGTTATTCCAGTGTGTCGGACTACCTAGGCTACCATTGCCTGTGTGTAGTATCTTGTCAATCCAGTTAAGAATGTGTTCAACAACCCTGCTGTGTAACTGCCGCTCTGTTCTGCCGATGTAGGTGGACTTGCACCTGCATGTAAATTGATAAATACAATTGGATTTGGCGTACAAAGCTACAGGTTCTTTTACTGCTGGGGTGGGAATCGGTATGGTTCTATACCTGATAACGGCCGACTGCTGCGATGAACCGGTCCTGTAGACGTTGCATTACGTCATCCCCTTGGAAGGTTAGCTGGATGAATACCTTGAGTTTAGGAACTGTAGTTTCTTCTGGTTTTGGTTTGGGCTGTTGGCAGTGGCGCTTTATAAATCCCGTGGAGTACCCATTCAGGTTTAAGGCATTCTTCAGAGTTTCAAATTCCTTAGCCTATGTCAGTGTGTCCTGGTTGCATATCTTCCTAGCAGGGTCAAACAGGGTCCGTACTAAGCCCCGCTTGTACTGGACAGGTGTAAAGCTCTGAAAATCTTAAGTATTGGCCAGTCCATCGATCTTTGAATTGTTCCGTCTGCTCTACGTCTCATTAGAATATCCAGATATCGCTTCCTTGTGTTCGTGTTCCATAGATAGAGAGATGTTTTATGCATCATATTCATTATGGCCTGGAACGACGTTGCTTGCAGCTTGTCTGTGGTGATAATTAGTATATCGTCCAAGTAACGACGGTAGAAGACCAAGTTGTCAATGTCTGAGGATTTCTTTTCTTCTAAATGTGCCATGAAGATGTTCGCTAGCTTTAAAAAAAAAAAAAAAAATTATAACGAACAGAATTAACGCTGACTTTGGAAAGCCTTCATCAACACTTAAAATTAAATAACACATTAAAAAATGTACATTGAAAAACACTACAAAAAGCCACATAAGTGAGGTCTTGGAGAAGTTGCAATCCTTTAACACAAACTATAAACTATATGCAAAGAGCTCCGTGGGTCAGTCGACAGGAAGTGACACAGTTAGGAAAGTGTAGATTAATGCGAAATAAGTGTAGCAAAGTTTGGTCAATCTCTTTAGGGAAGACACGAGTAGGATGCGCAACAATTGGGAGGGGATGGGGTTGGAGTAGGGGGGGGGGTGTTCAAACAGAGAAGTTCCCGTTCTTGCAACGTTAATCAATTTTACTTTCCGTGTTTGTTAATTTAGCTATTGTATTTACACAGCTTTACTGCAGCTCATTCCATTTAATTGTAGAATCATAACATATCTTGTTTGTTCTACAGCTACAAGCAGTCCCCTACATGGCGCAGTAGCCATGTCCGCCTCTGGCACGCGATTACCCTATTCACGAAATAATAAACGGTTGCCAAACCTTCTCGGATAATGGCGAATAAAGCAGAGGCTGATATGAACGCTGCACACGTTAAAACTCCATAGCTAGTTGGAAGTTGGAAGTTGAATGCTACAAGTTGAAAAGAGTAGGTCGATTAGGCCATTGCTCATTATAAATTTCAAAATTATTAAAGCTATCCACGTAGGTTAACATGGCCGAATGGATAAAACTCGTGTTCTTAAACATCCGGTGCGCTGGTGCCTAGGTAGCGGGTTCAACCCCTACACCGGACAGCTGGACTAAAATGCTGACCTGTCGTCCTTGACTTCGGGACGTAAGTTACAAGTGCCGCTGAAGTCGGAGTGGGTTCACCTGATGGCGAAGGACATTGTTAATAAGGAAAGCTAATCCACACGCACAAATTCAGTCCAGCACTACTAGAAGTAGTGTGTATCGACTACGCTTGAGTTCAAAGCGAGCGAGCGCAAAAGAAAAAAACAATCCGCAAATGACGGCGCTGTGGCCTAGGTGTAGTGAACACCGTTATACCGAATGGATCATTTTAAACATCATCTGCAGGAGGTTTAGAAGTAGACAATTGTGCGTTGATTTTGATGATATGAGGCGTATGTCGTTCAGAGAGTAATGGTAAACGCATCCTCGTCATTAAGTGCATTGTCAGCAAGTGTAGGCGATCATGCCTCTCCACAAATTACGATCTCCGACGGCATGGATCAATTACTGTGTTGACTCCCTTGCATGTCATGACACAAGACTGCCAAGAATTTTCTTTGGCTGTCTTCTTTTGTTTCTTTTCCCACAAGTATTTCCTGTTGTAACAACCTGTTAGAATTTGTCTTCTCATGAGTGCAATTGGGAGGGTACAAGCTGGTGCGAGGAAATGCAACCTAAAGACAAAATGTCATGGCAGGACAGACCCTAAGCCTTGGTTGGCGGCTGGTCTAGGATCGAAGCTCCGACATGTAGACAGGTAGAGCATTGCTTTCCTGATCTGGTGCCGGCATCTTCTGCAGCTTGTCTTGTTACAGATGTATAAGTGTTACCTTTCCTCTGGAGTGAACTAGGCAGGCCGAGAGAGGGATCATGCTGCATGGGCAACACATGATCTCTATATTTTAGCCCAGGCTTTGTGCTGTAGAGAGGTATAACTCCATCCCTGGTCTTAACCGGTCTCGGAATCAAAGCTAGAGGTAACTGTTACGGGTTATATCCCGGAATCAAAGCTAGAGGTAACTGTTACGGGTTATAAGTCCCTGTCAATTGGCGTAGACATGGGGCGCCACGCGTTGCCTCTGACGGTGGGAGACACCTACAGGTGTCACTGATCAGCTACCGCCCGTCTCAACACTGCTAATAAATGCTGGGTTTGTTACGACGTCCAGTAAATGATATGCAATTAACTGAACCCACACCAGAATATTAAAAGTATGTGGGATTCTGGTATATGCAGTCAGGTGATTGAAAGAGAAAGCGTTTTGTGTGTTGTTTAACACATAAAATGGACGAATGTTAAAGGTAGCAGAAGCCATGACTATTCATATACAAAAGCCTACTTTGTGCAAATAAGACGACATGATAGTCAATTTAAAATTACAATGGTAGACAATTCAAATAACTGTGGGAATGTGTGTTATTAGCTTAAAGGATTTACCTATCTTATTGCATTAATTTGCCGATCTCTCTGGCTGAGGGCTTACATGCATTCTTTCCCCGTAATCCCGTTTATCCACGCAGGGTCTCGCAGCGAGGCGAGAACTGGAAGCGGTTCAACCCGCGCTCGTGACTTGCGGGATAATGAGCCGGCCGCTCAGAAAGCAATGGCAAACTACTGAGCGTAATCTTGCCAAGAAATCAACATACAGCTGAAAGATGCTGATGTTGACAGCGATGTCCTGTAAAGGATATGCAAAACATTGCTTTAATTTATGTTGTGTGATTTCTGCAGTATATACCTGATGAGGTGTAGATGCTGGCCGAGTGGCTAGAATGCCAGGTTCTCCTTCAGGAGACGCGGGTTCGAATCTTCGGTAAGGTGTGGAGTTTTTTTTTTATGTCCGGGGCAAAAAGAAAACTCTAACCTGTACAATTCGCGGTGACTGCACTAGCCAGGCGGCCTTAATTCCTCAGGCTCAAGACACTCCCCCCTCCCCGCCATACACCGCAATGTACTATATTGGCAGTAAATGACAGTTTTTGACAGTACCTCACGAGATGCAGCGAAATATGCCAGTCAATAAATCGTGCAATATATAGTGTGTGTCTTCAGTATTCCAATATACTTATGCTTCAAGACTCCTGGCATATATTTCGGGTGTCCGAGGGCAGTAGTAAAGTCGCCTAGCTCTCGTTCTGAAGATTGTGGGTTCGATTCCGGGCTCAGTCATTCAGTTCAGTTTTCTCGGAGACACCTGAAGGTCGTCGCTGTAACAACGGAATTCATACGCTTTCAGCAGACCGCTCTGCAGAAAGAGTGAGATATGTGGGATAAAACCCGGTGCAATAAAGTCAGACCTCTTGACTTTAATCCCATTATACCTCAGCCCAGTATCGCTTGTTTAACAGATCCAGTGCCAAACACAACGTTTAGTTTAGTTTAGTTTAGTTTAGTTTAGTCGTTGGATCAACATCACGGCACACGGTTTAATCCATAAGTGCTCCGTTTTCCTCCTAACTCAAACCTGAGTCTGGAGAAACTCAGCTCAATGCACGAACTCCGTTGCATCGGCGAGGATCCTGAAATACTTTTGGATAACACAACGTAGTTTGGATCAAACAAAAATGGTTGGCAGAAAACGGGAAGTAGGGATGTATCACAGGTATGATTTAAAAGCTGTTAACATGGTAGCAGACATGTTGTATTGTGACGCAATGACAACATTTCGGCGATATATACCCCCATGGCAGATAAAGAAAGTCGCTTAAGACGATTAATTATCCTTTGGCATTTGGTCAATTAAAATAAAGAAATGTGATTTGCGCACACAATGTATTCTCCTTGCCCCACGTGTTTCCTGACATTCAACGCCATGTCTGTTGGAGCTTGCCGTTTTCAGCGATTACACCCACTACCAACACGATCAGGAGCCATTACTACTGACTTTAACTTATCATTCCCGCCCTTTTCTTAACGTGCAAAGTGCCCTAGTAATCTATCTATCTATACTCTTGAGTGGGAATTTAGATCTGAAAGCGTTGTTGAAAATAGGCGACCGGAGAGGTGAGATAAGGTACAACCGATCTATGACCGTGTCGGCTGGAAGGAGGGCGGGGAACGTGAGGAATAGCTGAAGTTAACGAGCAAATACAGGACACACTAGACATGAGGTTCTAACCTGGGCCATATTTTTATGGGTCACCGTAAGGGTCATATTTCTAGAAGTCACGTAAAATACTCAAATGTTTATGGTTCACCAAAAGTGTCATGTTTATATGGACAGGAGAAAGCATCATATTTCTATGGACCACCAATATGGCTAAGTTAACGAACAGAATCGTATTTAGTTGAATTACAATAAGATTTTTAAACCTATGAATGACACAAGATACTGTCTTTGGACTAAAGTAAGTGTCATAGCATCATATTTCTATGGACTAATTTAACGAACAGAATCGTATATAGTTGAATTACAATCAGTGCTTTAAATCTATGAATGACACAAGACACCACATCTCTTTGGACTAAAGTAGATGTCATTTTTCTATGGGTCACCGCTATTGTCATATCTCAATTTAAAAGTGTGTTGCGTGTTCTGTCAAATTTTTGGGGTATGTTATGAGAAGAAATGAATTGGAGAACTTGGTGACGACTGGCAAGATCGAAGGGAAGAGACCAAGGGGAAGACCGAGAAGTAACTACCTGGATGGCTTGGCCACATGGCATGATCGAGACAGGAGCACGGAGCTGATCCACGACTCTGGTGATCGAGTGAGATGGCAGAACATGACCACCCACGCTTACCGGCATGGCACATGATGGATGGATGGATGTTTTGTACATGACGTTGCAATCAACACCGGAATGTATTCCGTATCTGTGATTTATTAGGTACTTTTATGTTCAGTTTGTTTCTGAACAGCCTAAGCTCATCCCATTGAAATCAACACATAGGCTTCTGCTCGCAAATCACCTGTCATTATTTACTGATGAAAGCTCCAGCCGAAACGTCCATAATGTCACTTGTAGTTGAGCTCTTGTATATCTGAGCAATTCCACTTCTCGTTTCTTTGAACGGTTATCACAAAGTTACCGCGAATTCAGAAGATAAAACAGAACTTTCCCATAAAATTAACTTTTCCCTAGACAAAGATTTCTCCTTGCAGATTGATTGCTTCGTGCGGTGCTACTATCATAAAACCGCCCTGAAATGTTTCCCCTTATCAAATTGTCCCACACTGTGATAATATCATAAAATCTTCGGTATAAAATTCTCCAATGAAAGCTGTCCTGTCAGTCCTAACTGCCCTAGGTACTGTCTGAAATATTTTGCAGGGTGTAAAGAATAAATTTGCTTACGACAGAAATTTTCATTTTGTAAATTTGACAAGAATAAATTTGATATCAGAACTTTTATTTGTGCATTTGTAAAGAGTCAGCGAGTGCTGGCGCCGGAATTGTTGTTCAAATATTTATTGTTGTTGGTTGGGTAGGAAGGGGTGTTATCAGTGTTTCGATAACCCCGTGTTGACAAAATGGCGAATTATCATCATCATCATCATCATGCAGTGGCTTGTCTAATTCAAAGGTTACTCATAACGTATGGTGCCGTCATTTCCTTCCACATGTCTTTCTATAGTAAGTCAGATGTTGTTGTTGTTGTTGTTGTTGTTGTTGTGGTTGTTGTTGTTGTTGTTGTTGTTGTTGTTCAAAACAATGTTTTCCCGTAGTGAATTTGAATAACGAAGACACAAACAATAGATTGCACGATGTATTGCCTGGCATATTTCGCTGCATCTCGTCAGGTACATACTGCAGAAATCACACAACATAAAGTGAAATAACTAGATAAACCCTTCAATCTGAAATATACACATATTCGCACAGTAAAGTCGATTGTCTACCACGGTAATTTTAAACTGACTAACATGTCTTTCTGCTTGCACAATGCCGGCTTACGCAGGTTGATCACTATGGCTTCAGCAAACCTTACCAACCGACTATTCTGTGTGTTGAAAAACACACGGAAGGCACTGTCTTTTTCAACCACATGACCACTCTCGAGCACGTGTCTCGCGACCGATGAAGCAGGACTGTTCCGGTGTGTAGGCCTGCCTAGGCTACCATCTGCTGTGTGTAGTATCTTGTCCACCCGGTTCGGAATGTGTTCCAACACCCTGTTATGTAACTGTCGCTCTGTTGTTGTTGTTGTTGTTCTTCTTCTTCTTCTTCTTCTTCTTCTTCTTCTTCTTCTTCTTCTTCTTCTTCTTCTTCTTCTTCTTCTCCTTCTTCTTCTTTTAAGACTCCTACTGAAGTCTTCATAATTCTGTCTATCCGTCCACGGCGTTCTCATTTTTTCTATAACGGGGTTTACCAACATACAAACACCGAAACAAACCCCCCCCCCCTCCTCCCCCAACCCACCAACCACCGCAGTCCACGGTGTCACACTGTTAAAAAAACCAGAAATATTATATAAGTGTATAATTATACCAGGAAATAATAATATATATATCCTCACAGCGGTCAGTTTGAGCTTCAACGTTGACTTCCGGTTCAGAAAGCAAGGTCAAACTACTGAACGTAAACTTGCCGGGAAAATAAACCCGAGATTTGGTTTAAGAGCAACGTTCTGTAAACACATGCAACATTTTAATACCAACAAATAGACAACATTTACAATAAAACTTTAATCCTTTTCCCATAACTACAAAGGTGCTTAATCTCATTGTAGTTAACCAGAAAGCCGACCAGAAAATGGTTCAGTTGTTTCTCGCCTACTGTAACCATCTTCTTCTTCTTCTTTCGTTCGCTTGAAATATGTCTATATCTGCAATGTCGTCTCTTGCATGAATTGAACTGTTTTTTTTTTCAGTTCACACAGTGGTCCATAGAGTTTATCTTCCACTGTCGTCTCTCTAGGCCAGAAGGTTTGCCTAGATATGTTATATTTTGGGCAGTCTTGGAGTATGTGCTCTGCTGTCTGCGACGCCAATCCACATGTGCACATGGCTGTTTCACCAATCTTGAATTTTGTATACATGTGGTTGCGTAATCTATTGTGTCCTGTTCTGAGGCGCAGAATAATGACTTGTTCTGGTCTGTCCATAATGTGGTAGTCATCTTGAGCAGGTTTTGGTGGCTTTCTGACTGATTTGATCATTCTTTTCTTTTGGTGGTATGTAACGGGCACATCAGGCTGTTCCTCTTTGGCTCCTTCCTTAGCCAATTGATCAGCTCTGTCGTTTCCGGGTACTCCACAGTGGGATGGTATCCACTGTATGGTGACTTTATGCTGACTGCTAAGTTCAGTAAGTAGTGTCCTTAGTACTGGCAATTTCCCAGAGAGGAGCGCCTCGAGTACTGATTTTGTATCTGTTAGTAGCACCACAGGTTGTGTACCATTGCTGTTATTTAGTAATTTCTCTGTTGCTATCTTGATTGCCTCAATTTCGGCATCATAGTTATGGCAGTACTTTCCTGTCGGTACTCTGGCTGTGTCCCTAGTATTATTTGGGTATTCTATGTACACTCCCGCTCCTCCATTTCGAACAGCATTTTGTGCTGACCCATCTGTGTAGACTCGGATCCAGAGGTCCTGTGGGTATTCTTCACCAAGGAAGCTGAGAGTGGCTGTTCTGCGCTGCACACTGTTCTGTTCTTCCTTGTCAAATATTCCTCTCACTTTTGTCTGGATTTGTAACGATAGTCTATGCTCATCTCTCCATGGAGTTCGCTCTGGAATAGTTGTTAGGGGGATACCAACTGTGGGCAGATCAGTGGTTTCTCTGCAGAGTCGTTTGGCCTGGTGGATAAAACTACTTCTTTTCAACCGCCCCATAGCTAGGTTTTCAAATCTGTTCTTCATAGGGTGGCCTGGCAAGCTGAGGAACTTTTCTGCTTGTATTAGCGTTTTCGTATCTCTGCGCTCACTCAGTGCCTGTGTCCTCCCCATCTTCTCCATTTCCACTCTAGGGGTTGATCTCATCCCTCCTGTGGTGACTCTAAGTGCTTGATTTTGCACCTTGTCCAGCTCTTGTAGTGTGGTATTTGATGCTGAACACCACGCAGTTGACCCATATTCCAGGTGTGGTCGTATGCTCTGTTGGTAAACTTTGCTAAGTATTTTCGTACTGGCTCCCCATGTGGTTCCACTTAGCTTTCTCAGGATGGCTATTTTCCTTCTGGCTTTTGCTACTGCTTTGTTGATGTGCTTTCTCCATGTCAGCTTGCCATCAAATGTTACTCCAAGGTATGTTGGTTCTTTATCTTCTCTTAGGGGTGCTCCATTTATCTGGATGATCCCTGCCTTTTGTTTTGGAGAGAGGGTAAATAGGGTGGTGCTGCACTTGTCAGTGTTTATGCTGACACACCATCTATTTGCCCATGCAGCAAATGTATCTACAGCTCTTTGTAGCAATCTGGTGGCCACTGATGCATATTCATTTGTGCTCCATAGAACCAGGTCATCGGCGTACATTGCCGCTTTAATTCCATGCGGTAGGTGAGCAACAAGATCATTGATGAAGATTAGAAAAAGTGTGGGGGACAAGACTCCGCCCTGGGGGACACCGTGACGCAGTAGTACTTTCTTGCTCTTGAGTCCGTCTATCTGTACTCGGTCTCTTCTGTTGTGCAAGTATGCTTTCACCCATTTGTACATTCTTCCATTGACTTTGCAGTTTCTCAGTTTCTTCATCAGACCTTCTTTCCAGACTTTGTCAAAGGCTTTCTTCAGATCTATCCATGCCGCAAGCGCCAGCTTCTTCTCTTGGAATGCATCCTCAATTTCTTGAGAGAGGTAGGTTGTCTGATCTTCCGTGGAGTAGCACTGCCTAAAGCCAGCCTGCTGTGGCACAAGGATGTTTTTACTTTCAATGTACCACTGCAGTCTGTGATTGATGATGCGCTCCAGTGTTTTGCAGAGACAGCTGGTGAGGCTAATTGGTCTGTAGCTAGAGGCAATGGAACCATCTTTCCCTGATTTTAGGAGGGGTATCGTGATTGCTTCTCTCCAGGCTTGTGGAACACTGCCTAAGGTCCAGCTGTTATTGAAGATCTGCAACAGCTTTGTTTTGGCCTCTGTTCCTAGGTTCCTGATCATTTCATTGGAGATACCATCAGCTCCTGGTGACTTTCTCATTTTCAGTTTTGATATGGCTAGCTCCAGTTCGCTGATTGTGATGGGTGCCTCCAGAACCTCATGTACTATTTCCTTCTGTCCTGTATGTTGTCGTTTCTCTCGAATCTCTTGTTGTTTCTCTGGACTAATTTTGATATTGCTATCTTGTGCGAACGAGTCCGCAAAATGGTCAGCTGCTTGCTTTCTTGTTAAGATTTTTCCATCTTTATGTAGTGCAATTTTTGAGTTTCTCCCTGTGCCCTCGTCATTAAGCTGTTTTATTAGCTTCCACAATTTCCTTGTGTCTCTTTCAAAGTTCAGAGACTCCGTTTTCTCCTGCCAGCATTTCCGTCTAGCCTGCAGCTTGGCCATTTGAAATTTGGCTTTTTCATGCTGGAATTTATTGTGGTGCTCTTGGCTGGGTGTGGCCTCTGCTTGCTTTTTACACACTTCAACATCATTATGCAACTGTTCCAGTTCACTACTCCAGTAGGGTTTATATTGTTTACGGGCTCCTCTTGGTACTGTTTCTCGCGCTGCCTGTAGTATGCATTTCCCAAACTCTTCAAATGCTTTATTTATGTCTTTCTCAGTGTTCAGGTTTCTAACCAGTATGCTGGTGCGATGCTTGTACATTGCCCAGTCTGCTTTCTTGTAGTTCCACCTCGAGAGGGTGCTGCTTTCACTTACAAGCTCATTTTCTACGGTTAGAAAGACTGGCCGATGGTCACTGCCACCAAGTTGTTTCCCAACAGTTCGTGTAATGTTCCACTCCAGGTCTGGTGAATGAAAAGCCAGGTCAGGTGTAGTTGTAGAGTGCCATGATCTCGAGTAGAAAATATGTGGGTCGGACGGCTTGTTAATCAACATGAATCTATTCTCATCCTGCCAGTCTTCCAGTCTCTCTCCTCTCTGGTCCATGTGATCATAGCCCCAGCTCTGCGAGTGGCTGTTGAAATCGCCACACACAATCATTTTTTCTTTTAGTGGTAGAGTGTCCAGTGCCTGTGGGCGGTCACTTGGACAGTAGTAATTGATCAGATGTAGATCTGTATTACCTGTCTTAAGTTTAAGTGTCTGATACTCAGCCCCTTCCATGTAGACTTTGATTTGGGAAGCCATGATGTTATTTCTTACAAGGGTCAGTATCCCACCTTTTCGCCTGTTCTTTCGGTCAGATCGGTAACACTGGTAGCCTCTGATTTTGAAGGCTATATTTTCATTGAGGTGAGTTTCTTGCAAGCAACATATGCTTACTTTTTCTTGGTCCAAGATTTTTTCTAATTCTATTTTTTTGTTGCTGACTCCCTCCGCATTCCAGTGCATTATTTTAAGTCTTCGTTTAGTATGGCCAGTCGTCCTATTCTCATGTCCCCTGGCTCCACAGGACATCTGAGAAGGACCTCCAGTAGTTGGCGTTGGACCCTTTTGAGACATAGGGCCCGGCACTGCACCTGCCTGGGGGTCCAAAGCAGGGCGAGCACCATAACGATTAGCAGTAGTCGACATATTCCATTTTGCGTGATTGCGTGGCATCCTGATTTCTGTGGTGCGCCTCTTGGCTGGTTGCCTCCGTCTTCAGCACCTTTCTTTGCTAGAGCAGACTGTGGTCTCACTCGAGTACTGTAACCATCTTCCCAAGTTCAAGTGCCAGATTGTAACGCCTTTTGTCGATACCATTGACTCAGGTTTGGCTTTACATTGATAAGTTAACAAAACGCTGGCCGCCTAGTGGAGCGAGTCGTTAAATGGGATAGCAATGGCTGCAACCTAACATTCCGTTAAATATTCAATACAAGCTTTAGAGACATCAGCACTGAATGAACATTCAAAATTCTTTACTGCATGAACGCACGGATGGCTGAGTGTGTCGGTGTCTGTGGCCATAGTCCTAGGTTGAAAACCCCAGTAGGCAAATATTCTAGCCTGGAGACACAACAGTGGAAGAGAAACTCTATGGACCATGAGTGAACTAAAAAAGACAGTGAAGTAAAGACACTTCAAGGGAACGAAAGAAGAAGAAAAGCAAGTAGCGCTGTCATTTCCATACACCGAATCGTCAGACTTGGTAGAACATTTTTAAACCATCATATTCAACATTAAAGATCAACAAATTGAATGGTTTGGTCACCTCGCAAGAATGCACCTGTACCATCTACTAGACAGAGCTAAATTGAAGAAATATAATGGATACTGGTCAATGGGAGGACCTTGTAACAGATATAGTGATGATATCAAGAACAGCCTTAAGGAAATGAATAGACACTTACAAACAGCATTAGAACAAGCATATAAATGATCTTTACATCACCCCCCCCCCCCTTCCCCCAACACTTCACTGAGGTAACTGAAGAAAGATGAGAAGAGCAAGATATTCAACTAAAAAATAGTGGTAGCATAGTAGCGTGGTAGTGTAGTAGCGTGGTAGCGTGGTAGTCTGGTGGCTGGGGGATTCCCTGCCGGCCTGGTAGTTATGGGTTCGAGGATCCGTGAGACTGACCACGTCATATACCGGGTTCCATGGGTCAAAAAAGAAATTATATATATATATATATATATATATATATATATATATATATATATATATATATATATATATATATATATATATATATATATGCGTCTGGAACTATATGCCCAATGAAGATGTGTGTAAGAGATATTTTACTTTGCTTTACTTTACTTTACTTCACTTCATTTCACGTTACTTTTCTATAACCAGACGATCTGGCCGACACTCAAAACTCAGGTGAAAGGTCAGATGGACTCATAATCAGACTGCTACTAGTATCATTAGTACTGGTGCTCTTCGCTGGCTGTTGTATATGAGGAAGGAGCACGTATGGAAATGTCTCGAGTGCTGTGATGTCGGTTCTTGACCCAACTCAACTTGACTCAACTACTTTTCTATAAGAAAGAGATACACACAATCTCTGTAGTCATGTAATGAGAAGATAAATCCCGGAGAACATAGCAACAACTGGCAAGATCAGCGGTAGAATAGGCAGAGGAAGACAGAGAGAAACGATGGTGGGTAGGCTTAGGCGGCGGCGTTAATGTAGAATGGGTACAGAAGACCAGGGATCAAAATCTGTGGGGGAATAAATAAACGCCTATATCATTTCTCAGGGCGCATGATGATGATGAAGAAGATGAGCCAGAATGTGGTAACCAATAGCAGGATCATGGCACTTGAGGCGTGCCCATACGGGTTTCAATCCCTAAGAAAATGCCGAAGAGTGCTGATACTCATTATTCCAGTGGTTAGGCAAGCATCTACTCCGTCCTTTACCATGTTTCTTCCTGCTAGCTCCAAATTGCAACCTGAATCACATCAGTTGAAGCTGCGTGTAGTCAGGGTTGTTATCTCGTGCAAGGGGCAATCATTTATAGATAGTATCGTGTCTCTATTTCCGAGCCGCAGTGTTTCCCCGCAGCCTGGTCAATCTGTCCTCTCGTCTCTACGTACACTGACACGGTCTGGACAGTACAGCCGCTCCAGCTTTGCAAGGTGTGATGGCCCCATGTGTGAGTCACTGTTCTTATCATAAATATTCTGGCAGAACATCCGGAAGCATTGGGTGAAAGTGATCACTTTATGATAAATCGTTGCGTTAACGGCTTTCTGGAATCGGACGGAAAGTGCAGCTGAACAGACGGAGTAGCCAAATCTGGAAAGACTGTCTAAGAAAGAAGTAAATGGAGGGTCCGGGTGATACTCAAAGCGTAGAGGAACAGCCAGGCGGACTTTTATAAAAATGACTGATGAAATCAGCTTGGCCACGCTCGGCCGGCTTTTGAAGAAGTAGATAAGAGAAGTCACAGCTGAACCAGGATACAACAATAAGAAATAGAATCAGTTAGATGTGTGTGGTTCCTGCGAAAACGTCAGAGATAAGAAACACAGACATGGTGTACATAACATACGAACCCCACTACGGTAAGTGTAAATCACACGGGGAAAGTGAATGATAATAACAACAGAAACATAATAAGATAAAATAATAATTAGTAATATCCTGACATAACGAATCGACATTTCGGTCAAAATAATTCTCGCCAGAAACAACACATCCAGATCTAAAGAAAAACATGAAATTAGAACATTTAATTAAACATTAAAACAGAAACAGAAAAAAAAGTATAGATATGAAACGTTTTAGGCCATTGCACGTACTTCGTTTTTCTTGTGATCCGTTTGGGTTGTTATTGATGAAGGTAATTATGATCGAAACGTTGATTCGTTGTGTCGTGATATAACTTATTTTTATCTTATTATTTTTTTTTTTTTTTTTTTGGTGGTTTTGTTTTGTTGTTATCATTGATTTTTCCAGTGATTTACTTTTGCCGTAGTGGAGTTCGTTGTCAGGTATAGTTAGTTAGTTAGTTAGTTAGTTAGTCGACAGATCATCCTCATTGCACATCGAACCATTCAGTCCATAAGTGCTCGGATCCCCTCCTCAGCAAATCCCGCAACGTGTAGCGGCTAACGACGCCAGTTATGTGTTGGTTTATCAATCTTCTTTGGCTTCCTGCGTAGTGTTCTTGTTTGGCCACCCCTCTTTTAATTTGCTGCTCTCGCAGTCTGGCCATTGTTGTAGATTCACAGTCATCACTTGGTTCTCGCAAAAGTCTTACTTCTCGTAGAGCATTCAGAATGTCGGCCTGGTCCATGGCGCGTCCGCCCTCCACAGTAGCCTCACCTGCGAGCTTGTCAGCCCGCTCATTTCCTTGTACTCCCGCATGCCCTGGCACGAAGATGAAACTAATCTTTGCCAGTCGAGACCGCTCCAGAGGCAGCAACCATGCTCTTCGGATCGACCCCTCCTCTATCCTCTTGATCACGTTGTCAGGTATGCACAATGCGACGTGTTTAGTATCTCGCAATGTTTCGCAGGAGTTACACGTTCCTAACTGTTTGTATTTTGATTTGAAGAAGTAGACTGAGCACGTATAAGAATGTCTCTAGTGCCATGAGGTCGACTCTTACATTTAGTAACCCACACCCAACTGAGTGGGTGCCATGGGATGATTAATCGTCTAAAGCGAGCTCCCATATCTGCCATGGAGTTATATACAGTAATTTCCCTTATGCAACCCCCTTTAAATTTGATTTAAAGTCGTCGACAGGGTCGATTTCATTGCACCGGGCTTTATCCCATATGGCTCGGTCTCTTTCCGCAGCGCGGAAAGCGTCGCACAAAGCACGAACTCCGTAGCTCTAGCGAGTCTCCGAAAAATTTCACTCGTGAACGGAAGGACGCGGCCAGGAATCGAACCCACAACCCTCGGAGCCCGAGTCAAACGGCTTGACCACTGCGCCAACATGTCTGCTAACACATTAACAACTTGTAAGTCATAATTGTGACACGCCCCTACTTCCCATTTTCCGCCATCCAGTTTTGTTTGGTCCAAACTTACTTGTGTGTCTGGCACTGAATAAGTTAAATACGCAGACATATCGTTTATTATACGCCACAAACGCTGTAACATCGCTGTGTCAGAGTTGTTAGTGCGCATCTTTCTGGGCACAATGGTTTGGGTTCAGTCCTCCAGCTTGTGTTGATTCTTGCTCCCCAGAGCTAGCCCTAATCCCCAGTCCAGTAAATGCAGACGACCATTTACATAAACTTGTCCTACGAAGGATCAAAAGATTGACGATCCCATCCCAAATATCCTGTGTCTGTATTCACGGGTCTTCTGCCATAAAATGTTATCATAAAATTTAAGAACTGTCATATGAAGACTGCAACTTTGCAATGACCTTGTGCTATTTACTAACTCTCTGTAGCGTGTCCCTGGTGTACGCAACGCCCAGTTACTCGTGTTACATGTTATCAGGTTGAATATAACAATTACATTTATTATTATTATTATTTTCTTATTTTACAGAAGTTTAGAGAGATGAACCGGCAGTGCTAAATAATAGTTATACAACCATATTCATTCTTATATGCCAGATTTTCTCACGATGTGAATGTAAACGTAATTTATGGGTCACTTGTTACGAATTACTCCGGATCGTCATCTTTGTTGTTGCACACTTTCCGAGCCACTGGCCTGGGTTGTTTCCATTCAGCTCTGTTTTCAATGGTTCCTCTTTAGTTTGTCAGTTCACATGCATATATTTTAATTTTATGGTGAATTAATTTTGCTTGTTATTTATTTAAATTTGCATTTGTAGAGATTAGTGGAGCTGTGAGAGGGTGTTGTCAGTTTAAAGTGGCGAGGTTGTAGGTTGGAGCTGGGAGAGAGGGTTGTCAGTTTATAGTAGTGGAGCTGTAGGTTTGGGCTGGGAGAGAGGGTTGTCAGTTTATAGTAAGGGGTTGTAAGTTGGGACTGGGAGATATGGTTGTCAGTTTATAGTATGGAGCTGTAGGTTGGGGCTGGGAGAGAGGGTTGTCAGTTTAAAGTGGCGTGGTTGTAGGTTGGGTCTGGGAGATAAGGTTGTCAGTTTATAGTAGGGGGTTGTAAGTTGGGACTGGGAGAGAGGGTTGTCAGTTTATAGTAGTGGAGCTGTAGGTTGGGGCTGGGAGAGATGGTGTCAGTTTAGAGTGGGGGTTGTAGATTGAGGTTGGAGGGAGGCGAAGATGAGGAGGAGGAGGAGGAGGAGGAGGATGAGGAGGATGATGATGATGAAGAAGAAGAAGAAGAAGAAGAAGAAGAAGAAGAAGAAGAAGAAGAAGAAGAAGAAGAAGAAGAAGAAGACACAGCTCCTTGTTAAAGAATATGCTAGCAGGTCAGAGGAAGGAGAACTGTACAATAGGAAGACAACGTTATAAGCCAGCGGACAACATCGAGAGATGGTCTAGAACAGTGGTTCTCGCCTTTTTTTTTTTGGCCCATGCACCCCTTCACCATATGTTCAGAATGTCACCCCCCCCCTTCGTATTTCCTCCCCATAAATCCCCACCCCACCCCTACACAGTAAGACAAGCTAAATCTAATAACACATACTAGAACAAGTCTAAACGTCTAAATAAAACATGATTTGCTTACGTTATAAACCGAATTTCAGAAGGGTGAGAAGTACAGAACCGTAAAGTATGAAGGGAAAAGCAATATCAAGTAATCGGGTCTTGTATTAACGCGATCTTGAAATAATCTTAATTATCCCCTCCACCCTGGAAACCTGGGGGGAGGAGATTCCCCATCGGTTGAGAACCACTGGTATAGAAGAAGTTTATACGAATGCACCATGAAGACAGTACTGAAGGTTTTGTCGGCTCATCATAGCCAACATTAAATGCGGAGACGGCATCTAATAATGGTAATAACTTACCTTATGCTCCAGAAAAGAAAACCTTGTTACTTGTTCCTGGTGGCATATCCTCTATATCAGCACGCACGGTCTCATATCTACTAGGTGTAGATGTGTAGGTTTCCACAAGCGCGTACAACAGTCAGTGGCGCAAACACCATTTCTCCATCTATATCAAGGGGTCAAGGGAGTCGTCCTTGAGTAAGGTCACGTTTACCTAAAGGGGGGTAATCAATAACAGAATAGGTACTCTATTTTGGGTGACGTTACTTGCATGTCATGTACAGGAATTTCTTCCACGTTGATGGGTGGAGGGGGAATAATCAAACACATAGGATAATTTCACATCTTGGGAATAGTAGGAGAGACACAACCATGCCCTAAAGTACATCTATAGTTTAGGAGTTGACAAAAAACTACATTACCTTTGGGGGGTCAACCATAGTCCACGATATAACAGGACACATTAAACAATACATTAGGTACAAATATAAGAGGGCGAGTCAATACATACATACATTACGAGGTGAAATATAAACAGCGGGAGAGTGGCCGCTTACGCGCTTGATGTATAGATATTCCCATGGACTCTGTTACTCCCTGCGTCCATCGTTTATGTGGTCGGCCTCTTCCTCTGTTTCCCTCTGGTCTGTACATCATTGCTTGTTGCGGTATACTGTTAGTTGGTAGCCTACTTGCATGGCCAAACCATTTGACTTGCTGCTTTCTAATAAAATCTAGTGCTGCTATAACCTCCACTTTAGTCCTGATTTCATCATTTCTGATCTTATCTCTTCTTGATATGTTGAGTATTCTTCTCGGGAATCTCATTTCTGCTGTTGTGATTTGTCTTTTCCCCTTTTCTGTCATTGTCCAGGTTTAGCATTGGTAACGTAGAGTTGGTAGGAAAATTGTATTGTAAAGTGCTTTCTTAGTAGTTATTGATACATGCTTGTTCTTTAGTATTGGTGCCATTTGTCCAATGAGTTGGTTTGCCTTATTGCATCTATTTTCGATCTCGTCTTCTGATTTGCCATTTGATGATATTATACTTCTGAGGTTCTTGAAACTCTTTACTTGTTTCAAGGGATGTTCGTTTAGGTGAATCGTTTTTCGTCTTTAGTTATAGTCATTACCTCTGTTTTACTTGTGCTAATTTTCATGTTATGTTCCCTACACATTTCGTTTAGACTATTCATGTGGTCTTATAATTCAGCTTCTGATTTTGCTATTAGTGCTTGGTCGTCAGCAAACAGGAGTTCTCTAATGGTTAGATTTGCAGATGGTTCTTCTTCTGTGTTCTCGTCATGCGGTATTCTTGCGGTCTCTGCTTGGCTGGTTTCTTTACATATGTTGTCTTTATATGTTATGAACAAGAGAGAGGACAGGACACAACCTTGTCGTACTTCGGATCTTAGATACAACTATCGTTCACGATATAATAGGACTAACGCACGACCTGGACGACCTGGACCTGAAACAGCGGGCACTCTCCCGCTGTTTATATTTCACCTCAACACCGCAAGGTACAAGAGGAACATGATGAGATGAGATGAGATGAGATGAGATAGTTGTATCTAATGATTTGTTTAGTCTGTCCTATTATATCGTGAACTACGAGGGGAAATCAAAAAGTAAGTCACAAAAAACGCACGAAAAAAAAAATAAAACTAGACTATATAATAGGACATACTAAACAATACCCTCCTATTGCAACTACGGTCTACAGTAGAAGAGGACAGACAAAACAATATTGTAATTAACAACTATATAGATCATAACAGAGGGGGACAGACTAAAAATAGACCAAATACAACTACAGCCCACGATGGAGGACAGACTAAACAAAGCTCTTTGTGGTCCACCAGGGCTCGTCTGCCAGAGTTAGTGGTCAGTGATTTGAGTTTGCAGTTTGGATGACCGTCTCTGTACCCTGGCCAGATCAAGCGCAGATAAATCTACACTTTGATCTGAGCCAAAAGGCCGAGAAGTGATCTTACAGCCACACTAGAGGACAGACGAAACAATACGCTCAATACAGCAGACGACTTAAGTTATAGCTGGCCCACCATGCATTCCGCTGCTACATAACACACTTAATAGGCCAATATAGTCCAGCCATTGTATCAAGACAATTTGATCAGCGAAACTTAACGGCTACATTATTTTAACACGGTCGATCATATCGCCAAACTGGTCGATGGCGGCACTGCCGATGAATGTGTAGAAATGTAAATGTATGTAAACACGGCGCTGTGTTAGTTAAAATAGTTCTTACGTTCCACATTATTGGCTATGTATCTTACACAACAAGGGAAATAAGTACTTGTGACTCTACCTTTTACGTCCCTTTTAAAGAAAACAAAAATTTAAATCCTTAAGAATGGAAGTTTGACACTTTCACCAACTGAACACAAACAGGAAGCACACAATGGCCAGGTCGTGCGTTAAGTTCACAGTTGGCGTACACTGCGCCAGGGGGAATCGTTAAGTACGAACTGCAAACAAACTGACTAATCACCGCTCAGTACCCGTCCCAAGATCAGAAATTGTTGGCGCATGATAGCTGTGACTGCGTCAAGCTGCTTGTTTGGGCAGACAGCTGCAGACAGGTGACCTATCTCGTACCTGTGCCAGACTGTGGGAGTCGGTGGTTTTAACTTCCGGGGACCACACACACAGGTAGAAGGGAATAAACTAAACACGTCGATAGAACTTGATCACAACTTTGTAAACATTCATACTGTGTATTCTTGTAACAGTTTTGTTGATAAGATAAATGTACCTCTCGAAATAGGCTACGAATGTACGGGAGAAAGACACCCAGAGTCATGACCGGGTGGACACTCCCCCAGAGAGTTTCAGGGAGGTAAAGGGTCGAAACATTCTGGGAAGGGTGAGCTCTTCTGATGATCCATCATCATCATCAAGTACCCTGCCAGCTGGCGTAGGCGCTCATGGCTCTCCACAGGTCTCGGTCTTTGGTGTTCTGGATCAACTCTGCTTATGATATTCCTCCATGCCACCATCTCAGTCCGTCCAGCATAATTTCGCTTGGTCTGCCTCTGCCACTCTTCCCCTCAATCTTTCCAGTTGTCACGATGTTCTACAATGCCTCTCTTCTCATCACATGACCGAAGAAAGATGTTTGTCTCTTTCGTATTGTTGTATATAATGTTCTAGTTTCATTAGCCTGTCTCAGGCAATCGGTGTTAGTTACTCTGACTCTGGCAGTCCAAAGAATTCGCAACATTCGTCTCAGGAACCACATCTCAGTTGCTCCTAATTTGTTCATTTACATTCCAGGATTCACTGCCATACAGCAAAACTGGTTCTACATAGCATTTCAGCACTCTCTTTCTTACATTCAGTGATAGTGTCTTACACTGATGTTGGACAACAGGATGTCTTCATCCGACATACAGGACGTCTCGCGGGAGATCACAGCCAGCGAACACAAGCAAGCAAGCAAGCATTGCATAAGATAGTCTTCATTTTCTGAAATGCGGCTTTTGCTTGCCCTATTCTGCTCTTAATCTCTGTTATACCTCTTCCATCTGATGTTATAAATGCCCCTAGGTATCTAAAATTATCCAATTAGTTAAGAATGTTTCCCTTCTATTTCTATGTCACATTTTGGTGTCACCATTTTCTCTGATATCACCATTGTTACTGTTTCCACTGGTCCAATAACAGACACTGACGTAGAGGGTGCGCATGTTGGGTCTTCGTATATTACAGGTCTGTTCATTACGAGGCGAGATGTCCAGTTTCTTTCCTCGCCACCTTTCCTGCCCAGCCAGTTTCAGAAATGTCTTAATATTGTCTGGTTGTTCCGAATAGGGGTCGCCGTGGCTGAGAGGTTGTGGTGTCCGCCTCAGGATCAGAGCGTACAAGGTTCGACCCCAGCAAAGGACTGAATTTTTCCAAGAACCGTTGGTATCTAATGAAATCACACGTCCCCCTGATCTCTTGGGTAGTGAGATCTGATGCCTAGCCACCTCGGATAAGAACAAGAGATCCCTTGTGCAGGTTCTCAAAAATTCCACGGCAGTCGAACATGTCACAGAGTAGGCGGTAAGGCTGTAGTCTTGGCAAATATTGTTAGAAGAGAAAACGTACCCTGTCTAGAGGAAGCAAACTTTACACAAACACGTGGCCAAGTCGGACACACTGACCTTTGAGGTTTGTAACTAGATGTGACGCACTCGCCTACAGAGAGGAAGAAAGAAGGAGAGAACGTACCAGTCATATGAGACTGCGACAACTCCTCGTCCATACTCATCATCAGGTGCCCTGCCAGCTGGCGCACGCGTGCATGCATTTCCACAGATCTCGGCCCTTGATGCTCTAGATCAATTATATTAATGATATTCTTTCATACCACTGTCCCAGTCCATCCAGCATCATTTCTGGAGCAACCGAGTTGATGATATTCCTCCATGCCACCGTCCCAGTCCATCCATCATCATTTATTTCCAGTTGCCCCTGGTTGGGTATCGACTACCACTATCCACGAGGTCACAGGAATGTGTGATATCACCAGAAACCAACGAGTCTTGTAAATATTCCCAACCCTATGCTGCGATTCGAACTCGGGAGCTTCTGATACTGAGATGCGCACATATCGCTTCAATAATGTGGTTTAAAACAAACAAACAACCATGTACAATATTGTTGTCAAAGACTAAATCTCAATACATATATTACAGGAGTGTCTGCCCCGGCCATGCACGTGTGCTGGGAAATGAACAGGCCGATAGACTGGCTGTGCCGCTCCTGAGGGCTTCCAGCTGAATTACGACAAAACGTATATGGCGAAGCCTCTCCGGCAGCCAGTGCGACCAAATAAAAGTAATTACACCTGGAGAGACTCAGTCAGCGAGAGAAGGTGGGGTGAGATGGAGCCAGGACGACATTCAACGCGCAGAGAACAACGCAGGCGGTCGTTCAGTCAGGCTGCCACTGGTGCCACGAACAGGGAAACTCGTCGTCAGTTGCCGAAGAAGGCGGTGGGTCACTTGTGGGCATGTCCCGTGTGCAGTGATGTTAATTCTTGATTTTATACTCACATTAATAATCTCATAAACATACAGGAAACAACTGGCTTTTCAATAGAAGAGACCTCTCCTGCAGCAGGATATCGCGATATACAAGATACCCATATTCTCCGTAGCGAAGGAGTTGCAGAAGCAATTAGAAATCCCGCATACCGCGTTCGAAGCACAGCAGCGGAAGATTTGAAACAGGTCACCTTACTTGGTTTTCATACAATGGTATGAGTGCCGGACGTTAAGGAAGCAATAACAAACTACTGAACGTAAACTTGCCAAGACATCACAAACAGCAGAAAAATATTGGGGTTGACTGCGAAGTCATGTAAAGGATATGCAACTAACTGTAACCTAAATGCTTAAATACACCGACTTGCTTCAGACTAATTATACCCACTTTCATTTTGATTTTCGGAGAGACATTACTTTTATTTTTGTAATTACCACGACTTCTGTTTTTTTCTGCTGTTCGGGCTAAGACATTTCTGACTTGTTGTAGGAATTATATCTATCATTTCTTGTATTTACTGTTAATTTACGGCTATCAAAACCGTGTCAACAACATGACGCAAGTTGTTTACATTGTGCCCGACAACAGATATTCCTGGCATGTCTTGTCTGGATCTCCCTGTTATTTCACTGTGCAAATTGGAATTGCTGGCCAAGCAGATATAGCTGAGATAGTTAGCCAATTGGAGTCAAGTTGATAGTCTCGGCATAACTGGCACATTAAGAATGGAATGTTTTCACGGTTTTTAATGAACAAGAACGCACAAATGTTTACCGTGTTTTTGATGGTCATAAATTCGTAGAAATAAAAAACATCGCGGACCATCAAACATGCGTGAAGAAGAATTAATGTACTGGAGTTGCGTGCCGAGCCAATATGCACAGGTAAGTTGTGTGTGTGTGTGTGTGTGTGTGTGTGGGGAGGGGGGGAATAAAGAGGCGGTCTTCTTCTTCTTCTTCTTCTTTTGCTGCCGCTGCTGTTTCTTCTTCTTCTTTATATTCTTCTACTTGTTCTCTCTTTTTCTTTTGTCTTAACCTTACCCTTCACCTATTCTTCTTCCTCCTCCCCTCCTCCTCATCTCTCTTCTTCTTCTTCTTCTTCTTCTTCTTCTTCTTCTTCTTCTTCTTCTTCTTCTTCTTCTTCTTCTTCTTCTTCTTCTTCCTCTTCTTCTTCTTCTTCTTCTTTTTCTTCTTCTTCTTCTTCCTCTTCTTCTTCTTCTTCTTCTTCTTCTTATTTTTTGTTTCTTACTTTTCTTCTTCTTCTACTTCTTTTTCTTCTCGATGCAAACTAGTGGAGATGAGAGAGATAAGAGAGAGAGAGAGAGAGAGAGAGAGAGAGAGAGAGAGAGAGAGAGAGAGAGAGAGAGAGAGAGTGCGAAAGATCACAAAAAGGGACTGAGGAAGAAAGAGACAGCGGAAAGGAGACATATAGAAAGACAGAGACAAGAGACAACATAGTGTGTCTTGTGTGTGTGTGTGTGTGCGCGCGCGCGCGCGCGTGTGTGTGTGTGTGTGTGTGACGGACAGGTGGCCACCACAGACAATGCCATTCAGAAATGCTTGGGGGTAGGGGGGAAGGGCTCTGACAGCGGGCGTTGGTCACGCGTGGGTTAATTAGGAAGATCAATTTTCTGCTCTTATTGTCTATAAACAGGAAAGAAAGAAAGAAAGAAAGGAAGGAAGGAAGGAAGGAAGGAAGGAAGGAAGGAAGGAAGGAAGGAAGGAAGGAAGGAAGCGAGAAAGAACAAAAGAACGACAGACAGACAGACAGACAGGCAGGCAGACAGGCAGGCAGGCAGGCAGGCAGAAAGAAAGAAAGAAAGAAAGAAAGAAAGAAAGAAAGAAAGAAAGAAAGAAAGAAAGAAAGAAAGAAAGAAAGAAAGAAAGCCTTTCACTAACAACAAAGTCGCGTCTCTAGAAAAGAAGGATCCCGTGTAACAAGTCCGGTGGCCCAGGTGACAGCTGGCGAGGTCACCCAGTGGCCGGGAGAAAGTCCCGACCTGGCAGAACTCCCGCGTATGGCATCTTCTATACACCAATGTCCTTGACCGATTGAAGTGAGAGAGAAAGTACACAATGTCGGGCGACAAGTGATATCAAAGAAAGAAAACAAGGAAATGAAAGACGACAGAAAACACAACATATAGAAACACGGAGAAGCCACTACAGTGATTACATAAGAGTATTAAAAGACAGCTAATATCGATAAAGCTGGTCTCCGTGGCTAAAGGCTAGCTGACGGGATTCGTGAGCCCGCTTACTTGCGTTCAAAACATAGCTGCGACCGATTTGGCAGCAGACCGCGTCGCGTTGGGTTTTAACGTGATGATATGGGAGCCGGCCGTTCAGAAAGCAATGGCAAACTACTGAATGTAAACTTGCAAGACATCAACAACAGCGGTGCTGGTGTTGACAGCGATGTCCTGTAAATAGGATATGCTCATCTCATCTCATTTCATAATGTTCCTCTTGTACCTTGCGGTGTCGAGGTGAAGAGGGAGAGTGCCCGCTTATGGCCTTCATAGGACATACAATAAACAAAAACAAAAAACATATCGATAATGAGTGCCTACTATCCAGTACAACCCATCGGGCGCTGGAACGTCAACTACTCCTCCCGACGACGCTTGAAGGCGAAAATGGAAGATGATGTGGATGATGGTGATGATGTAATTCGTTACTAGCTATCTTGTAATATGTCTCAATGTAGTCGCTGTAGTGATTTCCTTGTGTTTACATGTGGTGTTCTGTTTAATTGTTTGCTGATGAAGGCTAGTCGCCGCAGCGTCCTATGTTTTCCGTAATTGTGTTCCGTAAAGGTAAAGCTGCCGGGCCCTCTGGCCGAGGGGTTACACGACTTTCTCCGTAATCCCGTTTATCCACGCAGGGTAACGCAGCGCGCGAGAATTGGAAGCGGATCTACCCACATTGGTGACTTGCGGGATAAGTGAGCCGGCCGCTCAGAAAGCAATGGCAAACTAGTGAGCGTAATCTTGCCAAAAAATCAACAATGAGCTGAAAGATGCTGATATTGACAGCGATGCCCTGTAAAGGATGTGCGAATTTTAAAATAAGGGTAAAGCTGCATAACATCAAGCTATTTTAATATTGGAAAGCAAGGGGAAATAACTGCATTATTATTTCATCTTTCAGTGAGTTGTGTCGCACTGTTTCGTCAAAGTTGCGGCCCTGTACATCCGACTTACATGCATTCTTTCCTGCTTGCTTTCCCTAGCCTTTGACTGTCCCCAGTCTACCTACAAGGCAGCAGGTTTGTGTCTCTCTACGTCTGGTCCCTAGCCTTTGACTGTCCCCAGTCTACCTACAAGGTAGCAGGTTTGTCTCTCTTCGTCTGGTCCCTAGCCTTTGACTGTCCCCAGTCTACCTACAAGGTAGCAGGTTTGTGTTTCTCTTCGTCTGGCCCCTATCCCTTGACCTGTCAAACATGGAAGACCCTGCCAGTAGCCATACTCACCTTTGACAAAGACAGTGCCGTGCTGGGTCTAAGAATGTTAGTTACCAGGAGACAAAGCTACTGACAGATCGTTAACATTTCTGACATATTGTCTCATGTTTGAGGTGAGTTGAGTTGAGTTAAGAACCGACACCACTGCACTCGGGGCATTCCCATAAGCGCTCAGTCCTCATCTTCAACAGCCAGTGAAGAGTTTTAATACTAATCGTGCCCTTTGCTATCTGATTACATGTCCGTCTTGCTTTACCCCTGAAGGACTGCTGATCAGATCCACTTCTCATCACCCATAGGGGAAACTGCCACCATGGCCAGTCCGCCACTGGACACGGGTCTTGGGGTCAGTGGAACACCCAAGCACGTCTACCACATCCAGGTGGATACATAACAGATGGGTTGGGGGTGGAGGGGGATGGGGCTTATGATTTAGGAAATTACAGAAGAGTTCTATAATTATTAAAGCGGTGCCGTTCGGAAACGTTGCAACTGCTCTGCACTTAGGTCACGTGCTCACCAGGGTGAAGTGGTTGGACCGTCTGTCTCGCGGTTCAAAGGTCTTTGGTTCGATTCCTGTTCCCGTCATTCGGTTCAGGAGTGGAATATTCTCGGAGACTCTTGGGAGTTGTCGCTGGAGCTGCGAAGTTCATTATCTGTGTGAGCTTTCGACAGGCCGCCCTGCGGAAATAAACCTTGCAATATGGGATAACACCCGGTGCAATAAAGTCGAGCCTCTTACTGTTCAACCTCTTTCCGTGTGGCCGAGAGGTTAGAACGTCGGGCTCTCATTCGGGAGACTCGGTTTCGAATCCTCGGTAAGGTGATGCATTCTTTTCGGTCGAGCACAGAAATAAAACCCTTAACCGGCACAGTCCGCGGCGAGTGCACTAGTCAAGCCGCCTTGGTTCATCAGGTTCAAGACCCCACCCTGACCCCTGTAATAGATCCCCACCCCACACCCTCCGTACAACAATCCCCACACTCCCCTTGTACAAGACACCAACCCGCTTTTTCGTACAACACCCCGCCCCCACCCCCTGCACAAGATCTCAGAGTACTATATATAGACAGTAATGATAGTAACCCCTTTGCACTGAAGCCAGATGTAATAACACGCATTAAAGGCATGTTAACCTAACGCCAAGAGACCCAGCTTCTTGTTTTTAACTGATTACTTTCTTGGCTCCATACGTCTCCAAAGACGCTACTTTATGCTGATTTTGATCGCGTCTGCTATCGCCTTGTAGGACCAGGTGGAGAAAGCGGGGGAACACATTGACAACTAGTATGGGGAAAGAATGAGATTGCGGGGATCGGCAGGGGTTCTGGAAGAATCTCAAAACTCAGAGGGAAGACCAGGAGAACTTTCAGTGAGATAGCTGTGGGAGTGATTTGTAGTATGACTCTTCGCTGGCTGATGAACGTGGTGACGGGCGCTTGTGGGAATATCCTGAGTGCAGCAATGTCGGCTCTTAGCTCAACTCAACTCAATGTGTTGTTTCATCCAGCCAGCAGCTTTTTTTTTTTCATTGTGAAGATTTCTCTGATCTCATTTCCCTGCTCTTACAGTTGAACAGATTGATAGCAAGGCATAGTTAGATAGAGGAGGGCGAGGTTCTTCTTCTTCTTCTTCTTCTTCTTCTTCTTCTTCTTCTTCTTCTCCTCCTCCTCTTCAATATCTTCCTCTTCCTGTGGCTACTCCATACCCACGTTATGTGGATGATATATTATTCACCATAGAGACCAGATAACATCTCATGTCTTTTGACCACGAACATAACGCCACCTTATCAACTACACCTGTGACTGTGTTTTAATTGTTTCAGCTTAAGTATTATTCATTTATTCACTTCATATTATGTATAGCACAGCATTATGCACTGACACGATGCACTGAAACATGCCCGGCAATAAATCGTGCAGCATTTTGTTGATGGCTTCCGTGCGTAAATGATAAATGGCATAATTATAGTTTCATCACATCACTTACTTAAGTCAACAAGCAAAAGAAAGAACCTTTCTTACTGAACTTAATCTTTTCTAAGCTCTTCAGTGTGTAATTATTTCTCACACAAATCACTATACATCTTCGAAAGATCGTGAAGATTTCATATGAAACTGGAACCGCGTTTTTCATTGAAATCTGCCATTAGCCATATGACAAACGTTGAAGAGCTCTTAAATCAACAGACACTTGTGGTTAGAGTGTCCTCCCCTGCCGCAAGCTGTAGCAAGGACGAGAATGCCGTTATTGTTATCACTTATCTGTGCTTCTGAGCGAGGCATTTCTTGTGTGTACCTGTTTCCAATTAGAGTTAGCCAATACTTTAATTTTCCAGGTTATTTTCAGACTGTCCTAACTGTATTGAGCTCTCCCTGTTTCATTCGGGCAATATAATATAGCTCTGTCTGCCCGCCTACCTACCTACCTACCTACCTACCTACCTACCTACCTACCTTCCAACCTACCTACCTACCTACCTAACGACCTATCCTCCTACCTACCCACCTATCTACCTACAGGTAGACCTGTCTGTCCGTCCGACCGTCTGCTTTCGAGATATAGTAGTAATAATAGTATAGTGTTTTTTTATTTTTTTCGTTGCCTCAATATAAAATTCAATATCTCAGTAACCAACTGAGGGAAAATGATGAGATTTAGTATATAACCTTATCATTATGTCCACCCAACAAAAAAATTTTTGTTCTGGAGATTTTACAGCAGATTTCAAAGTTTGATTATATGGGGTATATAAATTACGAATTAGAGATTACGTCCATCATTTTAACAGTATTACAGCTTCACCAAGACACGTCCCCGTCTGTCTGTCTGTCTGTCTGTCCGCGCTATTAAATATTGATAAAAGTTACTGGAAAAAAACGTCAGGACCATGTGTTGAAAGAGGAAGAGAACTATTGGAGAAAGGATGGATTGAATTTTATGCAGCCGAGAGAATCATCAACCTACTGGAATCGTCCGACACAGATTAAGGTCTGAGCAGATCGCAGACCTTAATCTACGTACACACTTACTGGGATATTTTGCTCCAACTATTCAGACGAATTGCAGGCCCTAAACATTACAGCATCAGCATCAGCTGAAGAAACAAGAAGGAAATGAAAAATAAGGTAAGAAATATATTCCTTCTACTTTCCTGTTAATTTACAAATTATTTACCCAGTGCCTCTGTAAATTCTCTGTCTTTACTAATATTACACATTGCACCCCTCTCGGGATTCTCCGTGGTGAAGTGGTCAAGCCGTCTGACTCGGGCTCCGAAGGTTGTATGTTCGATTCCGGGCCGCGTCCTTCATTTCACGAGTGCATTTTTTCGGAGACTCCCGAGGGTCGTCGCTGGAGCTACGGAGTTCGTGCTTTCTGCGACGCTTTCCGCGCTGCGGAAAGAAACTGAGCCATATGGGATAAAATCCCGGTGCAATGCAGCCGACCCTGTCGATTTTAAGCTAGTTCTTTCATTGCACCCACTCCCATATGAATCCGGATACGCCTTTGTGTGTCATCAGAATTTGCAGGTCTCCCATTACCGTAAAAATAACTTTGTTAGCAAGAAATCACTAGTTGTTCAGGAAGACATCAAAGGAATGTTGCCGCTTTCAATGATTTAAGTTGTTTTTGGACCTATGACAGACATACTCCTTGGGTGGGGGTAAATATAAGACGGCTGGAAAAATTTCATAACGATGCAACAGACAGTTTTCAAAATA
>OY992891.1:5982130-6204630 GCA_963921405.1 Cepaea hortensis | reverse complement strand
AGGCAGTAAGGTTAATTGCTATACCACGAATTTGAGGATCAAATCTTCCAGTGGTTGTGTTAAAATCAGACCACCGGCAGTATAGTTGGAATATGTGGGTACAGAGAAGCCTGATGGAGAGAGAGAGAGAGAGAGAGAGAGAGAGAGAGAGAGGGGGGGGGGGGAAAGTGCCTACGACACGCCCCTGATGTATGCGGGGTCGGTCGGTCTACAAATACGAGGCTTCACTCATACTGTTCCCTATGAATTCGGGGCAGTAAGGTTGATTGTTATACAACGTATTTGAGGATCAAATCATCCAGTGGTAGTTTTAAAATCAGATCCCTGGCAATATAGTTGGAATATGTAGGCACAGAGAAGAAAGATGGAAGAGAGAGAGAGAGAGAGAGAGAGAGAGAGAGAGAGAGAGAGAGAGAGAGAGAGAGAGAGAAAGAAAAGTCCCTACGACACGCCCCTGATGTATGCGGGGTCGGTCGGTCTACAAATACGAGGCTTCACTCATACTGTTCCCTATGAATTCGGGGCAGTAAGGTTGATTGTTATACAACGTATTTGAGGGTCAAATCACTCAGTGGTTGTGTTAAAATCAGACCACCGGCAATATAGTTGGGACATGTAGGCACAGAGAAGCAAGATGGAAGAGAGAGAGAGAGAGAGAGAGAGAGAGAGAGAGAGAGAGAGAGAGAGATTTGAAAAGTGTCTACGACACGCCCCTGATGTATGCGGGGTCGGTCAGTCTACAAATACGAGGCTTCCCTCATACTGTCCCCTATGGAATAGAGGCAGTAAGGTTGATTGTTATAAAACTTATTTGAGGATCAAATCACCCAGTGGTTGTGTTGAAATCAGACCACCGGCAATATGGTTGGAATATGTAGGCACAGAGGAGTGAGATGGAGAGAGAGAGAGAGAGAGAGAGAGAGAGAGAGAGAGAGAGAGAAAAGAGATAGAGATTGGAGAAGTGCCTACGGCACGCCACCGGATGTGTATGGGGTCGATCGGTCTACATATACGAGGCTTCACTCATACTGTACCCTATGAAATAGAGCCAGCAAGGTTGATTTTTATACAACGTACATGAGGATCAACCCCCCCCCCCCCAGTGGTTGTGTTATTGAGGCTGTGTAACATCAGACCACCAGCAATATAGTTGGAATAGGTAGACACCGAGAAGCAAGATGGAAGAGAGAGAGAGAGAGAAAGAGAGAGAGAGAGAGAGAGAGAGAGAGAGAGAGAGAGAGAGTTTGGAAAAGAGCCTACGACACGCAACACATGGCATAGGTAGGCACAGAAAAGTACTATTGTTGAGAGAGAATGAGCGAGAGAGAGAGATTGAGAGAGATCGAGAGAGAGAGAGAGAGAGAGAGATCGAGAGAGAGAGATCGGAAGAGAGCCTACGACACGCCACACATGACTATATGTAGGCACAGAGAAGCACGATTGTTGAGAGAGAATGAGAGAGAGAGAGATTGAGAGAGACAGAGATTGCAAAAGAGCTTACGACACGCCCCACATGGCATAGGTAGGCGCAGAGAAGCACGATCGTTGAGATTGAATGAGAGAGAGATTGCGAGAGAGAAAGAGAGAGAGAGGGGGCAGAGAGAGATTGGAAAAGAGCCTATGACACGCCACACATGGCATAGGTAGGCACAGAGAAGCACGATTGTTGAGGGAGAATGAGAGAGAGAGATTGAGAGAGAGATAGAGAGAGATTGAGAGAGAGATTAGAAAAAAGTCTACGACACTCCACCCATGGCATAGGTAGGCACAGAGAAGCACGATTGTTGAGGGAGAATGAGAGAGAGAGATTGAGAGAGAGACAGAGAGAGAGATAGGAAAAGAGCCTACGACACGCCACACTTGGCATAGGGGCGACACGCCACACATGGCATAGGTAGGCGCAGGGAAGCACAATCGTTGATATTGAATGAGAGAGAGATTGAGAGAGAGAACGAGAGAGAGAGAGAGAGGGAGAGAGAGATTGGAAGAGAGCCTACGACACGCCACACATGGCATAGGTAGGCACAGAGGAGCCCGATTGGTGAGAGAGAATGAGAGAGAGAGAAAGATTGAGACCGAGAAAGAGAGAGAGAAGATTGGAAAAGGGCCTACGACCCGTCACACATGGCATAGGTAGGCACAGAGAAGCACGATTGTTGAGAGAAAGTGTGAGAGAGAGAGAGAGAGATTGAGAGAGAGAGATTGAGAGAGAGAGATTGGAAAACAGCCTATGACACTCCACCCATGGCATAAGTAGGCACAGAGAAGCACGATTGTTGAGGGAGAATGAGAGAGAGAGAGATTGAGAGAGAGAGAGAGAGAGATTGGAAAAGAGCCTACGACACGCCACACATGGCATAGGGGACAGGGTAGAGGATAAGTTGGAGGCCGGACAAGGGTGATATCAGGAGGGTGTAGTAGTAGTAGTAGTAGTAGTAGTAGTAGTAGTAGTAGTAGTAGTAGTAGTAGTAGTAGTAGTAGTAGTAGTAGTAGTAGTAGTAGTAGTAGTAGTAGTAGTAACAGATGCACTAGAATAAGCATTAGAAGCAGCAGTGTCTGCAATGACCACGTGGCAACGGGTCGTCACTATGATGTGGAGTTTGCCATCAACACGTCATTAATTACCATCCTAATTCCTTCGACAGTGGCATCCATCATTCTAATGTATTTTTATTTATAATGGTTAAAAGACTGCGTTTTATGTGTCTATGGAGGTATTCATTCGTGTCTTGGGGAATATGCTTGTTGATAAGGCTTATTTCTTTTAGTTTTATATAGTGTTTTGCTTCCTCATACAATTTTACATCTATCTGTAGTTGCCCCCCTCAGTAGTATATTGTGGCGTCCAGACACATATTATGCATCCAAAATCTGGCGGGTAATGGCGGCTGATAGGGTTTATGAAGGAAATATGGGGGTATTTTTTGGGAAAATTGTCGACTCGGTAAAATTTTTGGCGGGGTGTGGGAACGGTTTTTTGACGGGTGATGGCGGGTGTGAAAGTAATTAAGGTAATTTTTAGTTGGTTCTGTAAAAGTACTGGAAAGAGAGGGTGTGAGTACGGATGAAGGGGTAGTACTTACTGGAAATAGAAACCGAGGGTGTGAGTATGGATGAGGGAGGGCTGTAAGTTATATATATTTTGGTTACGTATATGAATGTGTTAGTATGCGTGGTGTAGTGATGTATAAACAAGGGTGTGATGGGTCGTGGTTTCTACTCATGGGTTGTATATATGGTGGTTACGTATATGAATGTGTTAGTATGCGTGGTGAGTAATGTATAAACAAGGGTGTGATGGGTCGTGGTTATACTCGACGAAGTAAGAGGTGTAGATGGTTACTATCATCTGAACAGTGTGATAGTAGTGAAAGTAAAGGGTGGTATGTAGCTTATTCACTACCATCATTACAAAGGAAAGCTTATAAAGTTATAATGGGTGTCATTTGATGGTAAGGGGTGGGTATTAGTGATCAAGTAGGAGTGATATAGGGGTGGTCATAAATATAATAAGAGGTGTTCGCAATTACACACTGGTCAACCAGTGGCCAAGCAATGGTCAAGTAAGGGTCAAGTAGTCAAGTAAGGAAATTTTAGGGAAAAGTGATTGTAATGATATGGTGGTGATTAAAGAGTGGTAAATTAGTGGTCAATCAGTGGTCAAGCAGTGGTCAAGTGGTCAAGTGAATAAATTTTAGGGGGAAAGTGATTGTAATGACATGGTAATGGTTAAATTAGTGGTAAATTAGTGGTCAAGTAGTGGTCAAGCAGTGGTCAAGCGGTGGTTAAGTGAGGAAAATTTTAGGTAAATTTTAGGGAAAAGTGATTGTAATGATATGGTGGTGATTAAAGAGTGGTAAATTAGTGGTCAATCAGTGGTCAAGCAGTGGTCAAGTGAATAAATTTTAGGGGAAAAGTGATTGTAATGACATGGTAATGTTTAAATTAGTGGTAAATTAGTGGTCAAGTAGTGGTCAAGTAGTGGTTAAGCAGTGGTCGAGTGACCACTTAAATTCTAGAGGATGATGTGCCTAAGATTATGGTAGTGATTAAAATGATCGATGAAGTGGTCAAGCAGTGGTCAAGCAGTGGTCAAGTAGTCAAGTAAGGAAATTGTAGGGGAAAGTACGTATAGTGCAATGGTGGTGGGTAAAGTGAGGAGGAATCAATAGTAGTGATAATAGTACTACCAATATTAGTTACAAGAATATTAGCTGGTACGTTGTTATTATACTATATTTTTTGTGGGGTGTGTAAAAATTATATAAAGAGGGTCATACAACCACAAAGAGGGTCACACATGTACACACTTGATACATTTGTACATACAGACATACACATAAAGACAGACAAGCACAAAGACACACCCATACCATTACTACTGTCAGCACAAGTACACTCAAGTACATACCCATAAACAAATACACAAGAACACTCAAAGACAAATACAAAGACAACCAAACAAACACACGTGCAGAGACAGCACAGACACACTCATACTATTACTACTGTCATCACAACTATACACAAGTACACACCCATAATCAATTATACAAACACACACCTACAAACAAAAACACACAAAGACACAGACACACTTGTACATACAGACACAGAAGTACAGACAATCCATACTATTACTACTGTCATCACAACTATACACAGACACACCCATACACACTTGATACACTTGTACATACAGACCTACAAGCACAAAGTCAACCACACACAGCCATAAACAAATACACAAAGACGGTCACACAGACACACTTGTACATACAGACCTACAACATCACAACTATACACAAGTACAGACTCACCCATAATCAATTACACAAATACACACCTACAACCACAAAGACACCCAAGTACACACATGTACACACTTGATACACACAAATACAAAGACAACCATTACTACTGGTATCACAACCACTACAGATACACTCACCCATAAACAAATCGTGTCCCTACAAGAATATCACAAACATATACCCCCTTATGGTAAAGAACGCGGATGTCCGAGAAGCCCCTACGTCATCAACCCCGTATGCAAAAGTCATTAAGTATGAGTCATCGGTGTGTAGGGAAGCAGGCGTGAGAATAGCTTGTCTAACTGCCACGTCAGCTATGTCGTGTGCAGAACCAGTGTATAAAATAGAAGGCGTCTCTTGTGAGCTCAGTACCAGTTCACGGGCTGACTTGGGTAGCTACAGAGTTATTTTTTAAATCAGGCTGGTGTGAGCAGTGTTCGTGTAGTAAGCAGATATTGTTCACGTACTGACTTGGCTAGCTACAGCAGTGAAACTTGGTTTGAGCCTTATTCGTGTAGTAACCAGATATTGTTCACGTAGTGACTTGGCTAGCTACAGCAGTGAAACAGGTTTGAGCCTTATTCGTGTCGTTGGCCTCTGATAAAATATTGAATCATATATTGTATACACCAGAACTCTTTGCGATTGTAAGAAAGAAAAAACAACCGAAAGTGTGTCTTGTGACCAGTTTATCGATATGACCACCAGATCTACTTTCACGTGTTCAGTGTGCGACAAAGCCTATTGTGATAAGTATACCCTTAATCGTCACATTCGGACCATTCACGATACGAAAGACCAAATATATCCCTGTCAGTTATGTGATAAGGTGTATAATACGAACGATGGCCTGCAAAAACAGAAACGAATACGTCATCAGCCACGTATGAATACACCAAACACTACAATACCAGAGACGGCAGCACCACCTGTCTATTTACACCAGCCTCGTAGTCTAATGCAAGTAACAGACTGCCACCACTGTATCTTCAATGATAATCTTACCCGCCATAATGGGAACATTCACAATGATTATCCCTGTCAGATACGTACCAATCTATACAATTCGAACCTACAACGGTACTTACATCACCAGACATCACGAGAAAGGATGACACCCTTAGACACCCTGGCAACACCTCTACTCATAGTAGCAGAGGATATCCAACCAAATGATAGAGACAGCTTGGCAGCCCTTAAGGCGTACTGCAAGGACCTATCGCTTATGCTACCCAATCAAGTGGTAGTATTAGAAAAAAGTGTCGACCACCGCTATCGGGTGGTTTTTGGTATGATAAAAAGAAGTATTCAGATATCTTGTATGATATCTCATACATGTCTTTATTCTGGATCCGAAACAAATAAGGTATGTGTGATGACTTCGACAACAACAGTGTTTTTGATAGTCAACCACCAGAGCCCAGAAGAATGAAGATCACTAATCCAGAACTTTTTGGTTTTTCACTAATCATCTATGTCATTGATTGTTTCTTATATCACTAAAAGTGTTTTTCGCTAATCATGTATGTCATTGATTTTTTCTTATATCTCTAAACTGTTTTTCACTACTCATCTATGTCATTGATTTTTTCTTATATCACTAAAAGTGTTTTTCGCTAATCATGTATGTCATTGATTTTTTCTTATATCTCTAAACTGTATTGATGAATATATATGTCATTGATTTTTTCTTATATCATTAAAGTGTTTTGATGAATAACACATTCTTTGATATATTGAAACCAAGATTTTTGTTGATTTTCTTTAGTGGTTTTGTTTTCATGACGTTGTCTTGTCGGCTCAGAGCTTACATTACCAGACAGGAACAAAGTCTTAGAAGAAGTTATGGCAAATACAGAAATATATGAAAAATAACCAAGTATGAAAAGACCTAAAGAGAGAAATGTCTCGACCAAGCTTATAAAAATCTAGGAAAAAATATTACAACTAAAAGGTTGATCAAAAATTATAAATTCAAACATTATAAAAATAACCAAATATGAAAAACATCGTCCAAAGACAGAAATATTTCACCAAAAGGGAAAAGGTCAAGTACAGAAATAGCTATGGAAAAAGTAAGTCCACAAAACTAAGAAAGAAAACAAATGTAACTTCTGTAGTCAAATGTGTCTTATCTGAAAAGACGCTATCAATGTCACCCCTTTCCTTGTTTTACTTTACCAAAGGCCTTCACCGTATCTGGTACAGAAACCCTTATACATCACTCATCTCTCCACACTCTTGGTTTCTTTCTAATACAAAGTGGTCACATCACCAAGAACTTCAAACCTCAATTGTACACGTGCTCCATTGAAACACCCATGACAGTTAACAACATGTATGGCCATGTAATCTGTGAGTCCATCGGGGATAGTTCATCCGAGTATTCGTCACCAAAGATCCATTTCCCATGGCTGACATCTTCAACTTGGTATAACACAACTTATTCTAATATACACTTTACATGAAATTTCCCAAATTTGGGCTCTATTAAAGAATACGTAATGAGATACACAAAGACACCAAGAACATATCAGACAAAACAACTCACAAACTAAAAACTAATACCATATCAGATGAACCAGCCAACAACTACTACTAGAACACAAACATATAATAAGGAAACACATGACACACAGAGCTTACAGACAAATCACTTGGACTCAAACAAATTTTGTTTCTTGTACTGTAGAATTCTACCAACACTTCTTTCCTATCAACAAAACTAAACATCTACCACACAACCACTGGTCATTTGTCCAACATAATACTCATACCCTCGCCAACGACATTAAGGAAACGAATACTAGTTTTATTTCTGGTTATAACTCTTTTAATAGGGCAGAGAGATATACATGCTAATTAGACTACAGCTGCCTTCTTCACTGCTGTCCTTTATTCGATGACCTTTCTTCTGTGGTTGTCCCTCACGACTGGGTTCAAGATTTTTTCCATTTGTGTTTTTGTAGGCCATCGTTCGTATTATACACCTTATCACATAACTGACAGGGATATATTTGGTCTTTCCCCTCGTGAATGGTCCGAATGTGACGATTAAGATTATTCCCATCACGGAAGGCTTTGTCGCACACTGAACACGTGAAAGTAGATCTGGTGGTCATATCGATAAACTGTTTTTTTCTTTCTTTCTTACAATCACAAAAAAATGTTCTGGTGTATACAATATATGATTCCATGTTTTATCAGAGGCCAACGACACGAATAAGGCTCAAACCTGTTTCACTGCTGTAGCTAGCCAAGTCACTACGTGAACAATATCTGGTTACTACACGAATAAGGCTCAAACCAAGTTTCACTGCTGTAGCTAGCCAAGTCAGTACGTGAACAATATCTGCTTACTACACGAACACTGCTCACACCAGCCTGATTTAAAAAATAACTCTGTAGCTACCCAAGTCAGCCCGTGAACTGGTACTGAGCTCACAAGAGACGCCTTCTATTTTATACACTGGTTCTGCACACGACATAGCTGACGTGGCAGTTAGACAAGCTATTCTCACGCCTGCTTCCCTACACACCGATGACTCATACTTAATGCCTTTTGCATATGGGGTTGATGACGTAGGGGCTTCTCAGACATCCGCGTTCTTTACCATAAGGGGGTATATGTTTGTGATATTCTTGTAGGGACACGATTTGTTTATGGGTGAGTGTATCTGTAGTGGTTGTGATACCAGTAGTAATGGTTGTCTTTGTAATTGTGTGTATCAAGTGTGTACATGTGTGTACTTGGGTGTCTTTGTGGTTGTAGGTGTGTATTTGTGTAATTGATTATGGGTGAGTCTGTACTTGTGTATAGTTGTGATGTTGTAGGTCTGTATGTACAAGTGTGTCTGTGTGACCGTCTTTGTGTATTTGTTTATGGCTGTGTGTGGTCGACTTTGTGCTTGTAGGTCTGTATATACAAGTGTATCAAGTGTGTATGGGTGTGTCTGTGTATAGTTGTGATGACAGTAGTAATAGTATGGATTGTCTGTACTTCTGTGTCTGTATGTACAAGTGTGTCTGTGTCTTTGTGTGTTTTTGTTTGTAGGTGTGTATTTGTATAATTGATTATGGGTGTGTACTTGTGTATAGTTGTGATGACAGTAGTAATAGTATGAGTGTGTCTTTGTGCTTGTCTGTCTTTATGTGTATTTGATTATGGCTGAGTACTTGTGTGTACTTGTGATGACAGTAGTAATGGTTTGGGTGTGTCTTTGAGTTTGTAGTAGGTGTGTATTTGTGTAATTGATTATGGGTGAGTACTTGTGTATAGCTGTTGTTGTGACAGTAGTAATGGTATGGTTTGTCTGTACTTCTGTATCTGTATGTGTGTATGTGTGTGTGTGTGTGTGTGTGTTTGGTTGACTTTGTATTTGTATGTGTGTTTGTGTGATCCTCTTTGTGGTTATATGACCCTCTTTATATAATTTTTACACACCCCACAAAAATATAGTATAATAACAACGCACCAGCTAATATTCTTGTCGCTAATATTGGTAGTACTATTATCACTACTAGTGATTCCTCCTCACTTTACCCACCACCATTGCACTATACGTATTTTCCCCTACAATTTCCTTACTTGACTACTTGACCACTGCTTGACTACTGCTTGACCACTTCATCGATCATTTTAATCACTACCATAATCTTAGGCACATCGTCCTCTACAATTTAAGTGGTCACTCGACCACTTGACCACTACTTGACCACTACTTGACCACTACTTGACCACTAATTTACCACCCTTTAAGCATCACCATATCATTACAAACACTTTTCCCTAAAATTTATTCACTTGACCACTTGGCCACTGCTTGACCACTGATTGACCACTAATTTACCACCCTTTAAGCATCACCATATCATTACAATCACTTTTCCCTAAAATTTCCCTAAAATTTTCCTCACTTAACCACCGCTTGACCACTGCTTGACCACTACTTGACCATTACTTGACCACTAATTTACCACTAATTTAAACATTACCATGTCATTACAATCACTTTTCCCCTAAAATTTATTCACTTGACCACTGCTTGACCACTGCTTGACCACTAATTTACCACTCTTTAATCACCACCATATCATTACAATCACTTTTCCCTAAAATTTCCTTACTTGACTACTTGACCCTTACTTGACCATTGCTTGACCACTGGTTGACCAGTGTATCGTGAAGAGACCAAGTCCCATAGACTCCACAGTGATGTGGTCAGTATTAGGAAGAGACCAAGTCCCATAGACTCCACAGTGATGTGGTCAGTATTAGGAAGAGACCAAGTCCCATAGACTCCACAGTGATGTGGTCAGTATTAGGAAGAGACCAAGTCCCATAGACTCCACAGTGATGTGGTCAGTATTAGGAAGAGACCAAGTCCCATAGACTCCACAGTGATGTGGTCAGTATTAGGAAGAGACCAAGTCCCATAGACTCCACAGTGATGTGGTCAGTATTAGGAAGAGACCAAGTCCCACAGACTCCACAGTGGTGAGGTCAGTATCGTGAAGAGACCAAGTCCCATAGACTCCACAGTGATGTGGTCAGTATTAGGAAGAGACCAAGTCCCATAGACTCCACAGTGATGTGGTCAGTATTAGGAAGAGACCAAGTCCCATAGACTCCACAGTGATGTGGTCAGTATTAGGAAGAGACCAAGTCCCATAGACTCCACAGTGATGTGGTCAGTATTAGGAAGAGACCAAGTCCCATAGACTCCACAGTGATGTGGTCAGTATTAGGAAGAGACCAAGTCCCATAGACTCCACAGTGATGTGGTCAGTATTAGGAAGAGACCAAGTCCCATAGACTCCACAATGATGTGGTCAGTATCAGTGTCAGAATCTCCGAGGCGGCTTCATCTCCCCCGCCTGGCCACAACAATCAGGTACGACCGTGAGCTGGACTAACAGCTACTACACAGGCGATGGCCAGAGGTCAGCGTGGTGCACTGTGATGTTGTTTCCCCGAGAAGAGATTGGGATCAACATGCACATCTTTAAACTGATTATCTGTTGAGATTATTGACTGACTTTTCGTCTACACTCTTCTCTTCTGTCTTCCCTTCCATATATCTATTTCTTTTACTCTCTCGATTATTCCCTCAACACATACTCCGACAACAGTTCCTTTCAACGATAAGATAAAAGATTTATTATAAAAAACTATGTCTGGTGTATGTATGGATATTGTCTATGTAGTTTGTATGTTCTTCTAGTGTGGCTGCCAGATAAGATGTTGATAGATAGTCTCCGTGGTTTCTCTCGTCTCTTCTCTCAGCTAGAGTACAGGACATGACATAGATACAGAACGGTCTCACCCTGACAGCTCCGTCTGCTTGAGTCGGTAGATAAATCCGTTCTTTGTAATGAAAATGTTCACCACTGTATCAAATGTACTTAACCTGCTCACTATTTGCTGTCCGCTTAAAATGAATGTTCGTTGCTTTCTTATAGCGTTCTTTAATCCATTCTGGAAAACACATCGACTTTCTAGAATGTTCTATTAGTGTTCTGTAAAACGTTCTACACTTGATATTGTGTAATTGATATATGCACTTGGTACGCACTTTGCAACTCTTTGATACTGAGTAATTTGGGTCTTTTTCCTTTAGTTTGTATGATCTCTATTTTCCATTCTCTGTCCTCCTGACTTATTAACTAAAAATTACCTTAATTACTTTCACAGACACCCGTCAAAAAACCGTTCCCACACCTCGCCAAAAATGTTACCGAGTCGACAGTTTTCCCCAAAAATACCCCCCATATTTCCTTCATAAACCCTATCAGCCGCTATCAGCCTCCAGATTTTGGATGCATAATATGTGTCTGGACGCCACAATATACTACTCCCCTCTCACCCACTACCCCAGTAATACGTAATCAGTTACGAAATGTTGCATCATCATCGTTATCATCATCATTCTCGTTATATTCATCATAATCCTTATCATCATTATTAACATCATCATCATCATCATCTTCATCATTATCATCATCATCATCATAGTATTATTATGATTACAAGAGTGAGTTGTTGTTTTTTTAAACAAGCATATGTAAAGAGTCGTTTTTCGCGGTTTAAGGTGCACTGTGTAAATGATGCTACAGGCATGTTTTTATAGATCAGCCGAGACTCGAGTCCATGCGTTGGTGTAATAATTATGGGATTGTGCTAACAACAACATAAGTGCTGATGAGGCGATGGTTCGAGGTCTGCGCTTGCCAGTTAGCTGGTGAGGGAGAGACTTACCCCATATCCCTCCTTACACTCCGGCCTACAACATGTGACAGTCCCAATAACTCACATAACCACAGCAGGTATCGAGACACAGCAGTGGTGAGGTCAGTATCGTGAAGAGACCAAGTCCCATAGACTCCACAGTGATGTGGTCAGTATTAGGAAGAGACCAAGTCCCACAGACTCCACAGTGGTGAGGTCAGTATCGTGAAGAGACCAAGTCCCATAGACTCCACAGTGATGTGGTCAGTATTAGGAAGAGACCAAGTCCCATAGACTCCACAGTGATGTGGTCAGTATTAGGAAGAGACCAAGTCCCATAGACTCCACAGTGGTGAGGTCAGTATCGTAAAGAGACCAAGTCCCATAGACTCCACAGTGATGTGGTCAGTATTAGGAAGAGACCAAGTCCCATAGACTCCACAGTGATGTGGTCAGTATTAGGAAGAGACCAAGTCCCATAGACTCCACAGTGACGTGGTCAGTATTATGAAGAGACCAAGTCCCATAGACTCCACAGTGATGTGGTCAGTATTAGGAAGAGACCAAGTCCCATAGACTCCACAGTGATGTGGTCAGTATTAGGAAGAGACCAAGTCCCATAGACTCCACAGTGACGTGGTCAGTATTAGGAAGAGACCAAGTCCCATAGACTCCACAGTGATGTGGTCAGTATTAGGAAGAGACCAAGTCCCATAGACTCCACAGTGATGTGGTCAGTATTAGGAAGAGACCAAGTCCCATAGACTCCACAGTGATGTGGTCAGTATTAGGAAGAGACCAAGTCCCATAGACTCCACAGTGATGTGGTCAGTATTAGGAAGAGACCAAGTCCCATAGACTCCACAGTGATGTGGTCAGTATTAGGAAGAGACCAAGTCCCATAGACTCCACAGTGATTTGGTCAGTATTAGGAAAAGACCAAGTCCCATAGGCTCCACAGTGATGTGGTCAGTATTAGGAAGAGACCAAGTCCCATAGGCTCCACGGTGATGTGGTCAGTATTAGGAAGAGACCAAGTCCCATAGACTCCACAGTGATGTGGTCAGTATTAGGAAGAGACCAAGTCCAATAGACTCCACGGTGATGTGGTCAGTATTAGGAAGAGACCAAGTCCCATAGACTCCACGGTGATGTGGTCAGTATTAGGAAGAGACCAAGTCCCATAGACTCCACAGTGATGTGGTCAGTATTAGGAAGAGACCAAGTCCCATAGACTCCACAGTGATGTGGTCAGTATTAGGAAGAGACCAAGTCCCATAGACTCCACAGTGGTGTGGTCAGTATTAGGAAGAGACCAAGTCCCATAGACTCCACAGTGATGTGGTCAGTATTAGGAAGAGACCAAGTCCCATAGACTCCACAGTGATGTGGTCAGTATTAGGAAGAGACCAAGTCCCATAGACTCCACAGTGATGTGGTCAGTATTAGGAAGAGACCAAGTCCCATAGACTCCACAGTGATGTGGTCAGTATTAGGAAGAGACCAAGTCCCATAGACTCCACAGTGATGTGGTCAGTATTAGGAAGAGACCAAGTCCCATAGACTCCACAGTGATGTGGTCAGTATTAGGAAGAGACCAAGTCCCATAGACTCCACAGTGATGTGGTCAGTATTAGGAAGAGACCAAGTCCCATAGACTCCACAGTGATGTGGTCAGTATTAGGAAGAGACCAAGTCCCATAGACTCCACAATGATGTGGTCAGTATCAGTGTCAGAATCTCCGAGGCGGCTTCATCTCCCCCGCCTGGCCACAACAATCAGGTACGACCGTGAGCTGGACTAACAGCTACTACACAGGCGATGGCCAGAGGTCAGCGTGGTGCACTGTGATGTTGTTTCCCCGAGAAGAGATTGGGATCAACATGCACATCTTTAAACTGATTATCTGTTGAGATTATTGACTGACTTTTCGTCTACACTCTTCTCTTCTGTCTTCCCTTCCATATATCTATTTCTTTTACTCTCTCGATTATTCCCTCAACACATACTCCGACAACAGTTCCTTTCAACGATAAGATAAAAGATTTATTATAAAAAACTATGTCTGGTGTATGTATGGATATTGTCTATGTAGTTTGTATGTTCTTCTAGTGTGGCTGCCAGATAAGATGTTGATAGATAGTCTCCGTGGTTTCTCTCGTCTCTTCTCTCAGCTAGAGTACAGGACATGACATAGATACAGAACGGTCTCACCCTGACAGCTCCGTCTGCTTGAGTCGGTAGATAAATCCGTTCTTTGTAATGAAAATGTTCACCACTGTATCAAATGTACTTAACCTGCTCACTATTTGCTGTCCGCTTAAAATGAATGTTCGTTGCTTTCTTATAGCGTTCTTTAATCCATTCTGGAAAACACATCGACTTTCTAGAATGTTCTATTAGTGTTCTGTAAAACGTTCTACACTTGATATTGTGTAATTGATATATGCACTTGGTACGCACTTTGCAACTCTTTGATACTGAGTAATTTGGGTCTTTTTCCTTTAGTTTGTATGATCTCTATTTTCCATTCTCTGTCCTCCTGACTTATTAAGATGACACTTCTTTTCCTTCCTTTCTTATGCACAAGTGTCGTGCGTTATGACTTTAAAGTGCTTTCTCGTGGGTTATCAACACTGGGTGATCTTGACCACAGCCATCTGTGTAATCTCTTAGTTGATAAGTCCCGCACTGGTATGGAAACCTGTGTGATATACATTTAATAATGAGATCTGTGTCTGCTTCCTCTTCTCTCCTATGTGAGTGTCTTTTCCTCCAGCCGAAATGAAAAGGCTTCCGAAAAAACCCACTCTGACATAGGATAGAAGATTCACCTAATCGTCTATATTCATATCCTAAACTATATCTAATATCTTTATACCTTATTTAGGCATCTATGTTCCTTTATAGAATTAATGTAGATCCACGAATTGAAATTAATCCGCAGCCAAGCACTTTATCCCATTATAAGGGAGGATATTTCTTTTCATTACAGGACACATAATTCTATCTTTCCGTCCAGTTGGGGAACACACACTCAACTGACACAAAGAAGTGGCCACTCTCTTTAGATCATCTTTGTCCCATCGTCCTTGACATTGCTGGACAAAGCAAATTCAGACTTCTTTATCCCTTGTCAGTGGACAATTTCTGATCTCGAACTTTTCCGTATATTCCTACCTCCAGAACGCAATAAGCTGGTCCCTGATGTTGTCTGTCTTTGTCGCAAACCAAATTTTCCACTCGACAGTTACCTGTGTTGTAGTCGACTCACCCGACTTGACCTACATACACATGCGATGGTCAATCCTTTGTGGTTATCCTTCTGTTTCATTAACCCTTCTCCCACCTGGGCAGTTGGTGTATGCAGTCGTCCATCTGGGAATCATTAACTCTCAGTATTTCACGACATGCACGCAGACCACGAGAACGGAAAGCAGGGCCAATGAGGGAATCACTGCTGGTAGAGACAGACAGCCTTGGACAGCGAGACCGGACGGACATGAAAGAGTGTTGCTGCGTATGAGTCGAGACTGATGTAAGAAAGCCTGTATCTTTGTTTTGTTTAAGTAGAGTGAAGATTGCGTGAGTGATATATTCATTTCTATTTATGATATTATTGATACCTTGCATTGTGTGTGGTTTTGACAATAGCATTATCGCTTACTTTGAGCGATGCCTGATGTGACTGCGTTTTGAGAGGTGCGATTAAAGTGTTTGAGTTATATCGCCGTGTGTTTGTACACTCATTATGTGTGTGTGAGTGTTTCACGCCTGTTAGTGAACACGAGCCTTTGGTCATCTAATCAAGACCCTGACAGTCAGGAAGAGACCACGTCGCATGGACTCCACGGTGATGTAGTCAGTTTTAGGAAGAGACCAAGTCCCATTGACTCCACAGTGGTGCGGTCAGTGTCAGGAAAAGACCAAGTCCCATAGACTCCACAGTGATGAGGTCAGTCTCAGGAAGAGACCAAGTCCCATAGACGCCACAGTGATATGGTCAGTATCGTGAAGCGACCAAGTCCCATAGACTCCACAGTGATGAGGTCAGTATTAGGAAGAGACCAAGTCACATAGACTCCAAAGTGATGAGGTCAGTATTAGGAAGAGACCAAGTCCCATAGACTCCACAGTGATGTGGTCAGTATCGTGAAGAGACCAAATCCCATAGACTCCACAGTGATGTGGTCAGTATTAGGAAGAGACCAAATCCCATAGACGAACCCTGCTGTGGGAATGTGAAGTCAAGGATCATCACAATTTGTTGACTTGAGTTCACGGAACAACAGGTGTCCAATCTATTATCCTTCTGTAGGTAACGGCGAGAGCTGGAACCGTACCCGCGCCCGACCGCTCTCATGTCATGTAACTAACTAACCTCGTAACCGTTACACCACCACGTCCGCTGATGACAACTGTAACAGGAAGTGACGTTGTTCACAACCTAACAATATACGACTGTCTAGAGATCCAGCCAGTGTGGACCCCAGTAGGACAGATCTTGTTTAGTCTGCGGAACTGGAGAAGTTTGTTTCCTATCCTTTACAGGACGTCAAAGGCAACCCCAGCATATTTGTACTGTTAATGATTTCCTGACAAGTTTACGTTCAACTGGAGAAGGTCATAATTAATGGCAAGCATGTGACACCACAAGTCAGGGATGAAGCTTTCTGAGGTCGTTGAAGCAACAACATCGAGGAGTCGGTGAGGGACAGAGACCTAGACTTGATACACGAGGCAGCAACAACTTCGAGGAGTCACTGGGGGACAGAGAACTAGATGAAACACACAAGACAGCAACAATATGAAGGAGTCATTTAGGGATAGAGAACTAGGCTTGACACAAGCTGAAGAAACGACACCGAGGTAAATCAACAGATTTGAAACTAGAAGCCCTTGACACGGCTGTCTGGAGAAAACCTCTTATCACAACGCCCTTGGTTATTCATAATGGTGTTCTTGTAAAACCGACACCTCGTATATCTTTTTGTCCACTTATCTTCGCACTTAAACCACTTCGTTTGACAGTCATACTTGTAGAATATTGAATGTCCGTATTTTCTTGTTCTTAATCCAAAGTTTCTTAAGAATTGTTCTTTAACACTTACGTCTAAAATCTCGTTTTACTTGTTTACACTTTACACAACTTCTTCTTTCGTTCGCTTGAAATGTGTCTATATCTACAATGTTGTCTCTTTATGAACTTCAATGTCTTATTTAGTTCACTCAGTGGTCCATAGAGTTTATCTTCCACTGTTGTCTCTCTAGGCCAGAAGGTTTGCCTAGATATGTTGTATTTTGGGCAGTCTTGGAGTATGTGTTCTACTGTCTGCGACGCCAATCCACATGTGCACATGGTTGATTCGCCAATCTTAAATTCTGTATACATGTGGTTGCGTAATCTATTGTGCCTGTTCTGAGGCGCAGAATAATTATTTGTTTTTGTTTTTGTTCATAAAATGGTAATCATCATTAACTGGTGTTGGTGGCTTTCTGTATCATCTTACACGAAAACCACGAGTCTTAGAAATCTTGAAAACACAAAAACCTAACACATAATTGGCAAAACAATAGATACAAATATTACAAGAAAACAACTAATGACAAAACAGATATGTAATTTAATATACAAATGTAACACATATTCAGCTCTGTAGTTGTCAAATAACAATACAAGAAAGCTGACCATAGAATTATCAATTATTTCGGAACCCTACAGGCCATAAGACAGCACAAACATAAATTCATAAGTATTGATTGGGTTCATAGAAGTAGACGCATTTTGCAGAGACTAGACGACACACTCGACATGGTAAAACTGAAAGCTACAGCAACCATGGATTTCATTGTTTGTGTTGTCTTGTTTGTCCTCTGACAAAACTCGTGGTTGAGAGGGGACAAACACATTTTCAGACAATCTCTTAGTAGTTGGGACTGTGATTTATGTTTATACTTGCAATCATCATGTTAGTTATACGTTGGAGTATCCCTATTGCACTCCGGACATGACTATGGGTGCTCAGACACCCCACCCCCAACATATGCATCAGTATTTGGCAGATAATTGTGCCAGTTCTGTGTTGGTTGACAAGGCCCCTCATTCTCCTGACCTGCCTCTCGTGTCTGGCCGTGCCCATTCTGATTCTCCAAGTCTCTCATTCTGGACAATGTGGATTCACTGACCTCAAAGTAATCATCATGTTCCTCCAGGATTGTGAAAGCTACACATATAGATAATGATGGCGATGATGATCAACCGATTTGTGACCCCAATGTCCTACTCTCTTCCCCCAACGATATTTGTCACTTCAGTGTCATGGACAGAACGAACACTTATACTGCACAAACTACACTGCACCGTACAGACTCTAGGTATGAGATCAACAACAAACTGGCGGAGCTCTTCATTATCGAAACATGCCACTTTTAATGTTCACACGGGCGACATCTCATATCTTCCACATCATGAATTATAATATGAACTCACATTAAGTAACCATCAGTAAAAGGTCGAGCCATTCTGGCTGCCGCAGACCCTATCTGGGATCAAGGCCCACGTGGACAGTTTAATGATTGGCTCCAGACTGCCCAATCTTCTCAAACACTTTGGCTCGCCTACTCTAGCTCAGTGTTTTCATACATTCCTCGTGAACCAGCCATTTCTCATTCTGCATGCAATCTCCACTTCTCGCTCTAATTTTTTTTTTCGCATATCCTTTACAGAAAATCGCTGTCAACATCAGCATCTTTCACCTGTATGTTGATTTCTTGGCAAGATTACGCTCAGTAGTTTGCCATTGCTTTCTGAGCGACCGGCTCACATACCCCGTAAGTTACCGACGCGCAGAGAGCCGTTACCGATTCTCGCGCAACACCACATTACCTACGAGAGTATACGAGATTACGGAGAAAGTCGTGTAACCGCAAGACCAGGGAGCCAGCCGCTCTAACTAACCTGATCCTAACTTGGCAAGATTCTGATAATGCATGATCATCATAAGCATCATTTGCCATGCCGATAAGCGGTCATCTTTCTCTATCTCACACAATTACCAGACTCGTGGATCAGCTCTGTGGTTTCCTCCCTGTTATACCTTGTTATCAAGCCATCCAGGTATTTACCTCTCTGCTTTCCCCTTGTTCTCTTCCCCTCAATCTTGCCAATTGTCACCAAATTCTCCAGTTCATTTCTTCTCATAACGTGCCAATACATATTCGACTGTCTACGTCTAATTTCACTAATCAGTTTATGGTTTTCATTTGTTTCTTGTAGGATTTGGTCATTGGTTTTTCTGTCTGCCCATTGTAATCTTTGTATTTTCTTCAGAAACCACACTTCACTTCCATTATATGTTTTTCAGCTTGTCTGCTCATTGCCCAAGTTTCACATCCACAGAAGAGTACAACTTCTATGTATCACTTCAATAATCTTTTTCTCATTGCAACTGACATTTTGTTGTTGCTTAGTATGATTTCCATCTTGCAAACGGCTGCCTTCGCCATGGCGATTCTGGGTTCTATTCTCGCCAATACGAAAACACGTGACCTCTAATCTCTACTTCTATTGGTGCCAGTTTTCTGCTCCACTCACCTGCAGACGTCATCATGAACACACGACAGACAGCAGACGTCAGCTTCACTGATTCTGCGCCAAACCAAAAGTAGGACTGGGCCAAATATTGTGCACAATCAAATGAACAATTATTATAATGTAAATTTCCATTCACTGGGCATTGAAATTTCGGAAGATACCACGAAACAAAACAAATAAGACGATGACCCTATTATTGACAATATATCGTCCTACACTCCAAATGGGAGGTCACATTTGGCGATATATTATCCCTCTGCACTGATTTAGTTACGCCTGCTGGCATCTCCAGATTGTTTGTCCCAACATGGAACGGGTGGGAGTCAGCATGGCAGAATGGATAAGAGCGCTCGTTCTTAAACTTCCGATGTGCCGATGCCGAAGTAGCGGGTTCAACCCCTACACCGTTTCAGTTGTACTAAAATTTTTGACTTACCGTCCTTGACTTGGGGGAGTAAATTACAAGTACCTCTGAAGTCGGAGTGGGTTCGCCTGATAGCGAGGGACACTACTAATAGGGAAAAGCGAATCCACACGCAAAATTTAGTCCATCACTACTATAAATAGTGTGTATAAACTACGTTTGAGTTCAAAGCGAGCGATTGCCAAAAAAAAAAAAATACACTTGTCAGCTAGGCTAAAATGATGACTTAGAGTCCTAGCCAGTTTTGTTGGAAACGACAGAGCTGATCGATTGGCTAAGGAAGGAGCACAAGAAGAACAACCTGATGTGCCCATTACATACCACCAAAAGAAAAGAATGATCAAATCAGTCAGAAGGCCACGAAACCCTACTCAAGACGACTACCACGGTATGGACAGACCAGAACAGGCCATTATTCTGCGCCTCAGAACAGGACACAATAGATTACGCAACCACATGTATTCAAAATTCAAGATTGGTGAAACAGCCATGTGCACATGTGGTTTGCGTCGCAGTCAGCAGAGCACATACTCCAGGACTGCCCAAACTACAACATATGCAGGCGAACCTTCTGGCCTAGAGAGACGACAGTGGAAGATAAACTCTGTCTGTCTGTCTGTCTGTCTGTCTGTCTGTCTGTCTGGCCCGGCCCGGCTTCGCCCAGACCCTGGTGGGGAGCATCTCATTTAATTCTTATAAGTAGTCATATAAGCTCCCGTTCCCGTTCCCGACTATCTACTGTCTGTCTGTCTATTATTAGAAAGAGCACTTGAAAGATATTTACATCTTCCCCCAACAATTAACTTCGGTAAATGGAGCGTCTTATTTAATTCATATTCGGCCCCTGCTCCCATTCCCATTCCCAAAAAAGACGACCCGGCCCGGCTTCGCCCAGGCCCTGGTGGGGAGCATATCATTTAATTCATATTCGGCGGAGGGAGGAGGAGGGAGGAGGAGGAGACAGGAGTATGAGGGAGGAGGAGGAGGGAGGAGGATGAGGGAGGAGGAGGGAGGCGGAGGAGGAGAGAGTAGGAGGAGGGAGGAGGAGGGAGGAGGAGGAGGGGGAGGAGGGAGAGGGAGGTGGAGGGAGAAGGAGGGAGGAGGTAGAGGGAGGAGAAGGAGAGAGGAGGAGGGAAGAAGAGGGAGGAGGAGGGAGGAGGAGGGGGAGGAGGGAGAGGGAGGTGGAGGGAGAAGGAGGGAGGAGGTAGAGGGAGGAGAAGGAGAGAGGAGGAGGGAGGAAGAGGGAGGAGGAGGGAGGAGGAGGGATGAGGGGGAGGAGGTGAGGAGGAGGGAGGAGGAGGGATGAGGGGGAGAAGAAGGAGGCGGAGGAGGGGGAGGCGGAGGAGGCGGCGGAGGAGGAGGGAGGAGGAGAGCGAGGAGGGAGGAAGAGGGAGGAGGAGGAGGTAGAGGGGGAGGAGGAGGGGAGGAGGAGGGTAGGAGGAGGAGGGGGAGGAGGATTATAACGCATATGCCTGTAGATAACTGCAGCGAAAAGGTCCACCTATTTGAGAAATATGCAACAATTTTACATATATAGCAATTCTATTAGAAGTTATGTCCCCTCGCTATATATACATTATAATGTAAATTAAATATTAAATAATAATAAGAAAACATGTTTGTTCACTAAAAAAAACTATGACAGTTGGCAGCACGGGAATGATTAGAAGACATGTAGAAAATTTCATCTCAATCGGATGGACCGTTCGCGAACGCATAAAGGACACACATACAGACAGACAGACAGACGGAGATTCTCTTTTATATATATATAGATTTCAGGCGAACGAAAGAAGAAGACGAAGAAGTCCTTGACTTCGGGGCGTCAATTGCAAGTACCTCTGTAGTCGGAGTGGGTTCCACAACCCTATGTGGATTTGCTAGACAATTTTACGTTCAGTAGTCATTCCCGGACGCGGGACATCTTGCTTATGACCGAGACATTTTCCGAAAGGTTGTTATGGGAGCAAGCTTCTGCAAAGGACATGCTACTGAATGAAAGAATGAATGAATCATTTTCTACTCTGGTAGGCTGGACTAAAACGTTGCCTGCTCGTTCAGGAAGCAGTGAAAACTACTGAACGTAAACATGCCTAGAAATCCCACCTGGGCTTGGAGTTGATCCAAACTTTCTGCAAAGGACATTGCTACAACAGTAGTTTGCCATTACTTTCTGAATGAGAAGTCGAAACTGAAGTCCATCTATACATCAACATAGACATTCAAAGTTGTAGTAACTACAGCTTTCAATTTTCACGCCGTTTAAGGTGACCTCTACCCTAATCTCCACTGCTTTATTCCACTTCTATGAGCTCAAATCAATACCCGTGAATGGTTTACGTGCAAGAAAACTGAACTCTTGCTGACCCCCAGGTGGCGCCACTACATGAATGTCGACATTTGATTGGACAGTGGCTCGTCATAAGCAAAACACGTCTGCTCGGACCGACAAGGGTACTTTTGTGTTTGTGTCCGTCCCTCTGACATTTTATCCACATTTTAATCAACCTGGAGCCCTATCATAGTTTTATTTCCACCACGGACCAGTGAGAAGTCTAGTAAAGCCTGGATTTGTTCAGTCACGAAACGTTTCCTGTTGGTTCTTTCTAGAAGGACTGACTGTCATGGCGGTCTGAGGTCTATTTTTGTATTTTGCGTAGTCTTTGTTGCAAGTCTCAGTGTTTCTGCAGCAAGGTTAACCAGCTGGGGCACATTTTCACGTCATTTTGAATAAGTAATATATAAGACATGTCCTTAAATATATATATGTTTTGTTTGTAACTCTCATAGACTGAATAAAACGTCGCTGATGAACTCAAGAAATCAAAACATTAAGTCGACACGTCTGTAATTTCGTTTTCTAATTTATTTTGTAAATAGACATGTTGTTAAATATGTTATTAAAGAAGGATTTGTAGAATAAGCTGATTAACAATGTCAATAGATAATTATATAAACGTAAATTGATCGATAGGCATCAGAGAGGTATGTAACAGTAGTCAGTACAGCCAGGAAACCGTAATTAGTATATAATTATAAATACTGTTTTCGTTTTCCTTGTCCCCTGACCTGACTTCCGTTTAGTGAGGAGAGTCAAATTATCACAGGTTCAAGTAACGTTGTTACATCGGCATGGTGAGTAGGAGTAGATGACATTGACTTTTGAGTCACTGACTGAGTCAGTTGTATGACTTTTTCATGTTCCTCACTAGGATTCTGAACTGAGTTCATTTGTATAGTTTCGTTAACTTCTATGGCATTTGCTTGTAAAGTGAATGATAAACACTTACTTTAACTTTATGCTAAGTTATGTTAATTATTATTAGTTACTAATTACAGAAACATTCTATCCATACCCTGACATTAGTATATATATGTTTTAAATATAGTGGTAATTTCTACATTAAACCTTTCTATCACCTTTAGTCACACTTTGAGACCTCCATTAATGGTACAGCCTCAGTAATTGCAGTAGGTTCGATCATGATTTTAAAGTTCAGTATTTACTTATAAGACCAGCACAGATAGATAAGCCTTGAAAAACCAAATCAAATCTAATGGTACCTCAATGGTGCCTGTATTTCAATTCTAAGTGGAGATATTCACATTTGAGTGTAGGTGTCTGGGGCTAAAAATTTGTCATGAATCCCGTAATTTTGGAACTCTTCAGTGTGTCTCGTTATCTCCACGCTGCTGGTCCATGCTAGATTGTCTCAAATGGGTCATTAATGGATATGACAACTGACTTCAAAAATATGTTCCATCATGTTAAATGATCAAAAAATCTTAAAAGTATACAGATAAATTATTAGTAATCTTTATACTTGTATTCTCTTTAACTTTAGTAGTTCAAATTGCATGTTTTGAGTCCAGTCAGATCGATATTCGCGTCAGCCGCCATCTTGAATTTCCATTCACAAAGACCAAACATGTCGGCAGAAATAATTTGTTTCTACCACATATAAAGCGATGAAATTCACCATATATATGTAAAAATGGGTGTAAAATTTGAATATTCATATAAAAATATCTTAAAATTAAATAAACAAGTTCTAGAAAATGAAATTACTCTTTGCCAAATAATTAAATTTATTTAAAAGTTTTATTGTCACATGATATTTGAATGAATGAATGACATCGTAATCATGAATGGTCTTTACATAGCCATTTTTGGGGACACAATGGATCATTCCAGGGTGGCACGGTATAGCGCTTCCATTTTCTGATCGGGTCGCAGCCCTATCAAACCTGCTAGTAATTGGTGTTATTAACACTGTTAATAAAATTATGGGAGAGTTTATACGGACTTGAGTCCGAATAGACAGAGTAGTTTATACGGACTTGAGTCCGTATTGAGTCCGTAGTTTATACGGAGCTGGGTATAGCTGAAGTATGAAGCTGTTTAAATATCAAGAATAATTTTCCAGATTGGTATCCCCAATGTGTCCCCTTGCGAGTTAAAGAATTGTTAACTTGCGTTTCTGTACACTTACTGTTTAGGCCTACTACAGGCTTCCATCTTTGTTGACATTACCGCCCTACTATTTCCTGCTATTGATGTCCTCATAATTCCGGTCCAAGCTGACAGTAATATGCGTCGCCTCAGAAAGACATGATTAGGCAATTCAAACACCAGGCTTCCGACTTACTGGCCTGATGAATTAACAAATAAACAAGGAAATGCTACGCACATAAAGTGCAGGAAAACCTGGTATATGTGAAGCAGGTTGAAAAGAGAGAGGGGGGAGATAGGTAACGAAGATAGTGTGAGAGACAGTGATACGAGAAAAATGTGTTGAAAGACATAAGAAAGTGATAAAGACAAGTGAGAGAAAGAGGGAGGGATATATATATATATATATATATATATATATATATATATATATATATATATATATATATATAGAGAGAGAGAGAGAGAGAGAACTCGTGTTCGGTTGGCTAAGCACCTTTCCCAAGACAACAAAAGTAGAGGACAGATAAGAACAGAAAGACAAGTGTGCAGGTTCTTGTGCAGCAAGATAAAGACACATGTAACCAACACAAAACACAAAAACCCTAGGAAACACTGTTTGCTGCCAAAAGCGAGATCATCAGACCAGCACTGGTTGATACCAACTTATTTGTTCTTCATTTACCAGGTATCTGTTATGTGGTTACTTCAATTAGCGAGTAGGACAGAGTGGGACAGGTCGGGAGAGAACATACCGGGCACTGCTCTTGCTGAGGCCTCGCTTGATACCGATGTTGTCTGTCTAAATGATGGGACACCAACTAGGCAGGCAATGAGACTGGGGGACCCTGACACCGCCATCGACCTGGCGCTTGTATCACAAGAGGCGGCATCCACAAAATGGAGTGTCCTTGGGGATTGTAGAAGCGACCACCTGCCCCGCTCTGTACTGGTACCTAAGCCTAGTACAGTCAGGGCTATAGACCAAGCCATGTGAGAAAACCCGGGTCAAGGAGGTCTTTCTGGTGACTGCCGAGTCCATCAACGATGAATGGTGGTATTTACTATTTGTGGATGCATTTGTAAAGAAAAGAACAAATGCATCCATACTTCAAGAGTTGAATATTGAAGAAGGTTGGCTATTAAAGATGAATTTTGTGTTGACATTCTGACGGCGGCATTAGTGCACAGTGTACCTGTGCGGGCTGATTGCCGAGACTCCTGTCTGTTCCACTTTTCACATTGGACAGTGGGAAGCATTTTGTGTGATATTCGCTGACACCGGAACAGAGCAAAAATGGGGATGACGCGTTTGGAAATGGGGATGACGCGATGAAGTTGGAACCTAACTAACTACGGTAACTAACTAACAGTCAGGGCTATAGGAGCCCGCGAAGCATTCAGTTATGATTACTCTTCGCTCTTGGGGTGCCGTCGATCACAGAGACGGTCTAAACCAGCAGGAAAACCACACATTTCCTAGTGCCAAGACAGCACTTCTTGTTTGTTATATTCTGATTGTAATATCGCCACCCACCTCCCCACCTGTCTATGTTGCTTCCTAAATGGGTGTATGATTCCATGCTTAAGTTGCATTATTTTGTTTCCAAACAAATTTTTATCCATAATTGTGACTTAACAATTTTAATTCAATTATAATAACCCATGATGCTCTGTGAAGAGTCCATGTTCCATGTCTAGGGTTAGCTGTTGGTTTCAGTCTAATTAATTTAATTTTGTTGCGTATCCCTTACGGGACGTTGCAGTCAACACCAGCATTTTCAGCTGCTGTTGATGTACTAGGCAAGTATTACGTTCAGTAGTTTGCCATTGCTTTCTGAACGACCGGCCCCTATACCTTTTTCGAAAAAACCAGCACCGCCGTGTTTCGAACCCGGGTATATGGGCTCACAAACCGCGTAATAAAGATAACAAAGCATGTCTGCCCCACCCCTGTTATTTAAAACAAATGTTCTCTCTCACGGAGAACTCATTTCATTCCTTTATATGTGATGCCTTTATAAATTAACGATCGATGGATTCCCGTAATGACATCTATTTCCAAAGCGATTTTCTATCGTCATAAAAAAAAAAAAAATTGTCTCGCTGGTGAGGAATCGAACCTCAGTCTCCCGCGTGACAAGCGGAAATGCTTACCACTAAGCTACTGAAAACACAATGAAAACTTTACAAAAATGTGTAATATAGTCAAACACATGTCGATGACGCAGTTCACGTGACCAGCCGGGGTTTCCGGAAAAAACGGACCGGAAAAAATGAAGTGGAGTCCGAATAGACAGAGTAGTTTATACGGACTTGAGTCCGTATAAACACTTTCTAAAATTATTGTATGTGTGTTTTGAATGAAAATAGCGATTTTGAGCAAGATAGCCATTTAACTGATTTTTTACTCCTCTGAGTACATTTACTACTGCTAATAATAGACATGTTTTCGTAAAATTCCTAGAAAATAGCCCTGGGGTTGAATGCAACTTCCTGCAAAGGACATGCAACTTTTTTTTACTCTTGAGTTACAAGCCTTAGTAAAGTTGTTTTATGTTTATTCCAAACACCTTTTGTGGCTGTTTTTCCACATGTATGTCACTATAGTGAATCGTAAATTCTTTACTGATAAAATTAGCACCACTGGATAGCCACAGAAAAATGTAGTGATACCACATTAAAATCAAACGTCATTTATAAGCAGGGGTATTAATTTTGGTGAATTAGTGTCAGATCTTTAAATATATAAACCAAAACGGAGTGACTATTCGCAATGGAATTGCGAATATAAATAAATTATATTCGCAAGCGGAGTAGGTCACGTGATTATTCCTATGCGTGTGTCCACATGAGAATATTTTGTCGATCTGTTAACGTGTCCTCTGTAGCATAGTGGATAGTGTTTCCGCCTGGTACACGGGGGCTCCAGGTTCGATTCCCAAATGGGGAGACGTTTTTTTTTCCTCCCATTTTCAGGACTTAGGTGACACCAATGCTTGTCTGATGATTTCGTTTTAGGCATATGTTTTGTACGGATTTTGTGTATTAGGTGTTGTTAATCTTGCTCCGCAAGAACCTGCACACTTGTCTTTCTGTTCTTATCTGACCGCTACTTTTGTTGTCTTGGGAAAGGAGCTTAGCCACCCGAACACGAGTTCTCTCTCTCTCTCTCTCTCTCTCTCTCTCTCTCTTTCTCTCTCTCTCTTTCTCTCTCTCTCTCTCTCTTTCTCTCTCTCTCTCTCTCTCTCTCTCTCTCTCTCTCTCTCTCTCTCTCTCTCTCTCTCTCTCTGTCTGTCTCGATCTCCCACCTCTATCTCTCTCCTCTCTCTCTTTTCCACCTGCTTCAGATATACCGGGTTTTCCTGCACTTTATAATATGCGTAGCATTTCATTTTCCTTGTTTATTTAATAATTAATGAGGCCAGTCAATCAAAAGCCTGGTGTTTGAATTGCCTAATCATGTCTTGCTGTGGCGAAGCATATTACTGTCAGCTTGGACCAGAAGAGAGTCACTCAGATAGGATGCAATGGAGGCCATAGAAAGTGTCAAATCGAGAGAATCATCACTGCTGCGATATTATCAGGACATAAATAGTAGGACGGTAACGTAAACAAACATGGATGCCTGGTAACAGTAAGTGTACAGAAATGAAAGTTAACAATTCTTGAACTCGCCTGGTGATAGAATTATTTGTAGAGATCGTTATTTGTATTGGGGATACCTGTTCTGAACAATTATTCTTGATATTTAAACAGGACTAACGTAATGTAAAAATAAAACGGGATGCCAAAAGAACGGACAGAATTAAGAAGAAGAGTCATTCATTAAAAATTACGGAAAAATCGGCAGAATTAAACTCGCAACAGTGAACATTCCTATTTAAATTAACCACCTTCTTAGACTTCTTAATGGCCCAAACTAAAATTGACTAGTGAGCAGACGATGTGACATGTTTGTTACTTCCCGCAATTCCATTGCGAATACAATTTTTTTATATTTGCAATTCCATTGCGAATATAATTTTTTTATATTTGCAATCCCATTGCGAATAGTGCCTCCAAAATACCTGATTGCAAGTGTGTGTCAGGTTGTATCCGTGTTGATGGATGATAACCTACCCCAGCTGGCATTGCACGTCTCGAAATAGAAAATCAAGAATGATCTTTGCACTCAGGTCATTCCCACACATGCACAGTCCCTTTTATCAGTAGCCAACAAATCCCACGCAGATGGTACCATTGATAGCCTGATTCAACATCCGCTCCTGTTTGTTCTCTACTTGTCGTCGACTTGACCCTCTGCTCACAGCCTGCTGAATCAGCATCTCCAGATATAGGTCTTTGTTTTGCTGCACTTTCCACTGGATCCCAGCAGCCTGCTGAATCAGTTTCTCCAGATATGGGTCTTGTCTATTTAGCTGCACTTTCCACTCGACCCTAGAGAACTCGCTACATCAGCCTGGTCATCATGTAACTCACTGCTTGAAGGAGCAGCAGCAGCCAGTCTATCAGCCTGTTCATTTCCTTACACACCTGCATGCAGAAAATCCATGATCTGCTCTTAACTTACATGATGATGATGTCTGTGGAGATATTGCAACTGTTCTGTGATGCTTTCTTATTGCTAGTGATATAAACAGTACAGCTACTATTATGATATAAATAGCAATTTATAGTGATTATGTTTATATTGTAAACCCAGTCACAGGATTATTTCTTCAACTTCTGAGCTTACAAATTGTTACTAACATGATTTAGTTTCACTTTGATTGCCTGTTACTATCTGAGCATTTTTAGGGAGGCTAAGTCAGAGACAACTCTCAGAAAGAGGCAGTTTTAATTTGTTGGCCGCATTATGAGAAAACAAACATGCTGTGACAACTGGTAAATAGAGGAAGGCAGTGACAGACAATTCTTGAGTCTTGTGTCATGCACGAGGAGTCTGTGTATGAATTGATTGCTGCATTCCATTGGAGACAGCAAGATGTGAAGAATGATTGCCCACACCAATTGTAAGGCACTTTATGATGATGTTACTAAATGCAAGTCTGTACAAACATCAGGAAGCAGATTATTGAAAATATACATGAGCATATTGATAGTAGCCGGTCTCCCTGGCGTAGGAGTTAAGGATGTTGTTCGTAATCTCATATACTCTTACGAAACGCAGCTGTGTGTGAATCCAAACGCAGCTGTGTGTGAATCGGCAGCTGATTGTGCCACGTTGGTTACTTACGGGGATATGTGGGCCGGTCGTTCAGAAAGCAATGGCAAACTACTGAACGTAAAAACTTGCCAAGACATCAACAGCAGCTGAAAAATGCTGCTATTGACTGCAATGTCCTGTAAAAGGCATGCGGAAAAAAAATATTGAAAGTTAATACTTTTCACAGATTTTGTGTAATTGGATGAAATAAGCATCTTATAAAAGAATATGCATTAATCTTTTAAGTTGTTGCATCAGCGACAATTGTGCTGTCTTTGAGAAAGAAAATGGGAGGACTATTAATTGAGAGGAGGTATCGAGAGAGAGGAATAAATGCTGGGTATTGTGTGAAGCAAGTACTAAGGAAGAGTGAAGTAATCTGTTCACCTGTAATTACAAAGAAATTACAAACATGCATTTATTGATGCCTACATAGAATAAGACTAAAATGGTTTGATATAATCAACCAATATTGAGCTCTTGTAGAGATGTAATCAAATTCCAGTGAATCCAGAAGTGAGAGAAAATGCTGGTTCTGGACAAGACACACATTGAGAATGCATGTTAATAGGTTAGAAAGTTCTCTCCTGGAACCCACAGCACACCAGAAATTGAAGTTCTAAAACACGTTGAGAAAAGGGATAGAGCTGAATAAGGGAAGGACACAGGCCTATGCTCCATTGGGGATAAAAGACAGAAGTAACCCCAAGGCAATTTGGGATTATGCTAAGTAGCCCATATTAGTCGCCCATAATGCTCTGTTCCTGTGCTAGTGAATATTACACAAACTGCTCCTCTCTACCCCATGTGAAAAGTGGAAACAGTCTCGAACAGCCCGCAAAGGTATATTATGCATAATGGTGCTGCCAGAATGCCAACACAAAAGTCCGCCATGAAAAATACAGTTCATCATCGATGGAAGCGGCAGTCACTAGGAAAACCAGCAGCCACACATTCATTACTGCATAAGGCAAACCCAGTTAGTTTAGCATCTGGCCGGCCACCATTTTTTCTCAACATGCAGTTCACAACAAAAACAACCGCGGACAAATGTAAAAGCACTCCACACAAAATCCACAGCTCATTTGCGCTCCACGCACTTAACTCCGTAGCTGGGCGACGCAATCATAGCCCACATTGTCGCTGCCGAAATGGTCGCTGTGGGGGTAATGTGGGCTGTGTCATTCTAACTGCCTTCACTTGTCCCACACCTCTCCGCCCTTCTCCTATTGGGGTATAGGTCTTCAACCAACACTCTAAGCCATCCTATTGTTAGCTATCCCATGCAGCTCTGTTCATGTCCTTCTCATATTAATTACTCTCTTCTCCGTTTGTTTTTATATTCCTCTATTTCTATTTTGAAAATGGTTGCTTTGCTAACCTAGTGCCTTTGATATGATCTGACATTCTCTAAATCTGTTACTTCCCCAGCCCGTAGCAAAGACAAGATACGCGTTTCGGCATTAGCAGTCCTGTTATGTTTTGGCATTAGCAGTCTTGTAATTTCTGTTGTCTGCAATCTCTATTTTAGTATTGGCAATCCTGCAGCCTGTTTCGCGTTAGCAATTCTTCATCCTGTATTTTATAATTAGTAGTCCTGCAACCTGTGTTTTATAATTATCAATCCAGCAACCTCATCTCCATGTTTTGATGAGAATTTTAATTGGGTGGGGTGGGTGGAGAGGAGTCACTGCTTAAAGGTTGTAATGTTCACCTCTGGGTCCGAAGCAACAAGGTTTGATCTCAGCATCACGCTGGGAGTGTTTCCAAGAACCGTTGGTATCTAAAGATAACACATGTTCCCCTGATCTCTTGGGTAGTGAAATCGGATACCAAGTTTTCTTAGATAAGGGTGGAGGAAAAAACAGGAGCTCCCGTGTGCATATTGTACACATAAAAACACCCACAGCATTTGGAACTCTCAAAGAGTAGGCTGTAAAGTGGCTGCCCTGGCAAAATTGTTCGGAAGTAAAACCTACCCATGGGTAGATGAGACCTTGGTGGAATCTGTCTAGAGGATGTAAAAGATAACATTGGGTGGAATCTGTCTAGAGCAGTGGTTCTCAACCTTTTTTGGCCCGTGCACCCCTTTACCATATATTCAGAACGTCATTCCCCGCTTTCGTATTTCCTCCCTATGAATTCCCCCCCCCCCCTTTTTATACTGTATGCGTAAAAATGGAAGCTAAATTTAACAGCACATACTAAAACAAGTCTAGACGTCTATAAAATGTAATTTGCAGGACGAATTTCATGAGAGCGAGAACTACAGAACTATAAAGTATGGAGGGAAAAACAATATCAAGTTATCGGTTCTTGTATTAACATGATCTTGAAATCTTAATTCCCCTCCTGGAAACCCTAAAAATCCCCACCCCAGTTGACAACTACTGGTATAGAGAAAGTAAAAGATGAGACCTTGGGTGGAATCTGTCTGTTTTTTGTTTTTTTTTGCATATCCTTCACAGGACATCGCTGTCAACACCAGCATCTTTCAGCTGTATGTTGATTTCTTGGCAAGATTACGCTCAATAGTTTGCCATTGCTTTCTGAGCGGCCGGCTCACATACCCCGTAAGTTACCGATGTGATTCAAACCACTGCTGATTCTCACCATCATCACGTCACCTGACGAGAGTATACGAGATTACGGAGAAAAGTCATAACCTCTAAGCCACGAAGCCGGCATGGAATCTGTCTAGAGGAAGTAAAAGATATCTTGGGTGGAATCTGTCTAGAGGAAGTATGAGACCATGGGTGGAATCTATCTAGAGGAACTAAAAGATGAGACCTTGGGTAGAATCTGTCTAGAGAAAGTGAAAGATGAGACCTTGGGTGGAATCTGTCTAGAGGAAGTAAGACGAAAGCATGGGTGGAATCTGTCTAGAGCAGTGGTTCTCAACCTTCTTTGGCCCGTGCCCCCTTCACCATATTTTCAGAACGTCATTTCTCCCCTTTCGTATTTCCTACCTAAAGATTTGGCCCTTGCCCCCCTTCACATTTTCAGAACGTCATTCCCCCTTTCGTATTCCCTACCTAACACACCCCCCCCCCCCCCCCCCTTACACAGATACGTAATAATGGAAGCTAAATTTAATAGCACATACTAAAACAAGTCTAGACGTCCACATAAAACATGATTTGTGGGTCTACTTACTTTGTAAATTGAATTTTAGAAGGGTGAGACGTACAGACCCATACAGTATCAAGGGAAGGACAATATCAAGTAATCGGTTCTTGTATTAACGCGATCTTGAAATAATCTTATTAATCCTAATTCCCGGGGGAATTCCCCAATAGTCTAGAGGAAGTAAAAGATGAGACCTTGGGTGGAATCTATCTAGAGGAAGTAAAAGATAAGACCTTGGGTGGAATCTGTTTAGAGGAAGTAAAAGATAAGACCTTGGGTGGAATCTGTTTAGAGGAAGTAAAAGATGAGACCTTGGGTGGAATCTGTTTAGAGGAAGTAAAAGATGAGACCTTGGGTGGAATCTGTCTAGAGGAAGTAAAGTATGAGACCTTGGGTGGAATCTGTCTAGAGGAAGTAAGAGACCTTGGGTGGAATCTGTCTAGAGGAATTAAGTATGAGACCTTGGGTGGAATCTGTCTAGAGGAAGTAAGAGACCTTGGGTGGAATCTGTCTAGAGGAAGTAAGAGACCTTGGGTGGAATCTGTCTAGAGGAAGTAAAGTATGAGACCTTGGGTGGAATCTGTCTAGAGGAAGTAAGAGACCTTGGGTGGAATCTGTCTAGAGGAAGTAAAGTATGAGACCTTGGGTGGAATCTGTCTAGAGGAAGTAAAGTATGAGACCTTGGGTGGAATCTGTCTAGAGGAAGTAAAGTATGAGACCTTGGGTGGAATCTGTCTAGAGGAAGTAAAGTATGAGACCTTGGGTGGAATCTGTCTAGAGGAAGTAAGAGACCTTGGGTGGAATCTGTCTAGAGGAAGTAAGAGACCTTGGGTGGAATCTGTCTAGAGGAATTAAGTATGAGACCTTGGGTGGAATCTGTCTAGAGGAAGTAAGAGACCTTGGGTGGAATCTGTCTAGAGGAAGTAAAGTATGAGACCTTGGGTGGAATCTGTCTAGAGGAAGTAAAGTATGAGACCTTGGGTGGAATCTGTCTAGAGGAAGTAAAGTATGAGACCTTGGGTGGAATCTGTCTAGAGGAAGTAAAGTATGAGACCTTGGGTGGAATCTGTCTAGAGGAAGTAAGAGACCTTGGGTGGAATCTGTCTAGAGGAAGTAAGAGACCTTGGGTGGAATCTGTCTAGAAGTAAGAGAACTTGGGCGGAATCTGTCTAGTGGAAGTAAGAGACGTTGGGTGGAATCTGTCTAGAGGAAGTAAGAGACCTTGGATGGAATCTTGTCTAGAGGAAGTAAAAGATGAGGCCTTAGGTGGAATCTGTCTAGAAGAAATAAACTTACACAAATGCATGCCCAAGTTGGACACATGCCATTTAAGCCACATAACTAGGTGTGGGCACTCTCCTTGAAAACATAATCAAGAAATCTGATTGACTGTTTTTTATTCTGTTTAAAGTCTGAGATGTTATCCTTGCATTTGTAAGACACATGTAGTGGTATTTTAGCCATCACACACAGTAATTCCTCCAACCACAGTTTCTAAGGGAGATATAATTAAACAACTGTGAATATTTCAACATGAGGTGAAATCTTACCAAAATATGGCATGTTTACTTGCTATAAATAGAAATGATGAAACCTGACTTGAGCATAACTTAACAAGAGAACATATTTTGAATACACAAACATTTGCTTTCGTTGTTGGAGGAACATTAACTTGTCATGTGTTGCTTGTACCTGCAGTAAAAGTTAAAAATATGCTTTATGGTTTTACAGAAAGGTTTTAAAAATAGTTTCTTTACAGGATGGTGTTAAAATATTATGGACTGGTTGTATATAATAAAACTATTTACTATATATTTGCAGAAATTTAACAATATTAGAGGCTTTAGTATTACAGGAGGGTTTTAATAGTGCTATTAATAATGCCATGGGTTTTGGTTTACATGTTACAGAGAATGTTGCAACATGTTGTTGTATAGAATGTTAACAATAGCAAAGTTGTACATTTACAAAAGTTTGTACAAAAGATTTGTCTTTCAGAAGAATGTTAATACCATGGGCTTTAGTTTACTGAAGAATGTTAATTCTGTGGATCGTTTTACTGAAGAATGTTAATTCTGTGGACTTAAGTTTTACAGAAGGTTAAATCCGTGGGTCTTACTTCCTCCTCCCCCTCCTCCTTCTCCCCCTCCTCCTCCTCCTCCTCCCCCCTCCTCCTCCAGGACATGCTGGGTACAGGCCCTCAAAGCTTTTAACTCCTTCAGTTCATTCCATGTCCACCCTATATTATCTCATTCTAAAGATTTTGGTCCGGACTCCTTGCAACTTTCACCTGATCTCGTCATACCTCTTCTGGAAGCTCCATCTTTCCTTTTTTTTTTTTTTTTTTGTGTGTGTTCGGCTGGGGTATTCATTTTTCTTGATCATTAAATAGTTTGTAGTTGGTTTGATTTGGCAACTAAAGTTGTATACAGGATGAAGACACCAGCCCAACCCTCCTGTGTAATCTCTTATGTCATGCTTGCATGACGGTTAGTGCTACTCTTTGCTATCTCTATTTTCCCCCAGCAACAGATGGGCGGAGTGTCCCCTCACTGTGCTGAAACTGTGATGGCATTTAACATAGCTTACAGGACTTTGTAAGCGTGGATTGTGTTGTCACATGCATCATCAGGTGCCTTGCTGGCTCTCAGGGGCAACCATGCTTCCACTTCTTGCGTTGTCCACCATCCTAGATCATGTTGTGTGCTGACTCCCTTCTATGCCATGAAACAAGGCTATCAGATTGTCTTCCCCTATCTTTCCACACATTTTTCCATTTGTCACGAGGTCCTCTTTCTGTGTGGTCATGATTCCTGTTTGATCCGTTGTAGTTTGTTTACATCTGACAATAAATATGTCGGCGTTAACTCTGACTTGTCATGGTTCTTCCACAGCTGTGCTGACACTGGAAATGCTCAACCCTACATCAGTTTTGGACTCGGAGTCCCAGCATCTGTCTTAATGCTAACTTCCGGCCGTGTGCATTGTCCACACTCAGGAACTGTTTGCCTCACAGAAGGAATCAATCTTGGCCTGGTGCCCCAATTACCTGCTACGGTGGCGACTCTCGACACCAGAAATTTCAGCTTGGACAAAGGAGGGACCCAATCTTGTAGGCTTAGCTTCTTCAAGCACTACCCACCACCAGTCTGTGGACACAGCATACACAAGGGGATCTGCAGACACAAGATCCAGCGACAGTTGTTAGAGTGCAAGAAACTACAAACTTGGGGAGGAACTTTACCCTCACACACATTTTTGTCTGTTCTCTTTCGGACTCCATCTCCTCAGTGAGATGAAAGCGGAGATAAATGCGGCAACGGAATTTCTGTCACGGATTTTCCTTGCTCATGACAACATAAAGAAGGAGAAGGTTGCAGAGTTCAGACAGCATCTGGGCATCCTGCTGGAAGAAAGGTTTCGTGATCATTGGCACGAGGGTTGCCCAACGAAAGGCCAGGCCTATCGTTGTATCCGCATCAACCCAGAGGAGTGTCTGGACCCTATCATAGAGAAAGTGTGCAGCGTGGTTGGTGTGAATGTTGAGGATTTCAATTTGCCCTTTGAGTTGACTTTGTGGGTTGACCCGACGGAGGTTGTCTGCAAGTGAGTATAATAATAATAATAATTGGCTGCATGTTTTTACTGATTTATTGTATGTAATTTATGATGAATTGTTGCTGCACTCAGGACCAGCTAATTACTTGGTTTTTTTCCAAAAGATTGCATCTTGTTAAAGAACCTGTTCCTGTTGCTAGCTGGTTAGTCAGACCCTTCCTCGCCTGCATTCGTTGTGACATGTCCCATACTCGACAGCCCCCATCCTCGCCTGCATTCGTTGTGACATGTCCCATACTCGACAACCCCCATCCTCGCTTGCATTCATTGTGACATGTCCCATACTCGACAGCCCACTCCCATTGAAATCAAGAGATTATCAACAGATAGATCATCATTCACCAAGTTGTCCTTTATTGCCCACAGTATACATCCTCCAACTGTCTTCAGTGTCCCAGTACTGGAGGCATAAAACCAGCATTTCATCAGCTATTGTTTTCATGCATTTCTGTGATATCAGGACCTACATCCACTGAGTTGCCAAAAGTTGACTTCAAGTGGCAGCCACTGCATCCATTTTGAACTTTCCGTTGCATAGACTTGGAGTCCACTTTTATAGGTTAAAATATAGGGAAACCATTTCAGTACCGCAGTGGCAGCCTCTATCTCCATTCACGAGTCACAGAACTCAAAGGACATTCTGTCTGGGTACATTAATGTAAATGTTTACATCCTGCAAAGGTGACCGTAAAAGCTGAACCATCTGAGCATTGATTACTGATGTTGGGCAGCTATTCATGGTGTTCAAGGCACACGTCTTTAGTACTGTGGGGAGACCGGGAAAGTTAACCCGGTCAACAAATGCCCGCAGAAGTCGGATGTGTCGACCTAACGGCACAAGAACGCAGTTCTGCTGTAAACATGCACAACGCAATCACGTCCGGAAAAAAAAAACTGGATGAACGCAGAAGAAGAAGAAGAAGAAGTACTGGGGGGAGTGAGTCCTTGTTGAGAAATTTATCAAGTATTGATTTGATTGTTGAGTAGTGGAATTTCTCCAAGTTACTCCATTTCTATGTCTTGTTGGAGGTAGTATTTTGTACATTATCAGTACAGTTTGTTGACTTTAGACACGGTTAACTTTCTTGTTTACTATTTGTGTTATTTTCACAATCTATTAATTGTGTATTTCATCTATTTACTTTACTTTCTTGTGTGTTTTATCTAGATGTTGGGTGTGCCTGTTGAATTAATTATTCTAAGGTTATAGCCTTGCACTATTTAATTAGACATTTGTCAGAATATAGATAAGTGCAGACAACAAATTCTGGTAATTGTGAAGGTAAAGTTCAGGCCTTGATGTTTGAGAATTCTGAGGATGATAGGTCTGACACGTGAGAAGCTCGTGGGGCTTTAACAGCTCATGTTGGAGAGAGAACTGTGAAGGAAGACCACAGTGCCTTGGCCTGAACATATAGTCTGACTGAAGGTCATGGCAGCAAGTAAAGCCGTTGACTCCTACCTCGTCTTCCAAAAACTATGCCTTATACCTTCCATCATGTTTTCCCCAAACCATTGTGACATTATAAATATGGCCACAAGTATAAGTTCCTGAGACATGGCATTGTATATGAATCAGGTTCATTCAGTATTCCGATCTTGTAGATTACCAGTTTCTGTCATGGTTCCCGATATTCTAAGAACTGTTCTGTATTACTAAAGACCCAGTTTTCCAGGTCTGGGTGTCACATCTGTCTGTTGTCACAGGAAACTCGCATGTTCTCAAACCTTTTTCTGCTGCTGTGCATAGGTTCTTCCCTTCTTCTGCTGTTATCCCCCGTTGGAGCATGAGGCCATCAACCAAACCATGCCTTGTCTTTTGCTATCTCTCTCTCTATGTCCTCTCAGTAATTTTCATCTCTGTCTGCAATTCCCTTCTCTGTGGGTTTTTAAGTCTCCCACTATTTCATTTGCCTTGTGGGTTACAGACAAGAGAGTGTCTAGTTATATTGTCCTCAGGTTGTCTGTGTGTGTCCTGTCTTGTGGGTTCCAGACAAGAGAGTGTCTAGTTATATTGTCCTCAGGTTCTCTGTGTGTGTCTGTCTAGTTATATTGTCCTCAGGTTGTCTCAGTGTGTGTCCTATCTTGTGAGTTCCAGACAAGAGTGTGTCCAGTTGTATTGTCCTCAGGTTCTCTGTGTGTGCCTGTCTAGTTATATTGTCCTCAGGTTCTCTGTGTGTACCTGTCTAGTTATATTGTCCTCAGGTTCTCTGTGTGTGCCTGTCTAGTTATATTGTCCTCAGGTTCTCTGTGTGTGCCTGTCTAGTTATATTGTCCTCAGGTTCTCTGTGTGTACCTGTCTAGTTATATTGTCCTCAGGTTCTCTGTGTGTGCCTGTCTAGTTATATTGTCCTCAGGTTCTCTGTGTGTACCTGTCTAGTTATATTGTCCTCAGGTTCTCTGTGTGTGCCTGTCTAGTTATATTGTCCTCAGGTTCTCTGTGTGTGCCTGTCTAGTTATATTGTCCTCAGGTTCTCTGTGTGTACCTGTCTAGTTATATTGTCCTCAGGTTCTCTGTGTGTCTGTCTAGTTATATTGTCCTCAGGTTCTCTGTGTGTACCTGTCTAGTTATATTGTCCTCAGGTTCTCTGTGTGTGTCTGTCTAGTTATATTGTCCTCAGGTTCTCTGTGTGTCTGTCTAGTTATAATGTCCTCAGGTTCTCTGTGTGTGTCTGTCTAGTTATATTGTCCTCAGGTTCTCTGTGTGTGCCTGTCTAGTTATATTGTCCTCAGGTTCTCTGTGTGTGTCTGTCTAGTTATATTGTCCTCAGGTTCTCTGTGTGTGTCTGTCTAGTTATATTGTCCTCAGGTTCTCTGTGTGTGCCTGTCTAGTTATATTGTCCTCAGGTTCTCTGTGTGTCTGTCTAGTTATATTGTCCTCAGGTTCTCTGTGTGTGCCTGTCTAGTTATATTGTCCTCAGGTTCTCTGTGTGTACCTGTCTAGTTATATTGTCCTCAGGTTCTCTGTGTGTGCCTGTCTAGTTATATTGTCCTCAGGTTCTCTGTGTGTGCCTGTCTAGTTATATTGTCCTCAGGTTCTCTGTGTGTACCTGTCTAGTTATATTGTCCTCAGGTTCTCTGTGTGTGCCTGTCTAGTTATATTGTCCTCAGGTTCTCTGTGTGTACCTGTCTAGTTATATTGTCCTCAGGTTCTCTGTGTGTGCCTGTCTAGTTATATTGTCCTCAGGTTCTCTGTGTGTGCCTGTCTAGTTATATTGTCCTCAGGTTCTCTGTGTGTACCTGTCTAGTTATATTGTCCTCAGGTTCTCTGTGTGTCTGTCTAGTTATATTGTCCTCAGGTTCTCTGTGTGTACCTGTCTAGTTATATTGTCCTCAGGTTCTCTGTGTGTGTCTGTCTAGTTATATTGTCCTCAGGTTCTCTGTGTGTCTGTCTAGTTATAATGTCCTCAGGTTCTCTGTGTGTGTCTGTCTAGTTATATTGTCCTCAGGTTCTCTGTGTGTGCCTGTCTAGTTATATTGTCCTCAGGTTCTCTGTGTGTGTCTGTCTAGTTATATTGTCCTCAGGTTCTCTGTGTGTGTCTGTCTAGTTATATTGTCCTCAGGTTCTCTGTGTGTGCCTGTCTAGTTATATTGTCCTCAGGTTCTCTGTGTGTCTGTCTAGTTATATTGTCCTCAGGTTCTCTGTGTGTGCCTGTCTAGTTATATTGTCCTCAGGTTCTCTGTGTGTGCCTGTCTAGTTATATTGTCCTCAGGTTCTCTGTGTGTGTCTGTCTAGTTATATTGTCCTCAGGTTCTCTGTGTGTGCCTGTCTAGTTATATTGTCCTCAGGTTCTCTCTGTGTGCCTGTCTAGTTATATTGTCCTCAGGTTCTCTCTGTGTGCCTGTCTAGTTATATTGTCCTCAGGTTCTCTGTGTGTGCCTGTCTAGTTATATTGTCCTCAGGTTCTCTGTGTGTGCTCTATCCAGTGCCAGTGTCTTTTCCTTACCTCTTGGTTCACTGGCATTTTATTTCCTTTCATGAGTTTTTCCTTTCCTCTTGGTTGGCCGGGTGATTCGTTTTTATTTATGTGACCTGTTCAAGGCTTGTTGGGTTCTGTGGCTGCATTTTTCTGCATGCTGGAGTAACTTGGCCTACATGTTGCTAGTGCTATATTACTGTAGGTTGCTAGTGCTACATTACTGTAGGTTTCTAGTGCTACATGACTGTAGGCTGCTGGTGCTACATGACTGTAGGTTGATAGTGCTACATGACTGTAGGTTGCTAGTGCTACATGACTGTAGGTTGCTAGTGTTACATGACTGTAGGCTGCTGGTGTTACATGACTGTAGGTTGCTAGTGCTACATGACTGTAGGTTGATAGTGCTACATGACTGTAGGTTGATAGTGCTACATGACTGTAGGTTGATAGTGCTACATGACTGTAGGTTGATAGTGCTACATGGCTAGGTTGCTAGTGCTACATGACTAGGTTGCTGGCGCTACATGACTGTAGGTTGCTAGTGCTACATGACTGTAGGTTGCTAGTGCTACATGACTGTAGGTTGCTAGTGCTACATGACTGTAGGCTGTTAGTGCTACATGACTGTAGGCTGCTAGTGCTACATGACTGTAGGTTGCTAGTGCTACATGACAGTAGGCTGCTAGTGCTACATGACTGTGGGCTGCTGGCGCTACATGACTGTAGGTTGCTAGTGCTGCATGACTGTAGGTTGCTAGTGCTACATGACTGTAGGCTGCTAGTGCTACATGACTGTAGGCTGCTAGTGCTACATGACTGTAGGCTGCTAGTGCTACATGACTGTAGGCTGCTAGTGTTACATGACTGTAGGTTGATAGTGCTACATGACTGTAGGTTGATAGTGCTACATGACTGTAGGTTGATAGTGCTACATGACTGTAGGTTGATAGTGCTACATGGCTAGGTTGCTAGTGCTACATGACTAGGTTGCTGGCGCTACATGACTGTAGGTTGCTAGTGCTACATGACTGTAGGTTGCTAGTGCTACATGACTGTAGGCTGCTAGTGCTACATGACTGTAGGCTGCTAGTGCTACATGACTGTAGGTTGCTAGTGCTACATGACAGTAGGCTGCTAGTGCTACATGACTGTGGGCTGCTGGCGCTACATGACTGTAGGTTGCTAGTGCTGCATGACTGTAGGTTGCTAGTGCTACATGACTGTAGGCTGCTAGTGCTACATGACTGTAGGCTGCTAGTGCTACATGACTGTAGGCTGCTAGTGCTACATGACTGTAGGTTGATAGTGCTACATGACTGTAGGTTGCTAGTGCTACATGACTGTGGGCTGCTGGTGCTACATGACTGTGGGCTGCTGGTGCTACATGACTGTAGGTTGCTAGTGCTACATGACTGTGGGCTGCTGGCGCTACATGACTGTAGGCTGCTGGCGCTACATGACTGTAGGTTGCTAGTGCTGCATGACTGTAGTCTATGTTGATTTTATTTGAACAATCCCCGTTGTTTTTGGTAATGGTACCAAGATATTCCATAAATAAATATTTGTATCAAGTGTCATTTATGATAAAAATGTGAGCAGTCTTGTATCAACAGCTCATTTCTATTGTATGTTTTGTCCACTTCAGGTTTGGTGACTTGAAATGCTCTTACCACACAGTGGCCAAGAAGGACCAGACTTCAGGTAGCTTGAACAATCAGACCGACAATTTGGATATTGACGATCTTGTGGAGAATGCCAGAGAGTTGTATGTGAAGAAGCAGACGGTTGTGGTCCACCCTCTTCACTCCACGGAGATGCACGTCCAGAGCTCTTACTCGGATGGGTCTCCTAATGGCTTCCCCATGGCGGTTCGGATGAATGGACCTGTGCACTATAGTATGTCTGGTTCACCACCGCCAGGTTTCGATGGCTCGCCTCGGAGTAAGGGGAAGACTGCTCATCTGGCGCACAAGAGAGGTGGCTACCATTATTATGGGAAAAGTTCCGGTGGGAAAGGTACTTTCATCGCCAATGGAATTAGTAATGGTAGTAGCACACATGCAGCTTCATCTCATCATGGCTACCCCCACCATCGCAGCCACAACCACCACCACCATCAGCATCATCACCACCCGCATGGCAACGGCGGTCACCATGGCCAGAATGTAACTGTAGCCTACAGCAATGGTTACCTGAACGGCTATAGCGAGGACAGTGGGTACATATTTGAGCATCGTCCCATGTCGCCCACCAGGATCAATGGTATGAGTGGCCTTCCTCCCTTGAGCATATCGGGCGGGCCGATGCAGATTTCGCAAAGTCCTCCAACACCGGAACAAATCCAGCAGCAGTTGCAGCACCCGCCTCCAATCCCCACATCAGTTCCTTCTCACCTCACCCAGACCTTCAGTCACCCTCCCGCTGACATTAGCACCCTCCCGCCTCCTCCTCTTCCTTCACAGCAACAACTGCCGCCACTACCCACATCAACCAGCATCGCCACTACTTCCAACAACAGCAGCAGCATTACCAATAGCAATGGAACTGGTAGTGGGAAGTTTACAGGCAGTGGCAGCAAGTTTCAGGGCATCCGAGGCCATACCGGCTCCAGAACCAAACAGAGCAGCAGTCTGAAGGAGGTGAAGTGAAGCCGTGATCTTTGACTCGGTGGGCATTGCTTGTGTTCTGCGCCAGCCCTCGTGTATCTGTGTATAGCTAATTGACTGTGCGCTATGTTTTATCTTCTTGTCAAGCAGCCTTTTGTTTTGTGAAATATTTCTTTAGCATTCATGTAGATTGTACATTCAGACCTTTTAGGGGAGGTACCATAATGTAAACCTCTGGCGTATTTTTATTGTTAGAGATATAGTAATAATGCTGGTTGACTTTGGACCTCATCAGAATCTGAAATTTTGGTCTTGAAAAATGTGTGGTTTTATTTCTTGTTTTTGATTCCAGTTGTGTAAACAGGCATGTGTGGTGAAGTGTGTGAGTGAAAATATGAACAGTTTGAGTCTTCCTGTTTTTATTTTTAATTTCAGCATTTTAGATTGCATATTTTTGTGTGTGCGAGTTTGATTTCTTCGTTGCATTTAAAATTTGGATTTCATTGTACGTTGTTTAATTTTTGGTTTTCACGGAATTGACTTTTTGGCTCCTGCACAACCAACATTGACTTTTTTGGCCACTGCACAACCAAAATTGACTTTTTTGGCCACTGCACAACCAACATTGACTTTTTTGGCCACTGCACAACCAAAATTGACTTTTTGGCCACTGCACAACCAAAATTGACCCTTTTGCTCCTGTACCACCAATATACCAATTTGTTCTACAATTCCTTCCCTCCCCACAGTAAGTTAAAAACCTTGTCAGTTTTATGACCTTTATGAATTCTTGTATTCAGATCTGATGTCATGACAGTTCATACATTTCTTAAGTTGAAGACTTACATTACACATTGACATATATGTTCGTCTTTCAAATATTTGTGTTGTTGGTTAAGGACCTCTCTTTGATAACAAAATTTTCTTTCTCTTTTAGTAAGGTTTTTGGTATGAAAATAAATTTGTGCTGGCATTTCCCCAGATTCTTTTGGTGTTAAGATGTTTTTGACGTAAATATTTTCCTTTTCTATATTGTTTTTTTTTTTTTTAACACTTCCTTGATGTTTGTGAGCTTCACCTCATGACATGGCCTAAGATCTGAACATTGTGAATTGACCCCCACAAAAAAATCGGAAAATTGTTAATACAATTGGAGGACTTTGTTTTCTCATGCAACATTTATTTGTCTCTGAAATATATCATCATCTTGTAGCTTTGAGCAGACAATCATCCCTTGAAATCTAGTGGTGGTTATAGTAGTTGAGGCGTTACTTTCTTGAAATAGCAAACTGTACAGTGATTTTTTGGGCCATTTTTGCTTGTAACTATAATTGCCTAGTAAGTTAAAAAGGCAATAATTGCTGGGGTTGATTACAATGTTCTGTAAAGGACGCACACCTAACTTTGTATTTTCTTTGGGGAGCATTAGGTTTTTAGTGAAAGCATGACATTCTTGAAAGTATTTAGTGACACAGCTGATGGATGTGTTAAACAGGATTGCCTTGTAAGTGTCACTCACTGCCACCTGGCCATCTTGGCAGTTTGTTACATTGTGCATCAAAACAGGCATAATAACTACAATCTTTGGTGGTAAGACTGGGGATGGAGTTATACCTCCCATAGCACAGTCTGGGCTGAATTGTAGAGATCATGAGTTGCCCATGCATCGGGATCCCTCTGTCGGCCTGACTAGTTTAAGTGTGTACTGTCAGATGAGTGTGAGTCAAGGGTGTGTCACAGTTGTTTATTTGACCGTTAGGATTGGGGGGAAAAGGGGGGGGGGGGTGTGGTCTTGGAGGCAGACACTTAACATTGAGTGATGTTTTATTTCTCACATATAGTAGTGACCATTACTTGAAATATGTATGGGCTGGGCTGTAGTGGTTGGGTTTATTGTCTATAAAAAATGTGTGCTGTGTCTGTGTTTTTAATAAATATATATAATTATTATTGTTAGTTGCAAGAATATTGTCTCTTTGATAAACATTTGGTTTTAAAATTAAGCTGTGAATTAGGCAGAACATGGTTCTCAGCCTGGTCTTAAGAAAGCATGGTGTTTAGATGTAATCTTCAAAGTGGATTATGAGTGTTCTGTAGGATGAAAGAAATATGATTTAGTTTCAATCTTGATAGAAGGCAGGCCACTGTTCGCAGCTTGATCTCGTGAAGGCACGTTGCTTCAGCATAATCTTGACGGTCAGCTTATGAGTTTAGTTATATGGCTGTTAGTTTTGTCTTTTACTGAAGGTTTGAAATCAGTCGCTGGCAGTTCAGAAACAGATTGCTGTGTGTTGATTCCGATGATATGAAAATCGGCTGCTCAGAACCTGTGGAAAACTGCTGAAAGTACAATTTCCGAGATAATCATAGTCATTAAACGCTGGGGCGTGGTATCTAGTTGTTATCATGGGACACAAGAAGATTGGCTTTACTATAATCAGAAGAAAGTTACGATTTATGTTCAGAAAGAGAAAGAATAACCGTTGTATTTGTTCATTCATAAAGGAAACATCCTGTTTTTTTTACATTTTCATTGTTTTATTTAAAAATGTATTTTTGAATTTTTAATCTTTGAAAGAAAATAAATGGTTTTAAGAATTTTTCTCATGAAGGGGGCGTAAATATGGTGTTAATATTTTTAATCTGTCGGGGGGAAATATTTGGTTGTTAATTTGTTAATCATAAAGCACCTGTCATATATGAGACGAGAACAAAGGTAAAAGTTATTTAATGAAAGAATTTTATTAGGTGCAATTCCAATTGATTAATTTTTAAGTGCTGTGTATATGGCATTTGGTCACGGGAATACGCAGATTGAGACTAGCCTAGTGGATTAAGCAATATGTTTTCAGAAAACAAAATTTATTTTAAAAAGATGAAATGGACAGCCAGTTCAGAAATGTATATATGATGTTGTATAGGGTGTAGTGTGCCACATCGTAGCTTTGTGATTTTCTTGCTTCAGAAATATCTTCATGTAGATGAGATGCATTAGAAGAACTGCGGGAGTATGAGATAGGATTGGGAATAAGAACATTAGAAGACTGGATCTGAAACCAGTCATGCACTTAAGAACAGGTTCAATGATTTGGCCATCTCACAAGCAAGCCCTGGTATCACCTGCCACATTGAAAAAATATGATGGGTACAGAGCAAGGGGAAGACCTTGTAGAACAGTGGTTCTCAGCCTGTTTTGGCCCGTGCACCCCGTCACCATATTTTCAGAACGTTATTCTCTTCTTTCCCCCCCCCCCCCCCCCCCCCCCCCCCCGTATTTATTCCCTATAAATTCCCCACCCACACACACAGTATACATAAAAATGGAAGCTAAATTTAATAACACATAACTAGAACAAGTCTAGACGTCTACATAACATGTGATTTGTGGGTCTACTTACGTTATAAAATGAATTTCAGAAGGGTGGGAAGTACAGAACTGTAAAGTATGATAGGGGAAACAATATTAAGTAATTGGTTTTTGTATTAGCGCGATCTTGAAATGGGGTGGGGGAATTCCCCACCGTTTGAGAACCATTGTTGTAGAAAGATGTGATGGTATCAAGAACAACCTTGTAGAAATAAATAATAACTTAACAAAGAGTATTAGAAAGAGGGCATAAAAGATCTGTACATCCCTCTCCAACACTTCACTGAGGTAAATGGAGGAAGAGTAGTAGTAGTAGTTGCTTCAAATCCAATATTGCTTTCTTATTGTGATGTTTGGCATCGTTTTGTGGGATCACCCATGTCATCTTAGGTTTTCATTGTGATCACTTTTATTTTGCCGTTCTCTTGTCTCATTCATATTTTATGTTTGCTCATTTTTAAATTGTCTTTGGTGGAACTTACTCAGAGAGGGTTAGTGTGGCTGCCTCCTGTTGGGGATTGGTTTACGATTGATTTTGTCTCTTGTCCCAGAAAGGCGGACATTAGATCCACCAGAGTTTACCAGGGGTTTTGGCATTGCCAGATGCTTCTCAGTGATTCTCTTTCAGCTGGACGCCTTCCCAGCTGGAGGGAGGAGGTTGGGGGGGGGGGGGGGGGGGGTGTCAATCACCATATCTTACAGCTACCATGTTTCATTAAATGTACTGTTGTATATCCTTTTGTTGTCCCTCTTTGGTGTCTATTGGGTTCTTGATGTTTTTCTTTTGGTCTTGTGGGATGTTTCATCAAATGTACTGTTGTCTTTTTGTTGTTCTTCTTTGGTGTCTATTGGGTTTTATTGGTCTAGCGGGATGTCTCATCAAATGTACTGTTGTATACCTTTTTGTTGTACTTGGTGTGTATTATTTGTGGTTTAATGGGTCCAGCAGTAAGTGTTTCTGGCTGTAGTGAATGCATTTACCAAACATAGATCATGTTGAAGATGAGCAGCAGAGATTCAAGTCGGAGCAACCAGAGCCAGTTGAGCTATTGCGATAATAATGTTTATGGATAAACAAAATGGTGCTTTCATGTGTATATAATTGCTATGTTTTATGGAGAATAACAACAAATGTATTATGTGTACTTGGTGTTGCATACTTTGTTTCCTTGTCACTTTTCTCCATCCCATTTTTTTTTTTTTCAACCATTGTGTTTTTGTAAATGAATTTTGTTTTCCAGATTATATCAATTCCAAACATATATATATGATCGACAGTTGCAAAGGTTAGTTTCTGAGACTATGTTGATTCCAACAAACATGGCGATTGACAGCCTCAAATTTAAGTGCTTTAAATTATGTGTAATAGTTTCAAGTGTGATTGTAGTATGAATCACGGTTTTATAACTGACATTCTTATTCTGCATTGATTTGGTTAGGGTTTGTAATTTAACTCCTGCACTACATTCCATACGTGAATGCCGTTGATGGGAATATTTTGTTAGCAGCGACAATTAGAAATTTTTACACCAACATGCAACCATTGATATTGCCAAGGAAAGCATGTTCTGTCACATTTTGTTTGGTCGTTCATTTTATGAATTGGGCAAAGTTTAAGCTGCTAAATACCATGAGCAGTGTTGTCTGTAAGCTGTGAAGTGTTGTGGGCGTGTTCTTTGCTGCTTGCGTCAGAGTTGTGAGCCGGCTTACACCTGGGCAAATTCATGTGTGTGTATATCTGCTTGTGTAAAGGTACAGGGTTTCCATTGCCAAGTGGTTAAGATGCTTGCCCGTGCTCTGAAGGTTGTGGGTTTGTTTCTGGATTCCCTCATTTGGTCCATGAGTGCAGCTTTCTCAGAGACTACTGCTGTTCATGTCTGAAGCTAGTTTGTGTTGTGTGCAATACTTTAGCAGGCTGCTTTGCAGAAATAGACCGTCGTGTGGGATAAAACCCGGTGACAGGAAGTCCGTCATCTCTTCTTTAAACCCCTTGTAATCTGTTTTGTAATGAGTCAAAACATGTGCACTAGGGGCTAAGATGTCCACGGCAAGCAAGCACAGCTTATAGAGAACATTGGCCATGGCTAGTATAACATCTAATGCATAATTATTTCCTTTGAGATAGTAGTGCTTTTTTTGTTGTTTTCTTCCCCTCCTTTTCTCCGTGACACTGAAACTCCAGAGGCAGCCTGTAGTGTCCTGATTTGTTTGTGTTTGCTGGAGCTGTCTGCATGTTTACTTGTGTGTGGTTGTTGTTGTTGTGTTCAAGCTGATGTGCTGACATGACAGTCTGGTGGCCACCTTCAGTCCACACTGCCCTGGTCTCTAGCAGTAGAATGTGCCATGTGTGTCTGGGTATAGGTGTTGTGCACACCTACCAACATTGCAGTCTTGGGTTCAAATCCTAGTGTTGTAGAGTGAAGTGTCCAGTCAGTAGAGCTCTGGGGTTAACCCATCCTCAAGGGTGCTTGGTTGGGAATCCTCTAACAGACTCGAGTTTGAACTCCTGTGTGTTGACTTTCAGGTTCTGTGAGTTCTGAACAGGGCTTGTCTGTATGAGTGTGAATGGTGTAGACATCCTCCCCACTTGCTAGCAAAGTACCATCTCTGTGGGCACTAACTACTCCTCTCCAAGCCCTAAAACTAGCCAGGTGTGGCCTGGTTAGTGGTTCTCCATCTTGTAATCCTGACCACCTTGAAATTGATGCTTTGGCCGGCCTGATATACCAAGTTGAGAATTCAAAATCAGCCGCAGATGCTGCCTTTTTGATTTCCATAAAATCAGAAAATTATATTCTATAAAGACTGACTCCAGGTTCTGCTGAAATATGTTTCTGTTCTGTGTTTCTCCCTGACCAGCATTTGAAGACATGGCTGCTGTTATGTACAAATCCAGTACATGTTAACTTTGACATTACAGACAGTGAATCTTAATTTATTATGCTTCACCAAACTCTGTCCTCATCACATCACATGTTTCTGTTTGAAATTTTATCTGTTACATGATTACGATTATGAAGATCTCCTAGAGAAGACCAATATGTTAACGATTATAAGTTGTTTGGAATCACTGATATGTTTACATCGTATCCAGTTGTTTGGAATCGCATCGTATCCAGTTGTTTGGAATCACTGATATGTTTACATCGTATCCAGTTGTTTGGAATCACTGATATGTTTACATCGTATCAAGTTGTGTGGAATCACTGATATGTTTACATCGTGTAAAGTTGAGATAAATTTACTTGTAAATGTTATATTTGCATTCGTATGTAGTTTGGGGGTACGTACATCTGTCACACATACCAGATTGGCTTTTGGCTGTATACAAAATGACATTTCCCGAGATATTGTCAGTTAGTGGTGACTCCCATAATGGATACTGTCAAATGCTGATTTACAGTCATAGTATTGTCAGGTATAGATGACCAGTGCTATTCCTCACTAAAACAATGTCCCCACTCCAAGAAGAAAACTGTAAACTTGGGTGTGTTGTGTGGTAACATCTTTACCTGTAGTCCAAATGTTCCACACCCACGTTAAATGTAAATGGGGACTCGGGTAAGGTGTTACAGGGTTGATTGTGAATCCTCTGGGAGATTGAGTGTTCACTCAGAGTTGATTGTGAATCCTCTGGGAGACTGAGTGTTCACTCAGAGTTGATTGTGAATCCTCTGGGAGACTGAGTGTTCACTCAGAGTTGATTGTGAATCCTCTGGGAGACAGTGTTAACTCCTAAGTCCCATGTATTGGCGTTCAGGTTGTCGGAACCCTGACAATGGCATCTGTCAGAGTGGTGTTGGTGTAGGCTCTCCCCAGCCCAGTACCAGTTTCATCTCTACGGGAACTGTGTTATAGAACTCACCTGCCCCTCTCTCAGCCCAGAAACCAAGCGGGGTGGGAAAGACTGGAACTTGACATCTGCGGAGGAACATCTGGGTGTAACCAGGCCATGATGAGGACAGGACATAGACTGGCAGGATGAGACCTCCCGTGGTAATGTCCCCTCAGCAAATTGTCCATATTTCGTTGTCAAAACTTCAGCCCAGGAGGGTGATCAGGTGATATAAGTAAAGTTTCCAATTCCAAACCTTAATATGTTTTGTGCATATGGTCAATTTAAATAATTCAGCAACTGGACTCTATGGGATGTCTAAATACACAGCGGTGGAGGCCGACACGTGGGAGTCATTCCTCTCCGTTGGCATACAGTTAGCCAGCAGAATTTGTAATAAATTTCAGAGTATTGAAATCTTAAGAACAGTCAGTTTTGTACGCCGTTTTATTCCTGGGCATCAGTCTCACATATCGTTGATTATTGATGGATACTTGTAATGCTGTGAATTGTAAATACTGGACCATTTGACTTGTATTAACTTTTTATTGAAATACTTGTACAAAATAAAGGTGTGAATTCATAGGTTCTTGCACAAATGTTATTTCGTAACTTTATTAAGTGAGATGACCAGTACTTTTCCTCAGTTATACGATCTAGCTTGTTTTTACAACTTGGATCCTATTATTAGGTTTTAAACCCTCACCTACTAAATTACCAGCATCTCCCCGCCCTAAGAACTGAACCAAGCAGCCACGAGAAGGCATTCAAAAGTCAGGGACAGTTGCTGTGATGGTATTGTTGTAATATGCTAACTTACTGTGCAATCAGCATGTTATTGTTACTGTTGTTGTTATTTCTGTCACAAACATCTTCATAAAACTGGGATAATTGTATTCCTTGAAAACACTGCCTGGTTGCTTGGACACGAGCAAGTATTATGATTGTACAAACCTTGTCATGACCACGTGATGATGTTGGTCATCGCAGACAGAGCTGTTGTGTTGCTTTACTGCCAAGTACAGAATCATACTTCTTGTATTTCATGCAAAAACATGTGATATTTCTTCATTCATGTTTTAATCTGAGTTTGAGTGTTTTAATTATTTGAGAAGCTGTTACCTTTCATGATAACATTTTAAACACGGTTTAGCCTGAGTCGTATTTGTTGTTTAGTCTTAACATTGTTCACTAGGGGAATCTTACCATATGCCACGGCCATTATGTTGAGTCTCTTTTTGTGTTTGGTTGTATTTTTTTTTTTGTGTGAATACTTTTGACTGGTTCAAATCACTATCATAGATTTGTATCACTGCAAGACTCCAGCCTATGTATGTACATTTTTATCACTGGATGTTTGCTTGTTGCTTGTACATTTTAATGAAGTCAGAAATAAATGTTTGTGTCTGGATTTTATTTTTCCCAGTAATTTTCCACCCTGGCATCCGAGTGTTGATTTTATTTATTTTTTGTTGTATTTTGGGTTTGCGTTGCAAACAATAATTTGGACTTAGCAAGCACCACAAGCATGAACAATATTTCCTCTTTTGTCTAGAAGCCATCTTTGAGTGTCTTATCTGGCCACCTTGACGGCCATTTGCAATGTCAGTTTTATTAACACAACACAGAATTAAAGTTTTGGTTGTTGGTTTGGCTTCCAGCACTAGGAAATCAGCAAATGCCGCTGGACAGATATTCTGTATTTGCTGTTTTGTGACTAATAATTCTGCCAGGTTTTTATCTGTTGATCGTTAATTTTGTGGGCATTGAAGTACCATTGATTAAATGTAAAACTGGCTCTTAGTTTGGCCTGTAGCATTGGCTAAATCTGGGGCTGGCATATGCCGCAAGCATGAGATCTGTTCTCTTGTGTATAGGGTTAATTGTGGAGTGGTTTTGTATCAATTATTCTCTTTGCGGAAATAGAAATGTGAGCCTTCTATTGCATGTCAATGTTGTTCATAATCTGACTATTCACGGACAATAATTCTTTGTAGACTTGGTGTGTTGGAGTATTTTTGTTGCTTGTTGTAAACGTGTTGGCCAAGATTACCAGTCACTTCTGCTAGATTGTTATACACAAAACCTAACAATATCAGTTATGTGTTAAATGTCATAGAATAACATATTATATTAGAGGCAGTTACTTCAGCCTTTGTAACACAGATTATACATTTAGTTGCTGTTACTTCAGTACTAGCTTTTCTACTAATGTGTTTGTTTCTTCACTGTGGATGGATATTATGAGCAAGATGTGGCTGCAGCAGTCCTCTCCTTGACATTTTTGACTGTCTGACCTCATTGGTGTAGGTTCTGGCATGTATTTGGTTTGTCTTTGCCATCGTGTACTGTAGCAGCCATGTGCTGAAATTGAATCATTCCGCAGTTAAACCAGTATTCAACAGAAAAACATACTTAAATGTCTACATGAAAGCAGTAGGTACAATATAGAAACAACTATTAACCAACTTGAAATGTATCAGAGTTACAGAACATTTGATACTTGGTGTTAACAACAGAAATACCTTTGAATGTGAAAGAAGTCAGTAAAGTTTAGAATACAACTAGTTGCCTACTTGTGTTTCAGTTACAAAAATATTCAACACTTAGAATCAGTGTTGACAGCAGAAATATCTTCAAATTAATAAATGGAGGAGGCCTGAAAAGTCAAAGATAAATCACTCTTAACTAACATGGGATGTAGCAGCAAGTTATGGAACCTGAAAAGTGTCTAAACATTGGTAGTGAATGTAGTATTTACACTGAGGTTTCTATATTTTATGGAGCAAAGAATGAAACAAATACACCCTGAAACTCATTGAGGATGTGTGTCTGTTAAATGTCAGGTGAAAATAGTTAGCATACACGTAATATACCAGCAAGGTGGTGCTTAATGGAGAATCAAACAGCATTCTGGTCCCCCAGACTACAAGGTGTAATTACTGGTTTTTAAGACTACAAGTACAACATAGGCCCAGTGTTCATTCATGTGTTTTACATCGAGACACTGACAGCTGGAGGAGACACATGCCAAATCTGACATGTGAAATCTCTTTTTAATCCATGCCACGTGTTGTTGGTGATTGTCTTTCCACAACTCTGTCTTGTATACTGTCATTTCTGATACTGATCTTCTATGCCCTGACGTCAAATGTCCAACATTTTCTGTCTTCCCCCGCCTCCCTTCCAACTTTCCCATTGTCACAGCATACTCCTGCTTCGCCCTTCTCATGACCTGCCTGGAGAATGTGGACTGTCTTCTGCTCATGCTAGTATTTAGTTCTTGTTTGTGTTAACTTCTTGCAAGATAAAGAGAAGGCAATGATTGTTAATGTTTATTGTATAACATTACAGTAGACTCCTGTAATAAATAAATTGATGATCTTATTAATATGAGAATTCTGTGTTTCATTAACTTACCTGGAATCTAGTATAGTTATTTTACCTGTAGGAAATGTTCATGATTTAGTCTCTGTGTGAATTACACAATGAGAGAGAGATTTTGTGTTGCTTTTAGCTGCCACTAGGATTCTGTCATTAGCCTTGGAATGAGTCAGAGATTCTTGTCAGCCTTGGAATGAGTCAGAGATTCTAGTTTTAGCCTTGAAATGAGTCAGATTCTGGTGTCAGCCTTGGAATGAGTCGTACAGATTATGAAGTCACTTGTAGAAAATACAGAATCTTGCTTATAAATTTCACTTTCAACCGTTATTTAAGTGTTTTAACATAGCATGTTAGAGCATTGACTTTTAAACTCAGTGGTTCAGAATCCAGTCCCTTGCAGTGTAGTTTTGCTAGTGATGCTGTCTTTCAACTACCAGAAGAGAGAACGAGTACTGCCTGAGGTGTACACATAGCCGGCTGTTGGGAGGGGCATCCCTCAGCCAGGCAACGCCAATGGTGGTTTGGTTCAGATCTTGTGAATCTAAAGCTTTCACTTTTTGTGTGTATCCCCTGTTTCTTAGGTTTCCTTCTGGGAGTGCTAATCAACACATGAATGAGTCTCGATACAAGCATCTGTGTTAGAATATATGATTGGATGGAGCCACAAAACGTAGATACAAGCATCTGTTAGTATCAATGATTGGATGGAGCCGCAAAACCTAGATACAAGCATCTGTATTAGATTAAATGATTGGATGGAGCTGCAAAACCTGATTTCTTCTTTTTCTTTGTTCACTTTCAGATGTCCCACTCGGTGTTCACTTTCAGATGTCCCACTCAGTGTTCACTTTCAGATGTCCCACTCGGTGTTCACTTTCAGATGTCCCACTCGGTGTATTTCAAGAAAGCAGAGGTCAACTTGAACCTGTTGACATTTCCATAGTTTGTCCTCAGATGGAGTGGTAGATTTAAAGTAGCTTTGTCTGTCCTGCAGCTATTGGACACTTTTGCAGCAAAATTTTAGCTGTCAGTTTACCAGTTCTGTTGATAGTCAGTATATGCTATCTTTAGTTTGTTGAGCATGTGGTATTTCAGTCTATGTCCCACGCAATTTGAAGATTGTTACTTCTTCTCTTTGGTAGAGTTGATAATTTACATCTTTCTCGTGGTATTAGCCTTGGATTGAGTCAGATTCTGGTGTCAACCTTGGAATGACTCATACAGATATGGATGTTGGCCCATGAATAAGTCCTACAGATTTGGGTTTCAACTTTAGAATGAGTCATACAGATTTGGGTTTCAACTTTAGAATGAGTCATACAGATTTGGGTATCAGCCTTGGAATGTGTCATACAAATTTTGGTTTTAACTTTAGAATGAGTCATACAGATTTCGGTTTCAACCTTAGAATGAGTCATATAGATTTGGGTATCAACCTTGGAATGAGTCATATAGATTTGGGTATCAGCCTCGGAATGAGTCAAATAATTTTGGGTATCAGCCTCAGAATGAGTCATATAGATTTGGGTATCAGCCTCAGAATGAGTCATATAGATTTGGGTATCAGCCTCGGAATGAGTCATATAGATTTGGGTATCAGCCTTGGAATGAGTCATACAGATTTGGGTGTTGGCCTCTAAATGGGTAATACAGATTTGGGTGTTGGCCTCTAAATGCGTAATACAGATTTGGGTGTTGGCCTCTAAATGGGTAATACAGATTTGGGTGTCAGCCTGTAAACGGATAATACGGATTTGGGTGTCGGCCTCTAAATGGGTAATACAGATTTGGGTGTTGGTAAATGGGTAATACAGATTTGGGTGTTGGCCTCTAAATGGGTAATACAGATTTGGGTGTTGGCCTCTAAATGGGTAATACAGATTTGGGTGTCAGCCTGTAAACGGGTAATACGGATTTGGGTGTCGGCCTCTAAATGGGTAATACAGATTTGGGTGTCGGCCTCTAAATGTGTAATACAGATTTGGGTGTCGGCCTCTGAATGGGTAATACAGATTTGGGTGTCAGCCTCTAAATGGGTAATACAGATTTGGGTGTCAGCCTCTAAATGGGTAATACAGATTTGGGTGTCAGCCTCTAAATGGGTAATACAGATTTGGGTGTCGGCCTCTAACTAGGTCATACAGATTTGGGTGTCAGCCTCTAAATGGGTAAAATAGATTTGGGTGTCAGCCTCTAAATGGGTAATACAGATTTGGGTGTCAGCCTCTAAATGAGTCATACATTTTGGAATGAGTCTAGATGCGCTGATGTCCACTTGGTTCTGTAATTGCTTCCTATAAATCTCTTGGCCTGATAGATTATGGTTACTTCAGGCTGAGGTAGTCTTCCACCTTCCTTTCCCAATTGGTAAACCTCTGTGTTTCCAGGTGTTGTAGTGTGACATGATCTGTTGTGTTTGTTGTTTTGGATATCTGTCATAGTTCATGTAGTGCTGCCCGTAGGTCTGCTAATTCTGTGCTATTTGGTTTTTGCTCTTCAGTATTGAAACAACTCATTTGTTACGAGAGCTGTGTTATTGTTTTTCACTGTCAACATCATTTATAGATTTTAAGGCATGTCTCTGCTCTGAGGTTACTTGGGACTTTTCCTGTCATTTGTTTTCTTTGCTCCATTCTTTAAATTCAGGAGAAATCCATCTCTATTTTCTATTGATATTGTTGCTGACCCATCTATATATGAATTGGTTGAGATGCAAGTTAGATAATGGCCTTCTATATAGTTATACCAGGGATGTTTTTGTTTAATATCTCCGGCGGGCACTGTTGTCTCCAAGCTGGTGACTTGTGTGCCTTGTAGATGGATCTCTCCTGGTCTTTTGCAGACGTGTAGTTTAACCTCCTTCAAAACATGTAGACTCATGTTCTTCTATAGGTTGCTCGCATGAGATGCCTTTGTTACCTGAGTCTCGACTGGGGCTTTTGTATCTGTCTGTGTCAGGTTGGTGTAGTGATTTCCTTTCCACCTGGATTGAAGAACCAAGCCCACAGGCATGGACTATTCTAGAGCACCCCTCCCACCTCCCAGTCTAGAAACCAACCGGGTACAATACCAGTACTTGAACTTCACAACTGCGGAGAATGGCCATCCTTGGGACATCAGCCAGACTGGGGAGCCCGCTTGTGGATCAGTTTACACAGAGGGATGCTTCAGTCTGTAGTCTGTACCATAGAGAGGTGTTTCAGTTTGTAGTCTGCACCATGGAGAGGTTATCAACATCCCTGCTCAAGAAACTAGGTAATCTTATTAGCGGCCTGTTCAAGACAACTAGGTAATTTTATCAACAGCCCATTTTATCATACTATGTGATCTTACAACAGCCCTGTTCAAGATACTAGGTAATTTTATCAACAGCCCATTTTATCATACTATGTGATCTTACAACAGCCCTGTTCAAGATACTAGGTAATCTTACCAACAGTTCTGTTCAAGATAAGTTAATCTTACCAACAACCTTGGTTATGATGCTAGCTAATCCTACAACAGCCCTATTTATGTTTCTGTGTAATCTTACAATAGCCCAGTTTATGATTCTAGGTAATCTTACCAATAGTCCTGAGATAGTTTTACCAACAGCCGTGTTCAAGAAACTAGCTAATCTTATCAACAGGCCTGTTCAAGAAATTAAGTAATCTGTAGCCCTGTTAAAGATACTAGGTAATTTTATCAACAGCCCATTTTATCATACTATGTGATCTTACAACAGCCTTGTTCAAGATACTAGGTAATTTTATCAACAGTCCATTTTATCATACTATGTGATCTTACAACAGCCCTGTTCAAGATACTAGGTAATTTTACCAACAGTTCTGTTCAAGATAAGTTAAACTTACCAACAACCTTGGTTATGATACTAGCTAATCCTACAACAGCCCTATTTGTTTCTATGTAATCTTACAACAGCCCAGTTTATGATTCTAGGTAATCTTACCAACAGTCCTGAGGTAGTTTTACCAACAGCCCTGTTCAATAAACTAGGTAATCTTATCAAAAGGCCTGTTCAAGAAATTAGGTAATCTGACAGCCCTGTGTAAGATACTAGGTAATCTTACCAACAGTCCCGTCTGTGATACTAGATATATTACAATACCCTGTTCAAGACACTAGGCAATGTTAACAGCCCTGTTCAAGACACCAGACAATGTTAACAGCCCTGTTCAAGGTACTAGGCAATGTTAGCAGCCCTGTTCAAGACACTAGGCAATGTTAACAACAGCCCTGTTAAAGACACTAGGCAATGTTAACAACAGCCATGTTGAAAACACTCAGCCATGTAACCAGTCTGGCTGTAAGTACGTTAGCTAACTGCAGGAACTTGCTACTAAATGTGCCCAGCTTGTAACTGTTACGACTAGTTTTTGTTTCCTTTCTTATGTACAGTGTATTTGTTTCATCTCAAGAGGTCTGTGCGAAACTTGCTCTTATCTTCCACGTCATAGCCAGCTACAGACTATCAAAGCATGTCATATTTCATTGTTTCCCCAGTTGAACGTCTGCCTGTAGAAATCACCGATGACTCAGTCATAAAACCCACCCCATTATGTTTACAAACACACCAGAGAAGTCAGACTTGTCGTTTGTTGTTAGACTTTGCTTGTGTGTACTTCTCAGTGGCAAAGATACTGTGACACATCTTCTTGTGTGTCTCGCTGTTTGTGTACATGCCCTCGGTTCGTGTACATTCCTCACTGTTTGTGTACCTGCTCCTCTGTGTACATCTACTGTTTGTGTACCTGCCCCACTGTGGGCGTACGTGTCCCACTGTTTGTGTGCATGCCCCTCGTGTACATCATCAACTGTTTGTGTACGTGCCCCACTGTTTGTTTACTTCCCACTGTTTGCGTACTTCCCACTGTTTGCGTACATGTCCTCGCCGTTTGTGTACAACCCCCCTCCCCAACTGTTTGTGTACAAATCTCCCACTGTTCGTTTACACGCCCTACTGTTCGTGTATTGAGCAGTTCCTTGATGTGTTGTTCTGGAAGATGAGAGATGCTAGAAGAGTAGAAATTGAATCTGTGAACATTTTGTTCCATGATTGAATATTGTACATCTGTTTTCATGTTCAGCTATTTTTTTTCATGGTGTTTAATGTCATTGAAGGGTACATATGTTGCGTGGCTAGACAAATATGGCTGGATACATTGGGAAAAGATTAAACATGCCATTTAACTGGGAAAGATAATCGGCGTACAGAAAGCATTTTTCGGGACTGATTTATTTACTTGAAAATCGGGACTGTCTCGGAAAGCCGGGACGCCTGGCAACCCTAGCCATATTACACTAGCCACGCTAGACATAAAACATCCTCGTTATCACAGACAGCTTTGAGCTGAAGATTGTCAAACTGTGGTGTGTTTATGTGACTGCGTGGCAAACCTGGCGTAGGTTTAGTCATAGTTCAGTCTACGTCATTCGTTATAAAATAACAATTATATCAGACTTGTGTTGTATCGCAAGGTTTTGCCTCAAATATATCTACATGAACACTCATTCTTCGTGCGCTGTCTTTCTTTCGTCGTATTTGGTTGATGTTTTTATGATTAGTAGCATCGCCAAAGTGTGAATTATGTTGCCCCACTGCACCCGGCCACACAACTAGGCTACCAACTGACAATATACCACAACAGACCAAATGGACGGCCACATAACTAGGCTACATCAATGATGATGTACAGACCAGATGGACGGGCACATAACATGGCTACGAACTGACAATATACCACAACAAGCAATCATGTACAGACCAGATGGGCGGGCACATAACATGGTTACCAACTGACAATATACCACAACAAGCAATCATGTACAGACCAAACTGAAGCAGAAGAAGAGGCTGACCGTGTAAACGATGGACAGAATGAATAACAAGAGTCCATAAACGGGCACTCTCCCGCTGTTTGTGCTTCACTTCGACACCGCAAGATACACCACGAACAAGATGAGATGATCAGTGCATGCGATTGTAACGCGACTTTAAACTCGCTCAGCAATCCTTAGAATTTTACCAACGCTAGCCGGTCTGCTGCCAAATCGCCCGCAGATGTGTTTCAATCGTGGTATGTGGGATTGTGAATTGAGCCCGTTACCCCTCACCATGGAGACGGCTAAAGATATGAGATATTGACGAATGTAACTATGCTACTAGTAAATGACGGCTAAATATTTGTTGAAGTGTCCAACATATGTAGAACAGAGAAAACTATATTGGCATACAGCCGTTTCATTTGAGAACAACCTCTATGGAGATGTCAGTAAGCTCAAGTTGACTACTGCTTTCTTTAAATATATTCAAGTTGACGATGCAAGCAAGGTGTACGAAGAAGAATATATGCCTCTCATTTGGGTGTGGGGCGGGGTCACAACATCAATAACATTAGATATGCGGATGATATAGTTTGATTGCAGACAACGAACGTGGTCTGTTTCATTTAGTAGATGCGCTTGTTGCACACAGGGTACAATTAGGGTTGGAATTGAAGTGTAAGAATACACAGATTATGGTCCTCACTAAGAAGAAAGAAATACCACAATGTAATAATCGTCGTCATCATCATCATCCACTTCTGCCGTCGTGGGGAGGAATAATTTGCGCCCCAGCACCCGATGGGCGGCACTGGATAGTGTCATTTCGTGTGATTGTACAATGTCTTTGATGTCGTCAATCCATTTTCTTCTTGGATGCCCTCTTGGTCTCGCCGCAGAAAATCTTTGATGTAAGGCCAGTGATGATAGCTGATGGTGATGCATGATTGACAAATTATTATTTATTTGCTCAGGGTTGCCACAGCCATCGGGCCTCTCAGTTGTGAGAAACAGACGCAGTGGCTGGGGCTTTATTGCAAAGGTTAATGGGCTAGTCTTGAAAAAGGAGAGTCTGGCATATAAGACTACGACCTCCTGCATGAAAATGGAGGTGGAGGCAGTAACAGCGGCATTCCGGTGGCTAGAAAAGACTACTGCAACACACGTATTCATTACGATTCAAAGAGTATGCTTAGCAAGGCGGATAAAAGAATGTTTCGTGTGGAATGGCTCTCGTCGCTTCAGAAGTCACAGATCGTGAGAATTGTATGGATATTTTGCCCTGGCCATGCGGGGGTACGGGGGAATGAACAGGCTGACAGGCTAGCAGGGAATGCACCTCTTGGTGGTAGTTTGCCTATGGACAAGGGGGAGGTGGCCGTGCGCTTGTGGGACCAGGTGGAGAAGGCGGCGGAACAGATTGAGAACCCATATGTGGAAAGAATGAGATTGCGGGGGATCGGCAGGGGTTCTGGAAGAATCTCAAAACTGAGAGGGAAGACCAGGAGAACTTTTAATCAGATAGCGGTGGGAACGATTAGTAGTATGACTCTTCGCTGGCTGTTGAACGAGGGGACGGAGCACGTATGGGAATGTCCTGAGTGCAGTGATGTCGATTCTTAACTCAACTCAGCGGTCTAGGTGGTCTGTTTTGGAGTATGCAATGGCAATCCTGACTCTCAGCCATAAGCAGATAGAAAGGATGGAAAGGATACAGAATGAAGCTATGCACATTATTCTTGGATGTACAAGAGATACAGCATGCAGGGCGATGCGCTACCTTCTTGATTTTCCAACCATTGAAGAGAGAATACAAGTTTGCAGGGCACGCGCCTACCTCAGAATTAACGCAAACACACAACATCCACTGCATAGTGAAATTAGGAAGGTGAAGGGCAGCAGGTTAAAAAGAGGACGGTCGTGGATGGGTCAAGCCGAAGACATTCTTCAACAGGTGTGTTCACTTGAGGACTTAGAACCTGGCGAGGAGTGGGTGCAATTGCCAACAGACTTCTGCACATCCTTTTCAGTTTGCATCCAACTAGATAGAAAATGCAGACAAGAAAATCCGGCTGCTGTTGAGGCTGAAGTACAAGCGTTGATTTTCGAGAATTCGCTAGACGGTGACGCGGTCATCTACACAGATGGGTCGGTCGTCCGACATGTGAGAAGCTCACTGGCCTTTACAGCTCGGGCCGGAGGGAGAATTGTGAAGGAGGACTCTGGTGCTTTCACTGAAACCACAAGTAGCCTGACCATGGAAGTCATGGCAGTAAGTAAAGCAATAACATGGCTCGAGACACAGACATTCACTAGGGCTTGTTTCCTTAGCGACTCAATGAACATGATCAAGAGGATAGAGGAGGGGTCGATCCGAAGAGAATGGCTGCTGCCTCTGAAGCGGTCTCGGCTGGCAAAGATTAGTTTCATCTTCGTGCCAGGTCATGCGGGAGTACAAGGAAATGAGCGGGCTGACAAGCTCGCAGGTGAGGCTACTGTGGAGGGCGGACGCGCCATGGACCAGGCTGACATTCTGAATGCTCTACGAGAAGTGAGACTTTTGCGAGAACCAAGTGATGACTGTGAATCTACAACAATGGCCAGACTGCAGGAGCAGCAAATTAAAAAAGGGGTGGCCAATCAAGAACACTACGCAGGAAGCCAAAGAAGATTGATAAACCAACACAGAACTGGCGTCGTTAGCCGCTACACGATGCGGGATTTGCTGAGGAGGGGATCCGAGCACTTATGGACTGAATGGTTCGATGTGCAACGAGGATGATCTGTCGACTAACTAACTAACTAACTCAACTCAACTCAACTGGTGTTGCATTCTAACGACATGGCCAATCCACTTGATCTTTTTTTCTTTCAATAAATGTGGCACAAGGTGTTGATCCCACTGTCTGTCCGATAACAGCATTTCTTACTCCGTCTCCGATTGTTAAGTTGGAAGCTCTCCTCAGGCATCTCATCTCGCAGGTGTTGATTTTGCGAAAGTGTGATTTGGATAAAATCCAAGTTTGAGATTGGTAGCATAGGGTTGGTGTGAATATGCTGTTTATTATTTGTCGTTTTGCGGACTTAGGTATATACATATTTGGATGTTTCAGTAAGGGTGATAGTTGATACGTAAGTGCTCTAGCTTTTTGACACCTGATTTCGATTTCTCTGTCCAATCTGCCATCTTCTGTGATCATACTTCCAAGATATTTGAATTCTTTAACTTGTTTCAGAGTTGTGCTATTTATCTGTATACTTAGTGGACCTGGCGATCTGCTAACTTGCATTACTTCGGTTTTGGCTGTGTTTATACTCATATTGTATCTGCTGCAGGTTGAACTCAGATTATTAATATGATTTTGCAGTCTGCACTCATCGCTGTAAAACAGGCACTGATCGTCTGCAAATAGAAGTTCATTTATTTCCCGTGGATCAATTGTTTCATCTGGAGTAAAGAGTTCTAAATTTTCTGAATCTGTTCTGTCAAGGCTACTTCTTTGGATATTCTTTACATGTAGATATTAAATAGCAGAGGAGAGAGCACACATCCATGTCTCACTCCTGTATTGACTGTGAACATATCAGATATACCTTCTTGTGTTCTTACTGCATTACGGCTCGGTTGGTACATGGCTATGATGTTTTCTAGCAGTTGCCCTTGCATCCCCTAGTCTTCAAGGATGGTCCATAATCTGTAACTGTCTACTCTATCGAAAGCCTTTTCCTGACCTATAAACACAATATTCTGCTGGTTACTATATTCAATAGTTTGTTCACATATTTGTCTAAGTGTAAATAGACTGTGACAATGTAATGATCATCATCAAGTGCCGTGTCGACTGGCGTAGGCGTTCATGACTCTCCACAGATCTCTGTCCTTGGTTTTCTGGATCAACTCCGTCCTTGATATTCCTCCATGCCACCGTCACAATCCATCCAGAATCATTTCGCGTGGTCTGCCTCTGTCTCTCTTCCCCTCGATATTTCCAGTTGTCACGATGTTCTCCATCGCCTCTATTCTCATCATATGACCCAAAAAAGCTGTTGGTCTCTTTCTTATTGTTGTATATAATGTTCTAGTTTCGCCAGCCTCTTTAAGGCATTCGTTGTTAGTTACTTTGGCAGTCCAAGGAATTCGCAACATTCGTCTAAGGAACCACATCTCTGTTTCTTCCGATCTCCTCCTAATTTGTTCATTTATATTCCAAGATTCACAATCAATCAACAAACAGGTTCTATATAGCACTTCAGCACTCTCTTTCTTACATTCAATGATAGTGACTTATTGCGTAAGATATTCTTCATTGTTTTGAAATGCAGCCTTTGCTTGCCCTATTCTGCTCTTGATCTCTGTTGTACATCTTCCATCTGATGCTATAAATGTCACTAGATATTTAAAACTATTCACTTGGTGAAGAATTTTCCCTTTTATGTCTATTTCACATTTGGGTGTCACCTGTTTCTTTGATACCAGCTTTGTTACTGTTTTCTTGATATTCAAGGAGAGTCCTTTCTTTGCACTCTCTGTTACTACAATGTCCAACAATTGTTGTAGATCTGTTGCATTATCCGCTATCAATACTGTATCATAATGTAATATACCGATAAATTGGAATATTCTTAAACAGGTGAATCGGTACAATTATCTCGGAACAGTAATAACATCTGATGGGAAATGACTTGAAGAGATTAGAACAAGAATTACCATGGCGATGGTAGCCTTTTGTAAGATTAAAAACACACTTATCAATAAAAGGATGTCAATTGCAACGACAAAAAAAAAAAAAGAGTCTTGAGGTGCTACACATAACCTTTGCTGGCTGTTGTATAGATGTGAAGTGTGGACAATGAGCAGACAAGCTGAAAAACATCTGATGGCTGTGGAAATGTGGTTTCTGAGGAAACTGCAAAGAATACCACGGACAGATAAAAAAACCAATGACCAAGTCCTATAAGATAGAAATGTAAACCGTAAACTGATTAGAGGAATTTGACAGGCAGTCACAATTATTTGGAAACGACATGACGAGAAACAAATTAACTGGAACACTTGGTGATAACTGGCAAGATTGAGGAGAAAAAAACACGAGGAAGACAGAGAAGTAAAATATCTGGATGGCTTGACTATCTCGATATGATCGAGACAAGAACACGGAGCTGACCCACGACTCTGGTGATCGCCTGAGATGGTTTATTGCCACGGCACATGATGATGGACAGATAGAAAAACCAATGACCAAGTACTACAGGAGACAAATGAGAATCGTAGATTGATTAGAGAAATTAGACGTAGACTGTCAAAATTTGTTGGACATGTTATGAGAAGAAATGGATTGGAGAACTTGGTGACAGCTGGCAAGATCCAAGGGAACAGACCAAGAGGAAGACCGAGAGGAAAATACCTGGATGGCTTGGCCACATGGCATGTACGAGACAGGAACACTGAGCTGATCCACGACACTGGTGATCGAGTGAAATGGCGAGTCATGACCGCCCACGCTTTCCGGCATGGCACATGATTGATTGACATGATGATGATAATCCTAGTTTTTAACCCGCCCAGGAAGCCCTGTTGTGACTGTTGCCAGGCGACATTGATCTGGGCGTCCCAATGGCGGCCTGAGTGTATCTCGCTAATCTGAGCTAATCCCTCTCCAAGATTTCACCCAGTACATGGGACAGAAGGGCAAGCATGGCTCTTGTACATATAGTGTCTAGTTGTAATGTCGTTTTTATCATTGTGACTGCAATTCTCTGTACAACAGAGTCCAAGCGAGTGGAAGATACACTGATCACAGACTCGGTAAGAACTTACTTGAAGTATAAGTAAGCAGTCAGTCAGTCAATTTCAATTACTAAGAATTAGTTAGTTGGATAGTTAGTTAATCAGTCAGTAAGTCTGCCAGTTAGTTAGTCAGTCTGATTGTTAGGCAGTTAGTTAGTTAGCCACTCAGTTAGTTAGTCACTCAGTTAAGCAGTTAGTTAGTCAGTTAGTTTGTGGGTTCCAAATGTTGCTGTATGTAGCCGAGGCGCGGTGTTGGGGTGAGCGCCCAACATTGCTCAAATACCTCAATGGCTCGTGAATACATAACCTATGCAGCAAAAGTCCAACTCCTGGCCTTCACGTGGCAGGCCCGTTTAAACTAACAGGAGAAGGGGCGACGGCGAATCTCTGGCGCCGGAAAATAACCAGTATGCTCTAGATGTGTATGCACGTACATGCATGCGCAGACAGGTGTGTGCGCGCTTACACATCTACACTCGAGTGAGACCACAGTCAGCTCTAGCAAAGAAAGGTGCTGAAGACGGAGGCAACCAGCCAAGAGGCGCACCACAGAAATCAGGATGCCACGCAATCACGCAAAATGGAATATGTCGACTACTGCTAATCGTTATGGTGCTTGCCCTGCTCTGGACCCCCAGGCAGGTGCAGTGCCGGGCCCTATGTCTCGAAAGGGTCCAACCCCAACTACTGGAGGTCCTTCTCAGATGTCCTGTGGAGCCATGGGACACGAGAATAGGACGACTGGCCATACTAAACGAAGACTTAAAATAATGCACTGGAATGCGGAGGGAGTCAGCAACAAAAAAATAGAATTAGAAAAAATCTTGGACCAAGAAAAAGTAAGCATATGTTGCTTGCAAGAAACTCACCTCAATGAAAATATAGCCTTCAAAATCAGAGGCTACCAGTGTTACCGATCTGACCGAAAGGACAGGCGAAAAGGTGGGATACTGACCCTTGTAAGAAATAACATCATGGCTTCCCAAATCAAAGTCTACATTGAAGGGGCTGAGTATCAGACACTTAAACTTAAGACAGGTAATACAGATCTACATCTGATCAATTACTACTGTCCAAGTGACCGCCCACAGGCACTGGACACTCTACCACTAAAAGAAAAAATGATTGTGTGTGGCGATTTCAACAGCCACTCGCAGAGTTGGGGCTATGATCACATGGACCAGAGAGGAGAGAGACTGGAAGACTGGCAGGATGAGAATAGATTCATGTTGATTAACAAGCCGTCCGACCCACATACTTTCTACTCGAGATCATGGCACTCTACAACTACACCTGACCTGGCTTTTCGTTCACCAGACCTGGAGTGGAACATTACACGAATTGTTGGGAAACAACTTGGTGGCAGTGACCATTGGCCAGTCTTTCTAACTGTAGAAAATGAGCTTGTAAGTGAAAGCAGCACCCTCTCGAGGTGGAACTACAAAAAAGCAGACTGGGCAATGTACAAGCATCGCACCAGCATACTGGTTAGAAACCTGAACACTGAGAAAGACATAAATAAAGCAGTTGAAGAGTTTGGGAAATGCATACTACAGGCAGCGCGAGAAACAGTACCAAGAGGAGCCCGTAAACAATATAAACCCTACTGGAGTAGTGAACTGGAACAGTTGCATAATGATGTTGAAGTGTGTAGAAAGCAAGCAGAGGCCACACCCAGCCAAGAGCACCACAATAAATTCCAGCATGCAAAAGCCAAATTTCAAAGGGCCAAGCTGCAGGCTAGACGGAAAAGCTGGCAGGAGAAAACGGAGTCTCTGAACTTTGAAAGAGACACAAGGAAATTGTGGAAGCTAATAAAACAGCTTAATGACGAGGGCACAGGGAGAAACTCAAAAATTGCACTACATAAAGATGGAAAAATCTTAACAAGAAAGCAAGCAGCTGACCATTTTGCGGACTCGTTCGCACAAGATAGCAATATCAAAATTAGTCCAGAGAAACAACAAGAGATTCGAGAGAAACGACAACATACAGGACAGAAGGAAATAGTACATGAGGTTCTGGAGGCACCCATCACAATCAGCGAACTGGAGCTAGCCATATCAAAACTGAAAATGAGAAAGTCACCAGGAGCTGATGGTATCTCCAATGAAATGATCAGGAACCTAGGAACAGAGGCCAAAACAAAGCTGTTGCAGATCTTCAATAACAGCTGGACCTTAGGCAGTGTTCCACAAGCCTGGAGAGAAGCAATCATGATACCCCTCCTAAAATCAGGGAAAGATGGTTCCATTGCCTCTAGCTACAGACCAATTAGCCTCACCAGCTGTCTCTGCAAAACACTGGAGCGCATCACCAATCACAGACTGCAGTGGTACATTGAAAGTAAAAACATCCTTGTGCCACAGCAGGCTGGCTTTAGGCAGTGCTACTCTACGGAAGATCAGACAACCTACCTCTCTCAAGAAATTGAGGATGCATTCCAAGAGAAGAAGCTGGTGCTTGCGGCATGGATAGATCTGAAGAAAGCCTTTGACAAAGTCTGGAAAGAAGGTCTGATGAAGAAACTGAGAAACTGCAAAGTCAATGGAAGAATGTACAAATGGGTGAAAGCATACTTGCACAACAGAAGAGCCCGAGTACAGATAGACGGACTCAAGAGCAAGAAAGTACTACTGCGTCACGGTGTCCCCCAGGGCGGAGTCTTGTCCCCCACACTTTTTCTAATCTTCATCAATGATCTTGTTGCTCACCTACCGCATGGAATTAAAGCGGCAATGTACGCCGATGACCTGGTTCTATGGAGCACAAATGAATATGCATCAGTGGCCACCAGATTGCTACAAAGAGCTGTAGATACATTTGCTGCATGGGCAAATAGATGGTGTGTCAGCATAAACACTGACAAGTGCAGCACCACCCTATTTACCCTCTCTCCAAAACAAAAGGCAGGGATCATCCAGATAAATGGAACACCCCTAAGAGAAGATAAAGAACCAACATACCTTGGAGTAACATTTGATGGCAAGCTGACATGGAGAAAGCACATCAACAAAGCAGTAGCAAAAGCCAGAAGGAAAATAGCCATCCTGAGAAAGCTAAGTGGAACCACATGGGGAGCCAGTACGAAAATACTTAGCAAAGTTTACCAACAGAGCATACGACCACACCTGGAATATGGGTCAACTGCGTGGTGTTCAGCATCAAATACCACACTACAAGAGCTGGACAAGGTGCAAAATCAAGCACTTAGAGTCACCACAGGAGGGATGAGATCAACCCCTATAGTGGAAATGGAGAAGATGGGGAGGACACAGGCACTGAGTGAGCGCAGAGATACGAAAACGCTAATACAAGCAGAAAAGTTCCTCAGCTTGCCAGGCCACCCTATGAAGAACAGATTTGAAAACCTAGCTATGGGGCGGTTGAAAAGAAGTAGTTTTATCCACCAGGCCAAACGACTCTGCAGAGAAACCACTGATCTGCCCACAGTTGGTATCCCCCTAACAACTATTCCAGAGCGAACTCCATGGAAAGATGAGCATAGACTATCGTTACAAATCCAGACAAAAGTGAGAGGAATATTTGACAAGGAAGAACAGAACAGTGTGCAGCGCAGAACAGCCACTCTCAGCTTCCTTGATGAAGAATACCCACAGGACCTCTGGATCCGAGTCTACACAGATGGGTCAGCACAAAATGCTGTTCGAAATGGAGGAGCGGGAGTGTACATAGAATACCCAAATAATACTAGGGACACAGCCAGAGTACCGACAGGAAAGTACTGCCATAACTATGATGCCGAAATTGAGGCAATCAAGATAGCAACAGAGAAATTACTAAATAACAGCAATGGTACACAACCTGTGGTGCTACTAACAGATGCAAAATCAGTACTCGAGGCGCTCCTCTCTGGGAAATTGCCAGTACTAAGGACACTACTTTCTGAACTTAGCAGTCAGCATAAAGTCACCATACAGTGGATACCATCCCACTGTGGAGTACCCGGAAACGACAGAGCTGATCAATTGGCTAAGGAAGGAGCCAAAGAGGAACAGCCTGATGTGCCCGTTACATACCACCAAAAGAAAAGAATGATCAAATCAGTCAGAAAGCCACCAAAACCTGCTCAAGATGACTACCACATTATGGACAGACCAGAACAAGTCATTATTCTGCGCCTCAGAACAGGACACAATAGATTACGCAACCACATGTATACAAAATTCAAGATTGGTGAAACAGCCATGTGCACATGTGGATTGGCGTCGCAGACAGCAGAGCACATACTCCAAGACTGCCCAAAATATAACATATCTAGGCAAACCTTCTGGCCTAGAGAGACGACAGTGGAAGATAAACTCTATGGACCACTGTGTGAACTGAAAAAAAAAGTTCAATTCATGCAAGAGACAGCACTGCAGTTATAGACATATTTCAAGCGAACGAAAGAAGAAGAAGAAGAAGAAGAAGTTAGTTTGTCAGCCAGTTAGTTAGTTTGCTAGCCTCTCAGTTAGTTAGCCACTCAGTTAACCACTCAGTTAACCGCTCAGTTAACCACTCAGTTAGCCACTCAGTTAGTTAGTCAGTCAGATTGTTAGGCAGTTAGTTATCCACTCAGTTAGTTAGTCACTCAGTTAAGCAGTTAGTTTGTCAGCCAGTTAGTTAGTTAGCCACACAGTTAGTTAGTTATTCACTCAGTTAAGCAGTTACTTAGTCAGTTTGTCAGCCAGTTAGTTAGTTAGTTAGCCACTCAGTTAGTTAGTTAGCCACTCAGTTAGTTAGTTAGTCACTCAGTTAGTTAGTTAGCCACACAGTTAGTTTGTTAGCCACTCAGTTAGTTAGTTATTCACTCAGTTAAGCAGTTACTTAGTCAGTTTGTCAGCCAGTTAGTTAGTTTGTTAGCCACTCAGTTAGTTAGTTAGCCACTCAGTTAGTTAGTTAGTCATTCAGTTAGTTAGTTAGCCACTCAGTTAGTTTGTTAGCCACTCAGTTAGTTAGTTAGCCACTCAGTTAGTTAGTTAGCCACACAGTTAGTTAGTTATTCACTCAGTTAAGCAGTTACTTAGTCAGTTTGTCAGCCACTCAGTTAGTTTGTTAGCCACTCAGTTAGTTAGTTAGTTAGTTAGCCACTCAGTTAGTTAGTCACTCAGTTAAGCAGTTAGTTAGTCAGTTAGTTTGTCAGCCAGTTAGTTAGTTAGCCACACAGTTAGTTAGTTATTCACTCAGTTAAGCAGTTAGTTAGTTAATAAGCCAGTTTGTAAAGCAGTCTGTCAGTTAGTTACTCAGTCAGTTAGTTAGGCAGTTAGTTAGTCAGTCATTTAGTTAGTTAGTTAGTCAGTAAATTAGTTAAGCATTTAGTGAGTCAGTCAGTCAGTCAGTTGGTTAATAAGTCAGTTAGTTAGTCAGTCAGTCAGATTGTTAGGCAGTTAGGTAGTCGATAAATCAGTTAGGTAGTTAGTTAGTCAGTCAGTTAGTTAGGCATTTAGTTAGTTAGGCAGTTAGTCAGTCAATCAGCCAATTAGTTAGTCAGTCAGATTCTTACGCAGTTAGTTAGTAAGTCAATTAGTTATTTAGACAGATAGTTACCTAGTTAGTTAAGCAATTAGTTAGTTACCTAGTTAGGTAGTCAGTCAATTAGTTAGTCAGTTCGTCAATCAGTCAGTTAATTAGTTAGTTAGTCGATCAGATTGTTAGGTGGTTAGTTAGTTAGTCAGTCAGTCAGTTAGGCAGTTAGTTAGTTAGCCAGTAAGTCAGACAGTTAGTTAGTAAGTCAAATTGTTAGGCAGTTAGATAGTTAGTTAGTTAGTTAGTTAGTTAGTTAGTTAGGCAGTTAGTTAGTCAGTCAGTCATTCAGTCAGTCATTCAGTCAGTCAGTCAGTCAGTCAGATAATTAGTTCCTTAGCTAGTTAGCTGGGCAGTTGGTTATTTAGTCAGTCAGTCAGTCAGTTAGGCATTTAGTTAGTCACTCAGTTAGTTAGTTAATTAGTTAGTTAGTCAGCCAGTCAGTTAGTTAGTTAGGCAATGAATTAGATAGTCAGTCAGTTAGTTAGTCAATTAGTTAGTTAGTCAGTCTTGATGACCTGCCAACCATAGTGGAAGTAAACAAAGCCATCCAGCAACTGTCCAGCGGCAAGGCACCTGGTCCTGACTCTATCCCAGCAGAGATATACAAGGCAGGTGGGCCGGTCCTAACAGAGCAGCTTCACCAATTCTTTACAAACATATGGGTGAACGAGACCATGCCAGAATTCTCAATCGCCTCACAGCCCATCTCGATCAAGGTCTTCTTCCTGAGGGTCAATGTGGCTTCAGAAAAGAACGTGGAACTGTTGACATGATTTTCGCTGCAAGGCAGCTGCAAGAGAAATGTCAGGAACAGAACTGCGAAATGTTCTCCACTTTCATTGACCTTACCAAGGCTTTTGATACAGTCAGCAGAGAAGGACTGTGGAAGATTTATGGCAAAATATGGCTGTCCACGAAATTTTGTCCAAATAGTGCGGCTATTTCATGATGGCATGCAGGCAAGAGTACAGGAAAATGGTGAACTGTCTGAACCCTTTCCTGTCACCAATGGAGTGAAGCAAGGATGTGTCCTGGCACCAACACTGTTCAGCCTCATGTTTTCAGCCATGTTGATGAATGCCTTCGAGAACGACGACATTGGAATAGACATCAACTACCGTATGGATGGAAAGTTATTCAATCTCAGAAGGTTGAAAGCTAAAACCAAAATTAACAGCGACACCGTCAAAGAGCTCCTGTTTGCTGATGATTGCGCTCTACACGCCAACTCAGAGGCGGACATGCAACATAATGTTACAGCTTTCTCACATGCCTGTGCCAACTTTGGGCTCAATATCAACTTGGAGAAGACTGTAGTTATGTACCAGCCAGCTCCAGGGAATAATCACACTGTGCCGAATATCAACGTGTATGATCATAGACTAAGTGTTGTGGACAAATTCACCTATCTTGGCAACACTGTGTCACAAGTTGTCACAATTGATGAGGAAGTGAATGCAAGAATCTCCAAGGCCAGTGCGGCCTTTGGCAGACTGTACAAGAATGTATGGGACAGAACTGGAATAGGCCTGCAAACAAAGCTAAAAGTCTACAAAGCAGTTGTATTATCCACACTGCTATATGCTTGTGAAACCTGGACTGTTTATCAGCGACACGCTAGGAAATTAAACCACTTCCACACAGTCTGCCTAAGGAAGCTACTGAAGATTAAATGGCAAGATAAGATTCCATACACTGAAGTCCAAGAAATAGCGTCCATGCCCAGTACCCACACTCTACTGATGAAGAATCAGATTCGCTGGGCTGGTCACTTGACTCGCATGCCAGATCACAGGCTTTCTAAACGAATTTTTTACAGCGAACTGCGTTGTGGTGAACGCTCCCAAGGTGACCAGAGGAAATGCTTTAAAGACACTCTGAAAATCTCACTGAATGCTTTTGGAATTCATCATGACACATGGGAGGCTGCAGCCAGAGATCGAAATTCGTGGCGTGCATCATTACGCAAGGGTGCAGTCATATGTGAGGCAACCAGGACTGCAAGAGCTGTGAAGAAAAGGCAGGACAGAAAAACCACTGCAGGAAATCCTCCTCCAGAAACGTCAAGCATTCTTTGCCCACATTGTCAAAGAACATTTCGAGCCAAAATAGGCCTTATCAGCCATCTTAGAACCCACAGCTCCATACCTTCAACTCCACTGGATAAAATGAATGGTCATCATCATTCTTGATGGACAAACAACAGAACAGACAGTTAGTCAGTCAGCCAGTTAGTTAGTTAGTCTGTCAGTCAGCCAGTCAGTTAGTTAGTTAGTCTGTCAGTTAGTCAGTCAGTCAGTTAGGTAGGCATTTATTTAGTTTGTTAGTCAGTCAGTCATTTATTTAGTCAGTCATTCAGTCTGTTAGGCAGTCAGTCAATCAGTTAGTCAGGCAGTTAGTTAGTTAGGCAGTTAATTAGTTAGTCATCAGTTTATCCTCGCAGCACATCAGACTATTCAGTCCATAAGTGCTCATTTCCCCCTCCTCAGTATGTTCTTTAGCGTCCCCTTCAGCGTGTAGCAGTCAATGACAACACCAGTTCTGTGTTGCCTGGGTTTTCTGCTCTGGTCCCTTGTATAGCGCTCATGTCTGACTTCACTCCTTTTGATGTGCTGTTCTTGCAGTCTGGTCAAGATTACTGATCCAGTCATCACTATCTGATTCACAGTCATCACTAGGTGATTCACAGTCATCACTAGGTGATTCACAGTCATCACTAGGTGAATCACAGTCATCACGTGGTAGTTTAATCGCCCTACCTCTCCGACATTGGCACTGTGGCGAAGGTGTTACAAATGCAATTCGTAATCCTGCATACTGCGTTCCAAACACAGCTTCGGGCGATTTGGAAGGAGACCGCCTTGTGTTGGTTTCAAATACAAAGGTATGAGTGCTGGTCGTTCAGAAAACAATGGCAAACTACTGAACGTAAACTTGCCAAGAAACCACAAATAGGCTAAAAATGCTGGGGTTGACAGCAACACCCTGTAAAGGATATGCAAGTAACTAACCTCAGTGATGCCATTCAACATATCTTGCTGCTGCTGCTGCTGCTGCGACTATTTCTGGTTCCTTTATTCCTGCATTCATGCAATTGATTAAACAATTGTCTATATGTTTACTAATCGATTTAGTTAACTGTGTATGTAAATTTATATTCATTTGTTTGTGTACATATTATTTGAAGTATTAAAAACTCCAACCTACGCAGTGTCCTCTCTCAAAGCATGAATTGCTGATTTTGTCTCACAAGCTCTCCCAACACAAGTCAAGTAGATTCATGTCAAGAAGTGTTAGAACGCAGTCACTGATATCTTGGTCCTAACCAAGTCCCTTCACGTTAAGAAGTTTGAGATCGTAGTCACTGATATCCTGTTTCTAACCAATCATGCATGGCAAGATATCTTTGTGCCTTGCTTTCTTTTCACAAAAGAATGTAATCATGCACACTGTGAATATAAAAAGAGCATTTCCATATGATATGTTATTTATTTCATGCCTTGCTCAGTATATGGGGCATTTTTTGCACCTGTGTATGGTCAGAGAAATGAGAGCTTGCATATTTCCTGGGTGCTCAGTCCTCCCATGTGATGATGCTAGGGTTATTGTGTTGAGATTTGAGATGATGGTGGTTTGGTGTCAAGATGATGGTGTTGAGATTATGATGTTAAGATGATGGTGTTGTGATTATGATGGTTAGATAATGGTGTTGAGATGATGGTGTTGAAATGATTGTGGCAATTGTGTTGAAATATATTGTTGAGCTAATGATATTGAGATTGTGGTGTTGTAATAGTGGTGTTGTAATAGTGGTGTTGTAATAGTGGTGTTGAGATTATTTATGGTGTTGAAATAATGATGTTGAGATGGTAATGTTGAGATGATGGTGTTGAAATAGTGGTGTTGAGATAATTATGTTGAGATGTGAAACTTTGATATATATGAAATCAGTTGAAAGCAAATATGTACCTTTGAATATAAGAGTGAGGAGCGGATGGCCGAGAGGCTAGAACGCTGGACTCTCATTCGGGAGACCCAGGTTCGATCCCTCGGTAAGGTGTGGGGCTTTTTTCTGTCGGGGGCAAAAAGAAAATCCTAACCTGCACAGTTCGCTGCGACTGCACTAGCCAGGCGGCCTTAATTCCTCAGGCTCCAAGACCCCTATTCCATACACCGCAAGGTACTATATTGGCAGTAAATGATAGTTTTGACAGTTGACAGAATATGATAGTGACAGAATAGTATTTAACTCTCATTCGACGGAACAGAGAACAAACAGATCTTCCAACAAGAACTTACATTGTGTGTATGCTCAGCTTTCATATCATAATGCTTACTCCTACATGAGTTTAGCTGATTCAGGGACAAACAAAACGCATTAGTGGGCACAGCCATTTCTGAATTTACATAATTAATCACAAAAACAACATTTCACAATGCAAAACTAAGTGTGATTGTAAACATTTCACACATGCAAATAAAGGAAGTATTACAATGTAAATGTTCATTTACTGAGCATCAGAAGTGCAGAATATACCATGAAATAAAACAAATATTATGATAACCCCAGTATGACAATATAGTATTATTCTGTGAAAACAGGAGGTCTAGTCTGGCGATATAATCAACTGAAACTGAATCAGTTTACTTTGCATACTGCGAAACATATAATCGTTATATAAAAGATAGGTGATTGGAAGGTTCAAATGTAACGCATGCGTTCATGTCCAGTTTGTGGCTTTAGGAAAATAAGGTTTGTTAATTTATTTCTTCCTGCCTTCTTTTCTTTCTTTCATTCTTCTTCTTTGCCTGATTGTCTCTTGAGTTTGAATGTTATTTCATTTTTAAACATTGTATACACAAACAATAGATTGCACAATTTATTGTCTGGCATATTTTGCTGCATCTTGTCAGTACATACTGCAGAACTTATACAACGTAAACTAAAGCACACAAAAAAAAATAATATGTCTCTATTTGCAGGATTGGGTTTTCATAACACGGTTTTGTTTTCTGAGCAAGATTGGTAACCTGAGCTACAACCTGGAGTACCCCGTTGTAAGTACACGAGACATGTGAATTAGCTGCAGCTGCTTTACAGGATGTTACAATCAACCCCAGCATGTATTGGCTAGTTATGGTTTTCTAGGCTTGTAAGTTCAATAGTTTGCCTTCAGGGGAACCCACTCTGACTTCTGAGGTACTTGCAATTTATCTCCCCATGCCAAGAACGAGAAGTCAATATTTTAGTTCGGTGAAGGGGTTGAATCTGCTACCTAGGCATCAGCACACCGGAAATTTAAGAGCGAGCACTCTAATCCATTCGGCCATGCTGGCCTCAGTCACGACATATAAAATTTCTCCTGAACCGATTCCTGTGTATCGTGTGTGGGTGTGTATCATGTGTGGGTGTGTATCATGTGTTGGTCTGTATCATGTGTGTGTATCATGTGTGGGTGTGTATCATGTGTGGGTCTGTATTTTGTGTGGGTCTGTATTATGTGTGGGTCTGTATCATTTGTGGGTCTGTATTATGTGTGGGTCTGTATCATGTGTGGGTCTGTATCATGTGTGGGTGTGTATCATGTGTGTGTGTATCATGTGTGGGTATGTATCATGTGTGGGTGTGTATCATGTGTGGGTGTGTATCATTTGTGAGTGTGTATCATGTGTGGGTCTGTATTATGTGTGGGTATGTATCATGTGTGGGTGTGTATCATGTGTGGGTGTGTATCATTTGTGAGTGTGTATCATGTGTGGGACTGTATTATGTGTGGGTCTGTATCATTTGTGGGTGTGTATCATGTGTGGGTGTGTATCGTGTGTGGGTGTGTATCATGTGTGGGTGTGTATTATGTGTGGGCGTGTGTCATGTGTGGGTATGTTTCATGTGTGGGTGTGTATCGTGTGTGGGTGTGTATCATTTGTGAGTGTGTATCATGTGTGGGTCTGTATTATGTGTGGGTATGTATCATGTGTGGGTATGTATCATGTGTGGGTGTGTATCATTTGTGAGTGTGTATCAGGTGTGGGTCTGTATTATGTGTGGGTCTGTATCATTTGTGGGTGTGCATCATGTGTGGGTGTGTATTATGTGTGGGTGTGTATCATGTGTGGGTGTGTATCATGTGTGGGTGTGTATTATGTGTGGGTGTGTATCATGTGTGGATGTATATCTTGTGTGGGTCTGTATTATGTGTGGGTCTGTATTATGTGTGGGTGTGTATCATGTGTGGATGTGTATCATGTGTGGGTGTGTATCATGTGTGGGTCTGTATCATGTGTGGGTGTGTATCATGTGTGGTTGTGTATCATGTGTGGATGTATATCTTGTGTGGGTCTGTATTATGTGTGGGTCTGTATTATGTGTGGGTCTGTATCATGTATGGGTGTGTATCATGTGTGGATGTGTATCATGTGTGGGTGTGTATCATGTGTGGGTGTGTATCATTTGTGGGTGTGTATCATGTGTGGGTGTGTATCATGTGTGGGTGTGTATCATGTGTGGATTATATCTTGTGTGGGTCTGTATTATGTGTGGGTCTGTATTATGTGTGGGTGTGTATCATGTGTGGGTGTGTATCATGTGTGGGTGTGTATCATGTGTGGGTGTGTATCATGTGTGGGTGTGTATCATGTGTGGGTGTGTATCATGTGTGGGTGTGTATCATGTGTGGGTGTGTATCATGTGTGGATGTATATCTTGTGTGGGTCTGTATTATGTGTGGGTCTGTATCATGTATGGGTGTGTATCATGTGTGGATGTGTATCATGTGTGGGTGTGTATCATGTGTGGGTGTGTATCATGTGTGGGTGTGTATCATGTGTGGGTGTGTATCATGTGCGGATGTATATCTTGTGTGGGTCTGTATTATGTGTGGGTCTGTATTATGTGTGGGTCTGTATTATGTGTGGGTGTGTATCATGTGTGGGTCTGTATCATGTGTGGGTGTGTATCATGTGTGGGTGTGTATCATGTGTGGGTGTGCATCATGTGTGGGTCTGAGAATTACAGACAGAGATGAAGGATGTTAAGAGGACATGGAGGAGACTGCAGAAGATAGCAAACGATAGTTTGGCTGGGCTTGGTTTGGTTGAGTTATGCCTCAAGGGAGGATAATGAGCGAAAGATGAAGTATATAACTCAAACGCATTTGGATGAGCTGCAGTGTGGATAATAATGGATTTTAGTGAAAAAAATGGTGCGTCTGGCCACATGGCTAAGAACACCAGGTTCTCCTTCTGGAGACCCGGGTTCAAATCCTTGTTAAGGTGTGGATTTTTTCTCTCGGGGGCAAAAAGAAAATCCTAACCTGCACAGTGACTGCACTAGTCAGGCAGCCTTAATTCCTCAGGCTCAAGACCCCCCCCTGCCCTACACTGAAAGGTACTATATTGGCAGTAAATGGCAGTTTTTTTTGACAGTGAATAAAACAAAGATGGTATGCTCCACCTAGTGGATCAGATGTCAAACCGTATAGGTTGAATGGGGTGAATAACTCAGGAGATCCGTGTATGTTAGGGAGCCACATACTGGCTAGACCAGTGTTTCCCAACCTTTTTTGTGCTATGCCCCACCTAAGCCTTTCTAAAATGCTTATGTCCCCCCCCCCCCCCCCCCCAACATATGCATCATTTTTAACATTCACTAAAGAAACTTGAATTGTTTTTTTTAGAAGGGCTCACGGTTCCCAGAGGGGCCAGAGGACCCCCTCTCTTCCCCCCCCCCCCCCCAGGTCCTGCGTCCCTGTGTGTCGGTTGTGTTCAGTGAATTTTTTTTTCTTTTCGATTTGGCGGTTACCCCAGACAAGCTGGTTCCCCCGCCTCCCCCTTTTTTGTGGTGGACCCTTAGTCTCACTGTGAGCTATTGCCCACAGTGGTCCACCAGGCCCACATCTAAGGTGAAGATATGTGATGGGTTTTTATTTGATCATCCCGACCCCTGACCAGACCAGGCGCACTACTGGGGGGAGAGCAGCAAATGCACCCGATCCTAGCCAAAGTACCGATAGGTTTTAGGAAGAAATCACTAGGAAATGACTGAGAAAACACAGTAAGTAAATTTTCGAAACATATAATGGAGAACTGAAATTCAAGTACAAAATAATGTTAATGAAAGATTTTTCTATATTATTTTAATTATTAGTAATTATTTAAATTGATGGGAAAGACCTTAGACTTGTAAAAAACATATATTGGAAACAACAAGCGGCCATAAGAGTTGATAATGAAGTAAGCCAATATCAGCATATTAAGAGAGGTGTGAGACAGGGATGTGTAATGTCTCCAGATCTGTTTTCCCTGTACAGTGAAAATATTTTCAGAAATATTGAAAATATGGAAGGAATCAGCATTGGGGGTCGTTGCATCAATAACATTAGATATGCAGATGATACAGTCTTGATTGCAGACAATGAACAGGACCTGCAAAATTTAGTAGATGCGATTGTTACACACAGTGAACAACGAGGGTTAGAATTAAATTGTAAAAAGACACAGATTATGGTCGTCACTAGGAAGAATGAAATATCACAGTGTAATATACAAGTAAATGGGAATATTCTTCAACAAGTGAATAGGTACAATTATCTCGGAACAGTAATAACATCTGATGGGAGATGCCTTGAAGAGATTAGAACAAGAATCGCCATGGCAAAAGTAGCCTTTAGCAAGATGAAAAACATACTGACCAATAAAAAAATGTCAATTGAAACGAGAAAAAGAGTGTTGAGATGCTACATAGAACCTGTACTTTTATATGGATGTGAAGCTTGGACAATGAGCAGCCAGGCTGAAAAACATCTGATGGCTGTAGAAATGTGGTTTCTGAGGAAAATGCAAAGAATACCATGGACAGCCAGAAAGACCAATGAACAAGTTCTTCAAGAAACAAATGAAGATCGTAAACTGATCAGAGACATTAGACGTAGACAGTCACAATTTTTTGGGCATGTTATGAGAAGAAATGATTTGGAGAACTTGGTGACAACTGGTAAGATCGAGGGGAACAGACCAAGGGGAAGACCTAGAAACAAGTATCTGGATGGCTTGGCCTTGTGGCATGGCCGAGACAGAAACACGGAACTGATCCACGACTCTGTTGATCGAGTGAGATGGCAGAACATGACCGCCCACGCTTACCGGCGTGGCACATGATGGATGGATGGATTTAAATTTAGTAAGATCCTTGCGCTTGATTCTTGCTGCAAAGAGATTTATGTCAGGTTCCAATTTAGTTAACTTCAGTCTCAAGTCTCCCCGTTTTGTTATATCCAGTCGATTTCTTCCATTTTCGAATTGCCCCCCTTAACAATCGAATTGCCCCCCTGTGGGGCGTGGGCCCCACGTTGGGAAACACTGGGCTAGACCCTCGCCTGCCTGACCAGTGGGCATGGGTTAGAGTCTGCATAGGGGTGGATGTTTAAAACTGTTCTGAGCTCCAGGGAAGATTTGAACCTAGGACTATTGTGCCTGCCTGTGAGGTCAGCAGACCACTGAACTGTCACGATTTCTAGAATTATAAATGGTTGGAATATTAATGCTAGCCAATACTATAAATTGTACTTTACTGTCATATGTTGGTTATGTAATGTTATCAGGATCAACAGCCCTGCATATTGGGTATCCCATGCATGCTCAATCTTCCCATTTCATGATGCTAGAATAATGGAGTTGAGATCTGAGATGTTGGTGTTGAGATGATGGTGTGAAGATGATGGTGTTGAGATGATGGTGTTGAGATGATGGTGTTCAGATTATTTCTGGTTATAGTTACAGGCATTTAATGTTTAATATTTCTGGTTATATGGTTATGGTTACAGACATTCAATGTTGAATCTTTCAGGTCCTGGGAAGGTTAACCCGGTCAACAAATGCCTGCAGCAGACGGATGTGTCAGCCTAATGGCGCAAGAATGCAGCTCTGCTGTAAACAGGCAAAACGCAATCACGTCTGACAAAAGAAAAACAAACTCTCCGGATTAACGCAGAAGAAGAAGAAGAAGAAGAAGAAGAAGAAGAAGAAGAAGAAGAAGAAGAAGAAGAAGAAGAAGGAGAAGAAGAAGAAGAAGAAGAAGAAGAATCTTTTTGGTTATAGTTACAGACATTAAATGTTGAATCTTTCAGGGTTATAGTTACAGACATTAAATATTGAATCTTTCTGGGTTACAGTGTACATACATTCAATGTTGAATCTTTCAGGGCTACGGTGTACAGAATTTTGCATTCTATTATGATGTTCCTGGTCAGTGGTCATCTGTCTATCAACGAGATTTGGTAATGTCATTACTGTTTGTGTTGTCACTGTTGTTTGTGGCTTCTGTTTTATTACCTGACCTTTGCCTACATATTTACATGTTTTTGGACAATTCCCAGTTCACATTCCATGTACTGGAACCCACAAGGGGAAAGAATGATGGGGAGACTTAGAAATTGGGTGAAAATTACCAAAGACAAGTATGTTATGGTAACATCTAGAAAAAGACAACCCAAATTATAAACAGTTAAGAGAAATAGCTTCTAGTTGTGTAGGGAGCATAAAGATGTGATAGTAATTAAGTGTTTGTAACTATAGGAAAAATAAAGTGGGTTCCTCCGAAGTCGGAGAGTGTCTGCTTGCACGGCGAGGAACCACCAGTCTGCACTCCAATAAGCCAGACATGGGACAATGGATACTCATGCAAACATCAGGTCCTGTATGACATCACATTGATGTTGGACAACAGGATATCTTCATCCGACATACAGGACTTCGCGCTGGAGATCACAGACAGCGAACACAAGCAAGCAAGCAATAAAGTTGGTATGAGTATTCAGTCTTGAATAATTTACTGGCACCTGGCCATCTTGACAAATGATAGTTTGATACATTGTGTTTAAAAAAAAAGGCATAATAACAACAACCCATGTCAATGACCAGGGATGGAGTTATACCTCACCATAGCACAAAGCTTGGGCTGAATTGTAGAGACCATATGTTGCCCATGCAGCATGATCCCTCTCTCGGCCTGTCTGGTTTACTCCAGAGAAAAGGTAACACCAATACATCTGGAACAGCTGGATCAGCAAACAAAAACTGTCCGCTTGTCAGAGCTTCGAACCTTGACTATTTGCAGACCAACTCTTAGTGCTTGGTCTGCCCTGCCCTGCCATTTAGTCTTTAGGCTGCATTTCCTCGCAGCAGGATATTTGAATAAGTATACTATTAAATATTTAAGAACTTTCTAGAAATTAGTTTGTGTTATTCTGGTAAACGCACTTTTCGTCTCTCCTTTTGTTTGCGTAATGTCCTGGTTGGTTTCCCCCATCTTCAGCTCCTCATTTTGCTAGGACAGACCATGGCCTTGCGCAAGTTAATACACATATGAATGTACATATCTCGAGCTCTCTGGTTTTATAGCACTAGTGACTTGTCGTCATCCTGTTTTCTCTTATTTTGGTGGTCTTGCTCAAGTTAATACGCACACGAATGTACATATCTCGAGCTCTCTGGTTTTATAGCACTAGTGACTTGTCGTCATTCTATCTTCATTATTAGCTGAGAACAACTATGTGGTGCATTAACTTCTGAACGCCCCTCCTATAATGTACATTTGATATCACAAAATTAGAATGTACATTTGATATCACAACATTAGAATGTACATTTGATATCACAAAATTAGAATGTACATTTGATATCACAACATTAGAATGTACATTTGATATTACAACATTAGAATGTACATTTGATATCATAAAATGACAATGGGATGTGGATGCTATCTCCTATCTGTTGCCCCTTCCCCATCCCCCCACTTAAGAAGCATTAATGGATGACATTTTATTGTACCTCATTGCCATGGCAACCACACTCTCAGACCTGCAAGGAAAAGGTTGATGTTCTCCGAGGAGGAAACCAGTTTTCTCTCGATGAAAAGTATTCACGGTGAGTACTTTCTAGTTGTGAGTTTTATAGTTGTGACTACTTTATAGTTGTGAGAACTTTATAGTTGTGAGTACTTTATAGTTGTGAGTACTTTTTAGTTGTGAATATTTATAGTTGTGACTGCTTTATAGTTGTGAGTGCTTTATAGTTTGGGTACTTTATAGTTGTGAGTACTTTATAGTTGTGAATACTTTATAGTTGTTGGTCATTTATAGTTGTGTGTACTTTACATTTGTGGGTACTTTGTAGTTGTGAATACAGTTTTAGTTCTGAATACTTTATAGTTGTAGGTACTTTATAGTTGTGGGGTCTTTTTAGTTGTGAGTACTTTATAGTTGTGGGTGCTTTATAGTTGTGAGTACTTTGTAGTTTGTGTGTACTTTCTAGTTGTGAGTACTGTGTAATTTGTGAGTATTATCTAGCTGTGGGTAGTTTATAGTTATGGATACTTTATAGTTCTAAGTACCTTATAGTTGTGAATATTTTATAGTTGTGAGTACAACGAAAAGAGATGAAGCCTTGTTACAAACCTTTGAGAACAAAATTTTAAGACGCATCTTTGGACCCATTAGGGATACACATAGTGGAGAGTGGAAAAGAAGAAGTAACAAAGACATTTATGATCTGTTTAAGTCCCCGCTAATCACTGGTATCATGAAGGCTAATAGACTACAATGGCTCGGGCATATAGAAAGAATTGAAGATAATAGGGAAACAAAACTCGTTTACACTCAGGAAATAAATGACCGCAGACCCCGAGGTAGACCAAGAAGGCGGTGGAGAGATAATACATGTACAGATCTACAAGCACTTGGAATCAATGACTGGCAAGAGAAGGTCCACCAGAGAGACGAATGGAGACGGATTGTATTTGCAGCAAAGAACCTCAATGGCTCGGAACGCTGAAGAAGTAGAAGAAGAGTACTTTATAGTTGTGGGTACTTTCTAGCTTTGGGTAGTTTATAGTTGTGAGTGCTTTTATTTCTAAGTCCTTATAGTTTTGAGTATTTTATAGTTGTGATTATTTTTTTGGTTTTGATAATTATATAGTTATAAGTGCTTTATGCTGGTATCCTTGGCAAAGGGGTTAAGGACGCTGATGGTATTCCCATATACCCACATATGAAACACAGCTGCGCAATATTCTGCAGTAGATTGCGTCATATTGGTTTCTTACAGAAAAATATGTGAGGCGGCGTTCAGAAAGCAATGACAAACTACTGAACATAAAACTTGCCAAGACATCAACAGCAGCTAAAAAATGCTGGTGTTGACTGCAATGTCCTGTAAATAAGATATGGAAAAAAAAGTGCTTTATAGTCATAAGTATTTTATAGTTGTGAGTACTTTATGGTTGTGAGTACTGTATGGTTTTGAGTACTTTATAGGTGCAAGTGTGTTATAGTTGTGAGTATTTTATAGTTGCAAATACATTAAAGCTATCAACCTAAGTACTTTATTGTTATCAGTGGTAAATAGGTGTAAGTACATTTTGATGACATTAAAACTTGTATGTGATGTGTGTATGTGTATATGAGAGAGAGAGAGAGAAAGACAGAGAGAGAGAGAGAGAGAACGAGAGAGAGAGAGAGAGAGAGAGAGAGAGAGAGAGAGAGAGAGAGAGAGAGAGATGAAAATACTTGATAATATCATATCACATTGTTTAAGATAATAATCTAAGTTATTCTGATGTAAATTTCTGAGCAAGGGCACTAGTTGGAATGCTTATTTCTGAATTCACTGTGGCTTGAGACACAGACATTCACTCGGGCTTGTGTCCTTAATGATTCAATGAGCATCCTCAGGAGGATAGAGATGGGGTTGGTCCGAAGAGAGTGGCTGCTGTCTCTGGAGCGGTCTCGGCTGGCAAAGATTAGTTTCATCTTCGTGCCAGGGCATGCAGGCTTACAGGGGAATGAGCAGGCTTGCAGGTATGACTACTGTGGAAGACAGACAAGCCATGGACCAGGCAGACATTCTGAATGCTCTACGAGAAGTAAGTCGTTTACGAGAACCAAGCGATGACTGGGAATCTACAACCATGGTCAGGCTGCGAGAACAGCAAGTTAAATGAGGTGTGACCAAACAAGAACACTACTCAGGAAGCCAAAGAAGATTGATAAACCAACACAAAACTGGTGTCGATAGCCGCTACATGCTGCGGGATTTACTGAGGAGGGGATCCAAGCACTTATGGACTGAATGGTTCGATGTGCAATGAGGATGATCTGTCGACAAACTAACTAATTAACTAACTTGATAATTTTTCAGATACAAGAAAGAACTTGATAATTGTTTGAGCATACAAAAGAAATTGATGACTTTTAGATGTATAAAATTATACTTGATCATTTTTCAGACGAATGAAAAAACTTGATTATTTTTCAGACGCACAACAGAACTTGATAATTTTTCAGATGTACAAAAGAAAGGACTTGATAATTTTTCAGATATATGACAGAACATGATAACTTTTCACATATAAGAAAGAACTTGATAATTGTTCAGGTGTACAAAAAGAACTTGATAATTTTTCAGATGTAAGATAGATAAAAGAAAAGACCAGGACTGGTACGTCTGCCAGGGAGCAATGGATTTCAGCACGGCCAGGGAGAGGTGGTGGTTTGTGGTGCTCACCAGATGTGATCCTCCAGCCAATTCTACCGTACGTGGGCATCTAACTTGTAGCTACACTGTGAATGTTTTCAATCTGTTCTTCTGTTCAGTCTTTTTCTTTCAGTTTCTGAATCCTGTATCACTCTTTATTGCAATCACAGCCTGCTTTCTTTTCTTTCTATTCCACATTTTTGGTGCTTCTGTTTTTGTTTGTTTTTCGTATTATGTTTGCTCGCTAAGAAGTCGAACATTGTCCGCACCGCACACATGTGGTGCTAATACTGCGACTAATGGTTTCCCCCTCTAGTGAGTGCACTGGACCGATTCACACAAGAAGTAGCTTTCACTACAACTAGTGCCCGCTGCCATCATGTAAACCTTTCTCTGACTTCTGAGGTACTTGTAATTTATGTCGCCAAGTAAAGGACCAGAAGTGGACATTTAAGTTTAAGTGATCAGCATGCAGAACAAACCCTCTAAGCCACGGTCAGAAGGAAAAGTTTAAGCATATTAAACCTCCTCTATGCCAGATGATGTGGTTCAAGTCCAGGAAATGTTCTGCTAGACCTGGTTCTGCACAGAATTGACATCTCCTGTCCTCTTGCTCATTACCTTGAGTTTGTTTACTGTATGCTTCCTTTGTCTTTCTGCTTGGATACATTCGAGGAGGTCGAAGCCAAGAGATGCACAAACAATGAGGTACAGTCACAACCAAGCAATGGGCGAACAAAGAGATTTAGTCACAACCAAGAAGTGGGCGAACAAAGAGATTTGTCACAACCAAGAAGTGGGCGAACAAAGAGATTTAGTCACAACCAAGAAGTGGGCGAACAAAGAGATTTAGTCACAACCAAGAAATGGCGAACAAAGAGATTTAGTCACAACCTAGAAATGGTGAACAAAGAGATTTAGTCACAACCTAGAAATGGTGAACAAAGAGATTTAGTCACAACCAAGAAATGGGCTAACAAAGAGATTTAGTCACAACCAAGAAATGCGCAAGCAGCAAGCTCCAGTCTATAATAACTGCTCTAGACCTTTATTTCCCAGATCATTTTCTGGTACCCATTTTTGGTTTGGTCATCCAGGTAAATAAATATCAAAACATCCCACCTTGATGAGACTTTGAGCATGCGGGCCGGCAGACAAGTGTCTTGACCACTGCAGTACTGCTTCTGTGTACGTGAAGTATGTGCACAATATCAACTGTTCAGTTAACACTTCCTGGGGGAATGAGAGTTGAGTTACTACAACATCAGCAAGGATTCTCAAATTCTCAGTACACATCGCCCCCGTCAGAGATGTCATATTATGATACCTCATTTAAAGTTTTGATAAAACATGAGCGTTCATTACTTTAGTAGCCGTGTTAGCAAAGTTGACAGGGAGCTGTGCTGATAATGTCGTGAGGGCAACCGTAGAAGGCTCCTCTCACTAAGTGAGGCAGAGACTGGTCACTTAGTCCTTGGTGCACCCAGGCCTACAAGATGTGGTGACCCTGTCACATCACAGACACACACAAGATGTGGTGACCCTGTCACATCATAAACCTTCACACAGCTGGCTCCTTCTTCCACACATTTTATGTCGTTGCTTTATTGCTCGAAATATTCACTGATTCAATGTCATGGGATGCTTAATCATCTTAAGTGACTTCCCATATCTGCCATAGGCTTTTAAACAGTAGTTTTCCCTATACAACCCCCTTTAATTTGATATATAATACAACATGTCTGCTACCATATTAGAGACAAAAGCAAACCTATTAAGAGAGGTGTTAGGCAGGGATGTGTAATGTCTCCAGATCTTTTTTCCATATACAGTGAAAATATTTTCATAAATGTAGAGGATATAAATGGAATCAGCATTGGAGGACGAAATATCAATAACATTAGATATGCAGATGATACAGTATTGATTGCAGACAATGCACAAGATCTACAACACTTAGTAGACGCAGTTGTTGTACACAGTGAGCAGCTGGAGTTGGAATTAAATTGTAAGAAGACACAGGTTATGGTCGTCACTAGGAAGAACGAAATACCACAATGTAATATATAAGTAAATGGGAATATTCTTCAACAAGTGAATCGGTACAATTATCTCGGAACAGTCATAACACCTGATGGGAGATGCCTTGTAGAGATTAAAACAAGAATCGCCATGGCGAAAGTAGCCTTTAGCAAGATGAAAAACATTCTGACCAATAAAAAGATGTCAATTGAAATGAGAAAAAGAGTGTTGAGGGGATACATAGAGCCTGTACTATTGTATGGATGTGAAACTTGGACAATGAGCAGTCTAGCTGAAAAACATCTGATGGCTGCAGAAATGTGGTTTCTGAGGAAAATGCAAAGAATACCATGGACAGACAGAAAAACCAATGACCAAGTACTACAGGAGACAAATGAAAATCGTAAATTGATTAGAGAAATTAGACGTAGACAGTCAAAATGTTTTGGACATGTTATGAGAAGAAAGGGATTGGAGAACTTAGTGACAACTGGCAAGATTGAAGGGAACAGATCAAGAGGAAGACAGAGAGGAAAATACCTGGATGGCTTGGCCACATGGCATGGACGAGACAGGAACACTGAGCTGATCCACGACTATGGTGATTGAGTGAAATGGTGAGTCATGACCGCCCACGCTTTCCGGCATGGCACATGATTGATTGATTGCTACCATATTAACAATTTTAAGTCATAACTGTGACACACCCCTCTTCCCATTTTCCGCCATCCATTTTTGTTTGGTCCAAATTTACTTTTTTGTTTGGCACTGAATCAGTTAAATATTGATTAAATTGGAAATAGTTAAAGAAACAGCTGCATGAGGCAGAAAGAGTTAAACCTTTTTCTGAAAGATAAAACAGGGATATAGAAGAAGAAGAAGAACAAGAAGAACAAGAAGAACAAGAAGAAGAAGAAGAACAAGAAGAACAAGAAGAAGAAGAAGAGGAGGAGGAGGTGGTGGTGGTGTCATGTGATGATATCTGGTCATGTCTGTTGTCTTGATTTCAGGTCAAGGGGATGTACCTGCAGTACAAACTACACATGACAAATGGGGACAGCCTGCTACAAAAAGAATTTTCTGCAGATGAATTCTGTGAGTCTTGCTTGTGTTAATTTAGTCATATTAGTCTTCTATTGCTGGTCTCCATGGTGAAGGGCTTACAGACGCGGTTCATAATGCTGTACACCTGCGTTTGAAACACAGCTGCGCATAATTTGGCAGCAGACCGCGTTGCGTTGGTTTCACGTTGGTATCGGTGCGGGTCGTTCAGAAAGCAATGGCAAACTACTGAACAAACTACTCTTTATATTAATTTGTCATGCTTATACTAATTTAGTCATCTTTATATTAATCTCATCATTATCATCTCATCATGTTACTCTTGTACCTCGCAGTGTCGAGGTGAAGTATAAACAGCGGGAGAGTGCCCACTTATGGGCTTCATATATCGAGATTCCCATGGACTCTGTTATTCCCTCTGTCCATCGTTTACGTGGTCGGCCTCATCTACTATATATTAATTTCCTCATGCTTATATTAATTTAGTCATATTAGTTAATATGTATATATATATATATATAAGTTAATTAAATTAGTGAGCAGATAGTCATAGTCTCCATGGTGAAGTGGTCAAGCCGTCTGACTCGGACTCCAAAGGTTGTGAGTTCGATTCCGGGCTGCGTCCTTCAGTTCACTAATGAATTTTTTCGGAGACTCCTTGGATTCTTCGCTGGAGCTACAGAGTTTGTACTTTGTGCGACGCTTTGGGCAGTTTGCTGTGGAAAGAGACTAAGCCATATGTGATAAAATCCTGGTGCAATGAAGTGGACCCTGTCGACTTTTAAGCAACAGATAGTCATGTTTATATGAATTTAGTTCTGCTAGTGAATGACTAGTCATGTTTGTATTAATTTACTTACATTTATTTCCTAAAGATCCAAGTTAGGCAGTCTATTTTCTTAAATTTGCCAACCTAGAATCTTAGGTTAGTAGGCAAGTATTGTTTCTTTATTAACATCATAATAAGAGAGAGAGAGAGAGAGAGAGAGAGAGAGAGAGAGAGAGAGAGAGAGAGAGAGAAGAGGATGAGAGAGAGAATGATGGAGAGAAGAAAAGTGAACAGGAGGGAGGATAGTAGAGAGAATGATGGAGAGAATGAGAGAAAATGAGAGAGAGGATGAAAGAATGAAAGCGTGTGAGTAGGATAGAAAAAAGCTGAGACTTGTCTAATCATCTCGTTAATGCTTTTCTTCTCCAGATATCCTGGTTATCGACATTGTGTTCTTTATTCTGTACTTCATCCTCCTGGTGGCATCTATGGCATGTGCAGGTAGGTTGCCAGAGTTTATGTTTGGTTATTGAGAAAGCTATTCCACACGCAAACATCAGTCTAGTGCTATAGAAGCTGTAGCACATGTACGGACTACGCTGGAGTTCAAAGTGAGCGAACATGAGAGGGAAAAAAAGCATGTGGACTGTAAACCATTGTAGGGTCTTGTGAAGGATCTGCTGGGTGGCTAGACCAGAGTGAAGGATCTGCTGGGTGGCTAGACCAGAGTGAAGGATCTGCTGGGTGGCTAGACCAGAGTGAAGGATCTGCTGGGTGGCTAGACCAGAGTGAAGGATGTTGACGTGGTGATGAAGGGTTTCATAAGCGGCTAACTTGTGATGGTGGAAGGTCAGAAACAGTTTGGCTCTAATAGTAGTGGGTTGGGAGTGGCTGAGTCGGTTGAAGTGGCTTGGGAGTGGGTTAGGAGTGGCTTGGGAATGCCTCTGCGGGGGTGATGGGCGGTAGTTTTCTGAGAGCTTTTTTGTGAGAATGGTTTCAGGCCAGAGACAAACATGAAAGAAATCCAGGGGCTGGTGGACATTGCTGGTATCTGAGCATCACCTGTGGGGATGGAGAAGTTGGGAGATAGGGATGGCATCTTTGCCTGAGAGAAAGTGGGAGACAGGGATGACATCTTTGCCCGAGAGAAAGTGAGAGAAAAGGATGACATCTTTGCCCAAGAGAAGGTGGATGACAGGAATGGCATCTGTGCCCAAGAGAAACTGGGAGAAAGGGATGGCATCTGTACCCGAGAGAAGATGAGAGACAGGGATGGCATCTGTACCCGAGAGAAGGTGGGAGGATGTATAGATAACTGTGAGAATCTGTAGCTTCTATTCTGCTGTTGTGGTAAAGCTGTGGTAGACTGCAGGCCAGTTAGCGGAGTTGATAGGGAACTGCACTGGTAACGTAATTAGCATGGTTGGAAGATTGTGTAAGGACAGGGCTCATTGCCTGCTAAATGAGGGAAAGATTGGTCAACTATTTCTCCATGTATCCAGGTCTACAAAACGTGACGGCGCTATCACTTCAAAGACCTATAACGGGAAACTGCTTTACAACAAATTTACAACAACAAAAGACATTTGTCAGGCCTGGTGTTGAAGGTGACCAATAACGGGGCACACATAACTGTGGGAAGGAGAAGACTGATGCTGGTGATGACTGTTATGTTGATCATAATAATGTAAATGATCTAATGTAGATGGTTATGTAGATGATGATGTAAATATAATATAGATGGTGATGTAATTAATATAATGTAGATGGTGGTGTAATTAATATAATGTAGATGGTGATGTAGATGATGATGCAAATATAATATAGATGGTGATGTAATTAATATAATGTAGATGGTGGTGTAATTAATATAATGTAGATGGTGATGTAGATGATGATGCAAATATAATATAGATGGTGGTGTAATTAGTATAATGTAGATGGTGATGTAGATGATGATGTAAATATAATATAGATGGTGATGTAATTAATATAATGTTGATGGTGGTGTAATTAATATAATGTAGATGGTGATGTAGATGATGATGTAAATGATACAATGTAGATGGTGATGTAGATGATGATGTAAATGATCTAATGTAGATGGTGATTAAATGATGATGTAGATGGGGATGTACATGATATAATGCTGATGGGGATGTAGATGATATAATTTAGATGGTGATTTAAATAATATAATGTAGATGATGATGTAGATGATGATGTAAATGATATAATGTAGATGGTGATGTAGATGATGATATAAATGAAATAATGTAGCTGGTGATGTAAATGATGATGTAAGCTATATAATGTAGATGGTAATGTAGATGATATGCTGTAGATGATGATATAAATGACATTTTTCTTCTTCTTTCGTTCGCCTGAAATATGTTTATAACTGCAATGTTGTCTCTTAGTGACATAATGTAGACCGTGATCAGAATAATATAATGTAGTTGGTGATGTAAGTGATATAATGTAGGTGGTGATCTGAATGATATAATGTAGATGGTGATATAGATGATAATGTAGATGGGGGGTGTACGTGATGTAATGTTGATGGTAATGCAAATGATATAATGTAGATGGTGATGTTGATGGTGTTGTAGATAGTGAGATGACCACACATTACTGAATACTAATATATCAGCTAACATAACTGATCTTGCATGCACCATACACTATCACCCATACAATAATGTCACCTGCCACCACACACTACCACCCACACAGTAATGTCACCTGCGACCACACACTACCACCCACACAGTAATATTACCTGCCACCACACACTACCACCCACACAGTAATATTACCTGCCACCACACACTACCACCCAAACAGTAATATCACCTGCCACCACACACTACCACCCAAACAGTAATATCACCTGCCACCACACACTACCACCCACACAGTAATATCACCTGCCACCACACACTACCACCCAAACAGTAATATCACCTGCCACCACACACTACCACCCACACAGTAATATCACCTGCCACCACACACTACCACCCAAACAGTAATATCACCTGCCACCACACACTACCACCCACACAGTAATATCACCTGCCACCACACACTCTGGGATCTTTGGACTTGTCCTGCATGCAGTGTTGATAGCCCACCAGTACCCTCATGTCCTATACACGACTCATGCTTGTTGTTGCAGTGGTTCTGACCCAGCGGAAGCTTCTGCACACCACATACAAGATGTACCTGTGTGCCGTGATCATCTGGACTCTACACCTGCTCCTCATGGTCGCAGCTTGGGGCTACTATGGCACCACCGGCTGGGAGATCCGACCCGTTGAGGTTACAGGTGGCTGGTTTTGTCTGGTCTCTGCTGGCTTGATCCTGCTGTCTTCTTCTTCTTCTTCTTCTTCTTCTTCTTCTTCTTCTTCTTCTTCTTCATCTTCTTCTTCTTCTTCTTCTTCTTCTTCTTCTTCTTCTTCTTCTTCTTCTTCTTCTTCTTCTTCTTCTTCTTCTTCTTCTTCTTCTTCTTCTTCTTCTTCTTCTTCTTCTTCTGCTGTTAGTATTGTGACATAATTTCTTTGCAATTGGGGAATTTCTGCAAAATGGTTACCATCACCTTCGTGCTCCAAAGGTTTTGGGTTCAATACTAGGCTACATAGTTTGGCTCACGAATGAAATTTTCTTAGAGACTCCTGGGGTTCAATGCTGCAGCTACGGAGTTCATGCTGTGTGTAATGCTTTCGGCAGGCTCTCTACTCAAGGAGACCAACCCAAATGAGGTAAAACCCGGTGCAATGAAGTCTGGCTTTTTCTGTTGCCTGTTTGCTAATGTTGTGCCGTAAACTGTTTTCTGTCTGCAATGGTAGGGACTGTCTCCCTCTGGCTTCTGTTAAACAGATCTCACTGTTGTTGTTTATGAAGCCGAGATATTCACAGTTCGTGACATGTTTGCAATTCAAATACAATCCAACAAATTTATGTAAAACTACTATACTGAGCAAACAAAGACACAGAAGAATGGTATTATTATTATTATTATTAATATTATGACAATATTGACATTGAACACAATTTAACTCTTCGGCAGCAAAAAATGCCATTGCTTATTGTAGTCTTATCCTGGTGTGTGGAAATGCCACCTGAAGACTAAATATCACGGCAGGACAAACCAGGGCTTAAAGTTTGGTAGGCTACTGGTCTAAGATTGAAGCTCAAACAGACAGACAGAGCATTGCTTTGCTGATCCGGCAGCTTCTGCAGCTGGTGTTGTTCAAGATGTATTGGTGTTACATAGTTCTCCAATATATGTCGTATATTTTGAAGGGACTGGCAATCACTAAAGTGCATGACCCATCTCTGTTAAAGGTAGCTGGGCCCCATCCTCTTCTTATATGTAAATAGATCAAGAATACGACCCTTGAAAGATTTACAGACTCGGATTTGGTTATTCGTCTAAGGGTGTGTGGTCCTCTTTTAATAGAAAAGTCATCACTAGGTTTGTCCCCTGTCTTTCCACCTGGTATTTAATGGTATAGCTCACGAACCCCCTTCTTCCATCTTAAGAAATTGTCTGAAAAGACTTTCTCAATAAGAATCAGGTGCAATATAACATGGATTTGGAACAGTTCCTCTGGAGTAAACTAGGCAGGCCAAGAGAGGATCATGCTGCATGGGAAACACATGCTCTCTCCAATTCAGCCCAGGCTTTGTGCTCTGGAGAGGTATAATTCCATCTCTGATCCCCATGGGTTGTAGTTATTATGCCTTTTTTGTAGCACAAAGTAACAGAATATCGTCCTTCAGGATGGCACGGTGTCGGTAAGTTATTGTAGTCTCAGATGTTATTTATCTCAATCAATGACTTGCTACAGAACAAGTTCAAGGTAAATTATTGATTACTTTCTCCTGGACCAGGTCGTATTCTGCAGACATGCAGCAATATTGTCTTCATTCTGATGTTGATTCTGCTGGCCAAGGGCTACACCGTGGTTCGAGTCCGTCTCACCAGCAAAGCAGTCATCAAGATTACCATATTCATCAACGTGTACATCGTAGCCATGGTTGTCATGTTTATCTGGGAGGGGGCTGTAAGTACACACTCCCACTTTTCTGTCTTCTTCTCATTGTCTTCTTCCTCCACATCCTAACCTCCTTTTTTTCTTCCTCCTTGCATACTTCTTCCTCCTTCCCTCCTACTTTTTCTCCTTCAACCCCTCTTTCTTGTGCTCCCTCCTTCTTCTGCAATTTCTCTTTCTCCTCTTCAATTCTTCCTCTTCTTCCTAACATATCTTTCCTCTACCTTCTATTTCTCCTCCTCTCCTTTTAATGAAATTATATTCCTCTTCCTTCATTTCTTCTTCATCCATCAGCCCCTACGGCTCCTCCTCGTTCTATTTCACCTTCTCATCCCCATTCTCCCTTCCTTCCTCCTTTTTTGTCTTGCTATTTTGAACTCATGATAATGTAGATGATGATGATGATGATGATGATGCACTTAATGATGTCAGTGATGATGTAGATGATGATGGTGACAATATATGATGCTGTGTGATGATGTTGCTCTCATAAAAACCATGCTAGAGGAAACAGCCAAAGGCATGTGAGCAAGAGGTAGACAATGATACAAGTGGAATGAAAACATCATGAGATGGGTGAACATCAACCTGACAGAATATACAATCAAGTTGAGAGACAGTGTTGGAGATCCATTGCAGCCAACCTTCATTGTGGAGATGGCACCTAGTTGATTGATGATGTTGATTGCGATACTAGCTCACATAATTGATTCTGCATAGTGAATGTGTGATATGTGACTGGCTGTGAATCCCAGCCATCGTGTCATATGTTCTCTAACTTTTTACATTTGGTCAGAACAGGGTAAAGAGATCTGACATCTCCATTGGTCACACTGACTATGTAATTAACCTCTTTAAAAGCCATTCCCTTGAGATTTCCCGCAGTAGTTATTTCTACCTTGCGTGTTTGCTGCGTAGCTTGCTGTAACCAAAACAGTTAACTAGTAAATAATGAAGCAGTATGCAGTCACTAGACCCCACAACATCTTGTGGGACAAAAGCAATCTCCTTCCACTACAGTGGTTCCGTCACCAGCCACTACAGTGGTTCCGTCATCAGCCACTACAGTGGTTCCGTCACCAGCCACTACAGTGGTTTCGTCATCAGCCACTACAGTGGTTCCGTCACCAGCCACTACAGTGGTTCCGTCATCAGCCACTACAGTGGTTCCGTCATCAGCCACTACACTGGTTCCGTCATCAGCCACTACAGTGGTTCCGTCATCAGCCACTACAGTGGTTCCTTCATCAGCCACTACAAATCTTCTCTATAGTTCTTCATCAAATTGCCACTGTCTCCATAGTTCTTCACCAAATTGCCACTGTCTTCATAGTTCTTCATCAAATTGTCTTTGCCTCCATAGTTCTTCATCAAATTGCCACTGCCTCCATAGTTCTTCATCAAATTGCCACTGCCTCCATAGTTCTTCATCAAATTGTCTTTGCCTCCATAGTTCTTCATCATATTGCCACTGTCTCCATATTTCTCATCAAATTGCCACTGTCTTCATAGTTCTTCATCAAATTGCCACTGCCTCCATAGTTCTTCATCAAATTGTCTTTGCCTCCATAGTTCTTCATCAAATTGCCACTGCCTCCATAGTTCTTCATCAAATTGCCACTGCCTCCATAGTTCTTCATCAAATTGTCTTTGCCTCCATAGTTCTTCATCAAATTGCCACTGTCTCCATAGTTCTTCATCAAATTGCCACTGTCTCCATAGTTCTCATCAAATTGCCACTGTCTCCATAGTTCTTCATCAAATTGCCACTGTCTCCATAGTTCTTCATCAAATTGCCACTGTCTCCATAGTTCTCATCAAATTGCCACTGTCTCCATAGTTCTTCATCAAATTGCCACTGTCTCCATAGTTCTTCATCAAATTGCCACTGTCTCCATAGTTCTCATCAAATTGCCACTGTCTCCATAGTTCTTCATCAAATTGCCACTGTCTCCATAGTTCTTCATCAAATTGCCACTGTCTCCATAGTTCTCATCAAATTGCCACTGTCTCCATAGTTCTTCATCAAATTGCCACTGTCTCCATAGTTCTTCACCAAATTGCCACTGCCTCCATATTTCTTCACCAAATTGTCATTGAGTGACTTCTAATTGACCGATCTTAATCACCATGCAATCACATTTCTGATGTTAATGTCGAGGTCCAAATTAGGTTGAGCTTAGAAACGTTACAGATTTGCTTCCTGGGATGAATATTATAAATACACTGGGCTACCAGGGTAACAAACTGAAAAGCAAAATATTAAATACAGTTATAAGAATGGGACAAACAGTGTTCTTTGATCATGTAATGAGACGAGAGGCATTGGAAAACAACATGGAAAGATCAGTGGTCTAGGAGGCAGAGGGAGATCAAGAGAAATGATGCTGGAAGGCATTAGATGGTGCCACGAAGGAATAGCACCCATAGAATTGATCCAAAACACCAAGGACAGTCTGTGGAGAGACATGAACACCTACGCCAGCTTTTAAGGCACATAATGATGATGATGATGTCAGGGTCTCTTCTGTAAGCACAGTGAATCCAATCCCAGAGTCCCCTGTTTTACTGATGTTCATATTGTACTGCTTTTATCTTGGATATTCTTCATTCCTGCTTCCTCTTCTTCTTGCGTTCGCTTTCGTTTCTGCTAATCATAGTTGAGCAAACAATCCTTAAAATGTTGTTTAAGATGACAGTTAAGTTCATGTGACTTTTATCCTTCAAACATCCTGCTTTAATGGTTTATCACAGCTAAGTTCATGCTTCTTTTCTCCTTCAGAAGTCATGCTTTAGTAGTTCATTGACACTTACTGTCCGGTCTGTGTCTTCTGTGTGAATTTTCCAGTAACAATCTTCTCAATCAAATGTTTAGTCAGAATCTTTTCAATCAAAAATTCAGCCGCAATCTTCTCAGTCAATTATCCAGCCTGTATCTTCTCTGTTCAATATCCAGTCTGTATCTCCTCAGTCAATTCTTTAGTCAAAATCTTCTCAGTCAATTGTTCAGTCAAAATCTTCTCAGTCAATTGTTCAGTCAAATTCTTCTCAGTCAATTGTTCAGTCAAATTCTTCTCAGTCAATTGTCCCGGTTGTTATGTTCTCCTGGAAATGTCCATTTGTTATGTTCTAATTTTTTTTTTCTTTTTTGTTTGCATATCCTTTACAGGACATCGCTGTCAACATCAGCATCTTTCAGCTGATTGTTGATTTCTTGGCAAGATTATGTTCAGTAGTTTGCCATTGCTTTCTGAGCAACCGGCTCACATACCTCGTAAGTTACAGATGTGGAGAGAACTGCTACCAATTCTCACGCACGTCACGTTACTCATGAGAGTTAACAAAATTACAGAGAAAGTCGTGTAACTCCTAGAACAGGGAGACCAGCTATATTCTAATAGAAATGTCAATTTAGGATCTTCGTGCGTGATAAGGCAGACATGTTTGGGGCCCTTTGGGATCACATGTATAGTGCAGAAGAACAGATAGATCATCATGGCTTGGTGATAATGTTGCTGCAGGGAGTGACCAGAGGATCTGGCCGACACAAAGAACTTTGAGGAAAGGCCAGACGGACATAATTAGACTGCTACTAATACTGTTAGTATTGAGACTCATCACTGGCTGTTGAGGATAAGAACGGAGCATGTATGGGAAAGTCCAGAGTGCAATGATGTTGGTTCTTGATCAACTCAACTCAACAGTTGAACTCTTGTTAGAATGCCATTTTCCTGTTTAACTACAACAACATGCTTTGTAGATAAATGTCCCTGTTGATTGCCTGACATTAAGGATATTGTTTGACGTGTCCGGCAGCTGTTTGACCCAGGATTGGTGCTGTACTACTACGAGAGTCCTCCAGGATACGGGATGATCACGGTTATCCTCATCGGCTGGCTGTGGTTTACGAAAGCCGCTGTGTTCACTTTAAAGCACTACTCCAAGAAAACCATTTTTTATGTTGCGTTTTACACTTTCTACACCATCTGGTGAGTATTTGTGGTTTGGTTGTTGGAATGACCTACCACATATGCTACATCTATTTATAGGAATGACCTACCACACATGCTCCATCTAGTTATAGGAATGACCTACTACACATGCTACATCTAGTTATAGGAATGACCTACTACACATGCTACATCTATTTATAGGAATGACCTACTACAGATGCTACATCTAGTTATAGGAATGACCTACTACACATGCTACATCTATTTATAGGAATGACCTACCACACATGCTCCATCTAGTTATAGGAATGACCTACCACACATGCTCCATCTAGTTATAGGAATGACCTACTACACATGCTACATCTAGTTATAGGAATGGCCTACTACACATGCTACATCTAGTTATAGGAATGACCTACTACACATGCTCCATCTAGTTATAGGAATGACCTACTACACATGCTACATCTATTTATAGGAATGACCTACCACACATGCTCCATCAAGTTATAGGAATGACCTACTACACATGCTACATCTAGTTATAGGAATGACCTACTACACATGCTCCATCTAGTTATAGGAATGACCTACTACACATGCAAGATCTAGTTATAGGAATGACCTACTACACATGCTCCATCTAGTTGTAGGAATGATCTACTACACATGCAAGATCTAGTTATAGGAATGACCTACTACACATGCTCCATCTAGTTGTAGGAATTACCTACTACACATGCTACATCTAGTTATAGGAATGACCTATTACACATGCTACATCTAGTTATAGGAATGACCTACTACACATGCTACATCCAGTTATAGGAATGACCTACTACACATGCAAGATCTAGTTATAGGAATGACCTACTACACATGCTACATCTAGTTATAGGAATGACCTACTACACATGCAAGATCTAGTTATAGGAATGACCTACTACACATGCTCCATCTAGTTGTAGGAATGACCTACTACACATGCAAGATCTAGTTATAGGAATGACCTACTACACATGCTCCATCTAGTTGTAGGAATGACCTACTACACATGCTACATCTAGTTATAGGAATGACCTATTACACATGCTCCATCTAGTTATAGGAATGACCTACTACACATGCTACATCCAGTTATAGGAATGACCTACTACACATGCTACATCTATTTATAGGAATGACCTACTACACATACAAGATCTAGTTATAGGAATGACCTACTACACATGCTACATCCAGTTATAGGAATGACCTACTACACATGCTACATCTATTTATAGGAATGACCTACTACACATGCAAGATCTAGTTATAGGAATGACCTACTACACATGCTACATCTAGTTATAGGAATGACCTACTACACATGCAAGATCTAGTTATAGGAATGACCTACTACACATGCTCCATCTAGTTGTAGTAATGACCAACTACACATGCTACATCTAGTTATAGGAATGACCTACTACACATGCTACATCTAGTTATAGGAATGACCTACTACACATGCTCCATCTAGTTATAGGAATGACCTACTACACATGCTACATCTAGTTATAGGAATGACCTACTACACATGCAAGATCTAGTTATAGGAATGACTTACTACACATGCTACATCTAGTTATAGGAATGACCTACTACACTTGCAAGATCTAGTTATAGGAATGACCTACTACACATGCTCCATCTAGTTGTAGGAATGACCTACTACACATGCAAGATCTAGTTATAGGAATGACCTACTACACATACTACATCTAGTTATAGGAATGACCTACTACACATGCAAGATCTAGTTATAGGAATGACCTACTACACATGCTCCATCTAGTTGTAGGAATGACCTACTACACATGCATGATCTAGTTATAGGAATGACCTACTACACATGCTCCATCTAGTTATAGGAATGACCTACTACACATGCTCCATCTAGTTATAGGAATGACCTACTACACATGCTCCATCTAGTTATAGGAATGACCTACTACACATGCAAGATCTAGTTATAGGAATGACCTACTACACATGCTACATCTAGTTATAGGAATGACCTACTACACATGCTACATCTAGTTATAGGAATGACCTACTACACATGCAAGATCTAGTTATAGGAATGACCTACTACACATGCTACATCTAGTTATAGGAATGACCTACCAGACATGCTACATCTAGTTATAGGAATGACCTACCACACATGCTACATCTAGTTATAGGAATGACCAACTACACATGCTACATTTAGTTATAGGAATGACCTACCACACATGCTACATTTAGTTATAGGAATGACGTACTACACATGCTACATCTAGTTATAGGAATGACCTACTACACATGCTACATCAAGTTATAGGAATGACCTATGACACATGCTACATTTAGTTATAGGAATGACCTACTACACATGCTACATTTAGTTATAGGAATGACCTACTACACATGCTACATTTAGTTATAGGAATGACCTACTACACATGCTACATCTAGTTATATGAATGACCTACTACACATGCTACATTTAGTTATAGGAATGACCTACTACACATGCTACATTTAGTTATAGAAATGACCTACTACACATGCTACATTTAGTTATAGGAATGACCTACCACACATGCTACATCAAGTTATAGGAATGACCTATGACACATGCTACATTTAGTTATAGGAATGATCTACTACACATGCTCCATCTAGTTATAGGAATGACCTACTACACATGCTACATCTAGTTATAGGAATGACCTACTACACATGCTAACATCTAATTATAGGAATGACCTACTACACATGCTACATCTAGTTATAGTAATGACCTACTACACATGCTACATTTAGTTATAGGAATGACCTACTACACATGCTACATTTAGTTATAGGAATGACCTACCACACATGCTACATCAAGTTATAGGAATGACCTATGACACATGCTACATTTAGTTATAGGAATGACCTACTACACATGCTCCATCTAGTTATAGGAATGACCTACTACACATGCTACATCTAGTTATAGGAATGACCTACTACACATGCTACATCTAATTATAGGAATGACCTACTACACATGCTACATCTAGTTATAGGAATGACCTACTACACATGCTACATCTAGTTATAGGAATGACCTACTACACATGCTACATCTATTTATAGGAATGACCTACTACACATGCTACATCTAGTTATAGGAATGACCTACTACACATGCTACATCTAGTTATAGGAATGACCTACTACACATGCTACATCTATTTATAGGAATGACCTACTACACATGCTACATCTAGTTATAGGAATGACCTACTACACATGCTACATTTAGTTATAGGAATGACCTACCACACATGCTACATCAAGTTATAGGAATGACCTATGACACATGCTACATTTAGTTATAGGAATGACCTACTACACATGCTCCATCTAGTTATAGGAATGACCTACTACACATGCTACATCTAGTTATAGGAATGACCTACTACACATGCTACATCTAATTATAGGAATGACCTACTACACATGCTACATCTAGTTATAGGAATGACCTACTACACATGCTACATCTAGTTATAGGAATGACCTACTACACATGCTACATCTAGTTATAGGAATGACCTACTACACATGCTACATCTAGTTATAGGAATGACCTACTACACATGCTACATTTAGTTATAGGAATGACCTACCACACATGCTACATCAAGTTATAGGAATGACCTATGACACATGCTACATTTAGTTATAGGAATGACCTACTACACATGCTCCATCTAGTTATAGGAATGACCTACTACACATGCTACATCTAGTTATAGGAATGACCTACTACACATGCTACATCTAATTATAGGAATGACCTACTACACATGCTACATCTAGTTATAGGAATGACCTACTACACATGCTACATCTAGTTATAGGAATGACCTACTACACATGCTACATCTAGTTATAGGAATGACCTACTACACATGCTACATCTAGTTATAGGAATGACCTACTACACATGCTACATCTATTTATAGGAATGACCTACTACACATGCTACATCTAGTTATAGGAATGACCTACTACACATGCTACATCTAGGTTTGTTTCCTTTTTCACATACACTCACTTGAACCCAAGCATAGTTTATACACGGGCAACCACTCCTAGTGCACTAGACTGAATTTTGTCTGTGGATTATCTTCCCCTATTACCAGCGTCCCTCGGTTTTTCTCAGTTCTATATTAATACAAGCTGCAGAGGGAGTCAAGGTAATGTGGCGCCCGGCATACTTGTCTGATGGTCACGTGGTCAAACCCCCCAACAAGGCTGATATCTGAAATTGACCTGGCCTTCAAGATGAACACAGCCTTAAATGAGCACCAGGAGATGTCATGAGAAGTGAAAGCAGCATGTATGCAGCTGGCCACCTGTGACTGATACTGCCAGGAGCACGCTGGGGGAAAGGGTTCGATGCCAGCACTCATCATCCGCTAAAGTGAGGGAAAGAAAGAGCTATGTCTCCATGCATTCATGCCTATACAATGTAATGGTCCAACCACATGCCAGAATCATGGGCTCCTGTTTCAGGACTTGTTTTTGTAGCAACATATACCCAATACACCTCATAGCATACATTAGGTTTCTTGCGCTTTACTGTTTGTATATACTGTTTGTATATTCTGTTTGTAAATACTGCTTGTATATACTGTTTGTATATACTGTATGTATATACTGTTTGTATATTCTGTTTATATATACTGTTTGTATATGCTGCTTGTATATACTGTTTGTATATACTGTTTGTATATGCTGTTTGTATATTCTGTTTGTATATACTGTTTGTATATTTGATTTGTATATACTGTTTGTATATACTGTTTGTATATACTGTTTGTATATATTGTTTGTTTATACTGTTTATATATACAGGTGCAGTCAATTCATTCATATTTGCTATTATTAGGTTCTGGGCAAGTCCATTTGTTGTTCTCATTGCGATGTTTGCTATGGCCAAATGGACGAGAGAGAAAACCGTGAACGGGGTACAACAGTTCATTGCATTTCTGGCACACATGGTGTTTTTGGTAAGTTGCCCTTACATCATCAGCTCCACTCAGCACAACACAACTCAGCTCCACTCAACACAACACAACTCATCACAGCTCCACTCAACACAACTCAACTCAGCTCAACACAACACAACTCAGCTCCACTCAACACAACACAACTCAGCTCCACTCAGTACAATTCAACTCAGTTCAGGACATTTCTATACGTGCTCCATCCTCATGTTCAACAGCCAGTGATGAGTCCCAATACTAATGGTGCCAGTAGCAGTCTGATTATGTGTCCACCGAGCTTTTCCTCGAAGGTTTTAGTGTCGGCCAGATCCTCTGGTCACTCCCTGCAGCACCATTCTCTCCAGGCAGTGATGATCTACCCGTTCTTCCACACTATACACACGATCCCAAAGAGCCCCAATCTCATCTGTCTTATCATGCAGCAATACACCACCGAGAGGTACAGACCCAGCCATTCTGTCCACCTGCTCGTTTCCCACCACACCAGCATGTCCTAGGGGAAAAATCCTACAGTTGCCCTCTATTTTTGATTGTTGAATGGAAGCTTATCACTTTGCCCTCTATTTGTGACTGTTGAATGGAAGCTTATCACTTTGCCCTCTATTTGTGACTGTTGAATGGAAGCTTATCACTTTGCCCTCTATTTGTGACTGTTGAATGGAAGCTTATCACTTTGCCCTCTGTTTGTGATTGTTGAATGGAAGCTTATCACTTTGCCCTCTGTTTGTGATTGTTGAATGGAAGCTTATCACTCTACCCACAACATCCTTTAATAGTTAAATTACTAGGCGTTCAGTTTCTCTGGAAAAATTAAGGGCATTTTGTTGATGTTGTAATATCTATAAAGCCCAACAGCATTAGCAATTAGATATTCTAAAATTAGAAGTATATTTCTGTCCTGTCTGCACTGTTATCAATTGTAGCTTTCTTCCCAGCACAAAACATCCTTGTTATTTCAGTTGTCATCTACTGTTTGTATTTGTTTGTTTTGATCTCTGCAGATATTGACGCTTCCACACAAAGCCAATGAGAATTTCCCCTACCACATAAGAACTACGCAGGTGAGAACAGAAAGTAACAAGCAATTCTATTTAGTTATGTATACAGCCATGTTTTGTCTAATCGCAGTGTTGTATCTCTAAGCTTTTGTTCCTTTATTCTTTATGGGTGATCAGACTGCTTTCAGATCCCGAGTTTAGTATTCTATTGTTTTGTCTGTTTTATTGTTGGTTTGTATTTCTTGTTTGTTGATCGAGACTTTGGATAAAAAATTTGCCTCTATTTGTGTGCTTTTCCTGTTGTTGATCTTCGTGGTCATTTCTTGTGTTTCATTTGTACACGGTGAATGTGTTGTGATTGTTGAGAGTATTGTACTTGCTATTTTTAATATTTGTCAGTTAATTTGTCATTTCTTTATTTTAACAATTATATTTATGAAATAAAAAAATAAAAACAGCCACTTGAAAGGCCTACACTTGGGAGTTGAAGTTAGCTGCATGTCATTTACAGGACCTTACAATTAACCCCAGCAATTTTATGTTCATAGTTTGCCATTGTTATTTCAACGGTGGACGCTCATACTATCAAAATCAACAAAAAGCTGGTTTCTAACTCTGAAAGTGGATGAGTAATGATTCAATGAACAAAACTAATGTTGATAATCTTGTCTTCGCTTTAAACAGCAGCCAATGTAGTCACAGATACACTCATGTTTAAACAGCAGACAATGAAGTCACAGATACACTTATGTTTAAACAGCAGACAATGAAGTCACAGATACACTCATGTTTAAACAGCAGACAATGAAGTCACAGATACACTCATGTTTAAACAGCAGACAATGAAGCCGCAGACAAACTCATGTTTAAACAGCAGACAGTGAAGTCACAGATACACTCATGTTTAAACAGCAGACAATGAAGCCACAGATACTGCAGAGTTATCTATTATTTTACGTGAATAAATGGATTATACTTTGGCTGAAACACTTAAAACACATATTTACTTATACTGTTCAAATATGGAGTATTTTTTATCCCCACAGTAATTGCAGATGTAAAATGAAGTCTTTTTGTCTGCACAAAATTGGCTGGAACCATCTATTGTTTGTGTCTTGTGTGTTTACATTCACGTAAAGAATACATTGTGTTGAATGTCTGAAACACTCATGCTTCTTCCAGATTGGCTCTATGAATGATGGGAGTGAGTACTCAGAACCTAGCAACGTGTATGACTACACTATTGGAGACTCCTTCACCGGAGTAGGTCCAAACCTGGACATTTTTATCACGTCCCGGAGTTGCAGTGAGGGGAGTAATGGTGAGAGGTCGTACATACCTTTGGAGTCGAGTTCTACAGGCTCCAGTGTTAGTATTCTCTCACGCATGCAACAGGTGAGAGAGATTTACACATGGAGTGTGCTGTACTAGATTGAGAGTTGTGTTGTACCTGGGTGTTTGTACTTGAAGAGTGTGTTGTACCTGGGTGTTTGTACTAGAATAGTGTGTTGTACCTGGGTGTTTGTACTTGAGGAGTGTGTTGTACCTGGGTGTCTGTACTTGAGGAGTGTGTTGTACCTGGGTGTTTGTAGTTGAGGAGTGTGTTGTACCTGGGTGTTTGTAGTTGAGGAGTGTGTTGTACCTGGGTGTTTGTAGTTGAGGAGTGTGTTGTACCTGGGTGTTTGTACTAGAATAGTGTGTTGTACCTGGGTGTTTGTACTTGAGGAGTGTGTTGTACCTGGGTGTCTGTACTTGAGGAGTGTGTTGTACCTGGGTGTTTGTACTTGAGGAGTGTGTTGTACCTGGGTGTTTGTACTAGAATAGTGTGTTGTACCTGGGTGTTTGTAGTTGAGGAGTGTGTTGTACCTGGGTGTTTGTACTTGATGAGTGTGTTGTACCTGGGTGTTTGTACTAGAATAGTGGGTTGTACCTGGGTGTTTGTAGTTGAGGAGTGTGTTGTACCTGGGTGTTTGTACTAGAATAGTGTGTTGTACCTGGGTGTTTGTACTTGAGGAGTGTGTTGTACCTGGGTGTCTGTACTTGAGGAGTGTGTTGTACCTGGGTGTTTGTACTAGAATAGTGTGTTGTACCTGGGTGTTTGTACTTGAGGAGTGTGTTGTACCTGGGTGTTTGTACTTGAGGAGTGTGTTGTACCTGGGTGTTTGTACTTGAGCAGTGTGTTGTAGCTGGGTGTTTGTACTTAAGGTGTGTGTTGTAGCTGGGTGTTTGTACTTAAGGTGTGTGTTGTACCTGGGTGTTTGTACTAGAGGAGAGTGTTGTACCTGGTGTTTGTACTTGAGCAGTGTGTTGTACCTGGGTGTTTGTACTAGAGGAGAGTGTTGTATCTGGGTATTTGTACTTGAGCAGTGTGTTGTACCTGGGTGTTTGTACTTGAGCAGTGTATTGTACCTGGGTATTTGTACTTGAGCAATGTGTTGTACCTAGGTATTTGTACTTGAGCAGTGTGTTGTACCTGGGTGTTTGTACTTGAGGAGCGTGTTGTACCTGGGTGTTTGTACTTGAGGAGCATGTTGTACCTGGGTATTTGTTCTTGAGGAGTGTGTTGTAGTTGACAGTTTTTGAACACATGATCACCAGTCTAACAGGCAAGCATGCCAGTCACTGCCCTGCCACAGATCCCTACACGCAAGCATGCCAGTCACTGCCCTGCCACAGATCCCTACAGATTTTTTATTCTTCTTCTTCTCATGCTCTGTACTCCCCATTGGGACATATTCCCTCAACCAACCCACACTGTCCTATCTTGTCCTATCTCCTGCAGCTCCCTCAATGTCCTCCCAGTATTATTCATCTCCGTCTGTAATTCTCTTCTCCATGTGTTTTATGTCTCCCACTATTCCATTTGCCTTGTGGATTCCAGACAAGAGAGTGTCTAGTTATATTGTCCCCAGGTTTTCTCAGTGAGTGTCCTATCTTGTGGGTTCCAGACAAGAGAGTGTCTAGTTATATTGTCCTCAGGTTTTCTCAGTGAGTGTCCTATCTTGTGGGTTCCAGACAAGAGAGTGTCTAGTTATATTGTCCTCAGGTTTTCTCAGTGAGTGTCCTATCTTGTGGATTCCAGACAAGAGAGTGTCTAGTTATATTGTCCTCAGGTTCTCAGTGTGTGTCCTGTCTTGTGGGTTCCAGACAAGAGTGTCTAGTTATATTGTCCTCAGCTTGTCTCAGTATGTGTCCTATCTTGTGGGTTCCAGACAAGAGAGTGTCTAGTTATATTGTCCTCAGATTGTCTCAGTGAGTGTCCTATCTTGTGGATTCCAGACAAGAGAGTGTCTAGTTATATTGTCCTCAGGTTTTCTCAGTGTGTGTCCTGTCTTGTGGGTTCCAGACTAGAGAGTGTCTAGTTATATTGTCCTCAGGTTTTCTCAGTGTGTGTCCTGTCTTGTGGATTCCAGACAAGAGAGTGTCTAGTTATATTGTCCTCAGGTTCTCAGTGTGTGTCCTGTCTTGTGGGTTCCAGACACGAGTGTCTAGTTATATTGTCCTTAGCTTGTCTCAGTATGTGTCCTATCTTGTGGGTTCCAGACAAGAGAGTGTCTAGTTATATTGTCCTCAGATTGTCTCAGTCAGTGTCCTATCTTGTGGATTCCAGACAAGAGAGTGTCTAGTTATATTGTCCTCAGGTTTTCTCAGTGTGTGTCCTGTCTTGTGGGTTCCAGACTAGAGAGTGTCTAGTTATATTGTCCTTAGCTTGTCTCAGTATGTGTCCTATCTTGTGGGTTCCAGACAAGAGAGTGTCTAGTTATATTGTCCTAAGATTGTCTCAGTGAGTGTCCTATCTTGTGGATTCCAGACAAGAGAGTGTCTAGTTATATTGTCCTCAGGTTTTCTCAGCGTGTGTCCTATCTTGTGGGTTCCAGACAAGAGAGTGTCTAGTTATATTGTCCTCAGATTGTCTCAGTGAGTGTCCTATCTTGTGGATTCCAGACAAGAGAGTGTCTAGTTATATTGTCTCCACATTTTCTCAGCGTGTGTCCTATCTTGTGGGTTCCAGACAAGAGAGTGTCTAGTTATATTGTCCTCAGATTGTCTCAGTGAGTGTCCTATCTTGTGGATTCCAGACAAGAGAGTGTCTAGTTATATTGTCCTCAGATTGTCTCAGTGAGTGTCTTATGTTGTGGATTCCAGACAAGAGAGTGTCTAGTTATATTGTCCTCAGGTTTTCTCAGCGTGTGTCCTATCTTGTGGGTTCCAGACAAGAGAGTGTCTAGTTATATTGTCCTCAGATTGTCTCAGTGAGTGTCCTATCTTGTGGATTCCAGACAAGAGAGTGTCTAGTTATATTGTCCTCAGATTGTCTCAGTGAGTGTCCTATCTTGTGGATTCCAGACAAGAGAGTGTCTAGTTATATTGTCCTCACATTGTCTCAGTGAGTGTCCTATCTTGTGGATTCCAGACAAGAGAGTGTCTAGTTATATTGTCCTCAGATTGTCTCAGTGAGTGTCCTATCTTGTGGGTTTCAGACAAGAGAGTGTCTAGTTATATTGTCCTCAGGTTTTCTCAGTGTGTATCCTATCTTGTGGATTCCAGACAAGAGAGTGTCTAGTTATATTGTCCTCAGGTTCTCAATGTGTGTCCTGTCTTGTGGGTTCCAGATACGAGTGTCTAGTTATATTGTCCTCAGGTTTTCTCAGTGTGTATCCTATCTTGTGGATTCCAGACAAGAGAGTGTCTAGTTATATTGTCCTCAGGTTCTCAGTGTGTGTCCTGTCTTGTGGGTTCCAGACAAGAGAGTGTCTAGTTATATTGTCCTCAGGTTTTCTCAGTGTGTATCCTATCTTGTGGATTCCAGACAAGAGAGTGTCTAGTTATATTGTCCTCAGGTTCTCACTGTGTATCCTATCTTGTGGGTTCCAGACACGAGTGTCTAGTTATATTGTCCTCAGGTTTTCTCAGTGTGTATCCTATCTTGTGGATTCCAGACAAGAGAGTGTCTAGTTATATTGTCCTCAGGTTCTCAGTGTGTGTCCTATCTTGTGGATTCCAGACAAGAGAGTGTCTAGTTATATTGTCCTCAGGTTTTCTCAGTGTGTATCCTATCTTGTGGATTCCAAACAAGAGAGTGTCTAGTTATATTGTCCTCAGGTTGTCTCAGTGTGTGTATTATCTTGTGGGTTCCAGACAAGAGAGTGTCTAGTTATATTGTCCTCAGGTTGTCTCAGTGTGTATCCTATCTTGTGGGTTCCAGACAAGAGAGTGTCTAGTTATATTGTCCTCAGATTGTCTCAGTATGTGTCCTATCTTGTGGGTTCCAGACAAGAGAGTGTCTAGTTATATTGTCCTCAGGTTTTCTCTGTGAGTGTCCTATCTTGTGGGTTCCAGACAAGAGAGTGTCTAGTTATATTGTCCTCAGGTTGTCTCAGTGAGTGTCCTATCTTGTGGATTCCAGACAAGAGAGTGTCTAGTTATATTGTCCTCAGGTTTTCTCTGTGAGTGTCCTATCTTGTGGGTTCCAGACAAGAGAGTGTCTAGTTATATTGTCCTCAGGTTTTCTCTGTGAGTGTCCTATCTTGTGGGTTCCAGACAAGAGAGTGTCTAGTTATATTGTCCTCAGGTTGTCTCAGTGAGTGTCCTATCTTGTGGATTCCAGACAAGAGAGTGTCTAGTTATATTGTCCTCAGGTTTTCTCAGTGTGTGTCCTATCTTGTGGGTTCCAGACAAGAGAGTGTCTAGTTATATTGTCCTCAGGTTTTCTCAGTGTGTGTCCTATCTTGTGGGTTCCAGACAAGAGAGTGTCTAGTTATATTGTCCTCAGGTTTTCTCAGTGTGTGTCCTATCTTGTGGGTTCCAGACAAGAGAGTGTCTAGTTATATTGTCCTCAGGTTTTCTCAGTGTGTGTCCTAACCAGCACCATCTCTTTTGCTCACCTCGTGGTTTACTAGGACTTGTTTAGTTCTCTCCATGAGCTCAATGTTGGTGATTCTGCCATAACATTTTATTCCCACTATTCCATGCAAGCACCAGTTAGTTAATATTTGTAAAAGTTTTCAATATCCAATCAGAATTCACATGTTTTGTTTCTGTCCAGGCAACTCTACCACCAATTGGCAGCAAGACAGATGACCATGGAAATCACAACATCAGAAATGGAACCAACAATCTCAACAACATTCCAGCCCACCTAAACAAGCCCACATGGGAGTCTGAAGGCCACAAACCTGCAAAGTTACCACCCCTACAGGAAGCTTTGAGTGACAGCAGTCACATGGGAGATCACATGACTCTTCCACCAATGAGAGCCTCAGGATTGCCGTCTCTAGTGCCTTCTGCTTCATCTGTTGACAGTGACAGTGAGAGGGCCAGTTTGTCTCGCCGTGCATCTCTGTTCCAAGTCAGCTAGAAGGCTTTAATGTGTAGACTTGATTATGTTCATGTGAATTTGTTAAACATTCAGTTTTGATGGAGCATTTTCTAACCATTCATTAGTCTCTTATGGTTGTAAGGGCTGAATGTAAGACTGGCCTTCATGCCAAATTTTTTACCCTTACATAATAAATATTGTTTTTTTTTTCTTTTTGTTCTGTCTGTCTGTCTGTCTGTCTGTCTGTCTGTCTGTCTGTCTGTCTGTCTGTCTGTCTGTCTGTCTGTCTGTCTGTCTGTCTGTCTGTCTGTCTGTCTCTCTCTCTCTCTCTCTCTCTCTCTCTCTCTCTCTCTCTCTCTCTCTCTCTCATTTCTTTTTGTCTCTTTCTCTCTCTTTTTCTTTTTCTCTCTTTTTCTTTTTGTCTCTTTCTCTCTCTATTTCTCTCTCTCACTTTCTCTGTTTTTCATTCTCTCTTACTCTCTTTATCTCAAACATACACACACACACACATGCTTCAGTTGTTGAATCGCTATGATTTTCTTTCTGCCTCAATGATGTAATAAAATCTCACAATATGTTTAACTACGACCAAAAACTTGTCAAATAACTTGAACAATGATTACAACGAACCTCTGTTATTATTCTTTGATTTAAGATTGTAACCAGCAAATCATCATACATCCATTGCTCATACATTCATTGCTCATACATCCATTACTCATCCATTCATTGCTCATACATCCATTGCTCATACATCCATTACTCATACATCATATTTAATGGTTTCATAGACCTGCGTCTGTTGTGTTTATGTAATGAGTAACTGATCAACATTGAGACATTTGAATAATGAAGACATAATCAATATGACTGACTGGAACCTGGCATCTTGACAGACAAAAGTTTATAAAATAGAGTTATACCTCTCCATAACACAAAGTCTGGGCTGAATTTAGAGACCATGTGTTGCCCATGCAGCATGATCCTTATCTCGGCCTGCCTAGTTTACTCCAGAGGAAAGGTAACACCAATACGTCTGGAGCAATGCAAGGTGCAGAAGCTGCCGGATCAGCAAAGCAATGCTCTAGCTGTCCGCCTGTTGGAGCTTCCATCCTAGACCAGTTGCCGATCAAGGCTTAGAGCCTGGTCTGCCCTGCCATGACATTTAGTCTTTAGGTTGCATTTCTTGCACTTATTATCCCCTCCCACTTGCGCTCCTCCACCCAAAACCGTTGGCACAATGTGGGGCGTCAGGTTTAGTGGACGCCGCCCAACATTCGGCACTAAGAGAAAGCAGGTAGTACCCTCTACTGTAATACAATAACTCAGTCATTATTGCTGTTTTTAATAATGTAATGGAGGGGTATATGCATGGGAAGAGAGGAAGAGGAAGGCCAAAGAGAAGATGGGTGCAGGATGTGGCGGATGATCTACAGATGGGTGTATCAGATGCAGGACATCTTGCTTATGATGGAGAAGTTTTCCGGAAGGTTGTTATGGGAGCGAGGTTCTGGAAAGGACATGCTACTGAATGAATTAATAATGTATACTATAGAAAAAAGTTCAACAAATAATGGAGTAACACTACGAATCCTTAACTTGATGAACCCTTTGAACTGAAATAAATAAAACACATTGTCATGTGTTTAAATGTCATCACGGAAGTTTTAAAGCATGCACCTGACAAGAAACGGCGAAATGTGCCAGGCATGTATTGTTTGTGTCTTCGTTATTCAAACTAATAACAGGAAAACTTTTCAGCCAAGATATTTGTTGAATTTGTTCTGCTCACACAGTGAGTAACTGACCAGCATCTCAGCTTTTGTTGAATATTTTGTGATCCCACATCTCAGCATTTGTTAAATCTTTTGTGATCACGCATCTCAGCATTTGTTGAATCTGTTCTGCTCATGCAGTCAGTAACACACAGCATGTCAACATTTGTTGAATCTCTTGTGATCATGCAGTGAGTAGCTTATCAACATCCAAGTATTTGTTGAATCTGTTGTGATTACGCAGTGAGTAGCTTATCACCATCTCAACATTTGTTGAATCTGTTGTGACCATGCAGTGATGAACTAACCAACATTCAAATATTTGTTGGTATTGAGTGAGTTCAGCATAAGTGTGAACATTTCACGCGGAGCAGTCGCCTACAGAATCTCAGCCATTGTACACAAAATACAAATAGGGTATTAAATCATGTTCAATTGGTGTTGTTGTTGATAGTACCTGATGCTCTTCCACTGTGGTAAAAGGCCCTTTTCATTTAATGAGGCATATTGGGTATATGGTGCCATCCCCATATTGTTAGGCCAGTTGACACTTGCTGGGTGATGTGGTCAATATCATTTATCTGGCCAGATTCCAGCCAGGACAGCGGGGAACTGTCTGTCAATGGTGTTTTTCTTTCCTAACAATTATCTGGCCAGATTCCAGTCAGGACAGCGGGGAACTGTCTGTCAGTGCTGTATTTTCTTTCCTAACAATTATCTGGCCAGATTCCAGTCAGGACAGCGGGGAACTGTCTGTCAATGGTGTATTTTCTTTTCAAACCATTATCTGGCCAGATTCCAGCCAGGACAGTGGGGAAATATCTCTATCAAGGGGACGTATGGCATCATTAGATAACAACTGTTCTAGGAAACATTTCCAGCCCCATGCAGGGATCAAACCTTGTACTATCTGAGCCTAAACCAGACCATGAAACCTCTCATCTAGACCTCCCCTTGGAAGATAACTCTGAAATGATCACAATTTTATATGAGGTAGTTGTCTTTCTTTCTGTGGCTAGAGTGACCAGTTCTGTATCTTCTGCATCATCTATTTGACACACAGACTCCTGACTTGTCTATGAAACAGGGAGGACCAGAACTGGGCACCCACTTCTTAGTAGCATGACCAAATATATTGAAATTCTAGCATGTCTCTATACAGATTTTCTCATGTGTTATCAATGTTATATTATTTTACATCTGAAAAATATATTTTCGCTTCTCTTGTTCATTGTTTTCTTGGCACATCATATATCGTGTGTGTTTGTTTGTGTGAATGGGTGAGTTTTGGTGTATGTGTAATTGTGTGTGTGGGTTTGTATATGTGGTATGTTATTATAAATCAATAGATGGACAAATAACAGCCTGACAGAATGTACAATCAGTTTGAGAGATGGACATTGTTGGAGATCTGTTACAGCCAATCTTCATTGTGGAGATAGCACCTTGATTGATTGTAATTACATTTATAGGTAGTGTTCACCTGGCAGCATTATGTGTGCATTGTTGTTATGCTGCCAGATTGTATTTTTTTTTAGTTATAATGCTCATGGTCAGGTTTTTGTGAAAGTAGTGTTTAAAATGATATTATGCCACAACCTAGAGTTTGACCAGTTAGGCTGTAGTTGGTGCATTCTGAAGCCAAATTATTTAACAAGCTTTCACTAACTCCAATATTTTCTTCGATTCTTGGAGCAGTTGTGTAGTTTAGTAAATTTACTCATTTTATCCAAAATAATTTTTATGATAAGATAAGATCCGTCTGTGACCCCAGTCATGGGTCATCATGGCGCCAGTATGGAAGCTTTGACACTCAGAGTCCTCCATTGTTGTATATTTTCAAGGACACGGGTAAGCGCAAGATTACCGGAGGCCGCCCACTCTAGAATGTTCTCACTTCAGTATGTTCTAGACCTTCCTACTCTCCATTGTCCCTCAACTGTTCTTTCATCTTCCTCCTCTTTGTCTTCCTCTCCTCCTTCTTCCTCTCCTCCTCCTTCTTCCTCTCCTCCTCCTTCTTCATCTTCTTCTTCTTGTTCTTCTTCTTCTTCTACCTTTTATTTCTTATTTGTTTGGATGAGCAAGACATGAGGAATTTTATGTTCGGATGAAGCACCTGAAGTGAAAGAAGAATGACAAGGACTGACAATTATCGCATAATGTCTTAATTTTGTAAACTGTTTGGAACTTCACAAAATGTAAATACAGAAGCCACAAACATTAGATTGCATGATTTATTGCCTGGCATATTTCGCTGCATCACGTCGGGTGAATACTGTTTAGATATATATTATATAAAGTGAACAAATGAATTATACTTTGACTGAAATACTGATGATATGCCAGGCCATAAATTGTGCAATGTATTGTCTGTGGCTTCTATGTTTAATTTTGCGAAGAGTATACATGTTTTTGAAATTCAGAAAGTCCTATCTGTACATAGTTTTGTTTCAAACACTCTGATATTTAAGTTTGTATTTTTTAAACACCCTGATATTGAATCCTGTTGCTTTATATTGTCTAGAATATTCTCCCCACTTGTAGTATATACAATTATTTACTTGGAAATAAACAAACCATGTGCAGTAAACAAAACACACTGACGCTATATGTGGAGATGCATTAACTCATCTAATGCCAAAGGATAATATATCGCCATACTACGGTCAGTGTGTTATTTGTTTTGTTTTGTGGAATCTTCTGCAATTTCAATGCTCAGTGAACGGAACTTTACATTATAATACTTCTTTGATTGTGTACCATGTTTGGTCCAAACCGCCTTTTTGTTTGGCACTGAATCAGTTGAGAATTCTGTCCACACCCATAAAAGGTTAAACATTCTGGTCTATTTAGATAAGACAACGGAGAAGGACACTGCTCACCCCATCACATAATGTTTCTTTAAATCAGGGGTGGGAAATGTCCTGCCTGTGGGACATATTAGGCCCGTTAAATAATTTGGTTTGACTCGGTCAAGGCAACTGCAAGCGGGTTTCGAAATTCAGTAAACAACCATCGATAAATCTACTAGTAACATCATCAAAACAAGCTAACATCACAAGCTCCACCAAAGAGAAACATTTTCAGCCATCACTTGAGGGGCGAGTTCATTAACTGTTTGACCAAATACATCAGGTTAATTTTGAAGGTGATAAGTTTGTATGGCCCGTGAGTGATGTTATAAATATTGAAATGACACTTGGAAGATTACAAAAAAGGTTGCCCACCCCCGATTTTGAGATAGGAATGGAAACAATAGGGCAGTTGAGAAGAAAACTGTTCACCCTATCACATAATGATGCAACTCTATATCTGTTACTTTACTTCATTTTTGCATTTCAACTGTGAGATTAGTTTCAACATTGCCTTTCTAAACTTTTTTTTATATTTTGTAATGTTTTTCATTTATGTTATTTTTTTTAATGGAGGTTGCTGTTATTTCTTGCACATGTTTGTTTTGGGACACCCATGCATATTGTTATTCAGATATTCATGTACATAATAAACAATCACAGATTGTGATATATTGTTTTATTGTTTGATCACTGTTCACGATGTCTGTACTGATCAGGAAAGTATTATCTGTTCCAAAATAGTGTGTCTGCGTCTTCTTCTTTTTCTTTAGTTTGCTTAAAATGTGTATATATCTGCAATGTTGTATCTGGTTCATTTTGATATACCCCTGGTTCACTGAGATAAAATCCCTGGTTCATTGGTTCACTGTGATATAATTCCTGGTTCATCGGTTTGCTGAGATATAATCTCTGGTTCATTGGGATATAATCTCTGGTTCATTGGGATATAATCCCTGGTTCATTGGTTTACTGAGATATAATCCCTGGTTCATTGGTTCACTGAGAAATTATCCCTGGTTCATTCGTTCACTGAGATATTATCCCTGGTTCATTGGGATATAATCCCTGGTTCACTTAGATATAATCCCTGGTTCATTGGTTCACAGAGATATAATCTCTGGTTTATTAGGATATAATCCCTGGTTCATTGGTTTACTAAGATATAATCCCTGGTTCATTGGTTCACTGAGAAATTATCCCTGGTTCATTCGTTCACTGAGATGTAATCCCTGGTTCATTGGGATATAATCCCTGGATCATTGAGATATAATCGCTGGTTCATTGGTATATAATTCCTGGTGCATTGGTTCATTGAGATATAATCCCTGGTTCATTGGTTCATTGGTATATAATTCCTGGTGCATTGGTTCATTGAGATATAATCCCTGGTTCATTGGTTCATTGGTATATAATTCCTGGTGCATTGGTTCATTGAGATATAATCCCTGGTTCATTGGTTCATTGGTATATAATTCCTGGTGCATTGGTTCATTGAGATAAAATCCCTGGGTCACTGGGGTATAATCCCTGGTTCACTGTGATATAATCCCTAGTTTATTGAAATATAATCCCTGGTGCATTGGTTCATTGGGATATAATCCCTGTTTCATTTGGATATAATCCCTTGTTCATTGTGATATAATAAACACAAACACACGTACATGCCTGACTAGCAAGGAGGGGGGGGGGAGTCAGGGGAGACAAAGAGATAAGAACTGTATGTCGTGGACTGTGGGTGAACATCTAGGAAACATCCATCGATTCCATCAGATTCCATCAGAAATGAACTGGGTGTTTTGTGGGGGACTATTGTGTTGACATTTTGGTGGCGGCATTATGCACAGTGTATCCGTGCGGGCTGTTATTTGTCGAGACTCCTGTCTTTTCCACTTTTCACATTGGGCAGTGGAGAGCATTTTGTGTGATATTCACTGGTACAGGAGCGGAACATAATGGGGACAACCCGTTGCTGTGAAGTTGGAACTGCGACTAACTAACTAACTAACTAAAGAGATAAGATGCCAGATTCATGGCACGGAGGAACATCCATATCAGAAATGATTGGTAGTACACGAGACAGAAGGCTGTGTATAAACATGATCACCAACACCACACGGCATGGACTATAAGAAGATTGGTAGTACACGAGATAGAAGGTTGTTTATAGACATGATCACCAACGCCACACGGCATGGATTATAAGAAGATTGGCAGTACACGAGACAGAAGGCCGTGGACAGACATGATCACCAACGACACAAAACAAGGACTATAAGAAGATTGGCAGTACACGAGATAGAAGGCCGTGGACAGACATGATCACCAACGCCACACGGCATGGATTATAAGAAGATTGGCAGTACACGAGACAGAAGGCTGTGGACAGACATGATCACCAACGCCACACGGCATGGACTATAAGAAGATTGGCAGTACACGAGACAGAAGGCTGTGGGCAGACATGATCACCAACGCCACACGGCATGGACTATAAGAAGATTGGCAGTACACGAGACAGAAGACTGTGGGCAGACATGATCACCAACGCCACACGGCATGGACTATAAGAAGATTGGCAGTACACGAGACAGAAGGCTGTAGGCAGACATGATCACCAACGCCACAAGGCATGGACTTTGAAAAGAAGGCAATAAATAAACAAAAACTGATAATGAAATTAGTCACCCATGCAATAATTCGATAACGGGTGACAGAACTGACGTTGCGGCTAGCAACTTAGCATGCAGAAATATATAGGGTGTATTTTTAATGACTGTGCAGTTTTTGAAAATATAGCCGTTCCAAGTTTTGTATTTATCTACTGTGGAGTTCGTGCAACACAATGCAACATAATAGGTAAATACAACTCCCGTGTGTTGCCGGGGCCCATAAGGGAAGCAAAGAATAGCAACACTGCAGCCTACCATGCATGTCGTAAGAGGCGACTAAGGAGGCTTGATGGTTCCGTCGCCCTGCAACTGAGTGAGAGTGTGGCGCAACACTGTGAGCTGTGAGTTTCGTGTGAAATGCTTTTGAACCTGCCCGAGGTTTTTTGGAACGTGACTGCATGTTCGGAGCGATGGCAGATGGCTATGTCCCAGAGTTGACCGGTTTTTGCCTTATGCAGAAATGCGTGGCTGCTGGGCTTCTGGTTGACTGCCACTACCATCGACGATGAACTGTATTTCGTGTACTGTGTGGGTGAACATCTAGGAAACATCCAGATGGGAAAATGACTGCTGATTCCATCAGAGATGAACTCTGGGTTTCGTGGGGGACTATTGTGTTGACATTCTGGCGGCGGCATTATGCACAGTGTATCTGTGCGGGCTGTTGTTTGTCGAGACTCCTGTCTTTTCCACCTTGGGCAGTGGGGAGCGTTTTGTGTGATATTCACTGGCACAGGAACGGAGCATAATGGGGACAACCCGTTGCTGTGAAGTTGGAACTGCGACTAACTATCTAACTAACAGGTAAATACAAAACTTGGAACGGCAATATTTTTGAAACCTGCAGTCAATAAAAAATGCACCCTGAAAATGCACTGCTACAACCGCATTAAAAACAACCGCATTGAGCTATGCTGGTTTAATATAAATTATGAGACCTATGGACGAGAATTAGAAGTGGTTCGAGTCACGCTAGTGATTTATGAGAGTATGGAGCCGGTCGCTCAGAAAGTCGTGGCGTGCTGATGAGCGTAATCTAACGTAGGAATCAACATACAGCTGAAAGATGCTGGTGTTGACCGCAATATCCTGAAACAGGATGGAAACGCGGAGAAAAAAAAATGGTGCTATCTCAATAGTTTGATACGAATTATGTCCGTATTCCATAGTTGTTAGGTTCATGTGTATGATAGACACGACCAATGAAGACATTTTTTTTTTGGAGTGTCTAGTTGGTCGTACCTCGAAGTACACTTGTTCTTGCAGCGAGGCGCCGTCGTCATATGGAGGCGACAGTCATATGAAGGCGACAGGTTCGATCCCGGTCGGTAACTATAGCTTTCAAATTTTCTGTTCTCTAGTGCGTCTTCTAGTCTCTATTTCCTTCTTCTCCTTCTGTGAGCGCCAAATAATACTATGTGTGTTTATTTATGTAATTGTCTTAGTGGTCTCAACGGTTCTCCCCATTGATTACAACCGCATTAAAACATGGATCCCTGACAATACAGCTCACTAATCATGGAGAAAAATGGAGGAAAGGCGCTAGTCACAGTCGCTGGAACTGTAATTAATCCCCCCCCCCCCCCCCCCCCGACAGCATACGGCACAAGTGGAAAACAACAACAACAACTTCAACAACTAAAGAATTACGTGGTAGTGAAGTGTGAATCCTAGAGTTAAATATCATACGCGGTTGTGTTCTTTAACAAGCTGAACAACTCTAGTTTTTGTTGATATACCAGCTGAATTTTATAGCCTTTTCTGCATTGCAACCCATGGCATCGGGGGGGGGGGGGGGGTAGGTGGGTATCAGATGGGACATAGAACTCGGCTCTAGTGCCCTTTGGTCAAGCAAATATGGGCCTAGAAACACATCCCCAATATGCCAGGTTGGCATCGGAGCGTAGACCTTTGAATGTAATAACGGAACTGAATTTCCAGTTGTGATACTGTGATAGCTTACCCCACATATGGGTACCAGCCCATTGTGATAGTTCTGGGAATGAACAGTCTGGCGCTGGCAAAATACTGGAGGAAACCTGGTGCAGCACCGTCCATCCCAGAACTATATGGGGGAAAGAGCGCTACTAAATCAATGCTAGGTAATCAATGAGAACAATTTGGAGAACCCCAGAACAAGTCAGCACAAAAGAGCTTGCAGAAATGCACACACCAATATCTTCAAACTCAGAACAAGACACTGTGGACTCAGAGCTCACCTCAACTGCATTGGTCTCACTGACTGTTATCAGTTATCAGTTATCAGTTGGGGTATCTTCGTTGCACTCCGGACATGTCCATAGGTGCTCAGATCCTCCCCCCAGCATATGCATCAGCGTCCGGTGGCTAATAGTGCCAGTTCTGTGTTGGTTGACGAGGCGCCTTGTTTTCCCGATGTACCTCTCGCGTCTGGCTGTGCCGATTCTTACTCCCAGGTCTTTCATCCTGGACAGCGATGTGGAGTCATTGACGTCAAAGTCCTCTTTTCTCGCCATATCTTTAAGGACGTTAATAACATCGGCACGATCCATGGGCTGGCCATCTACAGGGGGTGCAGAGCCAGCCAGTTTGTCAGCTCGTTCATTTCCCTCGACTCCCGTATGTCCCGGGACGAAAATGAAGGTGACTTTACGGACAACAGACTTCCGCAGCGATTCAGTCCACTGTCTACGTACAGATCCAGCTTCGACCTTCTGAATCATGCTCATTGAATCACTTAGTACACACACGTTGATATAATGCTGTGATTCCAGCCATATGAAAGCCTGTGTAACTGCCATCACCTCCATCGTCATGCTGCTCGTGGTCATAGAGTGGGCACCACTGGATTCTTGAACGGTTCGGCCCGCTGAACGGGCTGTAAATGCTCACGCACTTCTCTGCTGCTTTACCACAGATCCATCTGTATAGATGAGCACTTCGGGGCTATCTGAGTGTTCATAGATGAGCGTGTTAACCTCTGCATTGACAGCGGCAGGGTTCTGCTCTCTGCACCGTCTGTCGAGTGTGATAATGCAGGAGAAAGTGCACTTAAAAGCTGGAGGCACCGGCACCCATTCCTTGCCGGGGTTGATACTGGTAAGACTGCAGACCTGTCTGACGACATATTCCGCCCGTCCCATCCATGATTTGCCCCTCTTTAGCCTGTCACCCTTTTCTCTGAATATAGCGTCATGCAGAGGGTGCTGCTCATCTGCACTTATTTTTAAGTATGCACGAGCTCTCCAGATCTTGATCCTGTGTTCCATTGTCGGGAAGTCAAGGAGGTATCTCATTGCTACACAGCTGGTGTCTCTCGTGCAGCCCAAAATGATGCGCATGGCTTCGTTTTGTACCTTTTCAAGTCTTCCAATCTGTGTAGGGCTGACAGTTAGGATGGCCAGGGCATACTCGATGCGTGAAAGCACAAGTCCTTGGAACAGAAGTATTAGCAGTCTTTGCTCGATATTGGCAGTCGCCATGACTCTCCTTGCTGACAAACCTTTTCGAGCCTTCGTTATGACATAATCGACATGATCTCTGAAGGACAGGCTACGATCAAGCCTCACGCCAAGATATGTCATTGATTGGGTTCTACTCAAACTGCTCCCATCCATTCTTACTGCCGGCAGGTCTGTTTTCACAATATGGTTGTTTAGTGAGAACCATGTAACCGTTGCCTTTGCAGGGTTGACAAGGGCATCGGCATCAGCACACCATGAGGAAATTCGATCTAGTTCGCCCTGCATATCATTGGCAACCGCCTGTCTATCTCGACCCTGTCGATACACGAGGATGTCGTCAACGACTGACAGAGTCCTACCCCTCCCGTCCAACTGTTGTTCAGTGATCGGCACCGTATACACATTGAATTAGTACTGGTGACAGTGGTGAACCCTGCGGCAATCCTGGACATATCGTTATCGGCTCAGAAGACCAACTCCCGCATCTTAGCACCACCTTCCTTTGAAGCAGAACTGCAGCTATCCATCGTACAAGGTGAGGGTGCACTTTCAGTCTGAGGAGGGTTTGCATCAAGTGCTCGAAAGATACTCTGTTATATGCGTCCTCTAAGTCTATGGCGGCCGCACATGTCTCTTCTCTGACCTGAAATCCTTCGTAAACATCTTGAGCAAAGACCGCTGCATTCAGCCATGACTCTTTGTTGCGTCTGTATCCTCCAAGTGTGGGCGGGAAGCAGCCGAGCTGTTCCAAGTCACTCTTGCAACTGTGAAGCACTCAAGCAAACCCCAAAACATGTCCTACAACACTGTCTTGACTTGACCGTTTTTCTAGAACCTCTGCAGTTGATTGTTTTTGTTTCTTTGAAATACGACATATTCTTCAGTATATCTACATCTCCAGGGCTTCTATGCGACTTTCAAGTTGCTTGTTCAATGTCCAAGCTTCCGCGCCATACAGTAGCGTTGAATATTCGTAGCATTTGGCAATTCTCATTTTTAATGCGTTGTTAATCTTTCTAGATGTTAATACTGATTTCATGCTGTTGAAAGCATTTTTGGCCATTCCTATTCTCTTTTTGATTTATATTTCACTTCTGCCATCATCTGTTATTATATGTCCAAGATAGGAGAAACTTGCTAGTATCAGATAGGGGAAACTTGTTACTTGTTCTAGTATCGCCCCGTTTACTATGATGTTCATTGATGACTTTTCTTTTTTACTGCTAATTATCATAATTTTCGTATTTAGGATGTTAATATTTAAGCCACATTCTGCACTGTGCCTGTTTACTTGTTCTACCAGGTTTTGTAACTCTTGCTCGCTTTCTGCTATAGTCTGTTCAGAAATGAATGCCTTCATTCACGATCAATTATTTTGAAAACTGCCTGTTGCATCATTATGAAATTTTTCCTGCCGTCTTATATTTACCCCCACCCAAGAAATATGCCTTTGATAGGTCCAAAAGCAACTTAAATCATGGAAAGCGGCGACATTTCTTTGATGTTTTGGCGAAAAACTAGTGAATTCACGCTAACAAACTTGTTTTACAGTACCGCAACCTCAATTCAGATGATAACACAAGACGTATCCAGATTCTTATGGGCGTGGTTGCAATGTGTATGTAATATAAGTAAAGACAGAATTTACAGAGGCATGGGGTAAATAATGTGGAACCGATATAGAATTGGACAGGAAAGTAGACAGAATATATTTCTTACCTTATATTTCATTTCCTTCTTGTCGCTTCAGCTTCTGGTTAATAATGTGTACACAAGGAGTCATGTTACTTGGATGCATTTAGCTTGTTATATGGAGTTCGTTATGGCTTCCAAACAGCTGTGCGTTAATGTGCGTCTGAATAGTTGGAGCAAAATATTCCAGTAGGTGTGCATGTGGATTAAGGTCTGCGATCTGCTCAGTCCTTAATCTGTGTCGGACGATTCCAGTAGGTTGATGACTGCTCTCGGTTGCATAAAATTCAATCCATCCTTTCTCCAATAGTCATCTTCCTCTTTCAACACATTGTCCTCACATTTTTTCCAGTAACTTGTATCAATATTTAATAGCGCGGTCTGGGTTAGTGTCTTGAGATCAGACACTTTGAATGTAGTATTTTCAGCTGCCACCTGTCCTTTAATTTTAGCCCACACAAGTTCTATAGGGTTTAAATGAGAATGTTACTGTGGAAGTCTCAAGCACCTATGACCATACTCTTCTATCAACTTGTCGATTTGATATTTCTTGCCTTTTGGCGCCTGTTGTACAAGGGACAACAATTATAGCTTAAAACACGTTTCTGGAAATGGTATGTTTTCCCTTCGGGGCCATATCTTTATCGCTTCCTTTGTGCTTGATGCAGTGGGTATTTTGTCTTCTTGGGCAACTACATTGTGATATGATGCATTGTCCATAATTAGACAAGACGGTCTATCTAGGGATGGAAGCACTGTATTATTGAGCCAATCGCTAAATACATAACCATTCATCTCATTATTATAATCCCTATTGTCTGTATGCTTTGATACGAACACGAGTCCAGCTTTCTGTAGTAAGACATTATGAGTACTACCAGCATGGGCTATGACCAAACGATGTCCTTTACTACTGGACACATAACGCTTTATCTGTCCATCTACTGATTCGTTCCTTTTCACTTGTGTGGTGCGCATTGATCCACGTCGCATCCAAATACACTATGTCATAATTTTCTTTGCGCATTTCCCTTATTTCACGTAGGTATCTGCTTCTCATGGCTCCTAAATGCGGTTGCTCGCAAATGATATTTCTACCTCCCTTGTACTTTCTAAACGTAAAGCATAATGTCCTTATAATTTTCCACAAAGTTGTTTTGGATAGCCCTATGCCATTGTTATTTCTCAACCAAACCCTACTTTTTCCTACAGTCACTGTTTCTTTGGTATCCAGCATTTTTATAATTGCTTGCCTTATGACATCCTTGTCAAAGCTGTCTAAATTTGTCTTTCTACCCACCGTTTGCTTATTGCGTGGTGGTCTCATTCCAGAGTCTTGCACCAATCGACGAAATGGCCGTTTACTCAAACCCAGTGCATGCACTGTACTTTTTTTTTCGGGATTTGTAACAGTATGAAACAGTTTCCTGCGTTCAACTTCTTGACAAAAATATGTGTACAACTTCATAGCGATGCTTTGAAGTGTACAAAATTTCACATTCAATCCCATTCAACAATATTCACACATTCCGCTGTTTGTGATAAATGGTAAGACTTATAAAATAATTACGTTTCATGAAAGGATCCACATTACGACGACATCTCTGAACACTCCCATTTAACTTCGCGCCGTTCTTGCCACAACATGTATTACGAGAAAATAAAAAAAAAAGCGCGGATGTGTCTGGGTGATGGTGTAATACATTTAAAAATATGGACTTAATCCCTGACCCGTAAATTATATACCGCATATAAACAAACACTGAGATCTGCTGTACAATCTACAGAACAAAAATGTTTTTGTTGGGTGTACATAATGATAAGGTTATATGCTAAATCTCATCATTTTCCCTCAGTTGGTTACTGAGATATGGCTGTTTATATGGAGACACCCAAATGTGAACAGACTATAATAAGTCTGATGTCCTTTCCGTCTACTCCTACTTCTATGCCTATACCTCCGACTCCTAAGGTAGTGGTACTTTCAAGTCAAGGACGAGAAGTCGACAGTTAACTCATATATCGCTGCAGATTTCAATCTATGTGTGCATTATAGAAGCTTTAAGTGCCGCTAAGACCGAGTTTGTGGCGCTGTAATCTGCGTGATTCTATAACCCGTTAATCAATAACCAGTTATATGCCCATCCATTGCCGTGTCGTATTTCTGAAAACAGAACTTGCTATTGACAGCAGCCACGTTGTCATAGTGACAATCACGTGATGCAGCAGATAAGAACCCGATGACAGATGCTGGTTGCTTTAACATGTTCCAACGGCAAGTATGGAGGAACGGCATTTAGTAATTCACAACCTTCAACTATGGATCTTAGTGTGGAGGAACGGAATTTGGTAACACACAACCCTCCACTATGGATCTTAGTGTGGAGGAACAGCATTTGGTAACTCACAACCCAACATCATGAACCGTTGTGCGGTTATTGTTGTGATATTCTCGTTTATTGCTTCTTGCTGCGATATTGTTGATTCTAAACGGATAGCGGGAACTCTTCTTTCACAATCTGTGAGTTGTATTTTTCTTATGTTTCTCCTTGTAATTTGACGGAAATATCATTTGGGGAACCGTGTGAGGCCACTAACATAGTTCATAAATAAACACACAGATGTTCATAAAAGTAGAAGAAAGAAGTATGTATTCAATGGTTAGATACGAATTATGTCCGTATTCCATAGATAATAGTGAGATTATATGGATGATAGAGTTCAGTTTGGATGATAGAGTTCTGTATGGATGATAGAGTTCAGTTTGGATGATAGCGTTCAGTTTGGATGGTAGAGTTCAGTTTGGATGATAGAGTTCAGTTTGGATGATAGAGTTCAGTTTGGATGATAGAGTTCAGTTTGGATGATAGAGTTCACTTTGGATGATAGAGTTCAGTTTGGATGATAGAGTTCAGTTTGGATGATAGAGTTCAGTTTGGATGATAGAGTTCACTTTGGATGATAGAGTTCAGTATGGATGATAGCGTTCAGTTTGGATGATAGAGTTCAGTTTGGATGATAGAGTTCAGTTTGGATGATAGCGTTCAGTTTGGATGATAGAGTTCAGTTTGGATGATAGAGTTCAGTTTGGATGATAGAGTTCAGTTTGGATGATAGAGTTAAGTTTGGATGATAGAGTTCAGTTTGGATGATAGCGTTCAGTTTGGATGATAGAGTTCAGTTTGGATGATAGAGTTCAGTTTGGATGATAGAGTTCAGTTTGGATGATAGCGTTCAGTTTGGATGATAGAGTTCAGTTTGGATGATAGCGTTCAGTTTGGATGATAGAGTTCAGTTTGGATGATAGAGTTCAGTTTGGATGATAGAGTTCAGTTTGGATGATAGAGTTCAGTTTGGATGATATAGTTCAGTATGGATGATAGTGTTCAGTTTGGATGATAGAGTTCAGTATGGATGATAGAGTTCAGTGTGGATGATAGAGTTAAGTATGGATGATAGTGTTCAGTATGGATGATAGAGTTCAGTGTGGATGATAGAGTTCTGTGTGGATGATAGAGTTCAGTGTGGATGATAGAGTTCAGTGTGGATGATAGAGTTCAGTATGGATGATAGTGTTCAGTATGGATGATAGAGTTCAGTATGGATGATAGTGTTCAGTATGGATGATAGAGTTCAGTATGGATGATAGAGTTCAGTTTGGATGATAGAGTTCAGTTTGGATGATAGAGTTCAGTTTGGATGATAGAGTTCAGTTTGGATGATAGAGTTCAGTTTGGATGATAGAGTTCAGTTTGGATGATAGAGTTCAGTTTGGATGATAGAGTTCAGTTTGGATGATAGAGTTCAGTATGGATGATAGTGTTCAGTTTGGATGATAGAGTTCAGTATGGATGATAGAGTTCAGTATGGATGATAGAGTTAAGTATGGATGATAGTGTTCAGTATGGATGATAGAGTTCAGTGTGGATGATAGAGTTCTGTATGGATGATAGAGTTCAGTGTGGATGATAGAGTTCTGTGTGGATGATAGAGTTCAGTGTGGATGATAGAGTTCTGTATGGATGATAGAGTTCAGTGTGGATGATAGAGTTCTGTATGGATGATAGAGTTCAGTGTGGATGATAGAGTTCAGTGTGGATGATAGAGTTCTGTATGGATGATAGAGTTCAGTGTGGATGATAGAGTTCAGTTTGGATAATAGAGTTCAGTATGGATGATAGAGTTCAGTATGGATGATAGTGTTCAGTATGGATGATAGTGTTCAGTGTGGATGATAGAGTTCAGTTTGGATGATAGAGTTCAGTTTGGATGATAGAGTTCAGTTTGGATGATAGAGTTCAGTTTGGATGATAGAGTTCAGTTTGGATGATAGCGTTCAGTTTGGATGATAGAGTTCAGTTTGGATGATAGAGTTCAGTTTGGATGATAGAGTTCAGTTTGGATGATAGAGTTCAGTTTGGATGATAGAGTTCAGTATGGATGATAGAGTTCAGTATGGATGATAGAGTTCAGTTTGGATGATAGAGTTCAGTATGGATGATAGAGTTCAGTTTGGATGATAGAGTTCAGTTTGGATGATAGAGTTCAGTTTGGATGATAGAGTTCAGTTTGGATGATAGAGTTCAGTTTGGATGATAGAGTTCAGTTTGGATGATAGAGTTCAGTTTGGATGATAGAGTTCAGTTTGGATGATAGAGTTCAGTTTGGATGATAGAGTTCAGTTTGGATGATATAGTTCAGTATGGATGATAGTGTTCAGTTTGGATGATAGAGTTCAGTATGGATGATAGAGTTCAGTGTGGATGATAGAGTTAAGTATGGATGATAGTGTTCAGTATGGATGATAGAGTTCAGTGTGGATGATAGAGTTCTGTGTGGATGATAGAGTTCAGTGTGGATGATAGAGTTCAGTGTGGATGATAGAGTTCTGTATGGATGATAGAGTTCAGTGTGGATGATAGAGTTCAGTATGGATGATAGTGTTCAGTATGGATGATAGAGTTCAGTATGGATGATAGAGTTCAGTTTGGATGATAGAGTTCAGTTTGGATGATAGAGTTCAGTTTGGATGATAGAGTTCAGTTTGGATGATAGAGTTCAGTTTGGATGATAGAGTTCAGTTTGGATGATAGAGTTCAGTTTGGATGATAGAGTTCAGTTTGGATGATAGAGTTCAGTATGGATGATAGTGTTCAGTTTGGATGATAGAGTTCAGTATGGATGATAGAGTTCAGTATGGATGATAGAGTTAAGTATGGATGATAGTGTTCAGTATGGATGATAGAGTTCAGTGTGGATGATAGAGTTCTGTATGGATGATAGAGTTCAGTGTGGATGATAGAGTTCTGTGTGGATGATAGAGTTCAGTGTGGATGATAGAGTTCTGTATGGATGATAGAGTTCAGTGTGGATGATAGAGTTCTGTATGGATGATAGAGTTCAGTGTGGATGATAGAGTTCAGTGTGGATGATAGAGTTCTGTATGGATGATAGAGTTCAGTGTGGATGATAGAGTTCAGTTTGGATAATAGAGTTCAGTATGGATGATAGAGTTCAGTATGGATGATAGTGTTCAGTGTGGATGATAGAGTTCAGTATAGATGATAGTGTTCAGTATGGATGATAGAGTTCAGTATGGATGATAGTATTCAGTATGAATGAAGGTGTTCAGTATGGATGATAGAGTTCAGTATGGATGATAGAGTTCAGTATGGATAATAGGGTTCAGTATGGCCGAATGGATAAGCGCGCTCGTTCCTATACATCCGGTGTGCTGATATCGAAGTAGTGGGTGCAACCCCGACACCGGTCAGTTGGACTAAAATGTTGACCTCTCGTCCTTGACACGAGGACGTAAATTACAAGTACCTCAGAAGTCGAAGTGGGTTTGCAAGATGTCTGGGGACACTGGTAATAATTTTTAAAAAAAGCTAGCCCTCACGCAAAAATGAGTCCAGTGCACAGAAAGTAGTAGGACATGTATGAAGTACGCTGATCTCAAAGTGAACAAACGGAGATACACATGTGCAAGAAAGACCCGGCTAATAAAGACACTTTGTTCTGGAGGGGTGTCTAGATGGTCATGCGTCGAAGTACTTATGTTCCTATAGTGAGGCGCCGACGTCATTTGCAGGTGACGGGTTCGAATCTCGGTCGGTAACTTTAGCTTTCAATTGTTATGTTACCTAGTGCGTCCTCTAGTCTCTATTTGTATGAGCGCCAAGCAATGCTTGTATGCTTATTTACTATCCTTGTGATATGAAACTGCTTATAATGATGTGAAATTAAATTGGTGGAAGGGGAGTAAATATATAATAATAGAATGAGTCAATCAAGTAAACTAAGAATAATAACTGGTAAGTATTACTTGAACACAAGCGCAAATGGCCAAATTGACGTTTCGGCTTCGTCAGCACACAAACAACCTGCACGTTACTTGCAGGACGTGCCATCAACCTCAACTTCCGGCTGATCACCGAGGCAGTTGTAAGCTCAGTAGTTTGCCATGGATTTCCGACAGAGAAATCACACTTGGCATCCAACTGCCCAATGTTTGGAGTGAATTCACTCACCGGTCGTCAGCGCAAAGTAAGTGTAAGCTTGAGGGCGATTGACCTCTGACTACATGAAGTAAAAGAGATATTGAAGTAATCAAATATGACGTTAGTACATGCAGCAAGACAAGCGACACACAGACAATTGCATCTCCCTCCTCTCTGTGACGCTTCAAGGCAAATAAAAAAGTAGGACATAAGAAAAAGAGGAAATGTTTTAGGTAGTAAAGGCGACCGGTCTGATACAGACTACATCAGCCACTGAATGCTTTGGGAGTTCATCATGACACCTGGGAGACTGCAGCCAGAGACCGAAAAAGAGGGGTGGCCAAACAAGAACACTACGCAGGAAGCCAGAGAAGACTGATTAACCAACACAGAACTGGTGTCGTGAGCCGCTACACGCTGCGGGATTTACTGAGGAGGGGATCCGAGCACTTATGGACTGAATGGTTCGATGTGCAATGAGGATGATCTGTCGACTAACTAACTAACTAACTAACTAACTAACTAACTAACTAACTAACTAACTAACTAACCAAAATTCGTGGCGTGCATCATTACGCAAGGGTGCAGTCACTTGTGAGGCAACTAGGACTGCAAGAGCTGTGAAGAAAAGGCAGGACAGAAAAACCACTGCAGGAAATCCTCCTCCAGAAACGTCAAGCATTCTTTGTCCACATTGTCAAAGAACATTTCGAGCCAAAATAGGCCTTATCAGCCATCTTAGAACTTACGGCTCCATACTTTCAACTCCACTGGATGAAATGAATGATCATCATCATTCTTGATGGACAAACAACACACAAAAATAAAACATCAGCCAGCGAGTGCCGACTTGTCTACACAATTAACGTCTACAACCATGTGCCTACTGACGGGAGGCGTGGGCCAGGAATTTTATACTTACTCTCTTTATGTAGGAGACATGGCATTAGAACACTCTCCGGGTAGAACAAGTTTACTCTCTTTATGTAGGAGACAAGACATTAGAACACTCTCCGGGTAGAACAAGTTTTATACTTACTCTCTTTATGTAGGAGACATGGCATTAGAACACTCTCCGGGTAGAACAAGTTTACTCTCTTTATGTAGGAGACATGGCATTAGAACACTCTCCGGGTAGAACAAGTTTTATACTTACTCTCTTTATGTAGGAGACATGGCATTAGAACACTCTCCGGGTAGAACAAGTTTTATACTTACTCTCTTTATGTAGGAGACATGACATTAGAACATTCTCCGGGTAGAACAAGTTTTATACTTACTCTCTTTATGTAGGAGACATGGCATTAGAACATTCTCCGGGTAGAACAAGTTTACTCTCTTTATGTAGGAAACATGGCATTAGAACATTCTCCGGGTAGAACAAGATTACTCTCTTTATGTAGGAGTCATGGCCATGGCATTAGAACATTCTCCGGGTAGAACAAGTTTTATACTTACTCTCTTTATACAGGAGACATGGCATTAGACCACTCACCGGGCCGAACAAGTTTACGTTTGGAAACGTCCCGTGTGTTCCGTAACTGTGTTCTGTAAAGCTGCGTTACTTTGTGTTAATCTATATTGTTTACATTTCTACAGCTTTACCGCAGTTCCACTAATTTTATTCATACTTTAACTATGTTTACAACTGTAGCTAAGTGCACGATCTCATCCTGTTAAACGTTATATGTTTTTATCCGTGCATTAGGTTTATTCACCTTTTCTAACTCGTTATTATGCCTTAATGTAGTATCTTCTCCGTGATTATAGTTTGTATCGTGTATGTATTTGTTTGTTGATGAAGGCTAATAGCGACAACATCCTATGTTTTCCGTAATTCTGTTCTGTAAAGCTGCATTACTTTGTGTTATTCTATTTTGTTTACGTTTCCACAGCTTTACCGCAGTTCCACAAATTTTATTCATACATTTGGAAAGGACTTTGTTATATTCTTAGACTCAAAGTCTGCACTTGCCTTCAGAAAGATAATTTTTGAATAATGATGACACAAACAATAGACTGCACTATTTATTGCCAGGAATAATTCGTTGCATCTCGTCAGTTACATACTGCAGACGTCGCATACCATAAAGTAAAGTAATTAGAAAAATCCTTCAAGCTGAAATATTCAACACACATATACGCATAATAATTTGAATTGTCTACCATGGTAATTTAAACAGACTATCGTGTTTTTATGTTTGCATAAAGTTGGATTTTGTATATTGCCTCTGCCAGCTTTAACATGTGACCGTTTTGAGTGTTAAACAACACACGAAACTCATTGTCCTTACCAATCACGTGACATGTTTCCAAAATGTGCCGTCCAATCGATGAGGTAGGGGATTTGCGGTGTGTAGACTTTGCCAGGTTACCAGTATCCTTGTTTATTGTTCTGTCACAAGTGGTACAAGGTAACTTTGCACTGACGTGTCTAGCATAATGAGCGCTATGCTATAACCACAGAGATGAGATGCCATTGAAGAACTGCGGGAGTAACAGTGGGAGGAAATTAGAAGGCGACTAGGTATGAAACCAGTCATGCACTTCATTACAGAACATCAGATTAAATGGTTTGGTCACCTCACAAGAATACCATTGTACCATCTGCGACAAAGGGCCACATTGAAGAAATATAATGGATACAGAGCAAGGGAAAGATCACGTAAAAGATGGAGTGCTGGTATCAAGAACAACCTTTTTTTTTTTTGTGCATATCCTTTACAGGACATCGCTGTCAACACCAGCATCTTTCAGCTGTATGTTGATTTCTTGGCAAGATTACGCTCAGTAGTTTGCCACTGCTTTCTGAGCGGCCGGCTCACATACCCTGTAAGTTACCGATGCGATTCGAACCACTGCTGATTCTAACCGTCATCACGTTACCGACGAGAGTATACGAGATTACGGAGGAAACGAATAAAAACTTACAATCAGCATTAGAGAGAGTGCTTAAAAGAGAGTGCTCAAACACTACTACTATTACTTCTACTACTACTACTACTACTACTACTACTACTACTACTACTACTACTACTACTACTGCTACTACTATTGCTGCTGCTGCTGCTGTTACAGCTTGTACTAGTGCAGCTGCTGCTGCTGCTGCTGCTACTACTACTACTACTACTACTACTACTACTACTACTACTACTACTACTACTACTACTACTACTATTGCTGCTGCTGCTGCTGTTACAGCTTGTACTAGTGCAGCTGCTGCTGCTGCTGCTGCTACTACTACTACTACTACTACTACTACTACTACTACTACTACTACTACTACTACTACTACTACTACTACTATTGCTGCTGCTGTTACAGCTTGTACTAGTGCTGCTGCTACTACCACTTCATGTGTCGTCTCGCTCCATCCCTTCCCACCCCCAACTCTCACACATTACCTATCATCATCATTTCCCAGCTCACACATGGTAAAGTCAATTCTCTGTTTACAGAACTGGGAATTCCTGACCAGATTTTGCTTCCTGACCTACAACGGCGTCCTGGATTATGAGTTTAGCTATCCTGTGGTAAGTCACACTGTTGTTATTCTGACCGGAAACTAGACATGGATTTCCCGGTGCAATCTGGGATAAGTATAACTACTAACATAATGACTGAGTTGTCATTGCTGTTGTTGTTCGTTGTCAGTGCTGTCATTGTCGTTGTTGTGTTGTCTCTATTGTCTTTGTCATTAATACAGCAGCTGGTAGTTCACATCAGTGTATTCCCTAAGTGAATATAAACACAGAAACCGCAAACAATATGTTGCATGATTTATTGCCTGGTATATTTCGCTGCATCACCTCAGGCGCACAGTGAAGAGTTATTTAAAGTTATATGTTGTATATCGTCGGGTAAGAGTCGCCATACATATCTCTCTTTCTCTATCTCTGTGTGTCTCTTTCTTACTATCCCTTCCCATCCTCACACTACCACCCAACACCTGCTGCTTTACATGGTCTGAAGAAGAAGAAGAAGAAGAAGAAGAAGAAGAAGAAGAAGAAGAAGAAGAAGAAGAAGAAGAAGAAGAAGAAGAAACAGCAACAGCAGCAGCAGAAACAGATAGAGCAGTAGCTTCTCGTTCTACTGCCTATTATTCCCCATGGAAAACAAAATGGTTTACTGTACTTGTTCCTATAAATATTATTTAGGTTTCAGATAATAGATAAAGACATCATTATTTACAGGTGTACGGAACACAAGAGATTTTGCTGTACTACGACGAGCCAGGGCAATGGGACTTTGTGTACAAGACCGGCAAGGTACTCTCCATTCATAAGCTCTCTTAACTCTATCTGTTCTTGGTCTCTGTTACTTTATCTAGTTCTGTTCTAAGCTGTTGTTAAAGTTATGCATGATCAGTTCTGTGCAGATTAGCATAATAACAATATTGGAAGAAGGAGGATCTCCAACAGACTAGTTTCCGTTCAGGATGACTCACCGACTAGTGTCTGCCCAGGATATCCCAGAGACTAGTGTGTGTCCAGGGTCTCCTTTTGTCTGCCCAGGATCTCCCAGAGACTAGTGTCTGTCCAGGATCTCCCAGAGACTAGTGTCTGTCCAGGATCTCCCAGATACTAGTGTTTGTCCAGGATCTCCCAGAGACTAGTGTCTGTCCAGGATCTCCCAAAGACTAGTGTCTGTCCAGGATCTCCAAGAGACTAGTGTCTGTCCAGAATCTCCCAGAGACTAGTGTCTGTCCAGGATCTCCCAGAGACTAGTGTCTGTCCAGGATGTCCCAGAGACTAGTGTCTGTCCAGGATCTCCCAGAGACTAGTGTCTGTCCAGGATCTCCCAGAGACTAGTGTCTGTCCAGGATCTCCAAGAGACTAGTGTCTGTCCAGGATGTCCCACAGACTAGTGTCTGTCCAGGATGTCCCAGAGACTAGTGTCTGTCCAGGATGTCCCACAGACTAGTGTCTGTCCAGGATGTCCTTCAAAATAATGTCTGCCCGGCATGTCCCACAGACTAGTCTCTCCCCAGGATGTCCCACGTGGGGTGAAGAAGGTCACAAACAGAATGAAGTTGAACCCCGGCAAATTAGTGCCTGGATAGATCCTGTCTGAAGGTATGACGGATCCTGTCTTAAGTTATGATGGATCATGTCTGAAGGTATGACGGATCCTGTCTTAAGTTATGATGGATCATGTCTGACGGTATGACGGATCCTGTCTTAAGTTATGATGGATCATGTCTGAAGGTATGACGGATCCTGTCTTAAGTTATGATGGATCATGTCTGAAGGTATGACGGATCTTGTCTTAAGTTATGATGGATCATGTCTGAAGGTATGACGGATCCTGTCTTAAGTTATGATGGATCCTGTCTGAAGGTATGATGGATCCTGTCTGAAGGTTTTAATGATATGTCTTCTCACAGGCACCCAGAGACTGTAGGTAGTCATTCCTGTTGGCAATCATCATTATATGGCAGGTCCCCTGCGAAGCGTCGCTCTCATCAAGTTCCGAAGTCTCACTCTCTTTCGGCATGCACCTTCATGCCCAAGGTGTCTGCAATGTCCCGTGTCCATCTTCACCCTGGTCGATCCCTGCCTTTCCTTCCTGGTACCTTGCCTTCCATCCCTGTTCTCTCCAAGCCACTGAGACGATTAAGATGGCCAAAACTATGTTATTTATGAGCCAGTTTTACTCAGTGTTCAGATCTTTTAGAATGCCAGTATTTTTCTTCTTCTTGGTCCTCGTCCTGCTAAGAACTTGTATGTAATATTTAAGTTCAAAAGCACAAGATGGCAATCGGATCATAAGATTTACATGATCTTGTCTTCAGACATGCACCGAGAGACTGTCGGTACTCAGCACTGGCGGAAATCAGATCATGGCCTTGAACACAAGTGATGCAGAAGTGTCAAGGTCAGTTTTAGCATTTTGTGTTGAGAGAGTTTGAATGAATGCATCCTTTTATTAGATCAGCTACTATAAGATTTGTAGTGTAGCTGTTGTGAGGTAGCGTGGATGTCACTACTAGGTTGTGTTTCCTGAACTCAGTAGCTGTTTTGTGGTAGAGTTGATGACTTATCTGTTGTGTGGTAGAGTGGATGTCTTGCATGTAGAGTGGATGTTTTAACTGTTGTGTGGTAGAGTGGTAAAGTACCACACGACCCTTTGAGGCCACTAAGACTGTTAATAAATAAACACACATGTATTGTATGGCTCCATAGAAGTAGATGAAAGAAGTCGAGACTAGAGGACGAAATAGACAACATGACAATTGAAAGCTATAGTTACCGACCGGGATTGGAATCTGCCACCTCCAAATAACGACAGCTCCTCACTACAGGAACAAATGTACTTCGACTGACTTCTTTCATAGGCACGGGAGAAAGTCAAGGCTGCTGTGTAGTATATACTGGGTCACCCTCTGCCACACCTCGGGCGTCAGCAGGCTCTTTGCTGGTTGTACGGTTTTTCACGGCGGTAGAGCTGGCCGTGCGTCTGTGTACACTTTGTTCCTGCAGCCAGTCTCTGTCGTCATGTCGAGGTGACTGGTTCAAATCCCAATCTGTTAACTATAGTGTGCAATGTTTTTGTTGTCTACTCAAAAACTTCGAGGAAAGTCCTTGATGGGGCCAATGATAAGGCAGATGCGGTTGGGGCCGTTTGGAATCGTGTGTATAGTGCAAAAAAACGCGTAGATCATCCCGGTCTGGAGAGAATGGTGCTGCAGGGAGTGACCAGAGGATCTGGCCGACACTCAAAACTCCGAAGAAAGGCCAGACGGACACATAATCAGACTGCTATTGGTACCATTAGTACTGGTACTCTTCGCTGGCTGTCATAGATGAGGACGGAGCATGGGAATGTCTCGAGTACTGTGACGTCGGTTCTTTACGCAACTCAACACAGCCATGTTGTCCCGCGTGACGTCATTCAATATTTGTGAATGTGTTTATGTGATGCCTTAGTAGCGGGAAATGTTCGATAAGTATTGATGTTTGAGAATGCAAGCGAAGACGTGTTTTGACTGCTGTAATAAGTGGGCGTGTCTGTAACAGATATTCCGGCTGCCAGCTGGTCAGACGTGGAGGAGCCACGTGGTACAAATGTCAAGGGCAGAGAAGTTTCAGGTCGTCGCGAGAGAGATGGTGGTACATGGCTGTTGCTCGCTGCCAGGACTCCAGAGGTCAAGTAAGTGAATCCGGGTTCGTGCAAATATTGAAATGAATTGGACGCTCCTTTACTCTAGTTTATTGTGGGACCTAATACAAGAATCGCCATGGCGACGTAGCCTTTTGCAAGATGGAAAACATACTGACCAATCATAAAATGTCAATTGCAATAGTGTTGAAGTGCTATATAAAACCTGTGTTTTTGTATGGATGTGAAGCGTTGACAATGAGCAGACAAGCTGAAAAACATAAAATGTCAGTGAAAATGTGGTTTCTGAGGAAAATGACATGGACCAACAGAAAAGCCAATGAGCACGTCCTAAAAAAAAGCATATGACAAAATTTTTAATTGATTAGAGAATTTAGACGTAAAGAGTCACAATTTTTTGGACACATTATGAGAAGAAACAAACTGGACAACTAGGTAATAACTGACAAGATAGGGGGTGGGGACAAGGGGACGGCAGAGAAGTAAATACCTGGATGGCTTGGTCTCGTGGCATGATCAAGACAAGAACACGGAGCTGATCCACGATTCTGGTGTAAGATGGAGAAATATGACCGCCCACGCTGATCGGCATGGCGTATGCTGACGGTGAACTCACGAAAAGCGTGATATGGGTAACTCTTGGCGCCTGGAGAGGAGCCTGTTGTAGCTATATTCAGGGGAAAAGTAACTCATATAGTCATAACACTCATTTAAAAGCATACCGGAGGCAAGCGAGCAAGCGGTAGACAACAATACAAGTTTGACGATAACACATAGAAAAGGACGAACAGCTATCGGATAGAATGTCAATCAAGGCGAGAGACAGACAGTGTTGGAGATCTGTTGCATCCAACCTTCATTGTAGAGACGGCACCTGATTGATTGAATACGCGATGATGTATAAACAGGAGCACTAGAATCAAGATACTGGGTGGGGGGAAGAGGAAATCAAGGGCAACATGCATAAAACAGCCATGTACAGATGATCAGATCTACCCATGAAATTTAAGAGAACAACCCATTTGGCACAACCAATACAGCACAACCCACCCAAAACAACCCATTTGTCACAACCCACGCAACACATCCCATTTGTCACAACCCATCTGGAACAACCCATTTGGCACAACCAATCCAGCACGACCCACTCAGAACAACCCATCAAACACAACACAACCCGCCCAACACAGTCCATTGGTCACAACCAATACAGCACAACCCACTAAAGACCACCCACCTAGCACAACCTGTCTGACAGTACTCACCCAACACAACTCATCGGTCACATACAATCCAGTACAACCCACCTAACACAATGCATCTAGCAGCACAACCTATCTATCAGTACCCACCCAACACAATCCAGTCAGTATAACCCATGCGAAAAAAAAACCACCCTCAAAACTAGTCTATACATACTTTAACGGGAAGAAAAACTGCAATCTACACTCCCTAGAAGTTGAAAACAAAATGTGACATGTGATCTATAAAAGGCAGCAACACGGCATGTTGGGTTAGATTCATAATTTGGCCGCCCTGAATAACATATGAAATAAGAGAAGCATCGACTGCAGCAGGATATAACAATATGAAATCAGAGAAGCATCGACTGCAGCAGGATATAACAATATGGAATACAAACAGGTATGCGTGACTCCTGCGAAAAAGATGAGACATACTAAACACAGATACAATGTACATACCTTACAAAGTACTCCATGAAGGTGAACATAAATCACAGAGTGAAAATCCCCAAAGCAAGAGACAACTATGTTAGGTTTAAAATTGAAAGCCAGTTAATCAGCTCTCTGGGATGCATCCATCCAGCGGGAATCAATATTGCCGTGGATGCAACTGTATAACTCTGCTGACTTCCCACTATGTATTCACATCTGACTGTTTGTACACCTTTGGCCACACATTACTTATTTGGCACTTTTGCTTCTGAATTGGACTCAACATATGTAGATAAAGAGTACTTTTCAAAACCGAACTGAACCCAACTTTTGTTATTTCTTGACAACGAAGAAGTTGTGTTTGAATATTATTTTATAATTTTATGTTCTTTCTTTAGATTTGTTTTGTGTTGTCCTGTCCCCGATGAAGATTTATAAAATCGAAACGTCCTTTGTTGTGTCATAGAATATTTATTCTTATTTTAATATTTTAATATCATATATATTTTATATTGTCTCTTGCTTTGGGGATTTTCACTCTGTGATTTATGTTCATCTTTATGGAGTCCGTTGTAAGGTATTTACACCGTGTCTGCGTTTGGTATGTTTCATCTTTTTGCAGGAGCTAAATATACCTAAGTATTTTGTTTTTCATATTGAATAACATATGACCATTCATGTTGCAGAAATCTGGCCTGTATTTGGAGTTCAAGATTCACATGACAAATGGAGATGACTTGTTGCACAAGGAGTTTTCTGCCGATGAATTCTGTGAGTCTTCTGTACTGTTACAGGTGATAATTCTGGCCAAATTTGGTGATCTGGGAAATATAGAACCAATATAAACAGCCTGCTCGATGAAAAAGAATAAAGCATAACTGGACCATAACCAAATAAGAAAAACAATAAAGATTCATCTAAAAGAACACCCCCTGAAACAAATAAAGAGTTTCAAGTACCTAGGAAGTATAATATCATCAAATGGCAAATCAGAAGACGAGATATGAAAAAAAAATGCAATAAGGCAAGCCAACTCATTGGGAAAATGGCACCAATACTAAAGAACAAAGACGTATCAATATTTACTAAGGAAGCACTGTATAACACAATCTTGCCACCAGCTCTCTGCTACCAATGCCAGACCTGGACACTAACAGAAAATGATAAAAGAAAAATTGTAACAACAGAAATTAGATTACTGAGAAGAATACTCAACGAAATCAGGAAAATCAAGAAAAGAGAAAGTTTAAAAAAAAAATGATGAAATCAGGATTAAAGTGGGGATAATAGGAGCGCTAGATTTCATTAGAAAACAGCAAGTGAAATGGTTCGGGCATATAACTAGGCTAACAACTAACAGTATACCACAACAAGCAATAATGTAGACCACATGGAATCAGAAGAAGAGGCTGACCATATGAACGATGGACAGAGCGTAATCTCGATATATGATGATGATGATGATGATGATGATGATGATGATGATGATGATGATGATGCTGTTAATTATGTAGATGATGATAGACAGAGAAAAACAGGTCTGAAGATCCCCACTGTTGGGTTTTACAGAAACATGTTTGAAATTCTCCTGAAGATCAAACTGGAGAATGCCGATGGTCTACTTAGGTAGTTAGTTAGTTAGTTAGTTTAGTTTAGTTTAGTTAGTTAGTTAGTTAGTTAGTTAGTTAGTCAGTCAGTCGACATATCATCCTCATTGCACAGCGGACCATTCAGTCCATAAGTGCTCGGATCCCCTCATCAGCAAATCCTACAGCGTGTAGCGGCTCACGACACCAGTTCTGTGTTGGTTTATTACTCTTCTTTAGCTTCCTGGGTAGTGTTCTTGTTTGGCCACACCTCTTTTAACTTTCTGTTCTTCCAGCCTGACCATGGTTGTAGATTCCCAGTCATCGCTTGGTTCTCGTAAACGACTTACTTCTCGTTGAGCATTCAGAATGTCTGCATGGTCCATGGCTCGTCCGCCTTCCACAGTAGACTTACCTGCAAGCCTGTCAGCCTGCTCATTCTAGTGTACGCCCGCATGCCCTGGCACGAAGATGAAACTAATCTTTGCCAGCCGAGACCGCTCCAGAGACAGCAGCTACTCTCTTCGGATCCACCCCGTCTCTATCCTCCTGAGCATACTCGTTGAGTCACTAAGGACACAAGCCCGATTGAATGTCTGTGTCTCGAGCCATGTTATTGCTTTACTTACTGCCATGACTTCCATAGTCAGGCTGCTTGTGGCCAAAGCAAACGCGCCAGACTCTTCCTTCACAATGTTCCCTTCAGCCTGAGCCGTAAAGGCCCATGAACTTCTCACTCCAAGGATGACCGACTCATCCGTGTAAATGACAGCATCATTCTCTAAAGAATTCTCGAAGATCAGAGCCTGTACCTCCGCCTCCACAGCAGCTGGATTTTCTTGTCTGCATTTTCTGTCTAGTTGGATGCAAACTGAAAAGGATGTACAGAACTATGTTGGCACTTGTACCCACTCCTCGCCAGGTTCTAAGTCCTCAAGTGAACACACCAGCTGAAGAATGTCTTCGGCTTGACCCATCCACGACTTTCCTCTTTTTCCTGCAAAGCAAGATTAAGAAGGTAAAGGGCAGCAAATGTTCTAGTATTGAACAAGGTAACTGATCACAGAAAGAAACATAAAGCAGACAGCACGAAATCTAATCCCATTGTTATAACATATATAATCAAATATTGGTGATTGCAGTGAAAATATGACATACGATAGCACAGGAAAAAGCACATGAAAGAACAAACTGTGGTCGTCAGATGCGTGATTGTTTCAACACTTTATCGTGCGAGGTCATTGTTGATGAAGTGCAGTACTATTTTGGTGTAATGATGGTCTGAAAGACCTGAGTAAATTACCTTAGAAGTCGGAGTGGGTTCGCCAGATGGCGAGGGGCACCGGTAATAAGGAAAACTAATCCACGCTCAACCTGCATCTTTGCTTTATTGACTACACAAGAGTTTTCGATAAAGTAAGATATGTCAACATGATGGAGATGTTTGCAGACCTGCAAATTGATGGGAAAGGCCTTAGACTTGTAAAAAACATATATTGGAAACAACAAGCTGCCATAAGGATTGATAATGAAGTAGGCCAATATCAGCCTATTAGGAGAGGTGTTAGACAGGGATGTGAATTGCCTCCAGATCTGTTTTCCCTGTGCAGTGAAAATATTGTCAGAAATGTAGAAAATATGAAAGGAATCATGCGTTGGGGGACGTAACATCAATAACATTAGATATGCGGATGATATAGCATTGATTGCAGGCAATAAGCAGGATCTGCCATATTTATTAGATGCGGTTGTTACACACAGTGAACAACGAGGGTTAGAATTAAATTGTAAAAAGACACAGATTAAGATCGTTACTAGGAAAAAGGAAATACCACAATGTAATATTCAAGTAAATTCAAGTAAACAAATAAGTCGGTACAATTATCTCGGAACAGTCATAACATCTGAATGGAAATGCCTTGAAGAGATTAGAACAAGAATCGCCATGGCGAGGGTAGCCTTTTGCAAGATGGAAAACATACTGGCCAATAAAAAAAAATATGTCATTTGCAACGAGAAAAAGAGTGCTGAGGTGCTACATAGAACCTGTACTTTTGTATGAATGTGAAGCGTGAACAATGAGCAGACAAGCTGAAAATATCTGATGGCTGTAGAAATGTGGTTTCTGAGGAAAATGCAAAGAATATCATGGACAGACAGAGAAACCAATGACCAAGTCCTACAAGAAAGAAATGAAAATCGTAAACTGATTAGAGAAATTAGACGTAGACAGTCACAATGTTTTGGTCACGTTATGAGAAGTAGTAAATTGGAGAACTTGGTGACGACTGGCAAGATCGAGGAGAAGAGAGCAGAGGGAAGGCAAAGAATTAAATACCTGGATGGCTTGGCCACTTGGTATGGTCGAGACAAGAACATTGAGCTGCTCCACGACTCTGGTGTAAAATGGCGAAACATGACCGCCCACGCTTATCGGCATGGAACATGATGAATAAACCATAATCTATTTAGCACTAAACTGTGACAGTAAATTCTGTGACATGAATGAAACATTATTGTCTACTTGTTTACTTTCAGACATCCTACCTGTGGATGTCTGCTTCTTTCTGGTCTACTTGGCGATGTCCTTGTTGTCCATCGTGTGTGCAGGTGGGTTCACTAAGTCAACTTCAGACAGAACTTACAATACAGTGTCTATTTCATGTAGAAATCTGCGCAGGATGTAGTTCCTACAAAATTATTTATGTGCGTAATTCCACTAGCTGGAAGACTGACTTTAACGCGCATGTAGTAATTGTGACGAACTCACAAAGTATGTTGAGAAAACTGTAGACAAGCATGCTTCGGGCAGAGTGGCAGGCTTCCATTCAACAATCAAAAATAGAGAGTATCTGTTGGATTTTTTCCCCCAGGTCATGCTGGTGTGGTGGGAAACCAGCAGGCGGACAGATAGGCTGGGTCTGCATCACTTAGTGGGGTATTGGTGCATGATAAGGCAGACGTGGTCGGGGTTTATAGGGATCGTGTGTATAGTGCAGAAGAACAGATAGATCATCACTGCCTGGAGAGAATGGTGCTACAAGGAGTGACCAGGGGATCTGGCCGACACTCAGGGCTACGAGGAAAGGCTAGACGGATACATTAGTAATGAGACCCTTCGCTGGCTGTTGTCGATAAGGACGGAGCACGCATGGGAATGTCCTGAGTGCTGTGATGTCGGTTCTTGACTCAACTCAACTCTGTTATGTTATTTGGTCATCCTGCTTATTCTGAAGACTGGGCGACCAAATGGTTGTTGCAACTGTATCTTATATATATACCAACATCAACTTTATCCAGAACTTATATAGAATTATTTGTTGCACGAAGAAGTGCATGCAGGGTATTGATTCTACCGTACTGTTTATGTTATTTTCTCATTCACCTCATTCCGAAGAGTGGGTGTCCAAATGGTTGTGGCAGTGGTGTCATTGTGTGTAACATGCTCAAACTGGCAAGTTGTCGACATGGCTTTTGATGGCGTACATACATATCTGCTGTGTGCTACTCACATCACATGCACTTAATTTTCCTCTCTCTCTCTCTTTCTCTCTCCCTCTCTCTCTCACACACACACACGCGCGCACACACGCACGCACACACACACACAAAATCAGTTTAAAGACAAGCCACCGGACACAGATCGAGACTACCACACGCAGGAGATGTGCAGAGACAGAGTTAGACAAGTACGAGACAGACACTGAAGACCTGACAGGAGATGGCAGAGGTCGGCATAAAATCGTTGATAGTCTTGTGTTCCATTGGGGGACAATAGGCAGGAGATTGAGACAGACTGCTGCTGCTGCTGCTCCTCCTCCTCCTTCTTCTTCCTTTTCTTCTTCTTCTTCCTTTTCTTCTTCTTCTTCTTCTTCGTCTTCTTCTTCTTCTCCTCTTCTTCTTCTTCCTTTTCTTCTTCTTCTTCCTTTTCTTCTTCTTCTTCTTCTTCTTCTCCTCATCATGCTAATGATTTATTATTATTGATAATTCCGGCACCGTGGCGAAGGAGATTTCAGACGCAGTTCGTAATCTCGCATACCCGCATTCGAAACACAGCTGCGGGCGATTTAGCAGCAGACCGCTTGCGATGGTTTTTTTACGAAATGGTATGTGTGCTGGTCGTTCAGAAAGTAATGGCAAACTATTGAACACAAACTTGCCAAGAGATCACAACAGCGAAAAATGCTGGTGTTGACTGCGACGTCCTGAAAAGTATATGCAACTAACTTTAACTATTATTGATAATGTGATGGTTTATTACAGCTCAATTGGGACCAGTTTTTAAATCTAGTCTAACATACAGTATTTGGCTTACAGCTGTGCTGCGCAACAAAAATCTCTTTCACACAACCTACAAGATGTACCTGGTGGCGCTGTTCATTTGGACTCTTCACCTGCTGTTGATGGTCATCGCGTGGGGTAGTTACGGCAGCACAGGCTTGCAACATGCTTCTGTGGAAGTGACAGGTCACGGTTGTTTGTTGTTAGTTCCAGCAGTTAGTTAGATATACACATGTAGGACATTTGTTGTCGTACAGTTCCAGCAGTTAGGTAGATATACACATGTAGGACATTTGTTGTCGTACAGTTCCAGCAGTTAGGTAGATATACACATGTAGGACATTTGTTGTCGTACAGTTCCAGCAGTTAGGTAGGTATACACATGTAGGACATTTGTTGTCGTACAGTTCCAGCAGTTAGGTAGATATACACATGTAGGACATTTGTTGTCATACAGTTCCAGCAGTTAGGTATATATACATTTAAGGTCAGCACCTGTGGCTTAGAGGTAGTAATCACAGGTTCACCACCTCGACATACTGGGTTCGAAGTCCGATGCGAATGATTTGGGAGTAGATAGCTTTGTGTTGATTTTCATAACGCTACAATCATCGGCCGTTCAGAAAGCAATGGCAAACTAATGTTGCTGTTATGAACCTTGGTAAGTTTACGTTCAATAGTTTGCCATTGCGTTCTGAACGATTACGGGAACGCGGGCACATATACCATTTCGAAACATTCCAACGCAAGGCGGTCTGCTGCCACATCGCCTGCAGCTGTATTTTGAACGCGGGAACGCGGGTAGGCGTGTTTACAAGCTACGTCCGTAACCCCTTCTCCGCGGAGCCAGCAAATGGCAAACTACTGAAAGTAAAATTGCCTTAAAAATCACAAACAGCCAATAGCAAAAGAAAAAGAAAATAAGAATGTACCTATAAATGCTGGGATTCATTACGACATCCTGTAAAGGACAAGCAATTAACTAACATACATGGGTGGTTCACATGAGAACCTTACGTGTGTGTGTGTGTGTGTGTGTGTGTGTGTGTGTGTGAGAGAGAGAGAGAGAGAGAGAGAGAGAGAGAGAGAGAGAGAGAGAGAGAGAGAGAGAGAGAGAATATATATTCTGATAAAGTAAAGAACAAATGTATCATTGCTCGATATGTATGTAAAGACCAAATGTAGCATTGTATTCATCGCTGACTTCAATGCAAGTCCTCCAGCGCCGATACAGTGCTTGGATTCCTGTAGAAAACATTTCTTTTAGTCACCACTTGGTGTGCCTGATCCGGTCGTGAATAGTTTGTCAAAGAAGTCACACTGTTTTGAAACTTCCTACTCCACTCATGATATACTTGCTGGACTGACAGGCATGCATCACCAAACTGGACCTTCATTCGCCGATGAATTTCTATAGATCTCACCCCTTTACTCATTAAAATAAAAACAGATAACAGAACGCTACTCCTCTTTTGTGCATGTCAAAAGTAAGACCGCAACCTTTAAACTGCCCTTATGACGTTAACGTGTTCGTCGGCACCGTGATGTCACTTACTGAATACTCTTGACATTTTTAACAACAATATTGACAGGTTACAAAACAATAGCATGGTTATTGTAATGGCTATCCCACTTTTATGGTTTTCGTTTGAAGCACATTCCTATATAAGATATTTGTTGTTAAAACCTTCAAACAGTCAAATACAAAGATATGTAAACATTTATTATACAGCTCAAACAGTCATACCAGGAGATATACTTGTGTAGTCAGTCATATAAAAAGATATACGTATGGGGCGCATTTGTTGTTTTTATAGTTTAAACTGAAACATCAAAAATGCCTATGTCCGCAAAACGACAGATAAGAAACGATATGTAATCGTCCTTATTGTAGCACAGTAAACACCGTACAGTACGAAATGATATATAATCGTCCGTATTGTAACACAGTAAACACAATACAATAAGAAATGATATAAAATCGTCCTATTGTAACACAGTAAACACAATACAATAAGAAATTATATATAATTGTCTGTACTGGAACACAGTACAGTAAGAAATGATATACAGGGTGTTTATAAAGTTTCACTAACTACACTTTGTATGGAGAACAAATTTGAAAAATGAAGTACATGATGTCATTAAAAAATGTGCTCCTCAGTTCGTCGTGAAGCAATATACAGCGAATGGCTGTCGTCTGCTGGATTAATTCTTTGCACTTCAAACAGAATGATGAATTACCATTCAAGAAATATCAACAGACACGTTGCAGAAGGTATTTGACAATATGAAGATTCGTGTACAGTCATGTCTTGAAGCCCGTGGTGAACATTTCCAACAACTGTTATAATGCATACTTCCTTGATACTTTCCAGCTTCTCCAAAACAGCTTTAGACCATAGCAGTGACTATTGTAACCAATTTAATGAAATTGTTAGCACATTTTGTGTAGGCATCACGCACAACATTTTTCATATTTGTTCTACATACAAAGTGCAGTGAGACTGTACAAACACCCGGTATAATCGTCCGTATTGTAACACACAGGGAGGATCATGCAGGCAACGAGTACCGCCATCTTTACCCTCATGTTGATTCTGATGGGCAAAGGCTACACCATCACCAGGGGGCGCCTGACGAGGTCAAGTTCCATCAAGATGGCCGTCTTCTTTCTGCTGTACATCGTGGTCATCGTTGTTCTGTTTATCTGGGAGGGAAAGGTGCGTGTTCAACTGCTTAAGTGTCATGGGATGATTAATCGTCTTAATCGACTTTCCTTATCTGCCAATGGCTTATGTATAACACGTCTGCTACCATATTAACTGATTCAGTATCAAACAAAAAAGTAAGCTTGGACCAGACATGGCGCACAATTAAATGAACAAGTAATGTACATTTCCGGTCATTGAGCATTAAAATTGCTGAAAATACAGCGAAACGAAACAAATAAAACGATGACTTTAGTATGGCGATATATCATCCTTCTGTCCAAATTGGAGGTCACATGTTGGTGATATATTATCCTTCGGCAATTAACAACTTTTAAGACATAACTGTGACACACGCCCCTACTTCCCGTTTTCCGCCGTCCATTTTTGTCTGGTCCAAACCTGCTTATTTTGGCACTTACTCTGTTAAGTACGTAGGTTAAGGGTTAAAGGTGGCTGAGCTCATTGCATTGGGTTCTACATTGTCTGTCTCAGTCTCTCTTTACAGAACAGTACAGTGAGACTATCACACCAAACACCCACTCTGTAGGTCCATCAATTGTCCACTGAGATCTTCACACACAGCACACACTCCGTAGGTCCATCAATTGTCCACTGAGATCTTCACACAATGCATCCACACTGTAGGTCCATCAATTGTCCACTGAGACCTTCACACAAAGCACCCACTCTATAGGTCCATTAAAGACCCCCTTCTATATTTGTAGAACAGCAATTGCCCACTAAGACCTTCACACTAAGCCAACACTCTGTAGGTCCATCAATGACACCCTAGGGGTCTCCAGAAAAATTACATTTGTGGTCTGATCAACATAGTCCAAGAATGAACATACACCTTTCCGAATGCAAGGCAGATAGTTTGACCAGTTCTTCACGGAGGCCACCTCTTCCGCAGCTGTGTTCGAAACGCGGTATGCGGGATTACGAAATGCATTGATGCTAACAAATAAGGGGGGGGGAGAGAGAGAGAGAGAGAGAGAGAGAGAGAGAGAGAGAGAGAGAGAGAGAGAGAGAGAAGATAAGGATGTGAACAAATGTATCCATTACAGAAGGTGTGACCGCGTGACCACCACGTTAGTGAGTCGGTACACTGATATCTACACCCTCCCAGTGCATGTGGTCAAGCTGGTAGGCCAGTGTTGTGAGTTCGTCATCCATGGCAAGCTGGTGTTTAGGGGACGATATAGTTTGTTATTCGTTGACAAGGGCTCAGTGGTGGACCATCATAATGTGGACATAAAAAAGTGAACCAACATATGGCAGGCATGAAAAAAAGTAGACCATTGAAATTGAACCACTAAAAGTGGACCATCATATGGTGGACATGAAACAGTGGATTATCAAAAAGTGAACCATCACGAGGGGACCGTCATATAGTGGATATCAAAAAGGGGAATATCATATTGTGGACATCAAAAAGTGCACCACCATATGGTGGACCAGCAGCGGTGAACCCACTAAAAGTTGACCATCAAAAAGTGAACCATCAAGCAGCAAACTTTCAAAAAAATGAACCATAAACAACAAACTATGAAAGTGAACCATCAAAAAACAAACCATCAAAAAGCAAACTATCAAAAAGTGAAGCATCAAAAAGCTAACTATCAAAAAGTAAACCATCAAACAGCAGAAGACACCAATGTTTGTGGCTAATAACTTTCACTCAATGCTTTGTTTCGTTTTGTCATAAATATAGTTTTCAAGCCTTCTCCATCAAGCTAGATTTGTCTAACTTCAAAACTCGACAAAACATGAACTAAATCTTACATTCTTTAAGTATTAAAATAGAATATTCTAGCCATAGATATTTACGGATTGTATCCGCAGCAAAGAACCTCAATGGCTCGGAACGCTGTAGAAGAAGAAGATATTTACATTTGTACATTTTTTAGATAGATTAAAAGCAATGATCCTACTCATGTAGATTCCTGGTTTATTTCAGTTTTTTGACCCAGGAAAAGTGCTGTACTACTACGAGAGTCCCCCTGGTTACGGAATGATTGCCATGCACTTTATTGCCTGGTTTTGGTTTCTATATGCTACTGCCTTTACCATCAAAAATACGAAAAACAAACTGGCATTTTATATTCCGTTTTTGGCATTTTATACTTTATGGTAAGTCAGGTATCAAGGTCGGTGGTCATAATATAAGTAACTTTGTTATGCTGATGACGCCGTCGTGATAGCAACACGTCAGAAGGAACTAGAAGAAATTATAAATGCAGTGGTTACAGAGCGTGGGAAAAATTGGCCTTAGCTTGAAAAATAGAAAGACAGAAGCCATGGTGATATCAAAGAAACAGATTGTGCCTAAATGTATAATTTCAGTAAATGGCATCAATTTGGGGCAAACACAGAAACTCAAATGTCTAGACACAAGGGTATAATCAGATAGAGGATGTATCAAGGAGATATAGAAGAGAATAGGACAAGCATAAACTGAATGATAGAACAATTACGAACGTTTTATGTAATGTCCTAGACACTGAAGGTTAAACAAGGTTACATAGAACAGGTTGTAACGTACGGCTGTGAATAATGGACAATAAGCAAAGAAATCAGTACATGTTTCAGTGATGTGGTTTCCTAGAAGAAAACTGAAAATTTCTTGGAAAGCCAACATTAGTAACCTAAACATATCACAAGAGGATAAGACACGAAGACATCTGATCACACACAGCACAAGGTTAGTCATCATGTTCTGGCTGCTACATTATAAGAAGAGAAAACATTAAACATGTTGTGGCAACTGGAAGAATTGTGAAAAGAGAGACAGAGGAAGACAAAGAGACCAGATATTTGACAGTAGTGTGTCATGGCACGGAAGAATGGCAGCATAGGAAGCGATGTGTGCTGTTGGAGATCACCAGATGTGGAGAAGCATCATCACCTATGCCAGAAGGTAAGTCATTTGATGATGGTGATGATGATGATGATGATGATGATGATGATGGTAAGTCAAACTGCATCTGATTGAATGTTGTCATGGAGTTGAGCAGCACAGCCTATTGATTGTATCTGAAGTAGATGATATTGTCGCCAGCCATTCCTTGGATGTGTCCAGAGATGACAGACTGGACCAGTCTAAGGAGATCCCAATAAGAAATAAAAACAGTGACATAAATGTGTAACTCCTGCGAAAAAGAGAGACATGCTAAACACAGAAATACCTTACAACGAACTCCACTACGACAAACGTAAATCACGGGGGCTTTGGGTTTAAATATACAAATTAATAATAATAGTAGTATATTTATGTTTATTTCATAATTTTTCTATTATTATTATTATTATTTATTATTATTATTATTATTATTATTATTATTATTATTATTATTATTATTATTATTATTATTATTGCCGACTGCCTGGCCGAGGGGTTAGCAGCTTTCTCCGTTAATCCCGAATACTCTCGTGGTCGACGTGGGCGGACGAGAATTAGAAGTGGTTCAAGTCACTCCAGTGACTTATGAGAGTATGGAGCCGGTCGCTCAGAAAGTCGTGGCGTGCTGATGAGCGTAATCTAGCCTAGGAATTAACATACAGCTGAAAGATGCTGGTGTTGACCGCAATATCCTGAAACAGGATGGAAACGCGGAAAAAAAATTATTATTATTATTAAGTACAGTATACTACTACACAACGAATGACGTTTCGATTTTATAAGGTGTATTTGTAATGACTTTATGAGGTTTTTGAAAATATTGCCGTTCCAAGTTTTGTATTTACCCTCTGTGAATTCATGCAACATAAAAGGTAAATACAAAACTTGAAACGGCAATATTTTCAAACACGCGACAGTCATTAAAACTACACCACATTCTAATCTTAATCAGGAACAGCGCAGATCTAAAGATTGAGCACAACCCACTACTGGCAACGCTGATCATATTCCGGTACGAACCTTGGGCCTTGTCCACGTCGCAATGGAAACACTAGACTCGAGTTTCGCTCTCGCTTTAGCTCGTCAGAAGTGCATATCCCCGACCAGACCCAGGATCGAACTCCCTATCGAACTACAGTCTAGTGCTGCCATTCCGACATGGACAAGGCCCAAGGTTCGTATCGGAATACGATCAGCGTTGCTTGTAGTAGGTTGTGCCAATTTTCAAATCTCACATCCCGAAACAACCAATTAAACCAAACAGATCTAAAGGAAAACATGAAAATAGACAATTGTATAATATTACAACCACAGTGGAGTTCGTTGTCAGATATGTAAACTATGTCTGTGTTTAGTATCTCTCACTTTTTCGCAGGAATTACACACACCTAACTGTTTATTTCATATTTTAATATCCTGCTGCAGCCGTTGCTTCTCTGAAGGAGAGCCCAGAGATGTCTGTTCGACTGAGGACATGTCAGCGCTGCTGAATATATATATATGTTGTTTTCGTTTGCTTGCTTTAAACTCGAGTGTAATCCACGCAGGACTGATTTTTGCGCGTGAGTGAGCTTATCCTTTTACCAGTATCCCTCGTCATGATTCGAAATCACTCCTACTTCTGAGGTACTTGTAATTTACGTTCCCAGGTCAAGGGCGAGAAGTCAACGTTAAGTCCAACTGACCGGAGGGTGTAGAGCCCGGCATTTGGCCATCATCACACTGGAAGTTTATCCATTCTGCCACGCAACTTCCTAGCAAGAGATAACTGTTGATAATTGTACACGGCAATATCATCATGTGACTTACCGAGTGGCATGGGCACTCTTGTCTCCACAGACTGGCACAGCACGGGCACTCTTGTCTCCACAGACTGGCACAGCACGGGCACTGTGTCTGTGCGCGAGTGTGGGTGTATATGGGTGTGTGTGTGTGTGTGTGTGTGTGTGTGGGCACTCTTGTCTCCACAGACTGGCACAGCACGGGCACTGTGTCTGTGCGCGAGTGTGGGTGTATATGGGTGTGTGTGTGTATATGGGTGTGTGTGTGTGTGTGTGTGTGTGTGTGTGTGTGTGTGTGTGGGCACTCTTGTCTCCACAGACTGGCACAGCACGGGCACTCTTGTCTCCACAGACTGGCACAGCACGGGCACTGTGTATGTGCGCGAGTGTGGGTGTATATGGGTGTGTGTGTGTGTGTGTGTGTGTGTGTGTGTGTGGGCACTCTTGTCTCCACAGACTGGCACAGCACGGGCACTGTGTCTGTGCGCGAGTGTGGGTGTATATGGGTGTGTGTGTGTGTGTGTGTGTGTGTGTGTGTGGGCACTCTTGTCTCCACAGACTGGCACAGCACGGGCACTGTGTCTGTGCGCGAGTGTGGGTGTATATGGGTGTGTGTGTGTGTGTGTGTGTATACGGATTGTATAGGTGGGTGTTTGTTGTTGGCGGGGTGTGTGTGTGTGTGGGCGGGGGGATGAGTGTGCGTGTTGTGTATGTGTGGATTGTGTACGTCGGTGTTTGTTGTGGGCGTGGGTGTGTGGGTGTATGTGTATGAGTGGGTGCTTGTGTGACTAGGTGTGCGTGCGTGTGTGGGTGTGTGTGTGTGTGTGTGCTTATATGCAAGTTTGTATTTTTGGATGTGTGTGTGTGTGTTTGTGTGTGTGTGTGTGGATGCGTCTGTGTGTGTTTGCATGCATGTTTGTGTATGTGTGTGTATGCTTGCATGCATGTTTGTCTAAATGTCCATGTTTCTAACTTATAAACAAGTCGCTTAAAAGTAGACAATGTCGACTTCATTGCACCGGGATTATATCCTATATGGCTCAGTCTCTTTCCGCAGCGCGGAAAGCGTCGCACACAGCACGAACTCCGTAGTTCCAGCGATGACCCCCAGTAGTCTCCGAAAAATGCACTCGTGAACCGAAGGACGCGGCCAGGATTCGAACCCACAATCTTCGGAGCCCGAGTCAGAAGGCTTGGCCACTTCGCCAAGGAGACTCCCTTATTTCCGTAAACCATGGTGGTTTCTAACTTATTGTTTGCCTAAATGTCCAGGTTTCTAACTTATTATTTGACTAAATGTCCAGGTTTCTAACTTATTGTTTGCCTAAATTACCAGGTTTCTAACTTATTGTTTGACTAAATTACCATGTTTCTAACTTATTGTTTGACTAAATGTCCAGGTTTCTAACTTATTGTTTGACTAAATGTCCAGGTTTCTAACTTATTATTTGACTAAATGTCCAGGTTTCTAACTTATTATTTGACTAAATTACCAGGTTTCTAACTTATTGTTTGACTAAATGTCCAGGTTTCTAACTTATTATTTGACTAAATGTCCAGGTTTCTAACTTATTGTTTGACTAAATGTCCAGGTTTCTAACTTATTGTTTGCCTAAATTACCAGGTTTCTAACTTATTGTTTGCCTAAATTACCAGGTTTCTAACTTATTGTTTGACTAAATGTCCAGGTTTCTAACTTATTATTTGACTAAATGTCCAGGTTTCTAACTTATTGTTTGACTAAATGTCCAGGTTTGCAACTTATTGTTGACTAAATGTCCAGGTTTCTAACTTATTGTTTGACTAAATGTCCAGGTTTCTAACTTATTGTTTGACTAAATGTCCAGGTTTCTAACTTATTGTTTGACTAAATGTCCAGGTTTGTAACTTATTGTTTACGGAAATGTCCAGGTTTCTAACTTATTGTTTGACTAAATATCCAGGTTTCTAACTTATTGTTTACGGAAATGTCCAGGTTTCTAACCGGTCCTGTAGTCACCCTAATTGCCATGTTTGTTATGGCAAAGTGGAGCAGAGAGAAGACGGTCAACGGGGTGGAGCAATTTGTGACATTTTTAGGGCACATTTTCTTTTTAGTAAGTTACACTGTGATTGTATTCACTAAATATCGTTGTGTATGTTGTGTTTTCATTGACTAAAGCTCCTCGTACAAACGCCTCGTTTGCCTGCCGGATCTGTAGTCATAGGCTAGAATTCACAACGAGGCAGATTATTCAAAACTGACCGAGGCTACTAGTTCAACCAAGCCTTTCATGGGCAGCAGGAAATATCTTGAGAGATAAAGGCGACCCACGTGATTCTGGCAACATCACCCATTGGATGTTGAGTTATCTATAAAAAATAAGAGGCTGGCAGCATACTCCTAATACACCTTAAGTCAAAGAAAGGGGCCTTTTATTTTATTTTACCTCACCCTTCAGTTTCCATCGTGGTCTATTGGATGTCTTAACGTCTCAGATACTCGTATTCATCCAGCTAAACTTCAAAGGGGATGACGTAATACAACGTCTGCAGGACCGGCTCATCACAACAGTCGGACGAACATTCTGTGCTGCAACTCCAGTTATCAGGTACAGAACCACACCGATCCCCAGCAGTAAAAGAACCTGTAGCTTTGTACGCCACATCGAATTGTATTTACCTATTTATATGCAGATGCGAGGCCATCTACATCGGCAGGACAGAGCGACAGTTACATAACAGGGTTTTGGCACACATTCCGAACTGGGTCGACAAGATAATACATACAGACGATGTTAGCCTAGGTAGGCCGACACACAGGAACAGTTCCGCTTCATCGGTCGCGAGACACGTGCTCGAGAGTGGTCATGTGGTTGAGAGAGACAGTACCTTCCGTGTGTTGTTCAACACACAAAGTAGTCGCTTGTTAAAGTTTGCAGAAGCTATATTGATCAACATACGTAAATCGGCCTTGTACAAGCAGAAAGACATGTTAGCCAGTTTAAAATTACCATGGTAGACAAGCGACATTACTGTGCGAACATATGTATATTTCAGTTTGAATGAGTTATCTAGTTAATTCACTTTATGTTGTGTGACTTCTGCTGTATGTACCTGACGAGATGCACTTAAATATGCCAGGCAATAAATCGTGCAATCTATTGTTTGTGTCTTCGTTATTTAAATTCACCCAGAAGAAACATTGTTTTGAGTCTCAGATAATGGTGGGGGAAAAAAATCAGAGGTAAGCTGAGCTTGTGAAAGATACTTTGGCAGGAGGAAATCGTAAACAACGGCTGTAATTGGCTCCTGCCGCGATAGAATTTCTCTACATAGGAAAGCTATCACCTAAACAGGATTTATTGACATCTCTTATGTAGATGTTGAACACAAGGGGAAACCACAACATTATTTTACGAAGAATAAGCTAATGAGCGAATATGTAAAAATAATTACAGTGAGGTACCTCTACACCCAAGGTAGAAGAGAACAGACTAAGCAAGACTTCTTGGGTGGAATAGAACAAACTTAACAAGACTTCTTGGATAGAAAAGAACAGACTAAAGAGAAAAGAATATGTGATTTATCGCAATTTCAGAGAAACCATTCATGTCACCTTATGAACTTAGAGAACACAATCATGAAAAATTGCACCGGGTTTTATCCCATATGGCTCGGCCTGTTTCCGCAGCGCGGAAAGCGTCACACAAAGCACGAACTCCGTAGCTCTAGCGACGACCCCCCAGGAGTCTCCGAAAAATTTCACTCGTGAACGAAAGGACGCAGCCCGGAATCGAACCCACAACCTTCGGAGCCCGAGTCAAACGGCTTGACCACTTCGCCACAGAGACTCCCACACACAAACAAACAAAAACGCAAAAAAAAGTCGTGTGTTTTGCATGTAACAACTAGCCACTCACCTGCATGCGGTGTGACATAGAAACTGGTAAGTTGCAGATAAAGTGGCTTGAGTTGCCCCTCAAGATGAAGGCCACCAACATGTCATGGATTTTCTACCCTGCGCATGCAGGTGTGTGGGGATATCTGCAGCCACACCTTTTGAGATGCTTGAGTTTGTCCACAAAATGAAGGCGACAAACATATCATGGCGTTTTCTACCAAGCGCGTGCCGGTGTGTGGGGATATGTGTGGGGATACGTATGGGGATATGACAGGCTGATAGACTATATCTGCAGCCACACCTTTTGAGATGTTTTAGTTGGTCCACAAAATGAAGGTTACAAACATATCGTGGATTTTCTACCCAGTGCATGCCGGTGTGTGGGAATATGATCAGGCTGCTAGACTGTCTGCAGCCACACCTTTGAGTGGCTAGCTCTTCATGACGAGGTTGACATGGTTAAAGCTCCCTGGGCCCGAGTGGAAAATGCACTAAAAACAGGACCCACGTCTGGGGAGAGTGATTCCTCTGGTAGTGAGCAAAGGGTCTTGTTGACACACCCAGTGTACAGGAGAAAATGTAGGCGGATGTTTGATCAGACCGGCCATTGGTACAGCCAACATGGAAACGCTTCGTTTGTCATTGAAGAAGTAGATGGAGCACTTGCGGCAATGTATCCAGTGTAGTAATGTGATTCTTAAACTCATACTGACATATACTGGCTTTATCTTACATATGTAGGCATTAACAAGGCCCAGTGCTGCCAACATCAACTTTCCATATCACGTGAGAACCACACAGGTAAGCTGTGACACCTGCTGCATTGTCTGAGGCATGTTATGTCCTGTTCGATGCATTTTGTTCACTGTGGCATTTAATATGACCAAAGTATTCCAGTTTCCGAGACACGATACTCTTTAATAGCTACTTGTCTTCCATGTTCAGATCTTGTAGAATTCCAGTATTTCTCTTCATCTTGGTCCACGATATTCTAAGAACTTTTCTGTAGCATTTAAGATCACCAGTTATGTTGTTTTGAAACAGCTCCATTTTTCACGTAGGAGATGGATAATTTCATCTCTTGCGTGTGATTTCTGCGCCAGGATGTAAAACAGGAGTTTCTTCTCAAGATTTTCGCCGGTGCTACGGAGTTTTGTGTATCTGACCGAATCAATCCTCGAGTGTTTTCCTTAGCGTCATGGGTTACTGTGTTGTTTCAATAAACCAACACAGAACTGGTGTGGTCTGTAAGGTGTGGAATGCGCCTGGCCCTGCAGCCAGCAGGGTTAGGATCGGCTAGCCTCTCCCAGGAGGGGTGAAGAGCGAAAATTAGTAGCCTGCCGATGACCCGCAGACTACACAAGTCAACCCCCACCTCCACGTGGTGCAGACCGGGCAACCATGACCGCGAGGTCATGGGCTAACGGGGCTATGGCTCGCCATAGGGGATGGACTCCCTGTGGTCAGATTAGTGTCCTAAACCTGCGACTGGCCTAGCAAGCCGGCAGGGGATCTTCATACTGCTCGTAGAAAAACTAAGAAGTATAAACGGACTGACCCAAACGGCTATCGACCCGGCAATGTTAATGGACTACGAGATAGATCAGCGATTCAAAAAATAGGCACAATGAACGTCTGCGGTTTCAATAGTAAAGAAGAAGAGCTTATAGAAACAATGGAGAAGAGGAATATTGGTCTGATGGGAATAGCGGACACCAGAACAAAAGGGAAAGGATGCAAGGAGCTCCACCGCAGTTACACGTTTGTTTACTCTGGAGTAGAACAGCAAGAAAGGGCAAGACACGGTGTGGGAATAGTCATCGAACCACGGCTAGCAAGAGGAATACTAGAAATAAAATATATATCAGAAAGAATCATAACAGTGAGAATAAAAGAACAAACATCACAACATATGTACAGATATACGCACCATGTAATGCAAACAATAATGAGCAAGAATGCGAGGACTTCTACGAAGACATACATGACGTGCTAAATAAAATAGATAAGCAGGACAACATCATAGTTATGGGAGACTTCAATGCAAGACTAGGACATAACAGAGTGGGCATAGAAAAACACCTGGGAGCATTTGGAGATCAGCAAAATGAAAGGAATGATAACGGAAGTAGACTGATAGAGCTTTGCAGCCAACACGACCTCTATATAACAAACACATTCTATAAACATAAAGATTCGCAAGTATACACCTGGTATAAATGGAACAATCTAGATACTAAAAGCCAAATTGATTTTATATTGACAAGAAATAACAGAAAGAGAAATATATTAGATGCAAGAGCAGTGCCCAATTTCAGTATAAACACAGATCATAAAGCAGTCGTTGCCACAATAAGAACCATTAGAAGAAGAAAACAAAGAGCAGGAAAATACATGCCATGCGAATCAGTAAACCTAAAAAACCTTAAAGACGAGGCAGTAAGGGAAAATTATGAGAAAGAACTAACTGAACTCTTTGTAAAATTACCTACGGAAAGAAAAACAGTGGAAGAAGAATGGGAGATGTTCAAATCAAGCATTTTAAATACTGCAAAAATAACATGCGGAACCACGAAAAAACGCAAAACGCGGATAAAGAAAATAACAAGTTGGTGGAACGCAGAAGTAAAGAAAGCGGTAAAAGAAAAAATGAAAAATATAAAAAGTGGTTGAAGAGCAAACAGGAATGTGATTACAGAGAATACAGAATAGCGAGAAGACATGTGAGTAGAATAGTAAAGAGGGAAAAACAAAAAGACTGGGAAGAGTATGGAGAAACCCTAAATAAAAACTACAAGGAGACAACCAGAAACTTCTACAAAAAGATAAGTGCAATGCGAACCAGAGGAGAACCCTTTGACCCAACTGAAATAATTAACAGCGAAAATGGAGAACCAATAAGTGAACAAAAACAGATCCTAATAAGATGGAAGCAGTATTTCGAACAACTTCTCAACATCCCATCAGATGTCACAGGAATTCAAGAGACCTACACAGATGTCACCGAGGAACTAGAACCAGACATACTAAAAGAAGAAATTATAGAAGCCATCAGATTAGCCCCATTGAACAAATCACCAGGACAGGATGAAATACCAAATGAACTAATTAAAGCAGCAAGGGAAGTAGGAACAGCTTGGCTACATAGACTATTCAACCATGTTTGGGTAGAACAACAGACACCACGAGACTGGGGAAACGCCATAATTATCCCAATTTGGAAAAACAAAGGCAGCAACAGAGATTGCACACAATACAGAGGCATTTCACTGTTGAGTCATACTGGGAAAATATTTTGCAAAATTCTTGAAAAAAGATTACGAACTACTTTAGAACCCCAGCTAAGCGAAACGCAGCTTGGATTTAGGAAAAACAAAGGATGCACAGACGCCATTTTTGCTCTTAGACAACTTATAGAAAAATCAATTGAATTCAATGAAACACTCTACTTAGCCTTTGTCGACCAAGAAAAGGCATTTGATAGGGTAGATAGAAACAAGCTGTGGGAAATCCTTAAACAATATGGAGTGAGTACACATCTAACAAACCTATGTAGAAGTTTATACAACAACAGTGAATGCATAGTGAGAGCAACTGGAGGACACTCAGAACCCTTCACCATAAGATCTGGAGTACGACAAGGTTGTGTCCTGTCCCCTCTCTTGTTCATAACATATATAGACAACATATGTAAAGAAACCAGCCAAGCAGAGACAGCAAGAATACCGCATGACGAGAACACAGAAGAAGAACCATCTGCAAATCTAACCATTAGAGAACTCTTGTTTGCGGACGACCAAGCACTAATAGCAAAATCAGAAGCTGAATTACAAGACCACATGAATAGTCTAAACGAAATGTGTAGGGAGCATAACATGAAAATTAGCACAAGCAAAACAGAGGTAATGACTATAACTAAAGAAGAACAAACAGCAACAATTCACCTAAACGAACATCCCTTGAAACAAGTAAAGAGCTTCAAGTACTTAGGAAGTATAATATCATCAAATGGCAGATCAGAAGACGAGATGGAAAATAGGTGCAATAAGGCAAATCAACTCATTGGACAAATGGCACCAATACTAAAGAACAAACATGTATCAATAACTACTAAGAAAGCACTTTACAACACAATCTTCCTACCAACTCTGTGCTACCAATGCCAAACCTGGACAATGACAGAAAAAGAGAAAAGAAAAATCACAACAACAGAAATGAGGTTCCTGAGAAGAATACTCAACGTATCAAGAAGAGATAAGATCAGAAATGAAGAAATCAGGACTAAAGTGGGGGTTAAAGCTGCTCTAGATTTTATTAGAAAGCAACAAGTCAAATGGTTTGGCCATGCAAGTAGGCTACCAGTCAACAGCATGCCACAACAAGCAATGATGTACAGACCAGATGGAAACAGAGGAAGAGGCCGACCACGTAAACGTTGGACGGAGGGAATAACAGAAGTCATGGGAATGTCGATATACGAAGCCCATAACCGGGCACTCTCACGAAGTTTATACTTCACCTCGACACCGCAAGGTACAAGAGGAACACGATGAGATGATGAGATGAGATGAGAACTGGTGTCGTTAGCTCCGACACGCTAACGGATTTACTTAGGAGGGGATCCGAGCACTTATGGACTGAATGGTTCGATGTGCAATGTATCATCAGACAGGTCTGCAGTCCTACCAGTATCAACCCCGGCAAGGACTGGGTGCCTGTGCCTCCAGCTTTTAAGTGCACCTCCTCCTGCATTATCACACTTGACAGACGGTGCAGAGAACAGAATCCTATCACTGTCAATGCAGAGGTCAACGCGCTAATCAATGAACACGCAGACAACCCCGAAGTGCTCATCTATACAGATGGATCTGTTGTAAAGAAGCAGAGAAGTGCATGGGCATTTACAGCCCATTCAGCGGGCCGAACCATCCAAGAATCCAGTGGTGCCCACTCTATGCCCACGAGCAGCATGACGATGGAGGTGATGGCAGTTACACAGGCTTTCCTATGGCTAGAATCACAGCATTATACCAACGTGTGTGTACTAAGTGATTCAATGAGCATGATTCGGAAGGCCGAAGCTGGATCTGTAAGACAGTGGACTGATTCGCTGAGGAAGTCTGTTGTCCGTAAAGTCACCTTCATCTTTGTCCCGGGACATGCGGGAGTCGAGGGAAATGAACGAGCTGATAAACTGGATGGCTCTGCACCCCCTACTGATGGCCAGCCCATGGACCGTGCCGATGTTATTAACGTCCTTAAAGACATGTCGAGAACAGAAGACTTTGACATCAGTGAATCCACATCGCTGTCCAGGATGAAAGACTGGGGAGTAAGAATTGGCACGGCCAGTCGGGAAAATGAGGTGCCTCGTCAACCAACACAGAACTGGCACTATTAGCCACCGAACGCTGGTGCATATGCTGGGGGGGGGGGGGAGATATCTGAGTACCTATGGATCTGTCCGGAGTGCAATGAAGATGCCCCAACTGATAACTGATAACTGAGGATGATCTGTCGACTAACTAACAAGTCCCAGTTTTCTTCTCTGATGATTGCGAAATTGCCCATGACCCACATCCATATGTTGCCCCAGGACAGATGCATGTCCTCAAACACTTTACTGTAACTGGCTTGCTGGTGTTGTGGCCATAGTTTATCAACACTGTGTAACCTCATCAGTGCTATGTCTAGTCTACGTCTAATTTCTGTGTAACCTCATCAGTGCTATGTCTAGTCTACGTCTAATTTCTGTGTAACCTCTTCAGTGCTATGTCTAGTCTACGTCTAATTTCTGTGTAACCTCTTCAGTGCTAGTCTGGCCTACGTTTAATTTCTGTTGAACCTCTTCAGGGCTATACCTAGTCTACGTCTAATTTCTGTTGAAGTCCCCCATCGTTGTTTATTATGGAGCCAAGAGATTAACCCAGGGATATGTAATCTCACCGGGTTATAACTGTGGTGATTAACCAAGGGGTATTTAATCTAACCGGGTTATAATTATGGTGATTAACTAAGGGATTTTTAATCTCACCGGATTGTAACTGTGATGAACTAAGGGATATGTAATATTATTGGATTATAATTGGGGTGATTAAGAAAGGGATGTTCAGTCTTTCTGTGTTATAATTGTGGTGATTGGGGATTCATAGCAAATGAAAATGGCCAATGTTTGGTAAAGGAGAGCTTGGCATATGAGACCGAAATCTCAAGTCTGTGAATGGAGGTGAAGGTGATTACTGCAGCTTTCCGCTGGTTGGAAAACAAATTGTATAAGCATGTTGTGATTGTACCTGATTCACAAAGCTTGCTGACAGAGGTGAAGACTGGCATGCTTCGTGCTGAATGACTTGCATCACTTCAGAGATCGCAGGTTGTGAGCATTCGCTGGATCTTTTCTCTAGGACACTCTGGCGTGGTTGGCAATGAACAAGCAGACAGATTGGCTGGTGCCGCATCATTCAAGGTGATTTAATGCATAATAACTCAGATGTCGTGAAGGCCCTCTGGGAGCATGTGAATAATGCAGTAGAACAGATGGACTATTATGGTCTTGAGAGAATGCAGCAGCATGGGGTCGTCAGGGGATCTGGTCGACAGTCATCACTCAGAGGTAGAGCAAGACGGACATAGAATCAAAATGCAATGGGTACCATTAGTATTGGAACTCTCCACTGGTTGTTGAAGATGAGGGCTGAACTCTTATGGGAATGCCCTGAGTGCAATGATGTCGGTTCTTGACTCAACTCAACTGTGGGGATTAACTGAGTAGTGCCCAATCAGTAACGGATACACTGATGGAGGTGAACCAAGGATATTTACTCGTTCTGAGTTGTTATTGTGGTGATTAACCAAGGGATATTAAATCTTTCTGGGTTGTAATTACAATATATAGTGTCTATTATCATTTCAGATAGTGGATTGTTAAAAGTGCATGTCTTGTGAATAGTTATGAGTTTCCTATCTTGCTTCCCATCTTCTTCCCAGGAATGTATAGTGTCGTACTTTCTTATTTAATTTTGTGAAGTTTCTTTGCTTTTTCCGTTTCAGACTTGTGTTCATTGGCAACATTTCCCTAAGCTATCTAATTCTGCAGATCACACGCTGATACATGCGATGTATCATTAGCTTTCCCTCTTGAATCCCAAACATCACATAATAAGTTCTATAACGTTGTACATTTGATCAGAACATACTACAGAAATCTGGCTGTCTCAATAGCAACTTCCATTTAGCCTCTTTGGAAGTCTAGCAATCGTGATTTTTCATTGTATTTCCTCCTGTCTGCTTCTAGTGCGAAAACTTACTGGGCTGAACAAATGGTGTAGAGTAAAGAAAGAGGGATAGTACCACACGGCGAGTGACAACCATATCCAAGGGGATAGACCAGAATTCTATCTGATTCCCATCTCTTTATCTAGTTCATTTTATATGTTTACGATCTTCAAAATAAGGATTCTTTATATGTGGAATGCATTCTGTCTAATGCCTTTTTTTCATGGCAAAAACTGATTATTCTCACGATTATCTACAGATTTCGTCACTACCAAGTGACAAAGATGATGGTAACCCATACGTGGTCAGTACAGGGGTCGTGTTATCTGGACCTGGACCAAACCTGGAGTTGTTCACCACGTCCAAGCCTGACAGACAGGTCGCTGGCAACACAGATGGACGTGTCTACTATCCTCTGGGACCTGGGGTTTCGAGGGCCCAGGCGTCTCCGCCTCCCAGCTACCCTCAGGTGTGGGGTTTGTCATTCCTGATAATTATACAATAAGTCGCTATCATTTAATGTCAGAATGGCAGGGAGTGGCCAGCAGGGGCCACGTAAGTGGAAATCCAGCAACTAATTCAGGACAATGCTCACTCGGGTGATGTGATTATCTACACAGATGGTTCGGCGTCAAGAGGTGAGAGAAGTGACTGGGGGTTCATAGCCAAAGCTAATGGTCGGCGTTTGGTGCAGGAGAGCCTGGCATATGATACCACAACATCCAGCTTAAGAATGAAAGTGGAGGCAGTCACTGCGGCTCTCCGCTGGATGGAGAACACACACACACACACACACACACACACATCGTGATTGTAACTGACTCAGAAAGCATGCTGACGAGGGTGAGGACGGACAGGCTTCGTGCGGAGTGGCTTGCTTTGCTTCGGAGGTCACGGGTGACAAGAATCGCCTGGATCTTTTCTCCGGGGCATGCCGGTGTGCTAGGAAATGAACAGGCGGATAGATTGGCTGGCTCTGCAGAACTTGGTGGAGTATTGATACATGACAAGGCAGACGTGGTTGCGGCCTTGTGGGAGCACGTGTACACCTCGGAGGAGCAAATGGATTACCATGGTCTGGCAAGAATGAGACAGCGAGGAGTGACGAGGGGATCTGGCCGACGCTCAACGCTCAGAGGAAAGACGAGACGGACATATAATCAGATTGCTACTGGTACTATTGGTGTTGGAACTCTTCGCTGGCTGCTGAGGATGGGGACGGAGCGCTTATGGGAATGCCCCGAATGCTGTGATGTCGATTCCTGAATCAATCAATCATTGAATGTCAGAATGAGAGTGCTGAAAGGTTATATAGAACCTGTCTTGCTGTATGGCAGTGAATCATGTAATGTGAGTGGAGAAATTAGGAAGAGCCTAGAGGTAACGAAGATGTTGTTTCTGAGACGCATGTTTCCAGTACTGTAGACTGACAGAATAATTTAGAACCATTGTCTGGAAGAGGCTAATGAAACTAGAACACAATATACAGCAATAAGAAAGAGAGAGACAAACAGCATTCTTTGCTCGTGTGTTGAGAAGAGAGGCATTGGAGAACATCGTGACACCTGGAAAAATCAATGGGAAAAGAGGTAGAGACAGACCAAGAGAAATGATGCTGGATGGATTGAGACGGTCGCATGGAGGAATATCATCAGCAGAGTTAACCCAGAAAACCAAGGACCAAGATCTGTGGAGAGCCATGAACGCCTACGCCAACTGGCAGGGCACTTGATGATGATACTCATAGGTGACATAGTTGTTAGTATACCTGCGTGCTGAAACCGTGTTTCAGGTTCAGTCCCCCAGCGAATCTGATTCTTCATTAGTAGAGTGACTACAATATCTAATCTGAGAATGGAGGCAGAGGTAGTCACGGTGACATTCCGCTGACTGGGGGACAAACATCACACGCATGTCGTGGTTGTAACGGTATCAGAATGTATGATGGGAATGGTGAAGGCAGGCTTACTTCCGGCAGAGTGGCAGGCTTCAATTCAACAATCAAGTATAGAGTTCATCTGTTGGATTGATTCCAGGACAAGCTGGTGTGGTGGGAAACGAGCAGGCGGACAGATTGGCTGGGTCTGCACCACTTGGTAGTGGATTGATGCATGATAAGTCAGATGTGATCGTGGCCCATGAAATCGTGTGTATAGTGCAGAAGAACAGATAGATCATCACGGCCTGGGGATAATGGTCCTGTAAGCAGTGACCAAATATCTGGCAGACATTTAGGACTCCAAGGAAAGACCAGGCGGACATATAATACGACTGTTACTGGTACCATTAGTATTGGGACTTATCGCTGGTTGTTAAGATGAGGACGGAGTAGGTATGAGAATGTCCCGAGTTCTATGATGTCGGTTCTTGATTCAACTGAACTTCATTCCAGAACCTGCGTCTTTGCCTCACCTCTTGACTCACGGAGATTTAGTTCACTCCATGAGCCCCACATTGCCATTTTGGTCCTGGTGTTCTCAACAATTAATGCATATTTGTAGTTTATTGCTGCTGGCTCCTGGCCGTCTTGACAGACGATAGGTTGTTACATTGTGCTTCAAAAAGGCATAATAACTACAACCCATGGCGGTAGCGAATGTGACTGTTAAGACCAATTCAAGCTGTAAATATTCGTTCACAATGGATGCATGTGAACACATGGTCATTTCCACCATCAGGGGTCTCACATACCCAGTGTGTGACCTATGTGCAATCATTTTCTCCTATGTCGTTATTCTGTTTCTTTTTTAATCTTTTCCCTCCATGCAACACAATGAGACACACTCTATTTGAGGACATACTTTATTTTAAAACACACTATTTTTGAGGACACACTCTATCTGAGGACTCATTCCATTTGACGACACACTCTATTTGACGACACACTCTATTTGACGACACACTTATTTGAGGACAGACTCTATCTGAAGACACACTCCCATTTGAGGACGAACTCTTGTTTGAGGAAACACTCTTCTTTGAGGACACACTTTTATTTGAGGGCACACTCTTATTTGACTGTACACTCTATATGAGGACACTCTTATTTCAAGACACATATATGGAAATGTCAGCAAGCGGAGACTAACTGCTACTGCTGTCTTTAAATATATTCAGGTTGACATCTGACAGTGTACAAAGACACCAACATCAATGCATGTGCTAATCTCCATATTTCACATTTTCTAACGTTTTATATTTCAGGCAGTGAATGGTGGTCTCAGTGTGCCTTCAGCTTCCGGCTGGTCTGTCCAGGGTGATCAGTTCTTACATGGAGATGAACACAGCATTAGGAGTTGTGTTGGAGGCATAGGGTTTCCTGCACTTGATCCCACAGCACCTCCCGAAGAGCATGTTTGCTCTAGCACTACCGGCAGCACTTCAAGGCACCCGACCCCACTGCCAGGCTACAAGGATGTATTTCAAGTTGATTCTAATTGACTTTACAGCCTGTGTGATTGTATGCATGTGTCCTGGACACTAAGCAAATCCGAGATAAAACTGATTGCAGGAATTTCATGGCTGTTCAAAACAAATATTAGGCATGCCTTCAAGAACATGAAAACTGTGAATTGATTAGAGAAATTACACGCAGTGAATTAAGATTGTGTGGGAATTTTCAATCAGCCAGGTGTCATCTGTATAATGCAAGTTGGCTGCAATGGATGCCCAACACTGTATGTCTTTCACACTGATTGTACATTCTGTCAGGTTGCTGCTATCCATCCCTTGATGTTATCTTCCACTTGTATCGTTGTCTACCTCTTGCTCACTTGCCCTCAACCTTGCCCTCCTGTATGGTTTTTATAAGAGTAGCATATCTTTTAACGTGGCCGAAATATTTCACTTGCCTCCTATTTATTTATTTCATCAACTCTCTCTTCATTCCCAGTGCTTCTATAACCTCTGCATTTGTTTGTTTTTGTTTCCATGAAATACGATATATTCGTCTGTATATCCATATCTCCAGAGACTCTATGCGACTTTCTAGTTGCTTGTTCAATGGCCAGTCCTCCGAGCCATACAGTAGCGTTGAATATACGTAGGATTAGACAATTATCATTTTTAATGCGTTGTTCATCTCTCTAGATGTTAATACTGATTTCATGCCGTGAAAACATTTTTGGCCATTCCTATTATCTTTTTGATTTCTATTTCACTTCTGCTATCATCTGCTATCATCTGCTATCATCTGTTTTTATATGTCCAAGATAAGAGAAACTTGTTAATCGTTCTAGTATCTCTCCGTTTACTGTGATGTTCATTGATGACCTTTCCTTTCCACTGCTAATTATCATAGTTGTTGTTTTTTTGGATGTTAATATCTAAGCCACATTTTGTACTATGCCTGTTTACTTGTTCCACTAGGTCCTGTAACTTTTGACCACAGAGTCAAGTGACAAATTTGCCAGGAAGTGACGGCAGTATGAGCCGACAGTTCACACAATGTCTGAAGTATACAGTCAATATAAATATTATTTCAGCTATGGGGAGCCATGGTTGCATTGTGGTTAGATTCGTGCCTGCCGACCATATTGTCAAGTGTTTGAGTTCATATCAAGATTGGTTTTGAATATTTATCTGCGCTGCTTGGTTGACCAACATAAAATATGTAACATGTTTTAATACAGGTGTCTGGCGAGACATTGAATACATCGGCCACGAAGTGCTCATTTATCTATACAAGTATGAGTTGGGCACAATATGCCTAGTGCACATTAAAGCATGTACAAGTGTCCTTTACTGTTATAATTAAGTTATTACGTGTGAATTGTTGAATTACATTCATACATATCTACACAAAGTACCCACATAGATGTGCAATGTTGTATTATATTCAAATATATCTACACAAATTACCCACAAACACGTGCACACAAAGCCACGCGTGTGTAACTGCACATTCCAGTTTGCAGATCCATACATGCACACATATACATATGGCTTAGGTTACTATTGTTACTGGTGTTAAAGTGACATTTACAGACGGCGTGATATTTGTGTTAATGTGACATTTACAGACGGCGTGATATCTGTGTTAATGTGACATTTATAGACGGCGTGATATTTGTGTTAAAGTGACATTTACAGACGGCGTGATATTTGTGTTAAAGTGACATTTACAGACGGCGTGATATTTGTGTTAATTTGACATTTACAGACGGCATGATATTTGTGTTAAAGTGACATTTATAGACGGCGTGATATTTGTATTAATATGACATTTACAGACGGCGTGATATTTGTGTTAAAGTGACATTTACAGAAGACGTGATATTTGTGGTAATGTGATATTTACAGACAGTGTGACATTTGTGGTAAAGTAATATTTACAGACGGTGTGATATTTATATTAATGTAACATTTACAGAGGGTGTGACATTTGTGGTAATGTGACATTTACAGAAGGTGTGATATTTATGTTAATGTGACTTTTCACAGATGGCGTGATATTTGTGTTAAAATGATATTTACAGACGGCGTGATATTTATGTTAATGTGACATTTACAGACGGCGTGATATTTGTATTAAAGTGACATTTACAGACAGCGTGATATTTGTGTTAAAGTGACATTTACAGAAGACGTGATGTTTTAGTTAAAGTGACATTTACAGACGGCGTGATATTTGTGTTAAGTGACATTTACAGAAGGCGTGATATTTGTGTTAAAGTGACATTTACAGAAGGCGTGATATTTGTGTTAAAGTGACATTTACAGAAGACGTGATGTTTTAGTTAAAGTGACATTTACAGACGGCGTGATATTTGTGTTAAAGTGACATTTAAAGAAGGCGTGATATTTGTGTTAAAGTTGCATTTATAGAAGACGTGATATTTGTGTTAAAGTGACATTTACAAAAGGTGTGATATTCGTGTTGGTATGTTTACAAGCATACATCATGATTGTTTATTAAAGCTGTTATATGATGTCATCACTTGTCATGATGAACATCTTATGTTTGTACATGTCATGTAGCTCTATGCTCTCTTGATCTGGTTGAGTATGGCTAGTAGATCATCTACCTAGCCAGCTCAGACAAAGGCCAAAAAAGGAAGTTCCATTTGTATGTAAATAATTCAACAGCAGATGGAAATTATAAAAAGTATTAACAAGTGAACAAATAAACCTTATTTAAACAAGAGTTTGAGCTGCGCGCACAGACCCATCTTACCTTCTACCCATCCTATCACTCATCTTTCAAACATTAATTATCTGTAATTAACATTATGGATCGCTCCGCGTTGGTTACTTACGGGAGTATGTGCGCCGGTCGCTCAGAAATCAATGGCAAACTACTGAGCGTAATCTTGCCTAGTACATCAACAGCAGCTAAAAGATGATGGTGTTGACTGCAACGTCCTGTAAGGGATATGCAACATTTAAAAAAAATTAATATTATGCTAAGTTTCATAGATTGCTGCTTTGTCAGAATGTGAACAACCTAACCACAATAAAATTCTATAATTAGGATGTCATTTTTTCATTTGTTGGAGTATCATCCTTGCACTCCGGACAAGTCCGTGGATGTTCAGACCCCCCCCCCCCCCCACCCCCCCCCCAATCACCACTCAACATATATATCAGAGGCCCGAGGCTAATAATACCAGTTCTGTGTTGGGTGACAAGGCCCCTTTATCTCCCGATGTGTCTCTCGCGTCTGGCCGTACCAATTCTCACTCCCAAGTCTTTCATTCTGGACAACGATGTGGATTCACTGACGTCAAAGTCCTCAGCTCTCGACATCTCTCTAAGGATGTTAATAACATCGGAATGATCTATGGGCTGGCCATCTACAAGGGATGCAGAGCCAGCAAGTCTATCATCTCGTTCATTTCCTTCAACTCTCGCATGTCCCGGAACGAAGATGAAGGCGACTCTACGGACAACAGACCTCCGCAGCCTTTCAGACCACCGTCTTCTATGGTAAAGGGACGCAACCACAATATTTAAAAAATGCAAAGCTGAAGGTGGTCGAGAGGTGCAAAAGAGAAAGAAACAAAGTGAAGCAGAGAAAGAAATAACCGAAAATAGTAGGAGAAGACAAAACTACACCCCATTGAGAACGAAAGTAGAAGATACAAGATTCGTAAGAGAAAACAGACATCAGAGGCACTACAAAAGACCAAGCCACAGAAGAAACATATGGGGACAGAGTAAAGAGGCGACTAATCTCTCCCTGGAAGAAAGTCAGCATAAGAAGATGGGAACCTGACAACACCAAGCCGGAGGCCAGCAAAGCAGAATGGATAAGAGCGCCCGCTTTTAAACTCCCGGTGTGCTGATGCCGAGGTAGCGCGTTCAGCCCCTACATAGGTCAGTTAGACTAAAATGTCCTTGACCTGGGGATGTAAATTACAAGTACATCAGAAGTCGGACTTGGCTGGCTTGGTGGCGAGGAACACTGATAAAAGGGACATCTAGTCTACACTCAAAAATAAGTATAAAGCCAACATGGAATATACTCGAGTTCAAAGCGAAACAACGGAAAACAAAACAAAAAACGCCAGCCTAACTGATCAGACATGTCAAGATGGCAACACAGAAGCAAGCAACACGCCATGGACGCACAGATAGCGCAGGAAACGGAACCAGCAACAATATTCTGCGAGCATAGACAAAGAAATCAGGATACTGGCTTCAACTATAACAAGTCAATAGAAGGGCGGTTGAGCGGGTCAGGAACATCGCCTTTCAAAGATTGGATTGGATTGGTGCACAATCAAAGATTTCTTATAAAACGGGTCGACTGAAAGATGCAATTATCAGAGCTTAGCTATAAAATATGCTGAGAAAAGGTGCAAATATCATAGCTTTGCTGTAATAACACATGCTGGACAAAACTGCAAATATTACAGCTCAGCTATCAATTACGCAGGCCTGAAGGTGCAAATATCACAACTTTGCTATACAATGTGAGCCGAAAGATGCAAATATGACAACTTTGCTATACAATGTGAGCCGAAAGATGCAAATATCACAACTTTGCTATACAATGTGAGCCGAAAGATGCAAATATCACAACTTTGCTATACAATGTGAGCCGAAAGATGCAAATATCACAACTTTGCTATACAATGTGAGCCGAAAGATGCAAATATCACAACTTTGCTATACAATGTGAGCCGAAAGATGCAAATATCACAACTTTGCTATACAATGTGAGCCGAAAGATGCAAATATCACAACTTTGCTATACAATGTGAGCCGAAAGATGCAAATATCACAACTTTGCTATACAATGTGAGCCGAAAGATGCAAATATCACAACTTTGCTATACAATGTGAGCCGAAAGATGCAAATATCACAACTTTGCTATACAATGTGAGCCGAAAGATGCAAATATCACAACTTTGCTATACAATGTGAGCCGAAAGATGCATATGTCAGAGTTAATTTTAAGAACAACGGTTTCATGATTCTTTGTTTTATTTTAAATTTAACATTTTAATCTATAGATGCTCTAGAGAGCTCAATAATGGAGGGGTAAATGCCCGGGATGAGAGTAAGAGGAAGGCCAAAGAGAAGATGGGTGCAGGATGTGGCAGATGATCTCCACATGGGTGTATCGGAGGCGGAACATCTTGCTTATGATGGAGAAGTTTCCCGAAAGGTTGTTATGGGAGCGAAGTTCTGCAAAGGACATGCTACTGAATGGATGAATGAATACTGTAGGTGTGAATGAAAATACATTGAGTATAAAGAATTTGGATCGAAAGATTATTTTAGTGTGCATGAGAAAAGACAAACACTCCAACGCAACAATCATCATCATCATCATCATCATCATCATCATCATCATCATCATCATCATCATCATCATCATCATCATCAACAACTACTATTTGGTGAGAAATGAATAACTAAAAACGTATGTCATGTTATACGCCCACCTACAATGCTCTGTTACCACACAAACAATATACTTGACACGCAGGATGCATGTAAAAACACGTACAAGACAGAATGCAACAAATTTAACACGCAATACACGTTTAATTTAAAAAAAAAACGTTTTAAATTGTTATCATGGTTACTGTTGTTTTATCAGTATTTTAGGGGTCATTTTTCTAAATGTTATATTATTCTCATTCCGTTATTATGTCTTAATGTAGTCATTGGAATGTCATCTCCCTGGTTTATATGTTGCCGTGTGACTGATGCATATAATAATAATAATAATCGTAGTAGTAGGCCTAGTAGTAGCAGTAGTAGTAGTAGTAGTAGTAGTAGTAGTAGTAGTAGTAGTAGTAGTAGTAGTAGTAGTAGTAGTAGTAGTAGTAGTAGTAATAGTAGTAGTAGTAGTAGTAGAGGACGAAAAAGAAAGAAGTATTGATAGACAGACAAGCAGACAGAGACAGACAAGCAGACTGTCGTGTCCTCCTTTACAGTGTCGTCCCTGGAGTGAAGAGAGTCGACACCCACATTATAATATTTTTTTTCTCTCAATATTCTGGAGAATCCACCAGCTTCCGTCCAACACACTCCATCAGCCTATGGACACCTTTTCCTATCACTCTCTCACTGTCGTACTCTGCCCCCTTCTCATACTTCCCCAACGCAACATACTCAACAACTCTTGCTTCTAGAAATTAATAAAGATTAATTTATTAAAATAAAAGTGTAACGTGTATGAGACGTGTATGCGAAGAAAATGTGTGACGTGTTCTATAAAGTGTGTAGACTCTGGCTCTCAGACATCAACTCAGTCAGCTGATCACAGCAAAGATAGACCACAGCACGTTACGTCAGAACAAGTACGTCTCACCCGTTGCCGGAACCATCTTGCCGGATAATGCTTTGCCTCTGTAGACCTCTGGTAATCCAATTTCATGAACATCCGAAATAGACACCGGTGGTATTAAGAGTTAATCAGGGACCGGTTGCACTCTACACAATGTCCGTTCCTAATGTTCCTAAACAAACTGCACAAGTCTTTTGTAGTGTGTACGCAGTTAGTTAGTTAGTTAGTTAGTCGACAGATCATCCTCGTTGCACATCGAACCACTCAGTTCATAAGTGCTAATTACTAATGTTAATTGTTACTGTACTAACACTAGGTACTATTAGCCGGTTCTCGGTTCTTTACTACTGTCTGATGCTATGTGGTGCATCAGTATGCATCACTCTCTTTGATGAATCAATTTCCGTATAGCGTAAGTGACGTTCTAGTGACTCTTGAACTGATGTTTTTTCTTTGTCCAAACTTTGTTGCGTTTCCTTGGATCTGGTAGGGAACCTTAAATGGCACTACTGCAGTCCTATAAATCATATCTACATCTGCCATATAGGCACGTGTAAAATTAAGTCACTAATTAACACACGGTAGATATTATTTCCACTGGCACTGCAGTGCCCTGCACTCTGTCTAGAGCATTATTCAAGTCCCCCCTAGTTGATCTCAACTCGAGTTTATATGGCAAACTACCAAAGTTGTCCACGTGACGTTATCCTTTACTCCCCCACACAGGTGGCACAGTGGCAAATCATCCCCTGTCAAGAACTATTTTCCTGGCTTAAATCCTGTCAAAGTTGTCAGTAATTGCCTAGATTCTCAAAACAAGCCAGCTAGTTTCTGTAAACTCCCAACAAAGAGTTTCGATACCAAGCTGCCAATCATCTTGATGTTCCGGAAACCAAGAATTGACAGATGCACTGTTTTCCGTACTAGGTACTTCCGTTTTACATCTGCCCCTGTAATCTCACGGCTTCCATCTGCATTCAAATGTTGACAAACTTGTCACTCTTCTGTTCCGTGGTGACAATCCCAGCAGCCATTTCCGTCTGATGTCCGGCAGTATAGATGACAAACGGAACCATTCCATATCCTTCTCCCTCACCACCAAATGTGTTTATGGGCTGACACGATGTAACCTGTACAACTGTGTTTACTCTGTTAGTACAAATAGATGTCGCTGGTCGATCGTCCGCTTAATCCGAAAATCCTCTGTAATAATCAACCGGATAAACACACGGTTTCATTTTGTGACACAGACAGGCAGGCAAAAAGGCAGACAGAGACAGACAGACACGCAGACATGCAGGCAAAAAGGCAGGCAGACAGACAGACAGAGACAGACAGGCAGACAGACAGAGACAGGCAGACAGACAGAGACAGGCAGACAGACAGAGACAGGCAGGCAGACAGACACAGACAGGCAGGCAGACAGACACAGACAGGCAGGCAGGCAGACAGACAGAGAGACAGACGGAGGTAGATAGAGAGAGATAGGGAGAAACAGAGATAGATAGAGAGAGATGAGATAGATAGATAGATAGATAGATAGATAGATAGATAGATAGATAGATAGATAGACAGACAGGTAGGTAGGTAGATAGATAGATAGATAGATAGATAGATAGATAGATAGATAGATAGATAGATAGATAGATAGATAGATAGATAGATAGATAGATAGATAGATAGATAGATAGATAGATAGATAGATAGATAGATAGATAGATAGATAGATAGATAGATAGATAGATAGATAGATAGATAGATAGATAGATAGATAGATAGATAGATAGATAGATAGATAGATAGATAGATAGATAGATAGATAGATAGATAGATAGATAGATAGATAGATAGATAGATAGATAGATAGATAGATAGATAGATAGATAGATAGATAGATAGATAGATAGATAGATAGATAGATAGATAGATAGATAGATAGATAGATAGATAGATAGATAGATAGATAGATAGATAGATAGATAGATAGATAGATAGATAGATAGAATTACTCATCTTACAGTAACCAATACAAGATAGATAGTGTGTGTATTTTTAACGACTGTGCAATGTTTGAAAATATTGCCGGTCCAACTTTTGTATTTGCCTATTATGTTGCATGAACTTTACAGCGGGTGAATACAAAACTGGGACCGGCAATATTTTCAAACACTGCACAGTCATTAAAAATACACCCTATAATAACTCATCCTACAGTAAACAACACCCCTGACATCTCATCTCATCATGTTCCTCTTGTACCTTGCGGTGTCGAGGTGAAGTATAAACAGCGGGACACTGCCCGCTTATGGGCGTCATGTATCGATATTCCCATGGACTCTGTTATTCCCTGCGTCCATCGTTTACGTGGTCGGCCTCTTCCTCTGCTTCCATCTGGTCTGTACATCATTGCTTGTTGTGGTATGATGACCTCTCATTACCACCCATAATAAGCATGACCCCTGACCTCTCAATGACCCCCGACATGCAGACGATCTTGACCATTCAAACAAGCAGACGACATCATGGAGGCCAGGAGCCGGCGATGGCGGTCAGGTCGAGTTGTGGTCACAGACTTTCACTTTGTTCTTGTCCTGTCTCACACATCCTGTTGAGGGAAAAGTATCCTATAGTTCTTTCTTAAATGTCACCAACAATGTAAGTTTATGAAAACAATTTGTGCTCATCATATTTTACCGGTCTTGACAATTTAAACTGAACAGTGTTCACTCTTTTCCAGTGAGAAGTTCTTCATTGGGTTGTTTGTCATCATCATCGACATCATCATCATCATCCATCATCATCATCATCTTGCTTATGGGAATGCCCCGGAATGCTGTGATGTCGGTTCCTAAATCAATCAATCAATCAATCTCTGGGGAAGAATAGTTGATGTTCCAGCTGACGATGGGTGGCAGTGGATAAAGATAATGTCATTCCTTGTGATTGTACTCTGTACAATGTCTTTGATGACATGTCCTCTTGCTCTCTTAGCGGATCTAGTTCAGTTCAGTTTAGTTAGTTTAGTCGACAGATCAACATCACAGCACATGTGTAACCCATAAGTACTCCGTTCTACTCCTAACTCAAACCTGAGTCCGGAGAATTTCAGCTCAGTGCACGAACTCCATAGCACCGGCGAGGATCCTGAAATTGAAATACTTTGGGTAGATTTTTAATTCACAATTTTGCCCAGGCAGCACCGTTAGGCTACTCGTTTTCGATTTCCAACTGCCAAAGGATTTTTTACGTGTGCAACAATACAGACGGGCGTCCGATCGTACTACCCAGAGACCAGGGGGAATTTTTATTACTAGGAGTCCACATGAAAAAATCCCAGTAGTCCTCACCGGGGCTTGATCTCGGGATCTCCAGCACTTGAGGCGGACACCATACCTCGAGATCACTCAGCCCCCCCCCCCCCCCCCTTGAGGAATCGAACCCCGGTCTCCCGTGTGACAAGTGGGGATACTTACAACTATACTACCGAGGACACTTCTTTGATGTAGACTAGTGCCATGCTGGTAGCTGATGTTGCATTCTATCATTCTAACGAGATGGCCGAACTATTTGCTCTTCTGGCTTTCAATATATGTATTATTATATGGCACAAGGTGTTGACCACACTGTCTGTCTGACATCATTATTTTCTTATTCGGTCTCAGATAGTTAAGTTGGCACCTCTTCTCAAGCATCACATCTCAAGCATCTCATCTCACAGGTGTAGATTTTGTGTTAGTTTGGTGTGGATAAAGTCCAATTTTGAGATTGGTACCATAGGGTTGGTGGGTTGGTATGCTGTTTATTATCTGTTGTTTTGCAGACATAGGTATATTTGGATGTTTCAGTAAGGGTGGTAGTTGATATATAAGCACACTTGCTTTTTGTAGTTTAGTAGTAATGTAACTTGTCTTGTATTGACACTAAAAATATCCTTACAACACTTCTGGGTTAAATTGGAATATACAATGTAGTGTCTATTCTTATTTTGTCTAATGGGTGTTTCTGTTTTTTTAACTGATACATGTACTACAATGTTTGTTGTTTGTCCATCAAGAATGATGATGACCATTCATTCCATCCAGTGGGGTTGAAAGTATGGAGCCGTAAATTCGATGATGGCTGATAAGGCCTATTTTGGCTCGAAATGTTCTTTGACAATGTGGGCAAAGAATGCTTGACGTTCCAGGAGGAGGATCTCCTGCGATGGTTTTTCTGTCCAGCCTTTTCTTCACAGCTCTTGCAGTCCTGTTTGCTTCACAATGGCTGCACACTTGCGTAATGATGTACGCCACGAATTATGGTCTTTAGTAGAGTGTGGATACTGGGCATGGACACTCTTTCTAGGACTTCAGTATTTGGGATCTTTTCTTGCCTTTTAATCTTCAATAGCTTCCTAATGCAGACTGTGTGGAAGTGGCTTAATTTCCTAGCGTGTCGCTGATAAAAAGTCCAGGTTTCACAAGCATATAGTAGTGTGGATAATACAACTGCGACATGTGCTACACCATATACCCTACACCTCGGGGCGTGTTAAAGTGTCCCTTTATTTATTTTATATATCTGTATGTGAGCTTCAATTACTTGTGCCTGCATTAAAACAATGAACATTTATTGAGGTGTCATCTTCACAACTTGAATGTGGTTATGGCAAAATAGATTGAGTGTTCACTGTGCTGATCAGTTGTATAATTGTGATGAACATGATTGTAATGGATTTGACTGTGTTGGATTGTATGATTGTGATACAATTTATCACTGCTGAACAATGAGTAATGAAATGGTGGGGTAATTGGTAGTAGCAGTGCACAGCTCATGGAAGATAACTCAGTTAATGAGGAATTAAATGAGGGATAGACACATAATCAGATTGCTACTGGTACCATTAGTATTGGCACTCTATGCTGGCTGTAGTAGATGAGGATGGAGCATGTATGGAAATGTTCTGAGCACTATGACATCAGTTCAACTCAACTGATCAATTCCATAAGGAAAGACAAATGCAATTTATGGGGCACATCACTAGAAGAGATGGAATAGAGTAATTAGCCATTTGTGTGGAAATACTAGGTCAGAGAGGCAGAGGAAGGCAGCAATAGATGTATTGGGAAGCTGAAACAGCTGAGCTACAGTTAATATTATTGCTGATGTTGTCTCCAGATCTAGACAACCTGAAGAAGGGGCAGAAGAAAAAGAAGCAGAAAAAGAAGCAGAAGAAACAGAGAAGAAGAAAAAGAAGAAGAAGAAGAAGAAGAAGAAGAAGAAGCAGCAAAAGAAGAAGAAGCAAAAGAAGAAGAAGCATAATAAGAAGCAAAAGAAGAAGGAGGAGAGAAAGAAAGAAAGAAAGAAACGGAAAAGGCAGCAGCAACAGAATTAGTAGGAAGAGAGGTAGTTTGCACTTGTAGTGTGATATGATTGTGATGAATGTATTTATGATGAACTATATTTGTAATTAGTTTATAATTAAGATGATTGCACATTACTATTATCAACAACACATGTGGGAAGTTATAAACTAATTAAGTCCGTGCATAATCTACACCTCAGTGCAACAAAAACAAACATAATGGCAACAGATCAAGAAAATATGGCAACAAATATATCCATCAATAGAAACAAACTTACAAAAAGTTGCTCAATTTGAACTCACATGCAGCCAACACTGGACTCATTTTTGCAAGTGGAATAGCTTTCCTATTTACCAGTGTCCCTCGACATCAGGCAAACCCACTCTGACTTCTGAGGTACTTGTATTTTACATCCTGAAGTCTAGGACAAGAAGTCAACTTGTGAGTCCAACTGCCAGGTGTTGAACCCGCTAACTCGCCAAGAGCACATTGGAAGTTCAAGAGTGAGTGTTCTTATCCATTCAACCACGCTGAAGAAGAGGCAGGTGCTGGATGGCACAAGAGGAAATATCTGTCAGCCAGGTGTGTGAAATAGAGAACATCAATCATGAAAAAGAGTGGGTAAAAGTACCGGAAGACATCTCGAACTAGCACAAGGCAATAGTCACACTGGGTCGTGAGTGCAGAGAATGGGCAGCGTGCCTCACAGAGTTTCAGGTGCAACCTATGGACTTGTCTGGAATGCAAGGATGATACCGCAACAGATAACTAACTACTAACTAGTAAAAGAAGTAGAAGAGTTTAAAAATTCATTGAACAGAAAGGAGAGCACAGTTCTGTCCAACAAGGACTCAGTATTGAGGAAGAGTGGTTATTAAGACTAACACAAATAAGGAACAATATTTTGGACATTTATAAAGACATGAAATCGTTGATAGTTTGTTACACTGTGCTTCTAACAAGGCACAACAACTACAACCTATGGCAATAGCAAATGTTATTCCTCCCCATAACACAAAGCCTGGGCTGTATTTAAGAGACCATGTGTTGCCCATGCAGCATGATATCTCTCTTGGCCTGCCTAGTTCACTCCAGAGGAAAGGTAATGCTAATAAATCTGAAATAAGATAAGCTGCAGAAGCTGCCAGATCAGCAAAGCAATGCTTTAACTGTCCGCCGGTCAGAACTTCAACCCTAGACCAGTTGCAGGCAATGGCTTAGGACCTGGACTGCCCTGCCGTGACATTTAGTCTTTACGTTGCATTTTCTCGCACTAGGACTCGCATTACGGACACTAATAGAAAGATCAATAGGGACACAGAAAGATATATTTGTGCTTCATAGATTATACTAAAGCATTTGATAAAGTAAAACATGGTGAACTGATTAAAATGTTGGAAGATATTAACATTGATGGGAAAAATCTCAGAATAATCAAGAATATTTACTGGAACCAAGTAGCAACAATTAAAATGGGAAGTAAAGAGGGCAATTATGAACAAATAAAGCTAGGAATATGACAGGGATGTGTCTTAATACCAGATCTCTTCTCCCTCTGTAGCGAAGTAATAACAAGATATCAAAGAGAAGACAACAACAATTGTTATACATTGTAGTAACAGAGAGTGCAAAGAAAGGACTATCCTTGAATATCAAGAAAACAGTAACGATGGTGATATCAAAGAAAAAGGTGACACCAAAATGTGAAATAGACATAGAAGGGAAGTGGATAATTTTAAATATCTAGTGGCATTTATAACATCAGATGGAAGATGTACAACAGAGATTATGAGCAGAAGGCAAGCAAAGGCTGTATTTCAGAAATGAAGAGTATCTTATGCAATACGTCACTCTCATTAAATGTAAGAAAGAGAGTGCTGAAGTGCTATATAGAACCTGTTTTTCTGTACGGCAGTGAATCTTAGAAAGAGATAAACAGCTTTCTTTGGTCATGTGATGAGAGGAGAGGCATTGAAGAACGCCGTGACAATTGGAAGGATCGAGGGGAACAGAGGCAGCGGCAGACCAAGAGAAATGATGCTGGATGGACTCAGACGGTGGCATGAAGGAATATCATCAGCAGAGTTGATCCAGAAAACCAAAGACACAGATCTGTGGAGAGTCATGAATGCCTATGCCAGCCAGCATAGAACTTGATGATGATGACAAGGATAAGGCTTGTACCCTCCCAATTGTACTCCTCCGCCTGAAAAAAATATAGAAAAGATAATTATGGAGGGAAGCGTATTGGGGAGGTAGCAAAGAGGAAGACCACAACTTGAATGTATCAAGATGTGATAGAAGATTGACTCATGTGAGCCACAGATGCCGGACATCTGGCTTATGGTAGAGATAATATTCAAACATCTGTTATAAGGGGTGAAGCGGTGGATGATGATGATGAGTGGAATGGCTGTGATGAGTGGAATGACTGTGATGAGTGGACTGACTGATGAGTGGAATGACTGTGATGAGTGGACTGACTGTGATGAGTGGAATGACTGATGAGTGGAATGACTGTGATGAGTGGACTGACTGTGATGAGTGGAATGACTGTGATGAGTGGAATGACTGTGATGAGTGGACTGACTGTGATGAGTGGAATGACTGATGAGTGGACTGACTGATGAGTGGAATGACTGTGATGAGTGGACTGACTGTGATGAGTGGAATGACTGTGATGAGTGGAATGGCTGTGATGAGTGGACTGACTGATGAGTGGAATGACTGTGATGAGTGGAATTACTGTGATGAGTGGAATGACTGTGATGAGTGGAATGACTGTGATGAGTGGAATGACTGTGATGAGTGGAATGACTGTGATGAGTCGACTGACTGTGATGAGTGGAATGACTGTGATGAGTGGAATGACTGTGATGAGTGGAATGACTGTGATGAGTGGACTGACTGATGAGTGGAATGACTGATGAGTGGACTGACTGATGAGTGGACTGACTGTGATGAGTGGAATGACTGATGAGTGGACTGACTGATGAGTGGAATGACTGTGATGAGTGGACTGACTGTGATGAGTGGAATGACTGTGATGAGTGGAATGACTGTGATGAGTGGAATGGCTGTGATGAGTGGACTGACTGATGAGTGGAATGACTGTGATGAGTGGAATTACTGTGATGAGTGGAATGACTGTGATGAGTGGAATGACTGTGATGAGTGGAATGACTGTGATGAGTGGAATGACTGTGATGAGTGGACTGACTGATGAGTGGAATGACTGTGATGAGTGGAATGACTGTGATGAGTGGAATGACTGTGATGAGTGGACTGACTGTGATGAGTGGAATGACTGTGATGAGTGGAATGACTGTGATGAGTGGAATGACTGATTAATGGAATGACTGTGATGAGTAGAATGAATTTGTTGAATGGAATGACTGATTAATGGAATCACTGTGATGAGGTGAATGACTGTGATGAGTGGAATGGCTGTGGTGAATGGAATGGCTATGATGAGAGGAATAACTAATGAATGGAATGACTGTTACGAGTGGAATGAATTTGTTGAATGGAATGACTGATTAATGGAATGACTGTGATGAGTGGAATGAATTTGTTGAATGGAATGACTGATTAATGGAATCACTGTGATGAGGTGAATGACTGTGATGAGTGGAATGGCTGTGGTGAATGGAATGGCTATGATGAGAGGAATAACTAATGAATGGAATGACTGTTACGAGTGGAATGAATTTGTTGAATGGAATGACTGATTAATGGAATGACTGTGATGAGTGGAATGAATTTGTTGAATGGAATGACTGATTAATGGAATCACTGTGATGAGGTGAATGACTGTGATGAGTGGAATGGCTGTGGTGAATGGAATGGCTATGATGAGATGAATAACTAATGAATGGAATGACTGTTACGAGTGGAATGAATTTGTTGAATGGAATGACTGATTAATGGAATGACTGTGATGAGTGGAATGAATTTGTTGAATGGAATGACTGATTAATGGAATGACTGTGATGAGTGGAATCACTGTGATGAATGGAATGACTGTGATGAGTGGAATGAATTTGTTGAATGGAATGACTGATTAATGGAATGACTGTGATGAGTGGAATGAATTTGTTGAATGGAATGACTGATTAATGGAATGACTGTGATGAGGTGAATGACTGATGAGTGGAATGGCTGTGGTGAATAGAATGGCTATGATGAGAGGAATGACTAATGAATGGAATGACTGTTACGAGTGGAATGAATTTGTTGAATGGAATGATTGATTAATGGAATGACTGTGATTTTCCTTTTACAGCTAGCATTGCTGTATAGCAGTGAATCTTGGAATGTAAATGAACAAATTAGGAAGAACTTGGAAGCAACAGAGATGTGGTTCCTGAGACAAATATTGCGAATTCCTTGGACTGCCAGAGTTACTAACAATGATTGCCCGGAAGAGGCTACTGAAACCAGAACACTATATACAACAATAAGAAAGAGACAAACAGCTTTCTTTGGTCATGTGATGAGATCAGAGGCATTGGAGAACATTGTGACGACTGGAAAGATCAAGGGGAAGAGTGGCAGAGGCAGACCAAGAGAAATGATGCTGGATGGCTTGAGAAGGTGGCATGGAACACCAAAGCCTGAAATCTGTGGAGAGACAATAATGCCCACGCCAGCTGGCAGGGAACTTGCTGGTGATAATGACAGCTAGAGAGACTATCCTTGTTTGACTGTTGTAGTATCACCGTAAGGTGATTACCTTCAGATCATGTACTCACTCCTCACATTTTAATAATACCTGTGCTGTGACTTCCAGTACATGGGGCACGAACACCAACCACCTCAGAGAGTCTTGAACATTGCCAGCATTCCAGTGAACGTCACCTTGTGACAGCTGTAGATCAGAGCCACACTGCCTCGTTCCTAAGATCACAACCTGGGCACAACAGCTCAAATTATGGTCTCAGGGAGAAGGTAGGAGCCAATGTTGTCATTACACTTGTGAAAATGCCCACTCTAACTTCTTCAGCGTATAATTTCTCTGTCGTGTATCATCTACATATTAGTGGAGTTACTGGACTGTTGTTGCATTCCTTCAGCTTCAGATGTTTTTTTCTTCTTTCAAGTCTTGAGTTAGTAGAACCCAGATTTTCCTGAAAAATATAAACACTTTTAAAGTGATTTTTAACGTTCACCCACGGAACATGTTTTCCATGAAAATATATTTCTTGACGTAAAAAATGTGTGGATAATTAGAAAATTGTAGTTGTCTGTCCAGATTTGTTAGAAACCACAAGAATTGTTGCTATAATTTCTGTGACGTTAAATATAGAATAAACAAACTCAGGTGAAAGATAACACAGGAAACATGATTTTGTGTTAACCACAACAGAGTTTGTCATAGTTTGTCAATTATCAAAGTGGTTCAGTGTTATGTTGACAGTTTCATTAAAACTGATTTCTTCATTAATTCTTGTTGACACTGCCAGTGTATTCATCAATGCAAGTATATTTATAAACCTCAATATGTAGTGTTATGTTTTATGACAGCCTCGGGTAGTGTAGTGGCTAGATGCTTGAATGCCATCCCACTGATCACAGGTTTGAATCCATAGCTGGACAGATTTTTAGTTTACCTGGGCCCTCTCATTGACACAGACTAAAATGGGTAACCCCTGTGTTTTGTATCCACCTTTCAGTGATACAGGGGCTTGTGTGTTCTAATGCCCCAGACTAAAATGGGTACCCCCCTGTGTTGTGTGTCCACCTTACAGTGGTACATGAGTCTGTGGGTTCCAATGTTCCCAAGTGCTATGCCATTGGTACCTCAGCCACTTGTAGGGTCTCCCATGTTGGATGGGTCAAGGGGCAGGAACCAGAGGAAGAGAGACACAAACCTGCTGCCTTGTAAGTAGAATGGGGGAAGTCCAAGACTAGGGACCAGACGAAGAGAGACACACACCTGTTGCCTTGTAGGTAGACTGGGGACAATCCAAGGCTAGGGACCAGACGAAGAGAGACACACACCTGCTGCCTTGTAGGTAGACTGAGGACAGTCAAAGGCTAGAGACCAGACGAAGAGAGACACAAACCTGCTGCCTTGTAGGTAGACTGAGGACAGTAAAAGGTTAGGGACCAGACGATGAGAAACAAACCTGCCGCCTTGTAGGTAGACTGGGGATATTCCAAGGCTAGGGAAAGCAAGCCCAAACAAATGCTTGTCGAAGTCGCATGTACAAAGCCACAGGTTTGACAAAAACGTGCAGGTCACTTTATGGTGTCTCAAATTTGTACCAGGAAATGTCTTGGAAAGTAATGATAGTATAGGAACACGTCAGCCACATAGTGGTGGTTGGCCTCTACAGATGTGGGTCTAGCACTGATGCTCAGCGTGTCAAAGCTTGCAGACGGGACCTTTTTCTGTTGATGTGTTCTGAGTGGCAGTGGATAATTGAGAGGCAACTGATCACAAACATCAGACAGTGGCAGTCGTAATTTGTTGGCCACTTTGTGAGAAGAGAACAATTGGAACATGTGACAAGCGGAAATATTTGTAGAAAGAGATAATAGAGGAAGAGATCTAGAGAAGACTCCTAACAACATCTTGTTATGGGGGAGAAAGGTATCAGCACATGAATTGATGAATGATTTTGGAGATCGCAAGGCACTTGATGATGATGATGATGATGTGTGGTATAGTGTGTTTTTTTTAACCTAGGGAGTGGCTCAGGTTTAATCCCCAGCGGTGGCAGTGTCCATTTGTTCAGCCGGTGTGACTCTGAGATTGGTCAGTTTCATCACATGACCACTGGATGATGTTCAGACTGCTCTGGGAATTGTCTCAGAAGGAGAGACAGTCAGTAAGGGAATTGTCTCAGAAGGAGACAGCTAGCAAGGGGATTTTCTCAGAAGGAGAGATTGCCAGCAAGGGAACTATCCCAGAAGGATAGAGCCAGCAAGGGAATTGTCTCAGATGGAGAGAGAGCCAGCAAGGGAATTGTCTCAGAAGGAGAAAGAGCCAGCAAAGGAATTGTCTCAGAAGGGAGAGAACCAGCAAGGGAATTGTCTTAAAAGGAGACAGTCAGCAAGGGCATTGTCTCAAGGAGAGAGAGCCAGCAAGGGAATTGTCTCAGAAGGAGAGAGAGCCAGCAAGGGAATTGTCTCAGAAGGAGAGAGAGCCAGCAAGGGAATTGTCTCAGAAGGAGAGAGAGCCAGCAAGGGAATTGTCTCAGAAGGAGAGAGAGCCAGCAAGGGAATTGTCTTAAAAGGAGAGAGAGCCAGCAAGGGAATTATCTCAGAAGGAGAGAGAGCCAGCAAGGGAATTGTCTCAGAAGAAGAAAGAGTCAGCAAGGGAATTGTCTTAAAAAGAGAGAGCCAGCAAGGGAATTGTCTCAGAAGGAGAGAGAGCCGGCAAGGGAATTGTCTTAAAAGGAGAGAGCCAGCAAGGGAATTGTCTCATAAGAAGAGAGCTTCATGACATGGCCTAGATCTTGTGTGAGGCCTTTACGCTGCACATCCTAATGGCAATTTCTGTCTTGGGGCTACTTGTACCCTTTTTTTTTTTATTGTGCAGTGAAGTGTGTGCAAGGGTGTTGGTACTTCTAGGGGGTAGGGAGTGTAAGAGATGGTAGGTGTGTGTGTGTTTGGTGTGTGTGTGCATGCATGTGTTTGTGTTTATTTTCTCTTCTTCTTGGTTCATCATATTCTCAGAACTTGTCTGTAACAAAACCCTACTAATATAAATATATTCTCTATTGAGTTTTGAACCTAATGAAGCCACTATGACTGCCCAGCACGGTTGCTTATCTCTACTATCTGCACCAATGTCATTTTGTTACTGGGGTAAAACAAATCTGCCTATGATTGATGATATATGGGCTCCGACATTAAGGAGGGCAATAACTTGGACACCATCCAGTTTATGATGTACTACTTCTGTCTGTAGACTCATCGTGGTTAGCTACAGAACAAATCAGTGGTGGACTTACCGTAAACAATTTTGTTTGTTGATATGTTAAATCCTGATTAGGGTTACAATTAAAGACTATTTAATGATGACCGTGGACTGTGTTAATTCAGTGGGGGTTACTGCTGCTGTTGATGACACAGATTATCACAATTATTGACTTCTCTAATATGTCATTTCTTTCCCCCATGTCATTCAATTTTATGGCTTACTGTCTTCTGTTTAATATAAAATCTTTATTACAGTTTTTACATCAACTTTCTCTTAGCATGAATACGGCTCCATGGCAAAGGCGTTACGGACGCAGTTTATAATCCCACATACCGCGTTGGAAACACAGCTGCATGCGATTTACACAGCTGCATGCGATTTGGCATCAGACCGCTTTACGTTGGTTTTTTTTACGAAATGGTGTGGGTGCTGGTTGTTTAGAAAGCAATGGCAAACTACTGAACGTAAACTTGCCAAGAGATCACAAACAGCATACAAATGCTGGGGTTAACTGCTGCCCTGCTGATCATATGTTTGAATCCTTCTCGAGGCAGGGACGTTTGTAAATACTGACTTGGATTGCTAGGTCACCACTGTCAGAAATGGTTATCAGGAATCTTGTGTGAAGCCAAGGCACCCCCACATGACACTGATCATGCCATCAGTCACATGCTGGCTAGACCATCACATTTTGATGATGCCACCAGTCATGTGGCCTCTAGACCAGTGGTTCTCAACCTTTTTTGGCCTGTGCCCCCCTTCACCATATTTTCAGAACGTCATTTCCCCCACCCCTTTTTCGTATTTCCCACCTAAAAATTTGGCCCGTGCCCCCCTTACCATATTTTCAGAACGTCATTCCCCCCTTTCGTATTTCCTACCTAAAAATCCCGCCCCAGCCCCTACACAGTATACGTAATAATGGAAGCTAAATTTAATAGCACATACTAAAACAAGTCTAGACGTCCACATAAAACATGATTTGTGGGTCTACTTACTTTATAAATTGAATTTTAGAAGGGTGAGACATACAGAACCGTACAGTATGAAGGGAAAAACAATATAAAGTAATCGGTTCTTGTATTAACGTGATCTTGAAATAATTTTAATCCCTCCCCCCCTGGAAACCCTAAAATTCCCCACCACTGCTCTAGACCATCACATTTTGATGATGCCACCAGTCACGTGGCCTCTAGACCATCACATTTTGATGATGCCACCAGTCACATGCCCGCTAGACCATCACATTTTGATGATGCCACCAGTAACATGCCCGCTAGACCATCACATTTTGATGATGCCACCAGTCATGTGCCGGCTAGACATAACATTTTGGGACTACCAGCATTTAAATATGCTGTAGGACAGGGAAAATGGTGCTGTACTTTGTTTGCATCTATTTCTTGCCAATCATTTTGTTTATTTATAATGCAGGCGTGGAGACTTTTTCTCTGCTCAGGGCCATTTGAATATTTATATCATCACTTGCGGGCCACACAAAATTATCTTAAAAATTAGCCTGCTGTATTTGGTCAAACATTTAATTAACTGTTATTTTAGGGTTCATCCCTGGCTATTAATTTGAAGGTGTTTGTTGCCCAAAGAGGGTAATGGTGTGTGATGTTAACTGGTGCTGATAATGTTGTTGCTGGATATATCGATGGTTGTCTATAAAGCTTTGATTGTCCGTGAAGAAAGTTTTTTTTTTTTTTTTGAATCACTGAAATGTTTGATGATGTTCATATATTTTGTGCAAGGTCAACATGGGTCAGAGGGTTAACTTACAATGGAACTTTCTCTTGTGACTGTGGCATAGTGGGGTTGTTGCATCAGGTGGACTGTTGGACTAAACTGTTGACTTGTCTCCCTTGGCTGGGGGTAGTAAATTCCAAGTGCCACAGAAGTAAGAGAGGGTTGACCTGATGGCCAGGGACACTGGTAATAGGGACAGGTAACCTACACGGAACATTAGTCCATTGATCTCACTAGTAGTAACAAATATTAGTAGTAGGAGCACGTTATATATAAATTGTATAATTGATACATTTAGTGATATCTGTTTTCTGGATTGTTCCACTGGACCTGACAGCTTTATGATGTGTAGTACACATTTCTGTTTTTTGTTTGTCAGCATGTCAGTGTTAAATACATGTGGACTAGCTGTTCTCATTCTGGATTTCAGTGTTAAATACATGTGAACTAGCTGTTCTCTTACAGTGCTAAATACATGTGGACTATCTGTTCTCATTCTAGGTTTCAGTGTTAAAAACATGTGGATGACCAACTTTTCTGTCAGCATATACAAATGTAGATACTTGAGTTGAACACAGACATATTCTAGTGAATGTAGACTGTAGACTATTCTAGCTTCTGCTGCTGTACGGTTGTAATGAAGTGGCCTTCTGCTACCATCATACAGCTGTAGAGAGAAATAGAACATATATCGTACAGAACACACAAGATAGTACAAGTTATTAATGACAGCTTTGTGACAAGACTAGTGGATGGCATGTACAAACACAGTTACATGTGAACAGAATACACAAGTACCTGGGCAAATGGAGGTACCCTGAAACCATTACCATCGCACGGCTGAATATATATATATATATATATATATATATATATATATATATATATATATATATATATATATATATATATATATATATATATATATATATATAAACCTTGATTAGCATACATAATGTTTGAAAGAAAATCTATAGGATGTCACCAGTGACAGGACAGTAGAGGAAGGGAAGTAGTACAAGTAAAGGAGCTCTTTACACGCCTGAGCTGTTTGGGTATATGGTGTTAACCCCATATGTTGTAGACAAATCTGCTGTCTGGGTGGTGTGGTTGTATCTGCTGTCTGGGTGGTGTGGTTGTATTGGCTGTCTGAGTGGTGTGTTGTATCTGCTGTCTGGGTGGTGTTGTTGTATCTGCTGTCTGGGTGGTGTGTTGTATCTGCTGTCTGGGTGGTGTGGTTGTATCTGCTGTCTGGGTGGTGTGGTTGTATCTGCTGTCTGGGTGGTGTGTTGTATCTGCTGTCTGGGTGGTGTGGTTGTATCTGCTGTCTGGGTGGTGTGGTTGTATCTGCTGTCTGGGTGGTGTGGTTGTATTGGCTGTCTGGGTGGTGTGGTTGTATCTGCTGTCTGGGTGGTGTGGTTGTATTGGCTGTCTGGGTGGTGTGTTGTATCTGCTGTCTGGGTGGTGTGGTTGTATCTGCTGTCTGGGTGGTGTGGTTGTATCTGCTGTCTGGGTGGTGTGGTTGTATCTGCTGTCTGGGTGGTGTGGTCGGTCTCATGCCAGCTGCCTTTACTACCCAGGAAATGTCCTGATGTTAATTTTAGGCAGGGTGTTCATGTGACTTCTGGTCAATTTGAAACAACCTGCCTCAGTGTCTACAGTGAAAGACACAGTAGATATAACCTGCCTCACAGTGGGTATGATCACATGATGTCTGGACCAATAGGCCAGCTGACTAGATACCACATCTACTGTGTCTTTCACTGTAGATATAACCTGCCTCACAGTGGGTATGATCACATGGTCACTGGACCAATAGGCCAGCTGACTAGCTACCACATCTATTGTGTCTTCCACTGTAGATATAACCTGCCTCACCAATAGGCCAGCTGACTATCTACCACATCTACTGTGTATTTTACTGTAGATATAACCTGCCTCACCAATAGGCCAGCTGACTAGCTACAACATCTACCGTGTCTTTCACTGTAGATATAACCTGCCTCACCAATAGGCCAGCTGACTAGCTACCACATCTACTGTGTCTTTCACTGTAGATGTAACCTGCCTCACCAATAGGCCAGCTGACTAGCTACCACATCTATTGTGTCTTCCAATGTAGATGTAACCTGCCTCACCAATAGGCCAGCTGACTAGCTACCACATCTACTGTGTCTTTCACTGTAGATGTAACCTGCCTCACCAATAGGCCAGCTGACTAGCTACCACATCTATTGTGTCTTCCAATGTAGATGTAACCTGCCTCACCAATAGGCCAGCTGACTAGCTACCACATCTATTGTGTCTTCCAATGTAGAGAAAACTGTCTAGTATTGATGCCCTCTTGCTCTTTTGGTAATGGTGTTGTTTTGAGATTCTGTACTTAGCTCAGATGTGCCTAATGCTTTCACATATTTCTAATTGCCTAGTATGTCCTCTAATGTCTGCGTCGTCTGCCCTGCTATGTGTACCAATCAGTGCCTATATCCCATTCTCCTATACCCACGCTACCACAGTAAAGGATAAGTTTCTGTATCCCCTTGACACCTACAGGTGCACACCAATGCCTATACTTCCATCCTCAATAAATAAAGTGTGTCCATTCGTCAGAGAAAACTATGCCCCAGATTCACTGCCCAGAGATCAGTAGATTCTATGGCATCATTGAATTGCTCTGACACCCAAATAGGACACAGTCCATAGCCAAGGACCAGGACTTTGAGAGATACCAACTTACTTTATGGGTAGACTTGGGTCAATCGAGGCATGTCCCGTAAAAATATGTCTGGCATGGATGGATGGATGGATCTGAACAATGTAATTGTAAATATCATGTGTCATATATTTAATTGTCATTATCTGGTGATAACATTCGTCAGATGTGTACAGTACTGGACTGTCACTAAGATTTCATAGTTAGCATAGTTTGGTTTGTCCAAGGATCACTGCTGTTACCTCCATAAGTTCTGCAGTTGCCTCAAAAAGATCACACAGGCACAATCGCAGCACAGTGCACAAACCCGACATCATTGGTCAGGATCCATATATATTATATATCTGAGAGTTAAACATGCTAGAAATATTATTTTTGGGGTGCGGTTTATAATTTTTTTCATGTAATATAGTCTGCAGCCTGTTTTACCTGCTCTTCAGTTTCGAGTTGCTAGGGGATTTGTTATGTTCATAATATGCCCAGTGTGCCTAGTTTGTTTTGCCATTATCTGAGAAGTAAATGCCCAGTCCACTTCCCCGGGATCAAAGAGGAGTTTTGTCATCATCATCATGTTCTAGCAGCTGGCATAGGAATTCATGTCTGCCTACAGATCTCGATCCTTGATGTTCTGGATCAATTCTGTTGATATTCATTTCTGTCATTGTCTCAGTCCATCCAGCCTGATTTCTCTCCAGCCTTGCTACCGCTGATCTGTCCATTTATCACAATGGTTTCCAATGTCTCTCTTCTCATTGCATGACACAAGTGTGTCTCCTGCTTCTTGTTGTATGTAATCTTCTACTTTCACTTGCTCTTTCCTGGCACTCAGAAACTGTGGCGCATCAAGGTATTTGTCACATGTCTCATAAACCACATCTGTTGCCTCCCAGCTCTTCCTAACTTGTCCGTTCACGTTTCTTGATTCAATCATCATCATCATCATCATCTTCCACTTCTGCCGTCAGGCGTCGTGGGGGGTGGGGGGGTGGGGGGGGGGGGGGTGGGAATGATTTGCGTTCCAGTTCTCGGTGGGCGGCACTAGAAGACAATGTCATTCCGTGTGATTGTACAATGTCTTTCTTCGTCTTCTTCTGCGTTCATCCAGAGTTTTTTTCCGCGGATGTGATTGCGTTGTGCCTGTTTACAGCTAAGATGCGTTCTTGCGCCGTTAAGCCGACACATCCGACTTCTGCGGGCATTTGTTGACCGGGTTAACCATCCCGGGGTACAATGTCTTTGATGTCGTCAATCCATTTTCTTCTTGGACGTCCTCTTAGTCTTGTAGCAGATGAGCTTAGATGTAAGGCCAGTGATGGTAGTTGTTGGTGTTGCATTCTAACGACATGGCCAAACCACTGGATCTTCTGCCTTTCAATAAATGTGGCACAAGGTGTTTATCCCACAGTCTGTCTGTGGTATCAACACATTGAGTCACATTTATGATGTGCGGTAAAACAGGTCTGTATGTGGCATTTCCATACTCTTTCTGACATTCAGTGATGGTGACTTATTGCATAAGATACTTTTCAAAAAGGGGAGTATACTATCCTTAATTTATTTTGAAAAAATCCACAAGCAGGGACAATATATCTTATATACCAAAATAGGAGTGGAGGAGTGCTTAGTGCACTTAGCTTTCATTACAGAGGCGCTGTAGGCCCCTAGTAGAGGTAGGATTCGAGGGAAAGATGTGACATGCGTGGATACCAAACACAGACAAGTCATTCTTATGGCTGACATAGATATGCTGTCTGGATAATGATAAGAGGGAAATATTTGACAATCGGGGATACCAGACACAGACAAGTCATTCTTATAGCTGACATAGATATGCTGTCTGGATAATGATAAGAGGGAAATATTTGACAATCGGGGATACCAGGCACAGACAAGTCATTCTTATAGCTGACATAGATATGCTGTCTGGATAATGATTCATTCTTTGGCACCTTTCCGTCTTGACAGACGATAGTTTGGTACATTGTGCTTCAAAAGGGCTTAATAACTACGATCCATGGCGGTGGCGAGTGTGGCTGGTAAGGCCAATTCTTGCTGCAAATGTTTGCCCACAGTAGGTGCATGTGAAAACATGGTCATTTCCACCATTTTGCACCATCTTACGTCTCTCACGCTCTGTGTGTGCTTTATCTGCAATCATTTTCTCCTTTGTCTTTATTCCATTTCTGATAGTTGCCCTCCATGCAACACGTTCAGCGGCGACGTGCTCCCAATGTGCATTATCAATGCCTGTATCAATCATGTCCCGCTTACACACATCTTTGTATCGTAGTAGAGGCCGACCCTGAGATCTCCTACCCGTCTGTAATTCACCAAAAAAGATGTCCTTTGGTATTCTACCATCATCCATCCTCCTAACGTGTCCTATCCATCTAAGTCTACGAAGACTGAGCATGAAATACACCGTCACACAACCTGATCTTTCCAATACTTCAGTATTTGTGATTTTGTCTTGCCACTTAATACCAAGTATTCTTAGCAGACACCGCATATGAAAGCTGTTTAAACGTTTCTCTTGGTGTGAGTAAGTTGTCCAGGTTTCACTGCCATAAAGAAGAGTACTAAGGACACAGGATTGGTAGACGAGGACTTTTGTTTTGGCAGTAAGCTTCCTGTTCTCCCAGACTCGTTTTGCTAACATGTTCATTGTTGTTGCTGCCTTGCCAATCCTGATGTTGATTTCCTGATCGAGGGATAATTTGCTATTTACCTCTGATCCTAGATATGTAAAATGGTCTACTATCTCCACTTCGGCGTCGTCAATAAAGATTGATGGTACACCATGTGCACCTTGTGACATAATCTGTGTCTTATTTTTGTTAATTGTTAAACCAAATTCAGAACAAGCATTGGAGATGCAGATAGTAGATGTTGTAATTCTTCCTCAGAGTAGGTCGTAATCGCAGCATCATCCGCAAAAAGCAACTCTCGTTGCAACTCCCGATAATGATAAGAGGGAAATATTTGACAATCGGGGATACCAGACACAGACAAGTCATTCTTATGGCTGACATAGATATGCTGTCAGGATAATGATAAAAGGCAAATATTTGACAATCGGGGATACCAGACACAGACAAGTCATTCTTATAGCTGACATAGATATGCTGTCTGGATAATGATAAGAGGGAAAGATGTGACATGCGTGGATACCAGACACAGACAAGTCATTCTTATGGCTGACATAGATATGCTGTCTGGATAATGATAAGAGGGAAATATTTGACAATCGGGGATACCAGACACAGACAAGTCATTCTTATGGCGGACATAGATATGCTGTCAGGATAATGATAAGAGGGAAATATTTGACAATCGGGGATACCAGACACAGACAAGTCATTCTTATAGTTGACATAGATATGCTGTCTGGATAATGATAAGAGGGAAAGATGTGACATGCGTGGATACCAGACACAGACAAGTCATTCTTATGGCTGACATAGATATGCTGTCTGGATAATGATAAGAGGGATAGATTTGACAATCGGGGATACCAAACACAGACCAGTCATTCTTATGGCTGACATAGATATGCTGTCTGGATAATGATAAGAGGGATAGATTTGACAATTGGGGATACCAAACACAGACAGGTCATTCTTATGGCTGACATAGATATGCTGTCTGGATAATGATAAGAGGGAAATATTTGACAATCGGGGATATCAGACACAGACAAGTCATTCTTATAGTTGACATAGATATGCTGTCTGGATAATGATAAGAGGGATAGATTTGACAATCGGGAATATCAGACACAGACAAGTCATTCTTATGGCTGACATAGATATGCTGTCTGGATAATGATAAGAGGGAAATATTTGACAATCTGGGATATCAGACACAGACAAGTCATTCTTATAGTTGACATAGATATGCTGTCTGGATAATGATAAGAGGGATATATTTGACAATCGGGGATATCAGACACAGACAAGTCATTCTTATGGCTGACATAGATATGCTGTCTGGATAATGATAAGAGGGATAGATTTGGCAATCGGGGATACCAAACACAGACAAGTCATTCTTATGGCTGACATAGATATGCTGTCTGGATAATGATAAGAGGGATAGATTTAACAATCGTGGATACCAGACACAGACAAGTCATTCTTACGACTGACATGGGCATGCTGTCCGGATCATGATACGAGGGAAAGATTTGACAATCGTGGATGCCATGGTGTTGCTTGATGAATATAATAATATTGATTCGATGTCTAGTGGGTGTCTTATACCAAATCCGTTTACTGCCGTCACTTGCCTCTCATAACATGCCAGCTGACCAACACTCTCGACAGAGTGAACAGAACGCACAGCTGCAGCTTCCACAAAGGTTTAATTCACGACGGCACATATTTCAGGGTCTCAATAGCCAGCCAGGTGATTATTGCACTATCTGCGCTCACACCTGTACACTGTCCCACTAGCCACTGAGCGGTCAGTGGCGATCAGTCTCTCGTGTTTATACCGGCGCTGTCATTAACTACTCATCGCTAATCCGTACAATGCCGTTAGTGAATACGGATTGTCCTCCAACTGTCTATAACAAAACTTAGGTGTTCAGCTGACTGTTCGTTGTGGGTTTCGCATCAGCTTGAAGTATCATTGGAGTCGGGGGGAGGCGTGTGTGTGTGCGTGTGCTTTAAGCTAGCCCGCGCCAGAATGACCAGTCTCGCTAGCCTTCCCGCTCAGTTTGTCCCAGGTGACCTCTACGTTCTCGTGAACCGGTGAGTTCACTTAAGGATTACTAAGTACTAACCCTGTCTTTGTTCTCATTTTTAATCCTTACTGTTCCTGTCTCGTGAGTTGTAGTGGGTGACTGCCACGCTACTGGCTTATGTCTTTTGTTAACTCTTTTCTGTCCATGAGAGTGGATATCAGGCACAGACAAGTCATTCTTACGACTGACATGAGTATGCTGTCTGGATCATGATAAGATGCAAAACTAACAGGAGACGGATCTGTCAGCTTCAATAGAGGCAACAACTGGAACAGACATGATCAACAAGGAAGACTGAACAGCTGCTATGAAGACGCAATAACAGATGACGCTGCCTAGTTCAGGATGTTAAAGTGTGGATTCATGTGTGCTTCCAGCAGGAGGTAAATATGAGGGCATGAATTCAGAGTGTTTACAACCATTGTGTTACTAGAATCTGTGCCCACTGATATTTGCTGAGAGAGTCGGAGCACACGTGGATAAGTGGATATGCTGACAGTGCTGTGATGTCAAATCTGAATGGTAGGTCAGCATGGCTAAATGGATAAGAACGTGTGTTCTTATACATCCGGTGTGCTGATGCCGAAGTAAGCCCCTACACCGGACAGCTGGACTAAAATGTTGACCTGTCGTCCTTGACTTTTTTTTTTAAATTTGCATATCCTTTACAGGACATCGCTGTCAACACCAGCATCTTTCAGCTGTATGTTGATGTCTTGGCAAGATTACGCTCAGTAGTTTGCCATTGCTTTCTGAGCGGCCGGCTCACATACCCCGTAAGTTACCGATGCGATTCGAACCACTGCTGATTCTCACCATCATCACGTTACTGACGAGAGTATACGAGATTACGGAGAAAATGCATAACCTCTAAGCCACGAAGCCGGCCGTCCTTGACTTGGAGACGTTAATTACAAGTACCTCTGAAGTCGGAGTGGGTTCGCCTGAAGGCGAGGGACACTGTTATTAGAAAAAACTAATCCACGCGCAAAAATTCAGTCCAGCACTACTAGAAGTAGTATGTATGCACTACGCTTGAGTTCAAAGTGAGTGAGGGCAAAAAAACAAAGAAACCTGAATGAACTAAATAACCAATGTATAAAAGTGAGGAGTGTAAATACACAACAGGGATACGAGGTTAAACATATGTATCAGCACACACAACAATGGATGGGATATGTTAAACATATGTACCAGCACACACAACAGTGGATGGGATAGGTTAAACATATGTACCAGCACACAACAATGGATGGGATAGGTTAAACATATGTACCAGCACACAACAGTGGATGGGATAGGTTAAACATATGTACCAGCACACACAACAGTGTATGGGATAGGTTAAACATATGTACCAGCACACACAACAGTGTATGGGATAGGTTAAACATATGTACCAGCACAAACAACAATGGATGGGATATGTTAAACATATGTACCAGCACACAACAGTGGATGGGATAGGTTAAACACATGTACCAGCACATACAACAGTGGATGGGATAGGTTAAACACATGCACCAGCACACAACAGTGGATGAGATAGGTTAAACATATGACCAGCACACAACAGTGGATGAGATAGGTTAAACATATGTACCAGCACACAACAGTGGATGAGATAGGTTAAACATATGTACCAGCACACAACAGTGGATGAGATAGGTTAAACATATGCACCAGCACACAACAATGGATGAGATAGGTTAAACATATGTACCAGCACACAACAGTGGATGAGATAGGTTAAACATATGCACCAGCACACAACAGTGGGTGACATAGGTTAAACATATGTACCAGTACACAACAGTGGATGAGATAGGTTAAACATATGTACCAGCACACAACAGTGGATGAGATAGGTTAAACATATGTACCAGCACACAACAGTGGATGAGATAGGTTAAACATATGCACCAGCACACAACAATGGATGAGATAGGTTAAACATATGTACCAGTACACAACAGTGGGTGACATAGGTTAAACATATGTACCAGCACACAACAATGGATGAGATAGGTTAAACATATGTACCAGCACACAACAGTGGGTGACATAGGTTAAACATATGTACCAGCACACAACAATGGATGAGATAGGTTAAACATATGTACCAGTACACAACAGTGGGTGACATAGGTTAAACATATGTACCAGCACACAACAGTGGATGAGATAGGTTAAACATATGTACCAGCACACAACAGTGGATGAGATAGGTTAAACATATGTACCAGCACACAACAGTGGATGAGATAGGTTAAACATATGTACCAGCACACAACAGTGGATGAGATAGGTTAAACATATGCACCAGCACACAACAATGGATGAGATAGGTTAAACATATGTACCAGTACACAACAGTGGGTGACATAGGTTAAACATATGTACCAGCACACAACAATGGATGAGATAGGTTAAACATATGTACCAGTACACAACAGTGGGTGACATAGGTTAAACATATGTACCAGCACACAACAGTGGATGAGATAGGTTAAACATATGTACCAGCACACAACAGTGGATGAGATAGGTTAAACATATGCACCAGCACACAACAATGGATGAGATAGGTTAAACATATGTACCAGCACACAACAGTGGATAGGATAGGTTAAACATATGTACCAGCACACAACAGTGGATGGGATAGGTTAAACATATGTACCAGCACACAACAGTGGATGGGATAGGTTAAACATATGTACCAGCACACAACAGTGGATGAGATAGGTTAAACATATGTACCAGCACACAACAGTGGATGAGATAGGTTAAACATATGCACCAGCACACAACAATGGATGAGATAGGTTAAACATATGTACCAGCACACAACAGTGGATAGGATAGGTTAAACATATGTACCAGCACACAACAGTGGATGGGATAGGTTAAACATATGTACCAGCACACAACAGTGGATGAGATAGGTTAAACATATGTACCAGTACACAACAGTGGATGGGATAGGTTAAACACATGTACCAGCACACACAACAGTGGATGGGATAGGTTAAACACATGTACCAGCACACACAACAGTGGATGGGATAGGTTAAACACATGTACCAGCACACACAACAGTGGATGGGATAGAAGACAACAAGCAGACATGCACAAAGTGAACAGTCGCGGATCTTTCCCCACATATCTGGTATATGGTGCTAGCCTCATATTTAATTAGACACACAGGCAAATACTGCAAACATAACATGTGGGAAACCCCCCCCCCCCCCTTCCCCACACACACACACACACAAAGGCGCAAAATACGGATAAAGTAAATAAGTTGGTGGAACACTGAGGGAAAGAAAGCTATATAAAGTGGTTGAAGAGCAAACAGGAACGTGATTACATAGAATAATAGCGAGACACGTGAATAGAATAGTAAAGAGAGAAAAACAAAAAGACTGGGAGGAGTAGGGAGAAACCCTAAATAAAAACTACAAGGAGGCAACTAGAAACTTCTACAAAAAAAGATAAGTGCAATGAGAACCAGATAAGAACCCTCTGGCCCAACTGAAATAATTAACAGTGAAAATGGAGAACCAATAAGTGAACAAAAACAGTTCCTAATAAGATGGAAACAGTACTTCGAACAACTTCTCAACATCCCATCAGATGCCACTAGAATTCAAGAAACCAACACAGATTCCACAGAAGAACTAGATCTACACATACTGAAAAAAGAAATTATAGAAGCTGTCAGATTAGCCCCATTGAACAAATCACCAGGACAAGATGAAATACCAAATGAACTAATTAAAGCAGCAAGAGAAGTTGGAACAGCATGACTACATATACTATTCAATCATGTTTGGGTAGAACAACAGACACCACGAGACCGGGGAAATGCCATAATTATCCCAATTTGGAAAAACAAGGCAGCAAAAGAGACTGCACACAATACAGAGGTATTTTCCTTTTGAGTCATACTGGGAAAATATTTTGCAAAATTCGCGAGAAAAGGTTACGAGCTACTATAGATTTCCAGCTAAGCAAAACACAACTTGGATTTAGGAAAAACGAAGGATGCACATATGTCATTTTTGCTCTTAGACAACTTATAGAAAAATCAATCGAATTCAATGAAACACTCTACGTAGCCTTTGTCGACCAAGAAAAGGCATTTGATAGAGTAGATAGAAACAAACTGTGGGAAATCTTCAAACAATATGGAGTGAGTACACATCTAACAAACCCATATAGAAGCTTATACAACAATAGTGAATGCATAGTGAAAGCAACTGGAGGACACTCAGAACCCTTCACCATAAGATCCTGAGTACGACAAGGTTGTGTCCTTGCCCCTCTCTTGTTCATAACATATATAGACAACATATTTAAAGAAACCAGCCAAACGGAGACTGCAAGAACACCGCATGACGAGAACACAGAAGAAGAACCATCTGCAAATTACACCATAAGAGAACTCCTGTTTGCGGACCACCAAGTACTAATAGCAAAATCAGAAGCTGAATTACAAGACCACATAAATAGTCTAAACGAAATGTGTAGGGAACATAACATGAAAATTAGCACAAGTAAAACATAGGTATTGACTATAACTAAAGAAGAAAAAGCAACAACGATTCACCTAAACGAACATCCCTTGAAACAAGTAAGGAGGTTTAAGTGCCTAGGAAGTATAATATCATCAAATGGCAGATCTGAAGACGAGATCAAAAATAGATGCAACAAGACAAACCAACTCATTGGACAAATGGCACCAATACTAAAGAACAAACATGTATCAATAACTACTAAGAAAGCATTTTACAACACAATCTTCCTACCAACTCTATGTTACCAATGTAAACCTGGACAATGACAGAAAAAGAGAAAAGAAAAATCACAACAGAAATGAGATTCCTGAGAAGAATACTCAATGTATCAAGAAGAGATAAGATCATAAATGAAGAAATCAGGATTGAAGTGAGGGTTATAGCTGCCCTAGATTTTATTAGAAGGCAGCAAGTCAAATGGTTTGGCCATGCAATTAGGTTACCAACTAATAGTATACCACAACAGGCAATGATGTACAGACCAGATGGAAGCAGAGGAAGAGGCCGACCACGTACATGATGGACAGAGGGAATAGCAGAGTCCATGGAAATATCGATACATGAAGCCCATAAGCGGGCACTCTCCCGCTGTTTATACTTCACCTCGACACCGCAAGGTATAAGAGGAGCATGATGAAATGAGATGATGAATAGGCAATCGATGGGTTGTCTTCCACTAAGGACGTTAGGCGTCATGGGGAGGGGTTAATGAAGCTCCAGAACCTGTCCTTCAATTTCCCCCTTGATTTGTAAGCATTATTCTCCACGATCAAGTCGATTTCCTGCCGGTTTGCTAGACTTGTCATAGTTCCTGGCATATGTGATGTGGTCAGTAATACGCCAGCAACCATAGATGGGCAGACCTGGGAGTCTTGGTCAGTTACAATCCAGTCCCCGCCTTGAGGGGGATTCAAACCTATGACGACCAGACAGACAGGCAGAAGTACTAGACACTGTGCAACCATGGCTTCTTGTGTGGGTGGGTGTGGCCGTGTGTGGGTATTTGTGGCCGTGTGTGGGTGTTTGTGGCTGTGTGTGGATGGGTGGTTATGAATCCCTGGAAGAATGTGTTTCAACTGTGAAGTCTAATGCGTTACCGTTCGGGTTGCTGGCCACAGTTTTCTGGGCATCTGTGAAGAACGTCGTCTGCCATCGGTTTCCTTCTTGTGGGGAAGTTTACCGGGGAGACTGAAAAGAGGAAGACCACAACGTGGATGGATTCAAGGTGTGGTAGATGATTGACACAGGGCAGCCACAGAGGGTGGACATTGGCTTATGGTAGAGAGATATTTCCAAAGTCTGTTCAGGGGACGGAGCTCTGCTCACGACAGGCCATTAAATGATGATGATATAAAACGTACGTGGGTGTGCCTAGGGTTGCCAGATACGTGGGCACCAAAAGGAGGGTCTAAGAAGACAAAAAAGAAGATTAAACCCACAATCTGTACAATTTTATTACAATAGCTACCAATAAGTGTATCATATACTCACAGTGAATCGACCAAGAAACAAGCATGTTAAAAAATAAATATAAATTCAATGGAGGCCTTTTTCAAAATGCCAACAAACATTATTTAAACAGCCGATTGTACAATTATTACCTTATAATCTTTATTAATTACTCATAAAATATATTTAAAAAAAAAATAAAATATATGAAAAGCCGGACATTTTAAAGATGTTTAGCTTTGCCTGCCGGACGGAGAATATTACGCTAAAAAGGAGGACATGTCCTCTTGTTGCCGAACTTCTGATAACCCTAGACGTGCCAGTAATGTGAGCATCACACGTGATATAGTATCTGCAGCTAGAATAGAGTTACGACTAGTGATGCCTGGGTAGAGTTATGACTAGTGATGCTAGTGATGCAAGAGTTATGACTAGTGATGTAATCTGGGATTAAATCCTGTATGATGTGGGATTTGTTATCATGGCCCTGCGTAGACACAGGCTCATAAAACGGGTACGAGAAAATGGTCTGTGATGTGAGGTGGCCTATGTGATAGCTCCCGATCTCAACCTTGGAAGGGTGGTCAAGGCTATATCAATATGGGCGGGGCACCATATCACCGATATTTGACTATAACGTTGGACAATGCGGTCATTCCTGTACATGTGACATCATGAGAAATATGGACAGGTCACCGTATCACCGATATTTGACTATAAGGTTGGACAATGCGGTCCTTCCTGTACATGTGACATCATGAGAAATATGGACAGGTCACCACATCACCGATATTTGACTATAAGGTTGGACACTGAAGTCCTGCACATGTGACATCATGAGAAATACATTCTCGAGTATTATTGATTGGCACTGTTAGAAGTCCGGGACCGAGGACACACTAGTCAGTATACACATGACTGACTGGCACCTTGCCGTCTTGACAGAGGATAGTATATAAAATGGAGTTATACTTCTCCATAACACAAAGCCTGGGCTGGATTTAGAGACCATGTGTTGCCAATGCGCCTGATCCCTCTCTCGACCTGCCTTGCTTACTCCAGAGGAAACGTAACACCCATACGTCTGGAACAACACCAGCTGCAGAAGCTGGCGGATCAGCAAAGCAATACTCTAATTGCCCGCCTGTCGGAACTTCGATCCTAGATCAAGGCTTAGGATCATGACATTTCCTCGCACTAGGGTAAGGCGTGTACCCTCCCAATTGGACTCCTCCGCCCGAAGCCGTTGGCACAATTTGGGGTGTCGGGTTTGGTGAATGTAATACGTGAATATTTATGTCCAGAGTTCTTAACTTCGCAAATCCTCGGTTAATATGAGTAAAATCTTGAATATAATTTTTTTTTTTTTTTAGCATGAAGAACATCTTATGAAATAAATTCCTCTTGTATTAGGTTAGAAAAATAATTCTTGCATGGTATTTAAACCAGTTTTAACAAATGGCTGTGAATTCTGGACAATTACCAAATAACAACAACAAGAAATGTCATGGGGCCACAGAGATGTGATTTTACAGAACGCTGAACATTCCTTGGACAGCTGACATGAGTAAACTGAATGTTTTGACAAATGTTAAGACAGAAAGACAACATGTCACAAACACCAGAAAGAGATAGTCGTCATTTTTAGGCCACATCGTGAGAAGAGAAAACAGGACAGATTTTTGACATGAGGCACAGCGGAAGACAACGAGAGAAGATTTCTTGTCAGTCTTGTTTCATGGCACGGAAAGATATCAACACGCACACTGATACATGCTGTTGGAAATCGCAAGATGTGGAGAAGCATGATCGCCCAGACTAGTCGGCAAATCACTTGATAATGTGAAAATATACTTTACACCTACTTGCATAGTTACCCAATTTCGGTTTCAACAGGACATTTCTATACCATTTCAACAGTTCGTATTTGGTGCAAATGTCACTTATGTGACGGCATTTGTTTGGTTAAGTTAAACATTACCTCACGGCAATGCTAATGCAGAGGAGTTTTGTACAAACAGACACAAGCTTACATACAGTCGTGCTCACACACACGGCCTACATAGGGAAATCACCCGGCAACAGCATTCAGTGGAACAATGGCGTTTTCTCAATCGCGCGAGTACTGTCGGTTCACACGTTAAGTTATGCTTGAGCTTAATTGCACCTAATGGGTTGGCAGAGTGGAGCTTAATTAAGGGTTAATACATCGCCGTGGCTGTTTATTAGCTTCCCCGGTGTACTGTCCTTATTCATTGTCCTGGGAGGCTGGCTTTGTTTGTGTTTGTGGATGTAACAGGGCAATGAATGTGTGCCGTTGTCTACATAAATGATACTCTCAGCATTTTGACTTGATTTAGTCATTCTCAAACTCTGACACGTGGCCCCACTTTTGTCCAGGCGGTGTTCTCCAGTTACGCATGTTCTTCTTATCACTCGCGCTGTTATCAGATATTGTGTTTCGATTTTGAATAACGAAGTCGCAAACAATAGATAGCACGATTTATTGCCTGGCATATTTCGCTGCATCTCGTCAGGTACATGCTGCAGAAATCACAACATAAATTAAAGTAATTAGTAATCCTTCAAGCTGAAATATAAACATATTCACAAGGTAATTTCACTTGTCTACCACGGTAATTTTAAACTGACTACCATGCCTTTCTGTTTGCACAAAACTGGCTTATGGCGATTGCTTCTGCGACCTTTAACAGGCAACCATTTTGTGTGTTAAACAACACGCTAAACGCATTGTCCAGTTTCCAAAATGTGCCGTTCAATCGATGACGTAGGAGGTTTGTGGTGTGTCGGCCTGGCCTGTTTGTCAGAAATGATTGACAGTACACAAGGCAGAAGGCTGTGGACAGACATGATCACCAACACCATACAGCAAGGACTATAATAAGATCTATAATACACAAAGCAGAAGGCTGTGGACAGACATGATCACCAAACCATACGGCAAGGACTTTAAGAAGATTGACAGTACACACGGCAGAAGGCTGTGGACAGACATGGTCGCCAACGCCACACGGCAAGTGCTATAAGAAGATTGGCATTACACGAGACAGAAGGCTGTGGACAGACATGATCACCAACACTATACGGCAAGGACTATAAGAAGATTGGCAGTACATGAGACAGAAGGCTGTGGACAGACATGATCACCAACACCATACGGCAAGGACTATAAAACGATTGGCATTAAACGAGACAGAAGGCTGTGGGCAGACGTGATCGCCAACGCCACCCAGCATGGACTATAAGATTGGCAGTACACGAGACAGAAGGCTGTGGACAGACATGATCACCAACGCCAAAAAGCTCCCGAAGAACACCATAAAAACGATTACTAAGCAGACGGCAGACGGGAAAGATCCCCAAACAGTGGAAAACAGCCACGGTGATCCCAATCAATAAACTAGGGAAAGAGCCAACAAGGGTAGAATCATACCGCCCCATCTCGCTGACATCGCACCTGGGCAAAGTTATGGAGACTGATAAATAAAAGAATAACATTCTACCTGGAGAAGAATGAACTGTACAGCCATACTCAAGTCACCATCGGATGGATACCAGCTCACGGGTATCCCGGGAAACGAACAGGCAGACAGAGCGGCGAAACGAGGAATAACCAGCAATAATAAAATCTGCACAGGACTAGATAAAGTAGAAGGGAAGAATATAGTCAAAAACTACATTCTCAAGGAATGGAGGAAACAGTGGCGAGACAGCGCTAAAGGCCGTCATGCCTACCAAGTATTGGGTGAACCCAGATACAAGCCACAAGTCAAGACCAACATGAAAGCACCGGCAAACAGACAGATGTGGAGAATCAGACTAGGCAATTGGAAAGACACAAGAGAATACCCATTCTGCAGAAAGTGCCGAGAAAACAACACCATTGAACACTACTTTCTAGTATGCGACAAGTACAATAGAGAGCGAAGGGACCTGAGAGATCATTTCGTCAAAACTGGGAAACCAATGACAATGACGGAGTGCCTGCATATAAACAGCAACCCAGAAATACAGCAACTGGTCAGACAGTTCCTATGCAGAACAGGGAAGACCGTATAACCTCCCTACACTGTATATATATATATATATATCAACTTCAAATGATAATGGATGGAGAGTCATCAACCTGGCAGAAGCCAAAGGACTGCAGATTAGCAGTACCAGACTACAAAGAAAGGATATACACAAACAAACTTGGAAATCATGTGACAAGAGAACCTATTATCAAATAGATCACATTTTAATTAACAACAGAAATGTATCAAACATACAGCAAGTCAGAAGTTATAGAGGAGCTGAGTGCCACAGTGACCACTTCCTCGTTGGAGCAAAATTTAAAATAAAACTTAAGAGAGCTTTCTATACTAAATTACAAAGATTACACCCAACATATAACAGAGAAAAACTACAAGACATTACAGTCAAAGAGAAATTTACAGATGAAATAAAATGTAAACTTGAAACTCTGCAAAACCCTTTGGAGGAAAGCGTTGACCAAACTTGGTTGAACATCAAGAATACAATTCAATCTACCGCAGAAGAATGTCTCGGTGTGTTAACCACGCATAGAAAGAACAGATGGTTCAATCACAAATGTGAAGAAGCAGTCATTAGGAAGAAGAATGCCAGACATGTATGGTTAAATGACATCAATAACATCCAAAAGGAAGAGCATTATAGAAATGAATGTAAAGAGGCTACAAAATTAGTCAGACAGCAGAAGCGAGAATATATGAGTAATATAATCAAAGATATGGAAACTAATCACCAGAAAAATGAATCCAGAAATGTATTTAAAGAACTGAAGTCAATGAAACGAGGGCACCAACAAAACACATATGGTTTAAAAGACAAAAATGGGAATATGATAAATACCAATGAGGAAATGTGCAACACATGGAAAGAATATTTTATTGAATTACTAAATTGTGAAGCTCCAAGTAACATTTTCCCACAGGAAGAGGTTCTAACATGCGAACCACAAATTGAAGAACCTACATTTGAAGAAATCCTATATGTAATCACACGACTTAAAAACAATAAGGCAACTGGGACTGATGGAATTGCTGCTGAATTTATAAAGGCAGGTGGCCATGCATTACATCTAAAGCTATACGAACTAATAATAAAGATCTGGAGGACAGAAGAATTACCCCATGACTGGAAAGAGTCATTATTGATACCTATCTTTAAGAAAGGAGACAAGTTCCAATGTGGAAATTATAGAGGAATATCACTACTGTCCACAAGCTATAAGATACTATCCGCAGTATTACTAAATAGACTAAAACCATATTCAGAAGACATATTAGGTGACTACCAGGCAGGTTTTAGAAAAAAACAGATCAACAATATATCAGATATTTATCTTACGACAAATAGCCGAGAAACATTGGGAATATAAAAGAGATCTCCATAACATTTTTGTGGATTTTAAAAAGGCTTATGATAGTGTCCATAGGAATAGTCTATGGAATGCTATGCAGGAATTTGGAATACCAAGGAAGCTAATCAACATGACCAGACTATGCATGGAAGATACTTATAATATAGTAACATATAAAGGCAGGAAATCAGACCCTTTCCAAATAACATCTGGCTTGAAACAGGGTGATGCACTATCGCCGCTACTCTTCAATCTGGCTCTAGAGAAAGTTGTAAGGAAGGTAAAGGAGGAATGTGATATTGGAGGAACATCCAAGCTGCTTGGTTATGCAGATGATATAGATATTATAGGGCAAAGTGAACAAAAGACATTGGAAATATTGACTCACTTAAAGGAAAAAGCCCAACAGATTTGGCTGGTTATCAACCAAGATAAGACAGAATATATGGTAATTTCAAGAGACGGAATAGCTAAAAACGCTGGCCACATACAAATAGATAATGTGACCATTAAAAGAACGGAAACATACAAATACCTGGGTACAATCTTCAACTGCTCCAACATCATAAGGGAAGAAATACAAACTAGAATCAACTCTGGAAATAAGATATACTATGCACTACAACATCTACTAAAATCAAAGGCGCTATCTCGTAACACCAAAATCACAATATACAAAACACTGATCAGACCAGTTGTGCTGTATGGCTCTGAAACCTGGAGTACAACGAAAAGAGACGAAGCCTTGTTACAAACCTTTGAGAACAAAATTTTAAGACGCATCTTTGGACCCATTAGGGATACACATAGTGGAGAGTGGAAAAGAAGAAGTAACAAAGACATTTATGATCTGTTTAAGTCCCCGCTAATCACTGGTATCATGAAGGCTAATAGACTACAATGGCTGGGGCATATAGAAAGAATGGAAGATAATAGGGAAACAAAACTCGCTTACACTCAGGAAATAAATGACCGCAGACCCCGAGGTAGACCAAGAAGGCGGTGGAGAGATAATACATGTACAGACCTACAGGCACTTGGAATCAACGACTGGCAAGAGAAGGTCCACCAGAGAGACGAATGGAGACGGATTGTATTTGCAGCAAAGAACCTCAATGGCTCGGAACGCTGAAGAAGAAGAAGATATATATATATATATATATATATATATATATATATATATATATATATATATATATATATATATATATATATATATGTATATCTATATGTATGTGTGCATGTTTTTATGGTTTAAAAAAAACACACCTATGTACGTAATTTAACACACACACACACAAAGGGGTGAATGGCAGGAAGGTGGGTTGGCTCTTCCGGCAGAGCACCTGAACTAGGATGAGACCGGGTCATCTTGTTGCTACACCAAACCCACACGTGATGATGAAAAACGCCAAACAACAAACGTAAAGGAGTTCGGGCCGCTGACCGGGGGGACAGCCTGAGACTTGCATTTGAATTCCCTGCCTTTGCCTACAACGAGTCTTTATGAGGACTGGACATGACCGGGACCAGCCCCGATGAGAATAACACAAGAAGCGACAAGCACGTAGCAGTGCTAACAGAGAAAAGAAGCCAACAAACGAAAGAAGGCGGGCCCCAGCAGGCCCGACCAAGGACCGGTCTTTATCAGGACCAACACAAGACAAAGAAAACAAACAGATAGCACAAAACAAATCTATCCGACGAATAGAGCGGAACCAATAAAACCAGTAGGAATTAGGACTAACAATCCACACAACCACGGCTCTCAACAATAACCACAGCTGACGAAGCAGGTTAGGCGAGACCGAATTTGTTATTTTTTTTTTTTAAATTGGAATTGGAACGAGACAGAAGGCTGTGGACAGACATCACCAACGCCACACGGCATGAACTGTAAGAAGATTGGCAGTACACGAGACAGAAGGTTGTGCACAGACATGATCCCCAACGCCACGTGGCATGGACTATAAGAAGATTCGCAGTACATGAGACAGAAGGTTGTGGACAGACATGATCGCCAACGCCACTCAGCATGGACTATAAAGGGATCACTGCTCCTGTATAGTTTACATAGGAAGTGAAAATATAGACCAACCTAACAAACTGAAGTAAACACACACCCGTTAACTTGTCTCCGTGGTACCGTCTCACCCGCTGGTATTCTCCCTAGACATCCTGAGTCAACAGAGCCTCCGTTCTATGCTGTTTGTTTATTGACTGCAATAGTGCACTACTGAAGCTTTCTATAGCCAGCGACGATTCTGTTTGTTCGCTACAGATTGGTTGTTACTGGGTGAACTGACAAAAGTTGAGACCGATATACGTTCACCCCTACATAATTAACTATTGCGTAATGTAGAAAGATGTCAATTGCAAGGAGAAAACGAGTGTTGACGTACTCCATAGAACCTGTACTTTTGTATGGATGTGAAGCGTGGACAAAGAGCAGACAAGCTGAAAAACATCTAATGGAGTGGAAATATGGTTTCTAAGAAAATGCAGAGAATACTATAGACAGACAGAAAAACCAATAAGCAGGTCCTACAAGAAACAAATGAAAACCGTAAACTGATTAGAGAAATTATTCGTAGACAGTCAGGAAGTTTAGACACGTAATGAGAAGAAATAAACTAGAGAACTTTGTGACAACTGGCAATATTGAGGGGAAAAGAAAAAGGGGAAGACAGAGATTTAAATAACTGGATGGTTTGCCCACATGGCATGGTCGAGGCAAGAAAACGGGGAGGGTGGGGGGGGGGGGGGGTGTTGCGTCATTTACTCTGTTAGCGAACGACGAACACGGGTATCGAACCCTCGTACGACCATGCGCGTGACATTACCAACGTAGCCGCCCCCCCCCCCCCCAACTGCACTAACGCGCCGGCTATATGTATTTTCTTGGGCGAAACCTTTATCATTTTACCACATTGTCTTCTTGGGGTAACTTTCACCATGTTACCCCATTGTCTTCTTTGGTAAACTTTCACCATTTTACCACATTATCTTCTTGGGTTAACTTTCACCATTTTGCCATATTTATCTTCTTGGGTTAACTTTCACCATTTTACCCCATTATCTTCTTGGGTTAACTTTCACCATTTTACTCCATTGTCTTCTTTGGTAAACTTTCACCATTTTACCACATTATCTTCTTGGGTTAACTTTCACCATTTTGCCATATTTATCTTCTTGGGTTAACATTCACGATTTTACCACATTATCTTCTTGGATTAACTTTCACCATTTTACCATATTTAACTTCTTGGGTAAACTTTCACCATTTTACCATATTTAACTTCTTGGGTTAACTTTCACCATTTTACCATATTTGTCTTCTTGGGTAAACTTTCACCATTTTACCACATTATCTTCTTGGGTTAACTTTCACCATTTTACCATATTATCTTCTTGGGTAAACTTTTACCATTTTACCACATTATCTTCTTGGGTTAACTTTCACCATTTTACCATATTTAACTTCTTGGGTTAACTTTCACCATTTTACCATATTTAACTTCTTGGGTAATCTTTCACCATTTTACCATATTTAACTTCTTGGGTTAACTTTCACCATTTTACCATATTTATCTTCTTGGGTTAACTTTCACCATTTTACCATATTTAACTTCTTCGGTAAACTTTTACCATTTTACCACATTATCTTCTTGGGTAAACTTTCACCATTTTACCATATTTATCTTCTTGGGTAAACTTTCACCATTTTACCACATTATCTTCTTGGGTTAACTTTCACCTTTTCACCATATTATCTTCTTGGGTAAACATTTACCATTTGACCACATTATCTTCTTGGGTTAACTTTCACCATTTTACCATATTTAACTTCTTGGGTTAACTTTCACCATTTTACCATATTTATCTTCTTGGGTTAACTTTCACCATTTTACCATATTTAACTTCTTGGGTTAACTTTCACCATTTTACCACATTATCTTCTTGGGTAAACTTTTACCATTTTACCACATTATCTTCTTGGGTAAACTTTCACTATTTTACCATATTTAATTTCTTGGGTTAACTTTCACCATTTTACCATATTTAACTTCTTGGGTTAACTTTCACCATTTTGCCACATTATCTTCTTGGGTTAACTTTCACCATTTTGCCATATTATCTTCTTGGGTAAACTTTCACCATTATATCACATTATCTTCTTGGGTTAACATTCACCATTTTACCATATTTATCTTCTTGGGCAGAAGAAAAACTGCTGCTACAGCAAAGCATGGCAATATGACATGAAACAGATATGTCTGGGAGTCTTGAGAGAGAGAGAGAGAGAGAGAGAGAGAGAGAGAGAGAGAGAGAGAGAGAGAGAGAGACAGACAGAGACAGAGACAGAGAGAGACACAGAGAGAGAGCCACAGAGAGAGAGAGAGCCACAGAGAGAGATACAAAGCGAGACAGAGAGAGAGAGAGAGAGACAGACAGACAGATACACAGAGAGGGAGAGAAGAGAGAGCACAGTATAATACCTTACTCGTATGTCAGCATGGCCGAATGGATAAGAACTCGTGTTCTTAAACATTCGGTGTTCTGATACCGAGGTAATGGGTTCAACCTCTATACCGGACATTTGGACTAAAATGTTGATCTATCGTCCTTGACTTAATGACGTAAATCATAAGTACCTCTGAAATCAGAGTGGGTTCGCTTGATGGCGAGGGACAGTGTTAATATGGAAAGCTAATCCACACGCAAAATACACGTGTGTATGGACTACGTTGAGTTCAAAGCGAGCGAGCGCAAAAATAAAATAAAATAAATTAATGAACAATTTTTTAAAAAAATCCTTAATCAAACCCGGTAGACAGAAATCACAGTGGGGAGGTGAATCGGAAAACAATAATAAAAATAATCATACTAAAATAACCTTAAGCAAATGTGTAATAAGCAAGCCTCCGTGGCCAAAGGCTTGCGAACGCGGTTCTTGAGCCGCTTACCAGGCATTCGAAACTAAGCCGCGACCGATTTGTGCAGCAGACCGTGTCGCGTTGTGTTATAACGTATTGGTATGGGAGCCGGTCGTTCAGGAAGCAATGACAAACTATTGAACGTAACATTTGCCTATTACATCAACAGCAGCTGAACAATGCTGGTGTTGACTGCAACGTCCTGCAAGGGATATACAACATAAAAACAATGTGTAATAAATAAGCTAAACCACAGCACAACGAATATGACGTTTCGATCCTAGTGATCTTCTTCAGGAACAGCACAAACAGATCTAAAGAAACAAAATAATAAAAGTAGTCATTGAAATCGCACAGAGGTATAAAGATAGAAAAGTGTAAATAAGGGACGCTAACCGTCGAATGCGCAACTACCGTGTACAAAGGGAAACCTTGTTTTATTTCCTGCCAATTTGATAATTATATGATTCTCGGACCATACAGAATTGTCAACTTTAAAATGAGCCTGCTGTACTTGGTCAACCATTTAACTAACTCAAGTCTAATGTGATGGCTGGGACTGAAGTCTAATGTGATGGCTGGGACTGCTTCTCTTTGGTGAGGCGTGTCTTATTAGCTGGTATTTATGATGTTGCTACTCGCAAATGCTTTTCCAGATTTGCGTCTGTCAGTCTGGAGCGCAGTCAACTTTTTGCGGTGGACATTTAAAAACTTTAAAAAGATAACTCATCGAAGCAGTAACTTTTTCCTAACACAGATGCATATGTCATTGCATGTCTTATCATAGTAGGAAATCCATCATTGTTTGTGCAACTGTTATAGAACTCAAGTTTCCATGGTAGGGCCAGTCCAAGTGATGTCGCTGGCCTTATACTTCCCGCGGGCCGAACGTTCCCCGCTCCTGGTGTAAAACATTTACCGCTTTCTACATGATCCTCTTGGGCAGAACCTATACCAGTTTACGGAAAGCGCCGTTGCCATTTGATGTGTTGATTACCTGTGATACGAACACATGTCCAAGGACACTGTTTGCCTCGGTGTGAACATTAACTTTGTTAAGGCTGCGTTTATCAGCTTCAGGATTACATTTCCCTTCTTATGACATCATCTGCAAGAAGGGCTGCAGAATGCAGAACCAGTTAACGGAGTGGCACGGAAAACAGTCGGCTTATCAAGATGGTTAGGCAGCAGCCTGATTGCCTGTCCCGCCAGGCGTGGCACATGACACGGCGTGAAGTTGCTATGAGGTTATCACCGGCCCCCTCATCCCGTCCGATATAATGGCAACGTCAGTTCTACTCTAGTTTACTTGACACAAACAAAATAACTATCTAGGAACGTAGAAATATATTTATGAAATAATGGCAGTCAATAAATAATGTACGGACGCCGTGTGTCTGTGCGGAGAAATTATTGCAGGCAGATACAGAGTGATTTTGAGTGACTATGCTTATACATACTCAACTCTGTATTATATATCGGCCATAGACCAGTCTCCCGTCCTCCTCCTCTTCTTTTTTGTACTTCTGTCTTCTACATCTTCTGTCTTCTCTTGATTCCCATCGTCTCTTCCTACTCCCTCCCCTTCTGCGTGTTTCTCTCTTTTCCATCACTCCTCCCCCCCCCACCCCCACTTTTTCTTCTCCTCTTTCCTACCTTCTCTCATATAACTTCTTCCTTTTCTACTTCTAAGTCTTCGTCGTTTTCTTCTTGTTCATCTATTCTTGTCAGTCACGTGAACTGAAATAGGCGATCATGTCTGACCACATTGCTGAACCGTGGGTGCAGAATTGCTGTCATGCTTGCCCATTCTGATGCCGTTATAAATGATACTTGTTGATGTCTCTCACACAATTTCTTGCCTGTGTCCTTCATCGCTTGCTGTTGTTTGTCTGTTAGTTTCAGTTGCACACTTCTTTTTGTGTCGTTCAACAGTGTGTCGGTCTTATCTTGATTGAACATCTAAAGCCAATATGCTTCATTTCTTTTATTCACTCCTTAACAATAACAACAACAAAAGTCGAGAGGATCGACTTCATTGTCCCGGGTTTTATCCCATATGGCTCGGCCTCTTTCTGCAGGGTGACCTGCAGAAAGCATCGCACAAAGCACAAACTCCATAGCTTTGACGACGACCCCCAGGAGTCTCCGAGACAAATGCACTCATGAACCGAAAGATGTAGCCCGTAATCGAACCCACCATCTTCGGAGCGTGAGGCAAACGGCCTTAACAACCTCTATTCACTCCTTTCGACTCATTTCGGACTCACCTCCCAAACAGTTAATACGATTGCTTGTATAGCAAACAGTTATAACTGTAATTCCGTGTATAGACAACAGTTATTGTTTTAATTCCTTTTATAGCCAACAGTTATGTTTTAACTCCTTGTATTGTTGCGTATCCCTTACGGGACGTTGCAGTCAACACCAGCATTTTCAGCTGCTGTTGATGTACTAGGCAAGTGTTACGTTCAGTAGTTTGCCATTGCTTTCTGAACGACCGGCCTCTATACCTTTTTCGAAAAAACCAGCATCGCCGTGTTTCGAACCCGGGTATACGGGCTCACAAACCGCGTTCGTAAGCCCTTAGCCACAGAGACCGGCAACTCCTTGTATAGCCAACAGTTATTGCTTTAATTCCTTGTGTAGCCAACATTTATTACTTTAATTCCTTGTGTAGCCAACATTTATTACTTTAAGTCCTTGTAAAACAAACAATTATTACTTTAATTCCTTGTATAGCAACAGTTATTGTTTTAATTCCTTGTAAAATAAACAGTTATTACTTTAATTCCTTGTGAAGCTAACAGCTATTGCTTTAATTCCTTGTATAGCCAACAGTTATTGCTTTAATTCCTTGTATAGCCAACAGTCATTACTTTAATTCCTTGTAAAACAAACAGGCATTACTTTACTTCCTTGTAAAGCTAACAGTTATTGCTTTAATTCCATGTATAGTCAACAGATATTGCTTTAATTCCGTACAAAACAAACAGTTATTACTTTAATTTCGTGTAAGCATGGACTTATTAGTTTAATTCGTCGTCATCCTATCATTATTACTTCATAGTAACTGATTGATTATTGTGACATTTGTAATTTACCGCCCAACAGCAACTTGATTATAAGTTACATTTCCCGACGACCGTTCAACAAACGCGACAACTTCAGAAAACATGCTCTAGCACACCACGCCGTCAACACATTCGCATGCGAGATAATAATGTAAGCTAATGTACAATGCCTGTTGATTTTATCAACGCAATTCCCAAGCGTGTTGACTTTAGCCCAGAAGACATTGTTTTATGGCAAACAGTGCATCACTAGAATGCAGACTCAACACGACATACTAACATCACCATGCAAGGATATCCGAAAATCCTGTTTGTCCGACCCCCTTGATCTTACGCGAGAAGCCATTTTGCATCATGGTGGACCATAAGTTCATTCGATATAATTCAGAGATAGAGTCCTGATTTAGGCAGTCGAGAAAATTAATTTCTAAGAACAAGTTTGTGGTATGTGTAATTCGGATCTCCATTTTTATGGATATACCGTAGAAAGATTTATGGATACACAGGTGAGAGAATGCTTATGATAACCCCGTTTATATCAGTAGACTATCTTGTAGGCAGGATTAGAACCCTTTCATTTAATAATTCTTTCTTTATGCTTGCCTGTGGACAAGGGGGAGATGGTCATGCGCATGTGGGACCCGGTGGAGAAGGCGGGGGAACAGATTGAGAACCCATATGTGGAAAGAATGAGATTGCGGGGGATCGGCAGGTGTTATGGAGGAATCTCAAAACTGAGATGGAAGGCCAGGAGAACTTTTAATCAGATAGCAGTGGGAACGCTTAGTAGTATGACTCTTCGCTGGCTGTTGAACGAGGGGACGGAGCACGTATGGGAATGTCTTGAGTGCAGTGATGTCGGTTCTTAACTCAACTCTTTATGTTAGACTGGGGTTAGTGACTTAAGTCTAACTAAGTGACATATTCTGAAGATACATCATGGATTATCTCCATTTTCGGCACTCTTCCGACAGACGGGTCTAAATAGTTCTGCAGTGAATAATTTTATATAACTAACACTAACCCTAACCCTAATTTTATTCACTGCAGAACTATTTAGACCCGTCTGTCGGAAGAGTGCCCCATTTTCTTATGAAAGGTCTATTGTTCTTATCCCATTGACTACGGCTAGCATTTAATGCCATGATCTGTATACCAGGATACAGTAATTGTCACTTTATAGTCTGTCTGTCTGTCTGTCTGTCTGCCTGCATGCATGCATGCGATATGCTTCAAAATCGCCCAAAGCTGTGTTTCGAACGCCGTATGCGGTATTACGAATTGCGTTCGAAAATCCTTGTCACAGCGGGGGGTCAGGAATAACATGTCATGATTATAATAATAATAAAGCGAGTTGCACTGGTTCGTCAAGCCTGGCACTCAGTCCTTCCGGTTTCATCAAGCAGTTTGACGGGGTTGCTTTCCCGAGCATTTGACGGTCCCTTAATCTATCTACACGACTGGAGTATGTGTCACTTCTTCTCATCCCTATGCTTTGAGGTGTTCAGTATGCAGACAGGCGTATCAGAGACACTTGTGATCTTACCAACACGCAACATGCAGACAGACGTATCAGAGACACATGTGACCTTACCAACACGCAACATGCAGACAGACGTATCACAGACACGTGTCATCTTATCAACACACAACATGCAGGACAGAGAAGGGAAATATCACACCCTGTAGCATGATGATGACATATTGCTGCTGCCGGTATGTGTGATGCTGTCAACTCTGGGCATGGCCGGTCATCCGATGCTGCCTGGTCTGTGCCTCAGCAATACCCCAGGGAAAGCTAGCAGATTGTACTGTTCTTCAAATTTGGTGTAGTTCTAACATTACAACCTACTACCTCAACACGGAGTATGCTGGTCTTCTCTCGGCCTGTCTGAGCTGGTCGTGTTCATTCTTGTGTAGATTGTACTCTTTCTGGTTGGAATGAACAAGCTACACAACACTTAACCCAAATCAACATACCACACAACTTGAACAAGAAAAGACCAACATAGAAGGATATGCTACACAATAGCAAGAATGCTCAATATGAAAATATATGCCCAGAAGACCAAAACAACGGCAGTAACTACGGCCCCTCACCCAGTACAGCTCAAGTTAGAACAATATATCTTCTTCTTATAGTCCATGCCGTGTGGCGTCGGTGATCATGTCTGTCCACATCTTCTGTCTCGTGTACTGCCAATCTTCTTATAGTCCATGCCGTGTGGCGTTGGTGATCATGTCTGTCCACAGCCTTCTGTCTCGTGTACTGTCAATCTTCTTATAATCCATGCCGTGTGGCGTTGGTGAGCATGTCTGTCCACAACCTTCTGTCTCGTATACTGCCAATCTTCTTATAGTCCATGCCGTGTGGCGTTGATGATCATGTCTGTCCACGGCCTTCTGTCTCATGTACTGCCAGCCATTTCTGATACCGATGTTCCTTCATGCTATAATGTCGAAATGTGCAGTATATTCTCTCTTGATCTTCCCCTGCCTCTATTCCCCTCAAAGCTTCCCATTGTGGCGACATACTGCAGCTTTCCCCTTCTAATGATATGCCCATCGAACTGGTACTGCCTTCGTCTGATGCGAGTAACCATTCTCTTTGTGAGTTCACTTCTTTCAAGAGATCTTCATTACTCTTTCTATCCGCCTATAGTGTTCTTGTCATTCTTTTATAAAACATCATCCCCGCAGCTGCCACATCATTCCTCACTTGTCTGCTGACTGTCCATGATTCCATTCCGTACATCAGGATAGCTTAATATTGCTCTTGAGAACTCTTAACTCACATTGATTGACAAAGATATGTTGCAGAGAGTATTCTTCATCTTGTTAAATATGGAACAAGTAAATGACCTGTCCGGGTGAAACTTTAAGGAAAGACGCTGATGTCACAGGTGAATTAGAATGGCGATGGCAAAGTTATTGGGAAATGATAAAGACATTGGTGATGCGGTGTATGGGGAAGTGATTAAGACATTGGGGATGTGGTGTGTGTGTGTGTGTGGGGGGGGGGGGAATAAGGACATTGGAGATGTGGCGTATGGGGAAGTGATTAAGACATTGGTGATGCGGTGTATGGGGAAGTGATTAAGACATTGGTAATGCGGTGTATGGGGAAGTGATTAAGACATTGGTGATGCGGTGTATGGGGAAGTGATTAAGACATTGGTGATGCGGTGTATGGGGAAGTGATTAAGACATTGGTGATGCGGTGTATGGGGAAGTGATTAAGACATTGGTGATGCGGTGTATGGGGAAGTGATTAAGACATTGGTGATGCGGTGTATGGGGAAGTGATTAAGACATTGGTGATGCGGTGTATGGGGAAGTGATTAAGACATTGGTGATGCGGTGTATGGGGAAGTGATTAAGACATTTGGGGATGTGGTGTATGGGGAAGTGATTAAGACATTGGTGATGCGGTGTATGGGGAAGTGATTAAGACATTGGTGATGCGGTGTATGGGGAAGTGATTAAGACATTGGTGATGCGGTGTATGGGGAAGTGATTAAGACATTTGGGGATGTGGTGTATGGGGAAGTGATTAAGACATTGGTGATGCGGTGTATGGGGAAGTGATTAAGACATTGGTGATGCGGTGTATGGGGAAGTGATTAAGACATTTGGGGATGTGGTGTATGGGGAAGTGATTAAGACATTGGGGATGTGGTGTGTGTGTGTGTGTATGGGGGGGGGGGGAAATAAGGACATTGGAGATGTGGCGTATGGAACAATGACAACTAACTTAATTGAAACTAATGAACAAGTAATGGGAACTGTAACAGACAACAAGGACTCATTTGTGTAAATTGAGTGATAGATGTGAGCCTGTGTGTTTTATGGACAATAATATGTGAAACCTGGAATGAAATGACTTGCAACAAAGATCTGTGAATTTGAGACAGACAGGCAGACTTCGTTAATTTCAAATCAGACATGCAAAAAAATCGGCAAAGAGGTGTAGGAAGGCAGGAAGTAAAGTAACAATGAAAGGGAGGATCTGCCTGCTGATAGTACAATGAATAAATCCAGGAAAACGAGACGTATAATTTCTAAGCTTAACTAGAACACAATCACAAGTGATAAAATGGGCGTTGCGGTTAGATTCTTCATCAGCACATAAACAATCAACATACACTGAGCCATTACATAAAAAGCTGCAGTTCCAGCAATTCCACTACTGATAATAGAACAGTCACGTTCAGTCACAACAGCCGGCGGGCCAGGTTCCCGTGTGCACTTGAGCAGCACAAACGAGGTACTCAGATGGAAGTCATTGCCTGCATCCCAGTCCGGTTATGTGTTGACATGGCTGCTGATTGATTGCCGGCGTGTAGAACATCATCCGCCTCAACATGTTTACTCACCCTGGCTGCTGCAGTTGTGCCGCTGGCGGGTTTCCCCCTGACGGCACATACCCATAGATGCAAACTTGTGACAGTAGCACCGAAGCCACACAAGTTCGGTTCTACGGGTTTGTTCCATCACACGGGGTGCACACCAATCAAGTCGGTTATTGCTTTTTTTGTGTGGTGATTTTGGCCTCAATATCTGGCAGCCCTCGCGATGGCGTTGATTACCTCGCCCTCGTGAATCTGTCGCCATTATGCCGCTCAAATCAACTGTGCGGTGACCATACTTCACACGAGTCTGGTACTCTAGTAACAATTTCATGCAGTTGATTATTTCCTGTTGTCGATGCAGTGTGTTCTAGACTTTCAAGGCTTGCGACTGGCAATAAGGTTTCAAGGGCCGACTAGACCACTGAGATGGGAACTGTGATTGCATAGACTCGTGTTATTACGTGAAGGAAGGAGTGCCGTATCTCGTTATATATCCACCAACGCATTGTACGTTGAGCAGTTTGTGCGAACAAATACTGTTAGTGTCGTCAGTATGTTACCGGGGGATGTAAGGCCAGAAGGGAATAGTAACACCGCACACTATCAGGAGCCGGTACCGAGGTGATAGAGTAACGAGCGCAATTCGCAATCCTGCATACCGCGTTCGAAACACGGCTGCGGGAGATTTGAAAACAGACCGCTTTGCGCTGATTTACATACAATGATTTGAGCATCGGTCATATGAACACCCATTAACCCCTATTGACAACAATCACCTTTAAATTAATAAGCTTGTGAGGGTGAAACCACCGACAGCTGCCATTTTGGCTGACTCAGTCACACGATTATTAATCTGAGCCAGGGATGGACCATAATATAAATTCTCCTTGAGATTGAATGGGGTATCGATAATGGTAGAATCCGAATTCCGTCGGTCGTTTAGAAAGCAATGGCAAACAATTGAGCGTAAACTTGCCAATAAATCATTCTTCATCATCAAGTGTCCTGCCAGCTGGCTTAGGCGTTCATGGCTCTCCACAGATCTCGGTCTTTAGAGTTCTGGATCAACTCTGCTGCAACTCTCATGCCATCGTAACAATCCATCCAGCATCATTTCTCTCGGTCTACCACTGTCCCTCTTCCCCTCAATCTTTTCAGTTGTCACAATGTTCTCCAATGTCTCTCTTCTCATCACATGGCCAAAGAAAGATGTTTGTCTCTTTCTTATTGTTGTATATAGTGTTATAGTTTCATTAGTCTCTTTCAGGCAATCGTTGTTAGTTACTCCAGCAGTCCAAGGAATTCGCAACATTCGTCTCAAAAACATCTCTGTTGCTTCCAAGTTCTTCCTAATTTGTTCATTAACATTCCAAGATTCACTAATAAATCATTAACAGTCCAAAAAACAAAATGATGGCGTTGACTGCGACGTCCTGTTAAGGATATGCAACTAACCTAACTCTATCAGGAGACTAAAAAATTCATGAGAAAAAAACGTTACATGCATATACAGGACGTCGCAATCACCTCCAGCATGAGTTGACTGTGATTTATTAAGCAAGTTTACGTTCACTAGTTTGCCATTGCTTTCTGAACAACCGACATTCATATCATTGTTAAAAACCCTCACAAGACGGTTTGCAGCTGATTTTGAACGCAATATATGGGAATACCAATTGCGTTCGCTAACCCTTCACCACCGACGCTTATGTATGGGTCATAGGGGAAGGACAAAGATAATGTGATGACACCCAGCAAACAATAACCCCATCTTATGTGTGGGTCATAAGGGGGGGGGGGCACAAAGATTATGAGATTAAACCCAGCAAACAACAACCCCATCTTATGTGTGGGTCATGGGGGGGGGGGGACAAAGATAATGAGATGATACCCAGCAGAGAACAGCCCCATCTTCCTGACCGAATCCCCACCTCAAAAGCGCAATCATACACCTGTTTGAGAAGCACAAACGGGGGAAACAGATGGAGATGTTACAATAATAATACTAAAGGCAAGGAAAGCTTTCATAGCACTAGGACATTTGTGGAAGTTGGGGGACGGGATAGGTCGTTGGAACTACGACGCGTTCGGTAGGCGGTTAGCTGGCCTGTGGAACGAACGAACCAACTTTATTTTCAAAAGGTTAAGAATTGGGCACGCAGGCCCGTCTGACATTCTGCCCTTCCTCTCTAAAATAGACCGAGCTATATGTTATTGAACTTAGTGCAGTGGCGTCGACCCTCTGGCCTTCTAATACCTGTGTATTTGTAAGTGTACAACAGTGGCATGTAACACACCGGGATATCAACAGTTGGAGAACCCTTGAGGCCGGAGACACACTCTCAGGCAATCATGGGCAGTCATAGAGATTTGAGGACACATAAACACTATGAGAATTGACATCTTTAGCAGCCACGCTGGGATTCCAACCTGTCGCCTATGAGCACAATAACGTATCGCCGAAGGAACGAGTGTACTCGGGCGGCCAATGAAACATCCTCATAGACAATGTGCCTTTATTCATCCTCCTCCTCCTCCTCCTCCTCCTCCTCCTCCTCCTCCTCATCATCATCATCATCATCATCATTATCTTCTTCTTCTTCTTCCACCTTTGCCTCAAGTGTCGTGTGGGAGGAATAATTGGCGCTCTACCGTCCGACGGGTGGCATTTGATAGTGTCACTCCGTGTGACTGTACAATGTCTTTGATGTCAATCCATTTTCTTCCTGGGCGTCCTCTTGGTCTCGTCGCAGATGATCTTTGATGTAAGGCCAGTGATGTTTGTAGCTGATGGTGTTGCATTCTAAGGATATGGCTAAACCACTTGATCTTCAGTCTTTCAAGGTATTGATCCCACTGTCTGTCTGATAACAACATTTCTTACTTGGTCTAGGATTGTTAAGTTGGCAGCTTTCCTCAGGCATCTCATCTCGCATGTGTTGATTTTGCGAAAGTGTGATTTGGATAATGTCCAAGTTTGAGATTGGTAGCATAGGGTTGGTGTGAATATGCTGTTTATTATCTGTCATTTTGCAGACATAGGTATATTTGGATGTTTCAGGATAGGTGATAGTTGATATGTCAGTACACTTGCTTTTTGACATCTGATTTCGATTTCTCTGTCAAATCCAGTCGAACTATGGAGGGGGCAGGAACAAATTCCGGCGTGGCTACTGTAGCTGTCAATTTGTATATGATCTCCAATCTCTATTTCTTTTCCTCTACTCTGTAAGTGTCCATCAACATGTGTGAATGTATGTCTTATACCGCACAGACCCGATAAGGCGAACTAACCCGGGTCCCAAGAAATAGTTCTTATCAGAAATCCATCTGATAAGAATTTACAACGTACAATACAATATTGTTCTTCACAACAGAAATTCGCCACATCCGAGATCGCCTTAAGCGGTGTGCACTGTACTGCTGTGGCATGAATGCAGCTCTGTGTCTATATCATGTTATTACAATACCCAAGAACACAGACCTGATGGAAGACTAGTGAATATAGTGAGATGGCTAACCATGACCGTCCACGCTTATCGGCATAGCACATGGTGACGACCGTACGGTGACTGCACGACGACCTAGTCACATGACGCCATATTTCACTACACGCACATCATAGACATTATGTAACGCATATTTATCTATTTACACCAGCACACTTTACACGACCTTTCCTAGAACATACAGATTTTTTGGTTTTGTTCGCTCGCTCTGAACTCCAGCGTAGTACACGTTGAACTGATTTTTTTTTTTTTTTGGCATA